>CM039673.1:490749120-491979617 GCA_022496015.1 Hordeum marinum | reverse complement strand
TAATTTGATATGTTGGTGGACCGGTGCTAAGGTTATGTTCTTAGTTGAACTAACAACCTACTTATTATTAACCCCCTCGCAAGCATCCGCAACCATGAGAAAACTATTAAGACAAAGCCTAACAATAGCATTAAACATGTGGACCCAAATCAGCCCCTTATGAAATAGTGCATAAACTAGGGCTTAAGGTTCTATCACTCTAGCGACTCATCATCTAATAACTACTCCACAATGCATTCCCTGAGGCCCAAATATGGTGAAGTGTCATGTAGTCAACGTTCACATTAAACCACTAAGGGAATCACAAAATACACATCATAAACATATCAAACACATATCAAATTCACACGATTACTCGCAACATGACTTCTCCCATGACCTCAAGAACAAAGGTAACTACCCAAAAATAATAATCTTGCTTAGGATCAGAGGGGTATTGAATAGCATATTAGAGCTAAACATATAATCTGCCACCAAATAAACCATGTAGCAATCAACTACGCAAGGTAATCAACACTACTAGTCACCCACAAGCAACAACCTAAGGTTCCGGTAAAAAGATTGAACACAAGAGATGAACTAGGGTTTTATAGGAGATGGTGATGTTGAACATGTTTATGAAGATTGGCCTCCCCAAGATGAGAGGGTTGTTGGTGATGACGATGGCTTCAATTCCCCCCTCCGGGAGGGAAATTCCTCCGGCGAAATCGCTCCACCGGAGGGCAAAAATGCTCCTGCCCAAGTTCCGCCTCCAGAGGGCGGCGCTTCATCCCGAAAGTGCTCCTCCGGGCTTTTTTAGTTTTCTTTGAAATTTATACCAGAATATGGGCTCCGGAGGTGGGCTAGGATGGCACACTCCACCAGGGCGCGCTTGGGGGGCCTGGCGCACAGTAGTGGGGTGTGCCCACCTGGTGGGTCCCCTCTGGTAGTTTTGAGCTCTAGTAATTCTTATTTCTTATATAAAAAATCTCCGTACAATTCTAGCTTCACTGGATATTTGCAGAGTAGGTATCTCTGACGTGCTTTATCAGGTGCTGAATTCCAGTTGCCGGTTTTCTCCCTCTTGATATAAACCTTGCAAATTGTGAGAGAAAAGGCATTAGAATTACTCCCCAAAGAATTATTATTCATAAAAAGCATTAAAATAAAAGTAGGAAATCATGACGCAAAATGAACGTATCAACTCCCCCAAGCTTAGACCTCGCTTGTCCTCTAGCGAAAGTCAATATCGAAGAACATGCCCACATGGTTTGAGAGAGAGGTGTCGATAAAAACAAATACAGACATAGTAGCATCATGCCTATTAACATAGACGCAACAAACTTTAACATATAACTCTATCATATAGCATTTATTTTATAACATCATCATATAACTTCCGATGAGTAATTAACAATTCATCACAACGTGGAAGTATAAAGCATAAACCTTATTGGAAACCAACAAACTATGTTCTCGGTCAACTTTGCAACTACAATTCATCATATTTTCAGGAAGGGTCTCATGTAGGATCCTTTTGGCAAGTACACATAGTCAACCATCATTTAGTCTTCTATGATTGCTAACACTCAAAGCATACCCATGAGCAAAAAGTTTCAAATAGACACATAAGAAGATAGGGGCTTATAGATTCGCCTCCCAAAATATTCACCTCAAGGGCGATGTCAACAATAATAACTCATGCTCACCCATATCCAACTGGGTATATGTGCCTAGATCTTTCCTCACCACATGATGCTTTCAAAAAGAATAAGTAAAAAGGAATAGGAAGGAATACTTTGACTATTACATAAAAGTAAATAATGAAAAGTAAAAGATAGGCCCTTCGCAGAGGGAAGCAGAGGGTGTCATGCGCCTTTTAGTTTGTATGCCAAATCCCTTAGTGCAAAAGAACGTCATGTTATCTTGCCCCTTGTGATAGCAACCTTTATTATGCAGTATGTCGCTTTTATTACGTGCCATCACAAGTTCCTACAATGCTCAATTTTCTCTAACACTAATTGATCCAACACTTTTCGAAGCAATTTTTATTGCCTTGATGCACCGATGACAACTTACTTGAAGATCTTATTCAATCCATATGTATGTATGGTGTATTCTCAAACATGAGTTTGGGTTTTGTGTTTTTGGATGCACAAGTAGTATCTCTACTTAGTGCGGACTTTTTGGGTAGCGAAGATATTGGGCAAGCACCACATGTTGAAGGATCTATGACAATATAACTTCTATGTGAATCTGAAGAAGCATAAATCATTACGTTGTCTACCTTCTGCAATGTAAACAATTTTGGCATATAATATTTAATGGTGGCTCACAATCATAAACGAGGTCCAAGATAGTGTATTTGCATGTGAGTCTTCACGCCCCTTATTAGTCCTTTCATGAATTGCATCATTGACCAATGTTATGTTTGTCAATCTCCAACAAATTTTACTACCTATACCTTTCTTTATGTGATGTCATTACTCACCATAAGATTAGCGTATAATATTTTTCATTTATTCTTCTTTTTATTTTTATTGCAGCAAGTAAAGAAAGAAGCAAAAACCTCAAACTAACTTATTGTATAACTTTCACTCGATTACATAGATAGATAGATCACAAAACTAGCACTCGAAAATAGATCATACTAAAGTTTTATTGAACTAAATAACGAAGAAAGCTAAGGATCAAAATAAAAAGAAAAGATAACACAAGTGACGGTGATACGATACCGGGGCACCTCCCGCAAGCTGGGCTCAAGCCTAGGGCAGTTCTCATACCCGTGTACTCAAGTCTCCTTTGGTGGTGGAGATGATGAAGGTGGTGTTGAAGACGATGAGCTAGCCTTATGACTCAACTTATCCTTGAGCATAAAATTTTCCTCCATTAGATCTTCATTTTCTAACTCAAGTTTTATTATCTTCTTGCATAATCCCTCTTTATTTTCTTGAAGTAAAGGAGATGGGATAAAATGAACCTCGTGTTTATATTTTCCAGGGAGGTTTGACTTCTTGAATTCCGTATGCATATCTCCATGCTGAGGTAGTGGTTCATCCTCTTCCTGAGAGCTATCATCTGGACCGGCATCCTTCATCTCTTCAAGGTCAGTATGTTCCTCTTCTTTCTCTGAAGTCCACAAGTATGGGTAGATTTCCCCAAAGATCTTTGGATCATCTACATAGTTGGACACATAGCTCTCCCCCTTCCAATCTTGAGACGACATATTTATAGATCTGTCAGAAAAACAACACGAAACAAGAACATAGGATTTTCTTGCAATACAATGGTCATCACATCCGGGAGTATAAATATTCTAATATTTATACTTGGAAATCAAGCAAACAGAAATCAAACGGAGTCCGGGAGGTTCCCGTGGTGGGCATGATCCAGCATGGCGCGCCAGGGATGGCAACCGCGCCCTGGAGGGGTGTGCCCTCCTCGATTGCCTTCCGGTTTATTTTTTATTTCCTAAAATTCTTAAATTTTCCAAAATCGATAAAAAATATTTTTGCGGATTTTACGAAGTCTGTTTACTTACCGTACCATGTACCTCGTCTTTTTTTCACGATTTTGGAGTGTTCCGGAATGTTTCTCTTATGTTTTCCTCTTGTGTCATGGTTTGGATAACATTGCTTTGAACATTATTAGGCTTACCTGAGATGTAGTGTTTAATTCTTTGTCCATTGACCACCTTCGGATTAATACCTTAGGCACTATTAATCTTGATAGCTCCAGAACGATAAACTTCTTCGAGAACATAGGGTCCTTCCCATTTAGAGAGATGTTTTCCTATGAAAAATATGGAACAAGACTTGTATAAGAGAACGTATCCTCCAACTTTGAATTCTCGATTTTGGATTATTTTTTCATGCCATCTTTTAACTATTTATTTGAATAACTTGGCATTTTCATAAGCTTGGGTTCTCCATTCATCCAATGAGCTAATATCAAATTACCTCTTTTCACCGGAAAGTTTGAAATCATGGTTCAATTCTTTAATTGCCCAAAATGCTTTATGTTCTAACTCTGGAGGTAGATGACAAGCTTTCCCAGATACCACTTTGTATGGAGACATACGAATAGGATTTTTATAAGTTGTTCTATAAGCCCAAAGTGCGTCATCTAATTTCTTAGACCAATTCTTTCGGGACCTTTTGACAGTCTTTTGAAATATTAGTTTTATTTCTCTATTGCTAAGTTAAACTTTACCACTAGGTTGAGGATGATAAGGTGATGCAATTCTATGGTTTACATCGTATTTAGCAACTTTTTATGGAAAGCACCATGGATAAAGTGTGAACCACCATCAGTCACTAGGTATATACGGACTCCAAAGCTCAGGAAAATAACTTCTTTAAGAATTTTAATGGTGGTGGTGTCATCAGCACTACTAGTTGGATAAGCTTCTACCCACTTAGTAACGTAATCAACGGCAACCAAAATATGAATATACCCATTAGAGGATGGAAATGGTCCCATATAATCAAAAACCCAAACATCAAAAGGTTCAACAACAAGTGAATAAATCATAGGCATTTCCTGACGCTTACCAATATTAACAATTCTTTGACATTCATCACAAGATAAAACAAACTTACGGGCATCCTTGAAGAGAGTAGGCCAATAAAAACCAGATTGCAATACCTTGAGAGCTGTTCTATCTCCAGCATGATGTCCTCCATAAGCTTCAGAATGACATTTTCGTAGGATTTGTTCCTGTTCATGCTCAGGTACACACCATCTAAAAATACCATTCACTCCTTCTTCATAAAGATGTGGGTCATCCAAAAAGTAATGTTTTAAATCATAGAGAATTTTTTTCTTTTGTTGGTATGTGAAACTAGGTGGTAAATATTTAGCAACAATGTAATTAGCATAATCAGCATACCATGGAGTGTTTTGAGAGACATCTATTGCAGCTAGTTGTTCATCAGGGAAACTATCATCAATAGGTAGTGTGTCACTAAGAATATTTTCTAACCTAGACAAGTTAACAGCTACGGGGTTCTCATCACTTTTCTTATCAGTGATACGTAAATCAAATTCTTGAAGCAAGAAAATCCACCTAATGAGTCTACGTTTAGCATCTTTCTTTTCCTTAGGATATTTAATAGCAACATGGTCAGTGTGAACAATTACTTTGGAATCAACAATGTAAGATCTGAATTTATCATAGGCAAACACAACTGCTAAAAATTCTTTTTCAGTAGTAGCATAGTTTCTTTGGGCGCTTTCTAGAGTTTTACGAGCATAATGGATAACATTTAATTTCTTATCAACTCTTTGTCCTAGAACATCACCATCAGCATAATCACTGGCATCACACATAATTTCATAAGGTAAGTTCCAATCAGGTGGTTGAACAATAGGTGAAGTGGTCAAGGCTTTCTTTAGTGTTTCAAAGGCTTCTACACAGTCATCATCAAAAACAAAGGGAATATCTTTTTGTAAAAGATTAGTGAGAGGCCTACAATTTTTTGACAACTGTTTAATAACCTCCTATAGAAACTAGCATGACCAAGGAAACTACGAATACCTTTGATATCTTTAGGACATGATATTTTCCCAATTGCATCAACTTTAGATTGATCCACCTCAATACCTTGTTCGGAGATCTTATGCCCCAACACAATACCTTCATTAACAATTAAGTGGCACTTCTCCAAATTAATACGAGATTAGTTTGTTCACATCCGTGCAAATCTCGATCAAGGTCGCTAAAGAAATTATCAAAAGAAGTTTCGTAAATGGAAAAATCATCCATGAAAACGTCAACAATCTTTTCACAAAAATCACAAAATATAGCAGTCATACATCTTTGCAAGGTAGAAGGTGCATTGCATAAACCAAAAGGCATACGTCTATAAGCATAAGTTCCAAAGGGACAAGTAAAGTTGATTTTCTCTCGATCAGGTTGTCACATAGGTATTTGAGAGAAACCAGAATATCCTTCCAAGAAACAAAAGTGTGTGTGCTTAGACAAACTTTCAAGCACTTGATCAATAAAAGGCAAGGCGTCATGATCTTTTATAGTAGCTTTATTTAGTTTTCTAATGTCAATTACCATCCTATAGCCAGTAACAATTCTTTGTGTAATAAGCTCATTTTTATCATTAGGAACAACAGTAATACCTCCTTTCTTAGGGACACAATGAACGGGATTACCCATCTACTATCAGCTATGGGATAAATTATACCTACCTCCAGAAGCCTTAGTATCTCATTTTTCACCACTTCTTTCATCTTAGGATTCAATCATCGTTGATGATCAACAAAGGGTTTAGCATGAGGTTCCATATTGATCTTATGCTAACATAGAGTGCGACTAATGCCCTTAAGATCATCAAGAGTATATCCAGTAGCAGCACAGTGCTTCCTCATAATTTTTATTAATCTTTCTTCTTCATGTTCTGAAAGGTTAGCACTAATAATAACATGATATATCTTTTTCTCATCAAGATAAGCATATTTCAAATTGTCAGGCAATTGTTTCAATTCAAACACAGGATCGCCTTTAGTGGAGGAGGTCCTCCTAGAGTTTCAATAGGAAAATTGTGTTTCAGGAGTGGTCGTTGTTCAAAGAAAATTTGATCTATTTCATTTCTTTCAGGTATATGCATATCATTTTCATGGTCTAACAAATATAGTTCTAGTGGATCAGTAGGTGGGACAGCAATAGAAGCAAGACCAATTATTTCATCCTTACTAGGTAATTCTTTATCACGAGGATGACTACTAAACTTAGAGAAATTCAAATCATGAGACACATCACCAAACTTAACATTGATAGTTTCTTTTTGACAATCTATCGTAGAATTAACAGTGTTCAAGAAAGGTCTACCAAAGATAATGGGACAAAAGTCATCTTGTGGGGAGCCAAGAACTTGAAAATCAGTAGTTTATTTTATTTTCCCACACAAGACTTCAACATCTCTAATAATCCCAAGTGGTGAAGTGGTGTGTCTATTAGCAAGTTTAATAGTAACATCAATGTCTTGTATTTCAGCAGGTGCTATGTCAGTCATAATTTGTTGGTATAAGGTAAAAGGAATAGCACTAATTCTAGCATGCAAATCAGATAGGCCATGATAACAATGATCTCCAATTTTAACAAAGACAACAAGCAAGCCAACTATGGGTCTATGTTTATCCTTAATGTCGGGTTTGGCAATTCTAGTAGCTTCATCACAGAAGTAAATGGCATGCCCATCAATATTTTCTACCAAGAGATCTTAAACCATTGTAATACTAGGTTCTACTTTAATTTGTTTAGAGGTCTTAGGTGTTCTATTGTTACTCTTGCGAACCACGGTTGATACCTTAGCATGTTCCTTTGTCTTAACAGGCAAAGGTGGTTTCTTAATATAAGTAGTAAGCACAACTGGGTCAGCATTATAAATGATAGATTGTTCTTTACCTTTTACTGGTTCCTTAATTTATTCATTAATAGGGGGATGATATTTAAACCACTTCTCCTTAGCCACTAGTAGAAAACAGACCTTTCATCTCGAGCTTTAGTCCCGATCTGGTCACGAACTGGTACTAAAGATGGTATTAGTCCCGGTTCGTGCCGGCTACAATGGCTAGGAGCAGGGCGACCTTTAGTACCGGCTTGTGAGGGACCTTTAGTACCGGTTCATGTCTCGAGCCAGTACTAAAGGGGGCGTGGTAGTGTTTTGGTCAGATATGGGCCCCGCTTGCACCTTTAGTACCGGCTGGTTACACAAACCGGTACTAAAGGGCAACCTTTAGTACCGGCTGGTGACACCAGCCGGTACTAACGACTTCCTACATATACATCCGTCCGTAGCCGATCGAAAGAGCTATGTTTTCTCCCCTGTTCTTCTTCTTGCTCGAAGCTCATCCTCCATTTTGCCAAGGATTAGTCATGATTTAAAGGCACCCCATCTATCCAAGTGTTCATAAAGGTTAGCAACTTTGCTCCTTCATCTCTTGCTAGATTAGCTTGTGGTATGCTCAAAGATATGTGATATGTGATTTGTGGGACTTTATTTGATTTATATCCACTTTGAGCTCAAATTAACTTGTTAGGTTGCATATGTGTAGGTGTGGTTTATTTGGTGTGCCTTCCCATGTTCTTCTTCTTGCTCGAAGCTCATCCTCCATTTTGCCAAGGATTTGTCAAGATTTAAAGGCACCCCATCTATCCAAGTGTTCATAAAGGTTAGCAACTTTGCTCCTTCGTCTATTTCTAGATTAGCTTGTGGTATGCTCAAAGATATGTGATATGTGATTTGTGGGAGTTTATTCGATTTATATCCAATTTGAGCTCAAATTAACTTGTTAGGTTACATATGTGTAGGTGTGGTTTATTTGGTGTGCCTTCCCACCCCCGGCCATCCTAACCACCGTCCATCGTCCGCACCGTCTCGTCGCGGCACCGGCCACCTTGGTGAGCCTCTTGTTCTTCTTAAAATCTTTTAAAAAAATTACTTGTATGATTTAGATAGTTGCGTGTATGATTTACTTACTTGTATTATTGTTAGTTATTCTATAGTGTAATGGTTATGGTATCCGCCCACGTCGGCCCTCGTCTAGTCTATGATTCAGATGTGGTATGTCGTTAATTATATTTTATAACTATTTCACACATCATCTAATGTCTATGACAATTAATTTTGCCACCAAATTGACGTAGATATTTTTATCTATAGGAAGTAGTTGAACCAGAAATTCCAACCGACTATGCAATTCTGCTCGAGAAATTAACACAAGCTGAAAAAGAAATTGATCATTTGAAAGAAAAATTGAAAAGAACTGAAGATGAGAAGATGGGATTGGAGTTGCATGTTGCCGATATCATCGACGATCACAAGAACAAGTTGGTTGGAATGCGCTTGAAGCTTAGAAAGATTAGAAAATATGCCATTGATAAAGAGGCTTGGTATCATTATGTTGTTGGCTCAATTGTTACTTTAGTTGCGATTATGATCGCATTTGTTGTTGTATTCACATGTTTTAGATAGTTGGTGTTGTTTTATGAGATGTATATGTATGAACTATAAGTATCCGTTATTTGAAGTAATAATATTCGGTCACTGCTAGCTCTACTTTTGGTTGTAATGTGATGATTAAGTTGTATTAATTTGGTCACTTCGATGTTGTGTAATGAACATGAGTCGGCAATGGATGTACGATGACCGACTAAGTCCAGGGTTTCTTAATGGCCTGCATGATATTATTCATGTGGCTTAGACAAATAAGCAGAATGGTTTCATGTGTTGTCCATGTCATGACTGTAAGAATGATAGGAATTACTCTACCTCAAAAACCCTTCACTACCACCTGCTGAAGTCCGGTTTCATGTCTGGCTATAGCTGTTGGACCAAGCCCTTCTATTGTCTATAAGTGATTTATATATTTAATAATTTAGGTCTCTAGCTAAGATATCGTTCATTGGCTTTATCCTCACTATATATGTTCTTTTCTATGCTATTATGCAGATTGAAGATGTGGGAATTGAAACAAGAGGGAATCGATGACATCGGGTTCATCGACGCAAGTACCGTTAATGGTCATGTGGTTAGACATTTTGCCAAGGACACAGAAGAACTGTTGGAAAATTTTCTAGAGGCACTAATGAATACCAAATCTACTATAATATTTCCTTGCAACATGGGGTGAGTGTTTACTCTCTTGTATACTACAAATTCTATTTTTGCTTACTAGCTCGCTGTCAAGTGTAGTTGATGAGTTATATGCGCATGTCTGCTTAATTATATAAACTTCTACGCAGAGACCACTATATCCTCCGATATATTATCCTCGCGGATGGACTTGTTCAAGTGTATGACTCACTAGATACACCAGAACAATCATACGTGGACTTCTATTTTATTATAGAACGGTAATTTGAATCTTTATCGACCTCACTTTCTTTCATTATTTCCTGATATCAAAAGTAATTATAATAACTCTTTTGTTCCTTTTCTTTGCTGGGTAGTGTTTGGAAAAAGATGAAAGAAAAAAACCATCACGGTCGTCAATGGAAACCGAAGCTAAAGTGGAAAAGGATGCAGGTAATTAAGTGGTACTACTAGGTCCACGCATCTGATTAATTCTATTTTCAATACCATTATCATGATCGATTATTAATTATCTTATTCAATTCTATTCTTTTGCAAAGTTCAAAGCAGCCACAGGGGACAAATTTATGTGGATATTTCCTCTGCGAGAACATTCGCATCCAGACGGAAGGCCGTATACATCGCAGAGAAGCACGTGAAAGACAACTCCAGCTTTTGCAGATGTTGTCGAAGCTCTCACCCCAGAAACGCTTCGTAGCACTTCAAGAGGAATTTGTGGCATTTCTTCGTCGACATGTCGTTGATGTAAATGGAGACCACTATTCCTTACCGCCGCCTCAATAATGCTAGTAAATCAGTAGTAGAGAACTGAGATTTCATCCGGAGCACTAGCTAGCTAGTCCCGGCCGGGTTTTGCGCCTTAAGTTAATTATAAGTCCTGAATTTATATGGATGTGTAATTCCCTTTGTATATATATATATATACTTTGTATGAGATATTGTATATTATATTACATATATATATGCATGAACTTGTGTACTATTTACAATATGTAGCACCATAAAATAAATTTGAAATGAATGGAAAACACAAAAAATAGAAAGGAAATTAAAACCTAATTAAAAGCTAAAACAAAAAACAAATAGAAGACTTAGTACCGGTTGGTATCACCAACCGGTACTAAAGGTCTTCCACCACCAGTCCACGCAGGCAGCCACGTGGAGGGCCTTTAGTACCGGTCCGTGGTCCAACCGGTACTAAAGGTCTGAACCTTTAGTCCCGACCCTTTAGTACCGGTTGGGGAACCGGTACTAAAGGACCATCCAGACCGGGACTATAGGCCTATTCTGCACTAGTGTTAGGGAGAGGGACATGAGAAGCAAATGATTCACAAAAAGAGTCTACTATATCAGAGTCAAGTCCGTACTTAGTGCTAAACTTTTGAAAAGCATCGGTATTCATAAAATATTTAACACAATCATATTCAAGCTTGATACCTAACTCATTACCTCTTTGAGTTCCCAATCTTCAGAGTTGCATTTAATTATTTCAAACATATCCCACTTTAATTCAATAGTCTGGTTCATAAAAGAACTAGTATGGGAAGTAGCAAGCATGCTTTGACCATTATGAGAAAGGCGAGCATATTTTTTTGAATAATAACTTCTCTCGGGAGCTCACGATTGGGGCATGAATATGACATTGATTTAATCCTCCCCCAAGCTAGAGCGATGCTTTCTCCTTAATGAGGCCAAAAATTACATATAAAATTCCGATCACGATGATCTAGATGCATATGATAAAACTTTTGGTGGAATTCCAATTGTAGTTGATTCCAATCCCATGATCTAGTATCATCCAATAGCCTATACCATGTCAATGATATTCCATTCAAAGATAAAGGGAAAATCTTCTTCTTAAATTCATCTCCGGATAAACCTACAAGCTTAAATAATCCACAAGTTTCATCTACACGCATAAGGTGCATATCAGGATGTTCGGTTCCATCTCCTACATAAGGATTAGCTAGTAGTTGTTCTAGCATACCCGAAGGAATCTCATAACCAATATTTTCAGTAGGTGCTGTAGGTTGAGGGGTAACTATTTATGGTTCCGGTCGAGGTGAAGATACCCCAAACAAACCCCTCAAAGGATTGCTTTCCATAGTAACAAGTGAAAGTAAATTTCAGCACGTAGTATAAATTTTTCATTTCCAATTTCCACTTACCTAGCAATGGCACCATAATAAAGTCTTGATGACCCACAAGTATAGGGTTTAAATCGTAGTCCTTTCGATAAGTAAGAGTGTCAAACCCAATGAGGAGCAGAAGGAAATGACAACTGGTTTTCAGCAAGGTAATTTCTGCAGGCACTGAAATTGTTAGTAGCAAGTAGTTTCATACCAAGGTGATTTGTAACGAGCAAGTAACGGTAACAGCAATAAAGGTGAAGCAAGGTAGCCCAATCCTTTTTATACAAAAGGATAGGCTAAAACAATCTCTTATGATAAGCAAAGTGTTCTTGAGGGTACAAGGGAATTTTATCTAGTCACTTTCATCATGTTGGTTTGACTCGTGTTCGCAACTTTGATAATTTGATAAGTGGGTGGGCCATTGCTAAGGCTTTGATCTTACTTGAAGTAAAAACCTCCTTATGATTAACCCCCTCACAAGCATCCACAACTATGAGAAATGTATTAAGACAAAGTCTAACCATAGCATTAAACACGTGGACCCAAATAAGCCCCTTACGAAGTAGCGCATAAACTAGGATTTAAGATTCTGTCAGTCTAGAAACCCATCATCTAATAACTACTCCACAATGGATTCCCTTAGGCACATATATGGTGAAGTGTATTGTAGTCGACGTTCACATGACACCACTAAGGGAATCACAACATCTATATCATCAAAATATCAAACACATATCATATTCACATGATTAGTTGCAACATGACTTCTCCCGTGACCTCAAGAACAAAGTTAACTACTCACAAATAATAATCATGCTCTATATCAGAGCGGTATTAGATAGCATATTAGATCTGAGCATATAATTTTCCAAGAAATAAACCATATAGCAATAAACTACGCAAGGTAATCAACACTACTTGTTGGGGATATAAGCCCACGGTAAGACCCGTCAAGGAGCGGCCAGGTCATACCGCGCGGCTCGTACTTTTATGGGCTAGAAGGTTAAAGGGTGGACAGCAAAAGGAGTGGCAAGGCGGATCAAGACGAAGTCCCAAATGCGAAGGGCCAGGAGAAGCTTAGGCGGTTGAGTATCCCAAGCCGGGTTAATCCAGGAAGGTGAAGATAATCGTAGTACAAGGAAAGATACAAGGGCGGTTGTATGACTTGTATAAGTCAGATTAGGACTCTTGTAAGCCCGAGAGTCTCAACCTAAACTATAAAAAGGTGAGTCCCTGTGGCGGGTTAGAGACGAAACACTTGATCGCTAGCTAGGTCAAGCAGAACTCGCCTCCTTTGTAATCGATCTCCAATCAATACAACAAAAAGCAGGACGTAGGCTTTTAACTCTATTGGGGGGCCGAACCTGGGTAAACCGCTTGGCGTCTCTCGATCCCGACCAACCTGTTCAAGCTCATCACCTAGCGATGGCCTCGAAGTTAAGTCTGCTAACCCGGAGATCTATCGTGACAAAACCACGACAATTCGCGCCCACCGTGGGGCAAGAGCTTGGTGGTGTGGAGTTCTTGATGGGCTCTCTTCCAGGGATTGAGGGATACATTGTGGGTGCGATGACCAAGAGTCGCTGTGGCAAGCTGTGGATTGATGATACTAGATGGGGTGCCGAGGCCGACTCATTTGAGTATGGAGTCTGGGTCCCCGTTGGTGGATTCAACGTGTTCATCGAAAAGATTGGTGGAGCAAAGTCGTGGACGGACATCTGAGCCAACATCGTCGAGCCGGCCAGGCGCGCACAGCCCGCCCGTGATCAGCCTAGGTGGAAGAGCGTCTTTGTTTGCTTCACTCAAGGCATGGAAGATTCCATGTCGGAAGGAGAGACTCTGGTTTATTCTAATCAAGGATCTTCAGCAGGAGATGGGGAGTCAATCCACCAACTTTATAATGGTGGGTCAGGGGGTTGTGCCGATGGCGACAGTATTCCGAAACCCTACAACCCGCCAGGTCGAGTCGCTATTTTCGTGGCCGGACCGATGCAGGTTCTTATTGATGATGCGGCTGGGGCAGCAGCTGCCGGCCCAGAAGCTGGATTACCTAAGCCGCCTGTTGAGATCTTGATAGAGTTAATGGAGGAGTTAACCACCCTAATGGCCACTACGGTGACACCAGAAAAGTAGGCTCAACATAATACTGAGATAACTCCGATCAAGGAGCAGATGGCCCAGGTTCAAGGAGAGATCAACACGTTGCAGATCCAGATGAACGCCCGGTCGGAAAGTCTTAAGGCGGAGGCCCTTCCTTTCAATTTAGATCATCGGGCTTCAGAGAAGGTTCTCAAGAGGAGCACTGAAGTCGGCTTACCTGTGCGGGTCAAGCCTCGAAACCTTTTTGGCACCCCTAAAACCAGGGCAAGTCCGCCGCCAGTGAGGATCCGGGCCTTGGAAGGGCCACGGACGCATGACCCGCCAACTAAGGAACGAACTGTGCCGCAAACTTTCATGACACCCGTCGGCCATTATTATTACCCAGTGGAAAACATGATAGCAGCGACTGCAAGGTTAAGGGGGTTACCCCTCACAGAAGGAACTTTGTTTGTAGATGAAGCTAGAGACACAATCGAGTTGTTATAGACAGCGGTGGCCCAGCAAGAGTAGTTCACCTACAGCCGGGGCCGGTTACATTCAACACCTCTTCCAAGCCATAGTTATAGCCAGCACATAGAGTCACCGGCGGCTTCAAGTACTGAACAGCAATGCCGTTCGCCACAAAATAAGAGTCAGGGAATCGAGGAAGAAGGCAAAGCACGTCAAGACGGAGCATTGGCGGGTTATGTGGTAGATCCTAGGCCGGTTCAGGGTACCCCTTCAGCTTTAGAGGGAGGTTCATACAAAGGTGTTGGACTGCCTTGTCTAACGATGGCTCTGCATAACGAACGTCTACAAGGATTTCAAAGGGCCGCGTAAGGTACCAAATTACACGGCGGATCTTCCCCCCGAGGCTTGGGTAGAGAGTTATGAGCTTGCAATGGAGATGTTGGAGGTTAGCGAGGCGGCCTGTGTAAAGTATTTTATCATGATGCTAGAAGGACCAGCGCGTACATGGTTAAAGGGTCTGCCCCCTAATACCAACAATTCCTGGGCTGAGATGAAGGCGCGCTTTATCAAAATTTCCGTGGTACGTGCAAACAGCCCATGACAATTGTGGATCTTGATCACTATGTACAACAGGAAGGAGAATCGGCTCATCATTGGGTCCGGCGGGTCTCGACAATCATCCATTCATCTGAGACCATTGGTGCCTCACAAGTAGTGCTGATTTTGGAGAGAAATTGCCAATTTTTGCCTCTGAAGCAGAATCTTGGGCGTATTAAGCGTTCTTGTGAGGATATGGGTGAGCTCATGTCGGCTCTCACCAATTATGCAGATTCAGATATGACCAAGGATCTGGGTTCTGGTGAGGAAAGGTCAGGCCAGTGTCAGAGGAACGATAATGGAAGGAATCAACATCGGAACGGCGGGTCTTGGAATAACAATCCGAACAAGAGGAAAAATACGGAAGGAGGATCAGAGTTTGTGGCAAACGCCAGCGCTGGTAGCAACCATCATGTGCGGGGTAATTTCAGGGCGCCTTACTGTCATGGTGGGTCATATAACAATGGGGGCTCTAATTTTGACCAAATGTTTAACAAGCCTTGTCCGGAGCATAGCCAGGAAGGAAGGCCGGCGTCTCACTTATGGAAGGAGTGCAACCTTATGCGTCAACTTCGGTATTATAACCTGAATCATCCGCCACGAAATGGCAATGGACCACTAGGTGGCCTAGGACCCTCCGGCGGTTCAGGGGCCGGGTTCGGTGGTGGCGGCTCACATTCAACTCTGGGTTATCAAGGTCAAAACCAGCAGGGTAGTCAGCAACAGCACCGGCATCAGCACCAACAACATGGTGGAGGCAATCAACAATAGAATATACAATCTAGGTATCAAAGTAATCCGAAGCAGCTAAATGGAGGGCAATATCACGTCTTCATGACTAGCTTAGATAGCAAGGCGAAGCGGGATAAGAAGCTGCAACATAGGGCGGTTAATGCAGCAACGCCGACTCTTCCTCAATACTTGAGATGGTCTGAGTATCCTATCTCATGGAGTAGGGAGGATCACCTGGCGCGAGTGGACAACCTAGGGCAGCTTGCCTTGGTAGTAGCACCCCAGGTGGGGGGTTTAAAAATTTACAAATGTTGTGATGGACGGAGGCAGCAGCATCAACATCCTGTATTATGATACGTTCCGGCTGATTGAGATGACAGATAAGAATCTTAAGCCGTCATCAACAGTGTTTCATGTTGTGGTGCCGGGTAAGTCGACATACCCAGTGGGGAAAATCGCACTAGATGTGGCATTTGGAGACGAGTACAACTACAGGGTGGAGACCTTGTGGTTTGAGGTGGTGAAAATTAAGAGCCCATACCATGCTTTGTTTGGTCGGCCGGCTTTCTCAAAGTTCATGGCTACGCCTTTTTATGTTTACTTACAGCTTAAGATGGCGACTCTTAATGGAACGACCACAGTACACAACGATCGGAAGATAGCTCTTGACTGTGAGGAAGGAGACGCAACTTATGCAGAGTCAAGCTATGCAGAGGCGGAGCTCAAATTTTACAAAGATCATGTTGATCCAGCGGATATGACACCATTGAAGAAGGCTACCACCGAGTCTGAGACGCCCTTGAAGTTTGCGGCAGATGATACTAAACAGGTGGATTTCGTTCTAGGTGATCCATCCAAGCAGTTCACTATAGGGGCCAGTCTGGACCCCAAATAGGAAGGAGCGGTCATCGAATTCATCCATGAGAATCGGGACATCTTTGCACGGAAGCCTTCTGACATGCCGGGTGTACTAAGAGAGTTTGCTGAGCACCACTTTAATGTACATCCTAAGTACAAGCAGTTCAAGCAGTTCCTCCGTCGTTTTAATGAAGAAAGGCGTAAGGCGATTGGAGAGGAGGTGGCCCGGCTCTTGGCCGCCAGGTTCATTGTGGAAGTGTTTCACCCGGAGTGGTTGGCCAACCCTGTGCTTGTGCTTAAGAAAAATGGTACGTGGCGAATGTGTGTGGATTACACGGACCTTAATAAGGCTTGTCCAGTTGACCCATTTTCTCTCCCCTGTATCGATCAGATCATCGATGCAACGACGGGTTGCGAGAGTTTGTGTTTCCTGGATGCTTATTCTGGTTATCACGAGAACAAAATGGCAGTACAGGACCAAGAGAAGACGTTGTTTATCATGCCTTTTGGGGCCTTTTATTTTGTTTCTATGCCTTTCGGGCTCAAGAGTGCACATGCGAACTATCAATGTTGTGTTCAAAATTAATTGCCTTCATGGGCAGATTGGGCGCAATGTTCATGCATATGTGGATGATATAGTGGTTAAGTCAAGGAAGAAGGAGACTTTGCTAGATGACCTGAAGGAAACGTTTGACAATTTACAGGTCTATAAAATGATGCTTAACCCGGAGAAGTGTGTATTTGGAGTTCCTGCAGGGATGCTTTTGGGTTTCTTGGTCTCAGAGCGAGGGATTGAGGCTAACCCGGAAAAGATCACAGCTATCCCGTCTCTGTCTAAGCCGGCCAATGTTAATGACGTGCAGCGCTTGGCGGGTCGTATTGCTGCGTTAAGCCGGTTTATCAACCGCCTGGGAGAGAAGGCCATTCCTTTGTACCAGATGACAAAGAAGGTGGATGGTTTTGTGTGGAGTACAGTTGCGGATGAGGCTTTTGCAGTGCTTAAGAAGCAGTTGTTTGAACCGCCAGTTTTAGCCGCCCCGGCTGAGAAAGAGCCCTTACTATTATATATAGTGGCTAGCAATCGGGATGTCAGTGTGGCGGTTGTTGTCGAACGCAAGGAAGAAGGGAAGGAGTATCGAGTCTAGAGGCCGATTTATTACATCAGTGAGGTCCTCATAGATTCTAAGCAGAGATATCCCCATTGGCAGAAGCTTGTGTACGGGATGTTCATGGCTAATCGCAAGTTGAAGCATTATTTTCTTGGCCATCCGATCACAGTGGTGAGTTCAGCCCCGTTGGGTGATATAATCCAAAACAGGGAGGCGACAAGCAGGATTGCTAAATGGCGTTGGAACTTGGGCCTCTCAATTTGAAATATGTACCTCGTACAACTGTCAAGTGTCAAGCTTTGGTGGATTTCAGAAATGATTGGACAGAATGTCAGGCACCCATGGAGAAGCCGGATAATACATACTGGACAATTCATTTTGATGGGTCTAGGCAGCTGGAGGGCTCGGGGCTGGAGTTGTCTTGACTTCCCCCAAGTGTGATAAGTTCTGTTATGTTTTGAGGCTGATGTTTCCTTGTACTAACAATGCGGCTGAGTATCAGGATTTGCTTCATGTCCTTCGTGTGGCTAAGGAGATGAAACTAAGTCGGGTCAGGTGTCTTGGCGACTCAGATCTGGTGGCTCAACAGGTTTCGAGAACATGGGATACTAGGGATCCACACATGGCGGCTTATCGTCAGGCGGTTGATATCATTCCTGGACAGTTCAGAGGTTATCAGGTGGATCACATTGACCAACGTAAGAATGAGGCGGCTAATGCTTTATCAAGACTAGGTTCATAGCATAAGCCGGTACCACCTAATGTATTTTTGGATGTGTTACATCACTCGTCTGTCACCTTACCATCACAGGAGGATTTAGGTGTGCATGACCCGGAGGGGCAATTGGTGGCGGCTCTAAATTCTATCCCGGATTGAACATTGCCTTATCTGGAATACCTAACTCGCGGCGAGTTACCGGAAGAGGAGGCTTTGGCCAGGCAAATTGTAAGGCGTTGAAAATCAATCACCATTGTTAATGGCGAGTTACACAGATATAGTGTTACGGGCGTCTTCCAGCATTATATTACTCCTGAAGAAGGTATGCAGTGTTACGGGCGTCTTCTAGCATTGTGTTACTCCTGAAGAAGGTCAGGAGATCTTAAATGAGATACACTCCGGTGATTGTGGTCATCATGCCGGTTCAAAATCGGTAGTGGCTAAGGCTTTCCGGCATGGTTTTTTCTGGTTGATGGCTCATAAAGATGCGGAAAACCTGGTCAATAAGTGTGACGCCTGCCAGAAATTTGGATGATGAGCTCATGTGCGAGCTCAAGAGTTACGAATGATCCCAATAACTTGGCGTTTGCAGTCTGGGGGCCTGATATGGTTGGGCACTTCAAAAGGTGTCAAGACATGAAGACCCACCTTTTGGTGGCGGTTGATAAGTTCACTAAGTGAGTAGATGCTGAGCCTATTAGCAAGTGCGATGCTGCTACCGGGGTTCAATTTGTTAAGAAGTTAATTCACGGATTTGGTTACCCTCGCGGGATCATCGCGGACAATGGGACAAATCTATCCAAGGGGGCTATGAAGGACTTCTGCGATAAGGAGCATATCCGGCTTGATGTGTCAGCTATGGCTCATCCCCAGTCCAATGGTCAGGCTGAACGTGCCAACCAGGAAATACTGAGAGACATCAAGCCCCGTTTTATGGTCCCATTACAGCGTACGCCGGGTTGTTGGGTTGAGGAGCTGCCATCTATACTTTGGAGTAGCATAACTACACCCAACAGATCAACAGGTTACACGCCCTTCTTCATGGTCTACGGCACAGAAGCGGTGCTACCAAGTGGCATCCGTCATGACTCGCCGCGAGTAGCAGCATATGCTGAGAAAGATAATGAGACGACACGACAAGATGCAATAGATGCTCTGGAGGAGGCAAGGGATCTCGCGACGGCTCGCTCGGCGATCTACCAACAAGACCTGCGTTGCTATCATAGCCGCAGGGTTAAGACCCGGACGTTTCAGGAAGGCGATTTGGTGTTACGCTTAATCCAGGATCAATTAGACGCGCATAAGTTGTCTCCTCCTTGGGAAGGACCCTTTGTGGTTAGCAAGAATCTCAACAACGGGTCATACTACCTTATCGACATACGAAACGTGTCACAGACCTATGGGCAAGAGACCCGCCGACCGTGGAATATTGCACATCTGCGACCTTACTATACTTAATTCATCGACTCCATTCTTTGTATATATGTTTTTATTTTGTTGTATATACTTATTCCTAATAATGAAGTTGGCATCCCTGCAAGTCGGGGCCTCTGCCGTTTTTTGTATTTCTGATCTATGCAAGAATAAGTACATCTACCTGATTACTTGGGGGCTTTTCAGCCAACAGATCCGACACAATCGGGCGGCTTACAAATTGCCGGGTTACCATGCAAGATTGGGGAGAAAGTTTTTCTTCACGACCATCTCTTTAGCCACTGTACGGTTGGTCATGGACCCTAAGGAGGTTGATTCCGATAGCACGGCCAAGAGAGGGTGAAGGTCGCCCCCCCCCCTCTTATTTGGCTTTTCAGCCACCATAAGATGGGTTTGAACACCCGGACTTCTATTGGGGAACGTTGCATGGGAAACAAAAAATTTCCTACGCGCACGCAAACCCATCCATGGTGATGAGCATCTATGAGAGGGAGAGTGGATCTACATACCCTTGTAGATCGCTAAGCGGGAAGCGTTAAGAAACGCGGTTGGTGTAGTCGTACTTCTTCATGATCCAAATCGCCGAGCGTCCCGCGGTCTAATCACGAACCGTCCCGCGAACCAATCACGAACCGTCCCGCGATCTCGTCACGATCCGTCCCGCGATCCGATCACGAACGTCCCGTGGCCTTGATCACGATCCTTCCGATCTAGTGCCGAACGGACGGCACTTCCGCGTTCAGCACACGTGCAGCTTGATGATGATCTCCACCATATTGATCCAGCAAGAGGTGGCGGAGAGGAGGGAGAGTTCATCGGCAGCGTAACGGCGCTCCGGCAATGGTGGTGGAGGAGCAATTCCGGCAGGGCTTCGCCTAAACACTGCGGAAAACCAATCTAGAGGAGCACCGGTGGAACGGGTAGCACGTGGCCGTAACTTCTGCCAAAACCCTAGCTATTCCACCAGTATATATAGGAGGAGAGGAGAGTAGAGGCAGCCAAGGCCTCTTTGGTTCAGCCGAATAGGTGGGGTGGAGTCCTACTCCACCTCCAATCCTAGTTCGAGTAGGATTGCCTCCTATTGGCTGATTTTCACCTTTTTCCTTAGCCTTTTTCTCTTCCTGCACCATGGGCCTTTTGTGGTTGATTTAACAGCCCACTAAGGGCTGGTTATTATTCTCCCACATCCCATGGACCCTCTAGGGTCGTAATACCCCTCCCGGAGGTCTCCCGGTACACTACCGGCACTCCCGGTACACTATCGATGAGCCCGAAACTTTTCCGACGACCAAACCGGGACTTCCTATATATGAATCTTTACCTCCGGACCATTCTGGAGCTCCTTGTGACGTCCAGGATCTCATCCGGGACTCCGAACAACCTTTGGTCACCACCATACATAACTCTATACTACCGAAACGTCACCAAACCTTAAGTGTGCAGACCCTGCGGGTTCGAGAACTATGTAGACATGACCGAGACACCTCTACGGTCAATAACCAATTGCGGGACTTGGACGTACACATTGGTTCCTACATATTCTACGAAGATATTTATCGGCCGAACCTCTATGTCAAGGATTCAGTTAATCCCGTATAACGTTCCCTTTGTTCTTCGGTATGTTACTTGCGAGAGATACGATCGTCGGTATCTCCATACCTAGTTCAACCACGTTACCGGCAAGTCTCTCTACTCGTTCTGTAATACAAGATCCCGCAACTAAAAATTAGTCACATTGCTTGCAAGGCTCATTGTGTTGTTGCATTACCGAGTGGGCCCCGAGATACCTCTCCGTCACCCGGAGTAACAAATCCCAGTCTCGATCCATGCCAACTCAACAGACACCATCGGAGATACCTGTAGAGCACCTTTGTAGTCACCCAGTTACGTTGCGACATTTGATACACACAAGGCACTCCTCCGATATCCGTGAGTTGCATGATCTCATGGTCATAGAAACATATACTTGACATGCAGAAAACTGTAGCAATAAACTAACACGATCATATGCGACATTTGTAGTTTGGGTCTTGTCCATCACATCATTCTCCCAATGATGTGATTCCGTTATCAAATGACATCACATGTGAATGGCTAGGAAACCCTGACCATCTTTGATCAACGAGCTAGTTCACTAAAGGCATACTAGGGACACAGTGTTGTCTATTCACCCACACATGCAATGTGTTTCCAATCACTACAATTATAGCATGGATGATAAACGATTATCATGAACAAGGAAATATAATAAGAAACACTTTATATATTGCCTCTAGGGCATATTTCGAACAGTCTCCCACTTGCACTAGAGTCAATAATCTAGTTCACATCACTATGTGATTTACATGGTAATGAATCGAACACCCATACAGTTCTTGTGTTGATCATGTTTAGCCCTTGGAAGAGGTTTAGTCAACGGGTCTGCAACATTCAGATCCGTGTGCACTTTGCAAATATTTATGTCCTTCTCCTCGATGTAGAACCGGATGGAGTTGAAGCGTCGCTTTCTGTGTCTGGTCCTCTTGTGAAACCTTGGTTCCTTGGCTAGAGCAATGGCACCAGTGTTGTCACAGAACAGGTTTATTGGATTTAGTGCACTGGGCACTACTCCAAGATCTGTCATGAACTGCTTCATCGAGACACCTTCCTTTGCTACCTCCGAGGCTGCGATGTACTCTGCTTCGCACGTAGAATCAGCTACCACACTTTGCTTGGAACTGCACCAGCTTACCGCTCCCCCGTTAAGAATAAATACGTATCTGGTTTGCGACTTAGAATCGTCCGGATCAGTGTCAAAGCTTGCATCGACGTAACCCTTTACGACGAGCTCTTCATCACCTCCATAAACGAGAAACATGTCCTTAGTCCTGTTAAGGTACTTAAGGATATTCTTGACCGCTTGCCAGTGCTCCACTCCAGGATCACTTTGAAACCTTCCGACCATACTTATGGCAAGGCTGACATCGGGTCTTGTGCATAACATTGCATACGTGATAGAGCCTATGGCTGAAGCATAGGGGATGACGCTCATCTTTTCTTTATCTTCTCCAGTCACTGGGCATTGAGTCTTACTCAACTTCACACCTTGTAACACAGGTAAGAACCCTTTCTTGGACTGCTCCATTTTGAACTTCTTCAAAACTTTATCAAGGTATGTGCTCTGTGAAAGTGCTATTAAGCGTCTCGACCTATCTCTATAGATCTTAATGCCTAATATGAAAGCAGCTTCTCCTAGGTCCTTCATTGAAAAACTCTTATTCAAATATTCCTTCATGCTTTCTAGCATTTGTATATCGTTTCCAATCAGCAATATGTCATCCACATATAACACTAGAAACGCTATAGAGCTCCCACTCACTTTCTTGTAAATACAAGCTTCTCCATAAACTTGTATAAACCCAAACGCTTTGATCACCTCATCAAAGTGCTTATTCTAACTCCGAGATGCTTGCACCAGTCCATAAATGGATCGCTGGAGTTTGCAAACTTTGTCAGCATTCTCTGGATCAACAAAACCTTCGGGTTGCATCATATACAACTCTTCCTCAAGGAAACCATTGAGGAACACCATTTTGACATCCATCTGCGAAATTTCATAGTCGAAATAAGCAGCTATTGCCAACATGATTCTGACAGACTTAAGCATCGCTACGGGTGAGAAAGTCTCATCATAGTCAACTCCTTGAACTTGTGAAAAACCCTTTGCCACAAGTCGAGCTTTATAGACGATGACATTACCGTCCGCGTTTGTCTTCTTCTTATAGATCCATTTGTTCTGAATGGCCTTTCGCCCTTCAGGTAGTACTTCCAAAGTCCATACTTTGTTTTCATACATGGATCCAATCTCGGATTTCATGGCCTCTAACCATTTCTCGGAATCTGGGCCCATCACTGCTCCTCCATAGCTCGTAGGTTCATTGTTGTCCAACAACATGACCTCTAAGATAGGGTTGCCGTACCACTCGGGAGTAGTACGCGTCCTTGTCGACCTACGAGGTTCAATAGCAGCTTGATCTGAAGCTTCATGATCATCATCATTAAGTTCCTCTTCTACCGTCGTAGGTTCCACAAAAACATCTTTCCGTGTTGCTCTACTTTCTGGTTGAAGTAAAGGTTCAATAACCTCATCAAGCTCTATTTTCCTCCCACTCAATTCTTTCGAGAGAAACTCTTTCTCAAGAAATGTTCCGTTCTTAGCGACAAACACTTTGCCTTCGGATCTGAGATAGAAGGTATACCCGACTCTCTCTTTCGGGTATCCTATGAAGACGCATTTCTCCGCTTTGGGTTCGAGCTTTTCAGGCTAAAGCTTTTTGACATAAGCATCACATCCCCAAACTTTAAGAAACGACAACTTTGGCCTTTTGCCAAACCACAGTTCATATGGCGTCGTCTCAACTGATTTTGATGGTGCCCTATTTAAAGTGAATGTTGCTGTCTCTAATGCATAACCCCAAAACGATAGTGGCAAATCGGCAAGAGACATCATAGAACGCACCATATCTAATAAGGTTCGATTACGACGTTCAGACACACCATTACGCTGTGTTGTTCCAGGCGGTGTCAACTGTGAAACAATTCCACCTTGTCTTAAGTGACTGCCAAACTCATAACTCAGATATTCACCTCCACGATCAGATCGCAGAAATTTAATCTTCTTGTTACGATGATTCTCAACTTCACTCTGAAATTGCTTGAAATTTTCAAATGTTTCAGACTTGTGTTTCATCAAGTAAATATACCCATATCTACTCAAGTCATCCGTGAAGGTGAGAAAGTAACGATATCTACCGCGCGCTGCAACATTCATTGGACCACACACATCAGTATGTATGATTTCCAACAAGTCACTTGCCCATTCCATTGTTCCAAAGAACGACGTTTTAGTCATCTTGCCTATCAGGCATGGTTCAAATGTGTCAAGTGATTCAAAATCAAGTGACACCAAAAGTCCATCAGCATGGAGCTTCCTCATGCGTTTTACACCAATATGACCTAAACGGCAGTGCCACAAGAAAGTGGTACTATCATTAACAACTCTACATCTTTTGGCATCAATGTTATGAACATGTGTGTCATCACTATCAAGATTCAATATGAATAAACCCCTAACATTGGGTGCATGACCATAAAAGATATTACTCTTATAAATAGAACAACCTTTATTCCCTGATTTAAATGAGTAACTGTCTCGCAATAACAAAGATCCAGATATAATGTTCATGCTTAATGCAGGCACTAAATAACAATTATTCAGGTTCATCACTAATCCCGATGGTAATTGAAGAGAGAGCGTGCCGACGGCGATCACATCAACCTTGGAACCATTTCCCACGCGCATCGTCACTTCGTCCTTTGCCAGTCTTCGTTTATTTCGTAGTTCCTACTTTGAGTTGCAAATGTGAGCAACCGAACCGGTATCAAATACCCAGGCACTACTACGAGAACTAGTAAGGTACACATCAATAACATGTATATCATATATACCTTGTCTGTCGTTGGCCGCCTTCTTGTCAGCCAGGTACTTGGGGCAGTTCCGCTTCCAGTGACCAGTTCCTTTGCAATGAAAGCACTCAGTTTCTGGCTTAGGTCCATGCTTAGGCTTCTTTGTAGGAGCAGCAACTGCTTTTCCATCCTTCTTGGTTTTACCCTTCTTGCCTTTGCCCTTGCCATTTTTCTTGAAACTAGTGGTTTTATTGACCATCAACACTTGATGTTCTTTCTGGATTTCAGACTTAGCGACTTTTAGCATCGCAAACAGCTCGGCGACTGACTTGTTCATCCCGTGCACGTTATAGTTCATCACAAAGCTTTTGTAACTAGGTGGCAGTGATTGAAGAACTCTATCAGTGATCGCCTCTGGCGGAAGGGTAATTCCCAACTCACCTAGACGGTTTGAGTACCCAGACATTCTGAGTATATGCTCACTGATAGACCCGTTCTCCTCCATCTTGCAAGCATAGAACTTATCGGAGGTCTCATACCTCTCGATCCGGGCATTCTTATGAAAGATAAACTTCAACTCCTGGAACATCTCATATGCTCCATGACGTTCAAAACGTCTTTGAAGTCCCGGTTCTAAGCCATACAATATTGCACATTGAACTATTGAGTAGTCTCCAGCACGAGCCACCCAAGCGTTCTTAACGTCTTCGGAGGTCATGTCTTCTGGTTGGTCACCAAGCGGTGCATCAAAGACATATTGTTTCTGGGAAGCCGTAAGGATAATCCTCAGATTACGGGCCCAATCAACAAAGTGACTTCCGTCATCTTTCAATTTAGCTTTCTCTAGGAACGCATTAAAATTCAGGGATGCTACTGCGCGAGCCATTGATCTAGAACATAAATAAGCAAAGGTTACTTAGACTATTGTTCAAGATAATGAGTTTAGTTAATAAAATTACTAAAGCTCCCACTCAAATTGACATTCCTCAGGTCATCTGAGTGTCACATGATCCAAATTCACCAACTCAAGTCCGATCATCACGTAAGTTAAGCTGGTTTCAATGGTGAACATCATTATGTTGATCATATCTACTATATGACTCATGTTCGACCTTTCGGTCTCTTGTGTTCCGAGGCCATGTCTGTACATGCTAGGCTCGTCAAGTTTAACCCAAGTGTTCTGCACGTGCATATCTGGCTTGCACCGGTTGTATGTGAACGTAGAGTCTATCACACCCGATCATCACGTGGTGTCTCGACACGACGAACTTTCGCAACAGTGCACACTCGGGGAGAACACAGTTCATCTTGAAATACAAGTGAGGGATCACCTTATAATGCTACCGTCGTACTAAGCAAAACAAGGTGCATAAAAGGATTAACATCTCATGCAATTCATAAGTGACATGATATGGCCATGAACTTGTGTTTAAGATCTCCATCTTCGAAACACCGGCATGATCTCCATCGTCACCGGCACAACACCATGCTCTCCATCATCTTGATCTCCATCAATGTGCTGCCATTGGGGTTGTGGCGCCAGCCCTGCTTCTACTTCTATTGCTACCGCTTAGCAATAAAGTAAAGCATTACATAGCACTTAATGATTGACACGCAGGTCATACAATAATTAAAGACAACTCTATGGCTCCTATCGGTTGTTGTACTCATCGACGTGCAAGTCGTGAAATTCTATACATCACATGATCATCTCATACATCACATATATCTCATCATGTAATTTGCCATATCACATCACAACATACCCTGCAAAAACAAGTTAGACGTCCTCTAAATGTTGTTGCATGTTTTACGTGGCTGCTATGGGTATCTAGCAAGAACGATTCTCACCTACGCATAAACCACAATGGTGATACATAGATTAATTTTCAACCTTCTCAAGGACCGCCTTTGTCGGATCCAATCCAACTAAAGTGAGACAAACTGTCACCCGCAAGCCATCTAAGCAACAAGTTGCGTTAAGGGAACCGGTCTCTCGTAAGCATACGAGTAATGTTGGTCTGGGCCGTTTTATCTCACAATCCCGCTGAACCAAAATCCAACCAAGGGAGGAAGCAATCTAAGCATCAACGCCCACAAACCTTTTGTGTTCTATTCGAGATCTCATCAAGCCATCAACCTAGCTCTGATACCACTGTTGGGGAACGTTGCATGGGAAACAAAAATTTTCCAACGCACACGCAAACCTATCCATAGTGATGAGCATCTACGAGAGGGAGAGTGGATCTACGTACCCTTGTAGATCGCTAAGCGGGAAGCATTAAGAAACGCGGTTGGTGTAGTCGTACTTCTTCGCGATCCAAATCGTCGAGCGTCCTGTGATCTAATCACGAACCGTCCCGTGAACCAATCACGAACCGTCCCGCGATCTCGTCAGGATCCGTCCCATGATCCGATCACGAACGTCCCGTGGCCTTGATCACGATCCTTCCGATCTAGTGCCGAACGGACGGCACCTCCGCGTTCAGCACACGTGCAGCTTGATGACAATCTCCACCGTCTTGATCCACAAGAGGAGGCGGAGAGGAGGGAGAGTTCACGGCAGCATAACGGCGCTCTGGCAATGGTGGTGGAGGAGCAATTCCGGCAGGGCTTCGCCTAAGCACTGCGGAAAACCAATCTAGAGGAGCACCAGTGGAACGGGTAGCACATGGACGTAATTTCTGCCAAAAACCTAGCTATTCCACCAGTATATATAGGAGGAGAGGAGAGGAGAGGCAGCCAAGGCCTCTTTGGTTCGGACGAATAGGTGGGGTGGAGTCCTACTCCACCTCCAATCCTAGTTGGACTAGGATTGCCTCCTATTGGCTGATTTTCACCTTTTTCCTTATCCTTTTTCTCTTCCTGTGCCATGGGCCTTTTGTGGATGATTTACTAGCCCACTAAGGGCAGGTTATTATTCTCCCACATCCCATGGACCCTCTAGGGTCGAAATACCCCTCCCGGAGGTCTCCCGGTACACTACCAGCACTCCCGGTACACTACCGATGAGCCCGAAACTTTTCCGCCGACCAAACTGGGACTTCCTATATATGAATCTTTACCTCCGGACCATTCCGGAGCTCCTCGTGATGTCCAGGATCTCATCCGGGACTCCGAACAACCTTCGGTCACCACCATACATAACTCTATACTACCGAAACGTCACCAAACCTTAAGTGTGCAGACCCTGCGGGTTCGAGAACTATGTAGACATGACCGAGACACCTCTACGTTCAATAACCAATGGCAGGACCTGGACGTCCACATTGGTTCCTACATATTCTACGAAGATAATTATCGGTCGAACCTCTATGTCAAGGATTCAGTTAATCCCGTATAACGTTCCCTTTGTTCTTCGGTATGTTACTTGCCCGAGATTTGATCGTCGGTATCTCCATACCTAGTTCAACCTCGTTACCGGCAAGTCTCTTTACTCGTTCTGTATTAAAAGATCCCGCAACTCACAATTAGTCACATTGCTTGCAAGGCTCATTGTGATGTTGCATTACCGAGTGGGCCCCGAGATACCTCTCCGTCACCCGGAGTAACAAATCCCAGTCTCGATCCATGCCAACTCAACAGACACCATCGAAGATACCTGTAGAGCACCTTTATAGTCACCCAGTTACGTTGCGACGTTTGATACAGACAAGGCACTCCTCCGATCTCCGTGAGTTGCATGATCTCATGGTCATAGGAACATATACTTGACATGCGGAAAACAGTAGCAATAAACTGACACGATCATATGCTACGTTTGTAGTTCTGGTCTTGTCCATCACATCATTCTCCCAATGATGTGATCCCGTTATCAAATGACATCACATGTCAATGGCTAGGAAACCCTGACCATCTTTGATCAACGAGCTAGTTCAGTAGAGGCATACTAGGGACACAGTGTTGTCTATTTACCCACACATGCAATGTGTTTCCAATCACTACAATTATAGCATGGATAATAAACGATTATCATGAACAAGGAAATATAATAATAAACACTTTATATATTGCCTCTAGGGCATATTTCCAACAACTTCCTATATTACGGTCAACAAGTGGTGCATGAAGTTCTTGAACTTACCCCCTTCTTGATCAGCCCGACCGAGTTATACCATCATTTATGTAGTAGCGCTATGAATGGGGTGTCTCGAGTTATCACACTTACCCCCTTCAAAGGCCTCATACAGCGAAAATAGGCAAAATCCCTCATTTGACTACTCACTCTCCACCAAGTGGTACCATAGTACTCTTAGGGAGGCAACATGACGCCGTTTAAGGCTCAAACGACCGGATTTACACCATGTGAGAAGTAGCATATGGGATGGGGGTACTCACCTTGCTCCGAATTCTGGTCCGTTGTGCCTTAACAGTAAGATCCCCTTCGAGACCCTAACCAATTCAAGCAAGTTAAGGGTTACTCTCGTTAGGAGACGTACGCTGTGAAGGGGTTCGATGCAACGGGTCCCCACCAGAAGGGTCAAGCAATGAGTTTTCAAAAACCAATATCGCAGGAAAAAGCATTAGACATCGCATCATACATCGCATCATATAGGACATTAGACATTATTTATCATGCATGCATATCATGGTGGGTAAGAGTCGAGGGCTATGCACGACTATGAAAGAGCCAAGGGCTATGCACGACTATGAAAGAGCCAAGGGCTATGCACGATTATGAAAGAGACAAGGGCTATGCACGATTATGAAAGAGCCAAGGGCTATGCACGACTATGAAAGAGCCAAGGGTTGTGTACAACCGTGAAAGAGCCAAGGGCTATGTGTGACTACGAAAGAGCTGAGGGCTGTGCTCGACTATGGAAGGAAAAGGTAACATTGTACAAAGGTATAAGGTATAAGCCTCCCTCATCATGAAGCAAAACATGTCTTATCTTGCTGGCTCATTCAATATGGTAAGCCGCCAGTAAGCGTTATTGAAAGAAACAGAAAGATTAGAAGGCATATAAGTTATAAAAGATAGTGCAAGATCCATACATGCTTGATAGCATGATCAAGGAAGATAAGTTTTTACTACATCTATTACAAGACTCATCAAGATTCCAAAAGATAAGAAGTTTCTAAGTTCTTCTGCATTACATAACCGGCGGCTTAAGTTCACGCCGGATCATCTTCAAGGCAAGAATGGTTTAAGATGTTGACGGATCATCCTGCGTTGGGTCTTCTCTTTCCATGATTTGAAGATTGTCCACATCTTAGTTGCAGTTTAATAAATCTTCAAACTCAGCTTCATTAAAAAGTGGAGATGGGTCAAGATCAGGAGCGAAAAGTGGCTTATGGCGGGCTGGCACTAAGCTCTTGGCTTCAAAGGTTGGGTCGCGTATCCATTTTCCTTCAGCATCATAAGCCGCCTGGTGAGGAGTCAGGTCCGTCTCATCAACCAAAGTTGATGCCAGAACACAGGAAGATTTCACGCAGATGGCATAATCAGTATCGGTGAAATCAGACCCGTCATCCTTCTTGGATGGAAAGCCGTCCATCATCTCTTCCGGGGTCAGCTCCGGGGCAAAAGCAAAACACCATCTCAAGGCGTCCATCGCGCCTCTTCCGGCGGATGATCTTCTCAGCTCATCAATCTACTTTGGCAAGGTGGACAACACCTCAAGGACTCCCTTCATAAGCTTCGGGTCGCCTTTCTCAGGAAGGACTGACTTGATGGTGCAAAGGGTTCTGCTGTAGAGTTGTTCTGTCAGAGCATATATGGCGTTCAGGCTCAGCACACTATCAGAGGATAGTTGGCAGCTTCTGTGACCTAAAAAATAAAAAAAGGATTGTAAGCCGCCCGACAAAAGGATCTTATTACTAAGGAAGGAGCAACTTCACAAGATATTTACCAAAGATAGTAGACATCATCCGGAAGATATGACCCTTAAGAGTATTTAGCTCTTCTGATATGAGTTTGAGCCGTTCATCAGCATCTTTGGCGTGTTTCACCAAGACGACTTGTTCAACAGAAGATGTCTTCTTAAAAGCAGCAAATTCATCTTGAACTTTTTTCAGCTCATCAAGGGCAAGGTGTAATTTTTCTTCGGCTGTGGCTCTTGCATCTTGTTGAGAAGCTAGACTTGCCTTTAAGCCGGACACATTAGACTCGGCTTTGGCCAAGTTGTCCTGCATGTTATAAAACCGGGTTACGTAGGATAAACTGTCAAAGAAGTTGGGTATTACAAGAGTTGCAAGACATCATGATTCAAGTCTGAAGCACATTGCAAGCAATATGCTTGACACTTGGGGGCTAATGTACGCATTTCTTCTGTTTCGTACTATCAGTGAAGTTCCGGCATATCTTCATTCAAAGTTAAGCCAGCACTTGGGGACTACACCCGGAGAAGTTCCGGCATATCTTCATTCAAAGTTAAGGCGGCACTTGGGGGCTACAGGTATTAAGATTTTTTTCTAATTGTGAGTCCGGCTTATTATCTTGATAATGAGCCACACTTGGGGACTACAGTTGCACTTATGCAAGGTATCAATTAGTAGTTGGAAAAGACCTGACCTACTATTTACAATACTAGATCGGATCTTGGCGGCTATTCAGGTAACATGTACAGGTAAAAGGTAAAGAAAAGGTACCTCATGTTTTTTCTTCATCTGGATAACAAGCCTAGACTCCATATCCCGACTGGTGGAAAGGCGGGTTATATAACTAGCATGCAGGTCATCCATGGACATCTCCTCCAAAGCAGGAAGCTGAATATCAAACTTATTCGTTGCAAAAGTGACATCCTTGCCAGTATGTTTGGTTAATACATGGCGGCTCGGTGATTGATAGCCTATCCTAGTAATGGCCACTTCCAGGTCAGCAGAAGTTTTAGAGGTTGCAGAAGGGCCAGGCGGCTTAGGATCAGCTGCCAGAGGACTGTCAGGATAAATGTCATCCATATATATAGGAGGAGGTGGTTCAGAGTCTTTTTCAATACCTTCTTCGTTAATTTTGGCGGCTTCAATTGAAGCCTCTGGAAGCACCGGTTTATCAGCACCAGGATTTTCAACAGTAGGGACAGCGCTCATTTTCTCCCTCTTCTTCCGTTTAGCTTCGGCCCTAACGTAAAGATAATGAGAAATTGGCATGAGTATGATTCAAGACAGCTAACATGTAAGCCAGAGTAAAAGAAAAGACATACGTTGGGTTAATTTTCATGGGGGGAAGCTTGGAGGCAGTTGAGTCGCCATATGATGGAGGGGAGGACTATAAAGATGCAAATGCATAAAAACAAGAAACAGGTAACAAGATTAAGGAACGTGATGAAACTAGAAAGTTAAAATACCTCAGTTGGTCGTTTCCTAGTGGAAGGCTCATTGGATAAACCGTCCATAAGCTCTTCGGTGGCTGAGCTCCGGGTCTGACGACGAGATTCAAACTGTTGCTTTTTAAAGGAAAATTGGGGATGTAAGTGAGCAAGGTGATAAGAAAAAGGGACTTTTCATATAACCTGCCGAACTCGCTCTTGTGGTGGGTCCTCTGAGCCGGAGTTAAGATAAGTTACCTCAGGGGCGTTGACAGTACTTCTCTCCGTGTCACCCTATATACAATCATTGTTAATCAGGTGCATCAAAAGCTGACAAAGAGAGACATGTTCTACCTCTGAGTCGTCTAGCTCAAGAAGATCTTTGGCGGAAGGTTTTTTCTAACGGCCTTGAGATTTGCCCGTCCGGGCTTTCTTCTTCTTCTTTGGCTTCAAGGGGCAGACGTATTCTTTTTTCCAGAAATTAGAGTCGGCTTGTCGGTAACCCGCCGGCGGGTTAAAGGAGTAAAACCAAAAGTTACACAAGCAAGAAACAGGTTATTAGAAGGAATATTAATCTTACATATGGAGCAGGCCTCGAACTTAATTCTGCTAACCCAGACATCTGCTGTGACAAAACCATGACACTACTAGTCACCCACAAGCGACAACCTAAGGTTCCGGTACAAAGATTGAACACAAGAGATGAACTAGGGTTTGAGACGAGACGGTGATGTTGAAGATGTTGATGAAGATTGTCCTCTCCAAGATTAGAGTGTTTTTGGTGATGACGATGGCTTCGATTCCCCCTCCGGGAGGGAAATTCCCCCGGTGGAATTGCTCTGCCGGAGGCCAAAAGTGCTCTCGCCCAAGTACCGCCTTGAGACGGCGGCGCTTCATGCCGAAAGTCCTCCTCCTGAAATTTTAGGTTTTAAATGAATTTATACCAGAAGATGGGCTCCGGAGGTGGCCCAAGATGGCCACACTCCACCATGGTGCGCTTGGGGCGCCTCACGCGCCCTGGTGGGGTGCGCTCATCTAGTGGCCCCCTTCTGTAGTTTTCAGCTCTGGTAATTCTTATTTATTATATAAAAACTCTCCGTAATATTCCAGCTTCATTGGAGATGTGCAGAATAGGTATCTCTGGTGTGCTTTTTCAGGTGCTGAATTCGAGTTGCCGGTATTCTCCCTCTTGATGTAAACGTTGCAAATTCTAAGAGAAAAGGCATTAGAATAACTCCGCAAAGCATTATTATTCATAAATAACATTAAAATAATAGTAGGAAATCATGATGCAAAATGGACGTACCACTCCCCCCATCCAAATTCTGTACATGCTTCTTTATATTTCAATAAAGCCCGGCTTACCCGAAATTCGGAGTTCTTGTCGTTTCAGCCACAAGCTTGGCTTGAGTCTTTACTTTTTGGGCTCTTAGGGGCTTCCAACTCATTGAGTTTAGATTTCTCACCTTTGTGACCCGGCAAAAACGGCACAAAGATATTGGGCATTTGGGGGCTTCCAACTCATCAAGTTTAGCTTTCTCACCCTCTTGATTCGGCAAAAGTAAAATGCCACATGTGTTTAAACATGCTTGTATGCTTGATGCGACTCCGATCAGGTGACCCCATGTACTCTTAAAAAGTTAATCTTTTTTCATACCATGAACTTTTTAAGGTTAAAACATCGGCTTGAGTCACGAGAGAGCCGGCATGCAGAGAGCTAGGTTAAACCGTGGGTTATCATACCCACTTCATTGAAGCAAGACTCGAGCCTCGAAAGACGGTCTCCATGTCGAGCCTCGAAAGCCAGCACATATTTTTCATGGACATGTCATCATGACATATCATTGTTCGAATAAAACATCATACCTATTTATGCTTATTGTGTGAACCTGGTCTTTGAACCAGGTTGCACTATAAAATCTTGCAAAAAGAAAAGTCATTGGTTTAACCAAATTTAAGTGATTAGAATTTCTGATCCGGCTTAAAATGGCCCGTTTATCTTACTGAGCCTCGAAATCCAGTCCTCTAATGTTGAGATACATTAAACCGGTTTATGATACAATACTTGATATTGTTAACTATAGCTACCACATGAAATTTTGTAGGTACAACATTGTTTATTACCAGCTTAGACATGAGCGTCCGGGTTACCAACCGTCGTCATATTATGGCTGGTTAAATATTATTAAAAAAATCCTGAAGCTTTGAATTCCAAGATTGCCATGCCTTCTCATTTTTCTGAAGGAATCTTCAAGCACAATAGAAATTGTCAAGACAAGGAGAAGAATAGAGAAATCTACAATCACTAAAGGTCAATAGGATCAAAGGTTTTTTTCACCACTGCAAACATGCACGAAGGCATGAAAGTTTTCAAGAAGTTTCTAAAAACTACTCCTATTACAGTATCAACCCAAGAGTCTCAAAATATTTGTCTTGCCAAACACATGGGGGCTATATGCAACAGTCGACTTAATTTGTTTATCACATCACTCCTGAGCTTTGCCTTTCGCGCCGTTCGGATTAACCTCAATTTGTTCTTTCGCCTGAGCCGTCTTTGGGTTATCCTCCCCTGCCTCTTCCGGTCTACAATCTGAAGATTGTCCACGTCCCAGTTGCAATGAGTTCTGGCGTGGAATATAGCCTCTTTGTTCAGAATAGGGGACGAGTCAACTTCAGGAGCGAAAGTGTGCTTACGACGCTTAGGAATCAGATCCGCTGATATGAAGGTGGGTGGCCGAATTCATGAATTGTTCGCATCATAAGCCGCCTGATATCCTTTCAGACCCATCCCAACAACAAGTTGCATGGCCAGCACTTGAGCCATCTTGACACATTTTAGATAGTCAGCCTCGTCGAAAGTCGTGCCATCATCCTTCAACTCGGGAAAGCCTTTGGGTATCTTTGACAGATCAAGCTCCTCTGCGTAGGCAAATGCCCAGCTCAAAGAAGAAGTTGTGCCAGAACGTGTGGCTGATCTTTTCAATTCTTTGATTTGTCCAGGAACCGATGATAGGACCTTTAGCATGTCCTTGCTGAGCGTCACCAGCTCCTTTTCTCCAGTTACATCTTTAATACCAAGCTGACCTCCAGCATATAGTTGCTCGGTTAAGGTGTACACGGCCTTCAACATAAGTAAGTTGTTCTCTTGGAGATTGGATATCCTTGGGCCTGCAAAACAACGTAAGCATCAAAATCGCCGGGCGTTGTATCTATGAACATGAGTTTTTACAAGTTACCTAAACAGACTTACCAAAGATAGCCTGGGTCATAGTGCCAATATGCCGCTTTAACCCGGGTAGTTCCTCCGTGACGGGCTTCAACTGACCTTCAGCACTTTCTGCGCGCTTCGGCAAGGCAGTTCTCTCAACATCAAAGGATTCTTTTTGTTTCTCAAAAAGTGCCTTGGTTTTCTCTAACTCTTCTTAAGTGAGGTGTGGTTTCTGTTCAGTAGCGGTTCAGGCGCTTTGCCCTGATTCCAAATCTTTCTTCAAGACAAGCACACTTAACTTGGCTTCCCATAAGGCTTTCTGCATAAAAAAGCAAGGATATTCAACGATCCTGATAAGAGCACAAGATTCAATCTCATATAACGAAGAATTATATCAAGTACCAAGCAAACTGGAAGAAATATTCTTGACACTTGGGGGTTAATGTATATGAACTCTTTCCAAGACAAGGATATGGAAAAGACCTGACTCATCTCAAGAAGATGAGGCAGTCCTTGGGGGCTATTGGTCGAATTCTTCAAACATTTATAAAGACCCGGCTCATCTCAAGTAGATGAGCTGGCCCTTGGGGGCTTCAGGTCGAACTTTTCTTACATTTACAAAGATCCGACTCATCTCGGGAAGATGAGCCGACCCTTGGGGGCTCCGGCTGAATTCTGAAAAATGCTTGTCATCAAAGACCCAAGTCATATCACGAAAATGAGCCGTTCCTTTGTGGGCTAGATAAGGTTATGCGTAGTACACAATAGAGAGGAACATACCTCATTTTTTTCATCACGCTAACAAGGCTGACTTCCATCTCCCGGCTTATTGCAAGATGATCGAAATAACCCGCATGAAGTTCTTCAACACTCATGCTCTCACAGTTTGAAAGCTCCATATTGGCTTTGCCATTCTATAGTAGTATTGGTTCATCCTTAGCAGCAAGTTTTGTCAACACTTTGGAGACCCTAGGGATGGTATAACCCGACCCAGTAATGAAAACCACCACGTTCTTGTAACAAGGATTATTTTTAGTTATCTTGGGAGTACTGGGCGGGTCAAGATTTATCGCCGGGTGAGCTTTAGTATCCACAATGTCGGCACTCACTGATGACCCGCAAGTATAGGGGGTCAATCATAGTCCTTTCGATAAGTAAGAGTGTCGAACCCAATGAGGAGCAGAAGGAAATGACAAGTGGTTTTCACCAAGGTAGTTTCTCCAGGCACTGAAATTGTAAGTAGCGAGAAGTTTGATAGCAAGGTGATTTGTAACAATCAAGTAACTATAACGGTAAACAAGGTGTAGCAAGGTATCCCAATCCTTTTTATATCAAAGGATAGGCTAAAAGAATGTCTTATGATAAGCAAAGTGTTCGTGAGGGTACACGGGAATCTTATCTAGTCATTTTCATCAGGTTGGTTTGACTTGTGTTCGGTACTTTGATAATTTGATATGTGGGTGGACTGGTGCTAAGGTGTTGTTCTTACTTGAACTAACAACCTACTTATGATTAAACTCCTCGCAAGCATCCGCAACTACGAGAAAAGTATTAAAACAAAGTCTAATCATAGCATTAAACATGTGGACCCAAATCAGCCCCTCACGAAGTAGCGCATAAACTAGGGTTTAAGCTTCTGTCACTCTAGCAACCCATCATCTAATAACTACTCCAAAATGCATTCCCTTAGGCCCAAAGATGGTGAAGTGTCATGTAGTCGTAATTCACATGACACTACTAAGGGAATCACATCATACATATCATCAAAATATCGAATACATATCAAATTCACATGATTACTTGCAACATGACTTATCCCATGACCTCAAGAACAAAGGTAACTACTCACAAATAATAATCATGCTGAAGATCAGAGGGGTATTGAATATCATATTAGATCGCAAAATATAATCTTCCACGAAATAACCCATATTGCCATCAACTATGCAAGGTAATCAACACTACTAGTCACCCACAAGCAACAATCTAAGGTTCCGGTACAAAGATTGAACACGAGAGATTAACAAGAGATTGAGAGGAGATGGTGTTGTTGAAGATGTTGATGAAAATTGGCATCCCCAAGATGAGAGGGTGGTTGGTGATGATGATGGCTCCGATTCCCCCATCCGGGAGGGAAATTCCTCCGACGGAATCGCTCTGCCAAAGGGCAAAACTGTTCCTTCCCAAGTCCCCCCTTGAGACGACAGTCATTTGTCCCGAAAGTCCTCCTCCTATTCTTTTCAGGTTTTTCGGGCATTTATACCAGAAGATGGGCTAGTATGGCCACACTCCACTAGGGCGCGCCTGGCAGGCCTGGCGCGCCCTGGTGGGGTGTGCCCACCTGGTGGCCCCCCTACGATAGTTTTCAGCTTGAGTAATTATTATTTATTATATAAAAAATCTCCATAAAATTCCAGCTTCATTGGAGATGTGTAGAATACGTATCTCTGGCGTGCTTTTTCAGGTGTTGAATTTCAGTTGCAGGTATTCGCCCTCTTGATGTCAACCTTGCAAATTATGAGAGAAAAGGCATTATATGTAACATCCCAAAATTCAATTTTGGAATGTTATGAAATATAGCTATGCATCATCATCACATTGCTTGAATGAATGGAATAGTTGAAGTGTTTCCTTTGATATTCTGAAATGAGCACTTTCATCTTTCCCTATATTGGTTTCACCTATTTGCAAATCTCTAGAAAAGTTCAAAGAAAGAGGGGAGTAACATGACACTCCACACAAAGGACATCTTGGTGAAATATTTGAACAATGAAACCAGGGGTCATTTGAAAAATATTTGCAAAAGGATTTAAAACCAAATAGGCATTTTCTGAAAATAATTATTTTTTCAAAGTATTCAAATGACAGAGGAAAAATGTTCAATAAATGTCATTAATTGTCCTGATCATATTGATATATATATTTCCTATACTTGGAAATGTTTTGAATGCTATAAATAGGTTTTGAATGCTTATGAAATATTAAATATGACGGAATTAAGGCAAACGGGCCGGCCCACGGTCATTAAGACCCGAAATCCCTCCGGGTCGGCCACCGACGCGCTAACCGCGCCCCTCTCACTCACTAACGTGCCGGACCCACCGTCCGACAGCGTGGTTACCGCGCTCGTCCCCTTCCCCACGCCCGCCGTCGTCGCCGGCGACCTCTCCCCGCGGATCTCGCCCCTCTTAACTCCCTCGGCCACCGCAGCGCTCCTATAAATAGCCCCGGCCCTCCGCTGCTCATACCACACCCGAGCCCCCTCTTTCCCTCGCTGGAATGCTGCCCCACACCTCGCCGAAGTTCCACCACCCACCAAATCTCCCCGAGCTCGTGCTCGTCCCCACACACACCCCGACCACTCCGACGCCGCCAATCGACGTCGGAGCTTCACTGCCACCGTTTGAGCACTTCGGACGCCGCCCCAGACCACCGCACCGTCGCCCATGGCCACTGTCGACCTTCGGCCGCCGACGACCTCGCCGGAACCCAGACGCCCCCTCCATTGTAAGTCACCACCGCACCGTAGCCATCGGATCCTAAATCAACGCACGAGATTAGCTCATTTAAATAGCCGAACCGGTACGCACTAAGCCTTGTCCATCCGCCGGATAGCTCTCACGCGCACACCCTCTCGGCCAATCACAGCATGCCACATAGCACCTGTCCGATCGTTAGCATTTTTCCCTTTTCTTTTCTGTTTTAGAAAACAAAATGTTTTCGGTTTTTGTTTTTATCATATCTTTTAAAATATTTGATGTTTTTAATTGATTCTTTTTGCATTAGGTCACAAATTTATTGTAATTTGTTTATGTATACTTAGATTTCAAATTTGACGTTTAAAATTTGAATCTAACCAAATTTTCTAAAATTACTAACATCTGTATAACGGGAGTTTAACAATTTATTTTTGAGTGAATCTTTTTGTCACTGATTTGTATTAGTTAGATCTATCATCCTACATAGTTTGAGAATTTTTAGGACAAATTTGATTAGAGTTTTTGACAAAAACAAAATCTCTTTAGTTCTTAACATAGTTTAGTTAATTTAATTTTAATCTATTTTTGAACCTGAATTAGTTAACTTTAGTTAATAATTTTCATTAGGTTCTGTTAATTAAAAACATTAGGTGACATTATTTGCAAATTATAAAAATGATTGTTTAGTTTTATACTATATTGTTATAGGAAAATATTTAATCTTTTCATTAAGTAGAGTTTTCTTAAAACAATCTAGTTGCACTTTCACCAACTAATTAGAAGGTTAAATTAAGTTTCCTAATAAATAATTTTAGTAATTCTATTCTGCTAAGTAAAATGATGATAATAATATTAGTGATAATAATAATATTGTTTTGTTTCCTACTCTAATATTATAGGACATACTAGTTATTCTCATGTAGTAACATTTGATAAATTATAAAATTTTAGTAGTGTTTCTTTACACAAAAGTTTTAGTAAATATGATTCTGTTTACAAAAATTTATTTTTCTTTACAACTTGTTTTCTACTAGCTACTACTTGATTGTTTGTTTTAGCAGTAGTAAAAAAATTTGACAACTAAAAATTTGTGAGTCAAATTTTTTGTTGATCTCTTTATCTTGGTTGTTACTATTGAATGGTTTTAGTATTGTTTGTTAAACATTGCTGAATTGTGTGAATTGTTTTGTGTTTATGCTTATGGTGTGCACTTGTTTGATTCCATTAGATCATTCGGAGTGCGAAGCTTGTTATCTAGAATCACTCGAGTATGAGGACCGTCAGCAAGGCAAGTCACCTTGATCATATTCAACCATGTTTTTATTGCATTAGTTCTACCATATCCCCAATTGCATGCAAAGTAGGTAATTTGAAAACTTGGTTACTTGATGTAGTATCATGTGGTAGGCACCGCTCACCCCCTTGACACCTTGGCCCCGGGACCGTTGATCTCCTTTGCTATGCTATTAGTAGACGGGGTTGGTCGTGTGAACCATGAGAGTTGTGAGGTAATAATTTCAAGACCTGGAAGATTATCAAGACTTCAAGACTCTGAGTTTTCAACATACCTTTCGGTGGATGATGGTTTTGAACGGCGCCCTGGGGAACCCAGTGGTTAGCCTAGGTGTTGCTGGGGAAGTGCCAGTATTTACGCGGAAAGATCCACCCAGGCTCAAAGAGATGGATGGATGCTTCAAGACACAAGGCTTACCTCCACAGCCACAAGTCAATATGGGCTCTGGCTTAGTTGGACACTGTGGCAACCCTGAACTGTCGGTGCTACGAGATGTAGACGAACGGTAGGACAGGATGGGCACCGGCGTAGTCTTAGGGAAACCCTTTAGAAGACCATGTTTTGGTCATCTGTTTCTCAAACACCCTGAAGTACGAGAAGTCCAACGGAGGCGATCAAATCTTGTGGGGAACGTGTGCAAAACTCTACAGAGTATCCAAACCTAATCGATTAGCCGTGTCCATGGTCATGGACAACTTTAGCCAAAGGAAATGAACTGTCTGGAATTCTCAACACCAGTACTAATTTGATGAGGGTTAATAATAACTTGGGTATCAGAATTGGTTGGTGGAACCATATCTTTAGTCAACCAACATTGTAGTAATAAGTTTTGCTTTGCCCCTCTTGCTGTAGGAAAACTTGGCTTACGCAAAACTTACTACCACTGCCATACATGCATATAGAATAGATGATTACCTTCTCCCCTTCTCTTTGGTGACTATGCCAGCATATTCAATATGCTAACCTACACGTTTGCAACGTATCATGTTGCAGAGTACTTTTCCGACCAGGAGTGAGGATTACGCTCTACGCTCGATGAGATGCCCTTGGAGTAGGATGGACTCAACTACCTCGATGCTTCCGCAAGACTTTGATTTAGATCATCTCATGAGTTGGCCTTCAGCCACTTTATTGTAATTCCTATTGTAATAAAGGACTCGATATGAGATTTCGATTAATAAATGCTGTGTGATTTCCCTTTGATATATACATTGATGTACCGTGTGTGTACCAGCATGATCTTGGGATGATACGGAAACACCGGAGATTCGACCTTATAGGTCGGGTTACTACAGAAATTGTATCAGAGCACATGCTGACTGTAGGATGTAACGCCTAGGATTGGAAAATCCTTTGGAATCAATTCTACTCTCTCGTCTTTAAAATCTTTATTCTCTCATCTGCTCACTTCTGACTTCTCTACTCTTTCTAGATGGCCACCTTCGCCCCAGTTTGCTTCACAGAGTTTTGCCAGCCTGACGCTACCATGCCTTTTGGCAAGGAGCTTGTACGGATCATCAAGGACTTAAGGATTGCTCTGCCAACCATCACCGGGAATGCGATCATGTCTTACCCCCAAGACAATCGTTACAGGATCGAAGTGCATATTCCCGAAAGGACTTTTGGTTATCGCACAAAGCCTCTCGACTTCAAGTTTGTGGCGCCCAACTGGATTCTTGGAAGGAACATGGCAATACACCGTGCCCTCGAACGTATTCAGGAGGAATACCGAGGTGGTCCCATTTCACCAGGAGTCAGCATAGTTTGTCGCCGGGATGCCAATGGAAATATCATTACCACCCCCTATGAACACCCCAACATTTCCTATATCCAAACCTTGGAGACTCACATCCGGACTTTGGAGCTTCAGATACGTGTTGACACAAAGACGATCAAGAAACTGATGAACCACAAGCTTGACCTCGAGGCTGACCTACGGTAAGCCAAGTACAAGCATGAGCATGAAGCAAAGGATCTCATGAAGAGGATTGAGAAGCTGAACACTCGCATTGAAATTCTGGAGGAGCAGTTGGACATGGGAGAAAACCTTCACCCAGAAGGAGATGAGGCCCCTTTGATCAGCAACGATGATGACTATGAGGAGAGCACCACCGAAGAACCCTCGACCCATGTATCTTTTACTTTCAACGTTAAAGCGTAGGTTGATGCTTAGCTTGATTGGAGATTTGTATCTCGATGTTTGAACCTTGAGTTGAATAAATGAATGAGTGTTTGGTGTGAATTGTTTGTTGCATTGCATATGGGTAGTGAACTTTCTTCTAGGCCCCTGTTCCATTCTAATTCTCATCCCTCTGAAAAACAACAAGATGCCTCCTCGACATGAACCAGAATTCACCTTCCCTCCGGAATTGACTCAACTCCTCCAGCAGCAGAATGCCTTGATGCAACTATTGATCCAGAATCAGACCAACAACCAGAACAACACCCACCACAACAACCCTCCACCTCAAGGTGACAATCTCACCCGTTTTCTGAGGCTGAGACCACCAACTTTCTCTGGCAGCACTGAGCCCATTGTGGCCGATGATTGGCTCCGCAAGATGGAGAGAGAACTCATCACTACTGGATGCACTGAAGCTGAAAAGGTGTGCTTTGCCACACATCAACTTGAGGGACCCGTAGCTGCATGGTGGGAGAATTACTCCACCACATACCCCATTGCGGATGTGACTTGGGAGCAATTCGAGTTAGCTTTCGCACCGCTCATGTCTCAGCTGGAGCCATGAGTCTGAAGAAGCGTGAGTTTCACAACTTACGCCAGGGAAGTCGTTCCGTGGCTCAATATGTGGATGATTTCAGCATGTTGGCACGTTATGCACCAGGAGACGTGGCCAACAATGCAGCCAAGCAGGAGAAATTCCTGGAAGGACTCAACGATGAGTTGAGCGTGCAGTTCATGGTAGCAACCTTCAACAACTACCACGAACTGGTAGACAAGGCCCTCATCTTGGAGGGGAAACAACAGCAAATCGAGAACCTGAAGAGGAAGTTCTCACAGGGGAAGTCTCACTCAGGAGCTCACCAGAAGCCCCGCTACTCCCCATACTCCGTGAACACCGGGTCAGGAACCGGAAAGTACAGAGGGCACACTCATGCCGTGCACTACCAGGGAGGCCACAACCATGGAAGCAATGGGAATAATCGTCCCAGCAATGGCAACCTCAAGAATGGGAATGGAAACGAGAATGGCAACCCGCACTGTTTCGCCCCGGCTCAAAAGGATCTGACGCATGTCACCTGCTTCAAGTGCCAGAAGACCGGGCACTATGCCAATGATTGCCCTCACAACAAGACGGGTAATGGAAATGGCAACAACAACGGCAACACAGCAGCCAAGAAGCCCAACCCTTTTCCCCGGGCTCAAGTGAACCACGTGGATGTGGAGGAAGTCTATGACCAGCCAGAGACTATGGTTGGCAAGTTCCTTTTGAACTCCCGTTTAGTTACGGTACTTTTTGATTCCGGTGCAACACATTCATTCATATCAAGGGTAGTTGTGGAAAAGTACGGTTTGCCCACCAAAACCCTTAGTTGGCCCATTAAGGTTAGTTCCCAAGAGGCATGATGTTGGCAGGTATAGGATGCCTCGCATTGAAACTCAATATAGGAAAACACGTTTTTCCCACCGACCTCATCGTCTTAGAATCACAGGGATTGGATTTAATACTAGGCATGGATTGGATGACCAAGTATGAAGGAAACCTGGATTGCCCCAGCAAGTCTATGTTGCTCACCACCCTAGAGAACAAGAGGATTAAGTAAGTATCGCGACACACACAGATGAGTGCTAGGTTGAACGCTCTTACCGGAGTTGTTCAAGAGGAAGTACCAGTGGTACAAGACTTTCCAGATGTATTTCCATAGGAATTACCAGGCATGCCACGAGATAGAGAAATTGAATTCCTGATAGAGTTACTGCCAGGAATAGCCCCAATTTCCAAGAGACCCTATCGGATGCCTGCTAATGATTTAGTAGAAATCAAGAAGCAGATTAAGGAGTTGTTGGACAAGGGGTATATTCGCCCAAGTTCTTCACCTTGGGGAGGCCCAGTTCTTTTGGTGGAGAAGAAGGATAAAACCTTGAGGATGGTAGTCAATTATCGTGCATTGAACGAGGTCACTATCAAGAACAAGTACCCGCTGTCGATGATTAATGACTTGTTTGATCAACCGGTGGGAGCCAAAGTATTCTCCAAGATCGATGTTCGATCGGGATATCACTAGTTGAAAATTTGTGAACTGGATATACCCAAAACAAGCTTCACCACAAGGTATGGCTTATATGAGTATACCGTCATGTCATTTGGTTTCACAAATGCACCTGCCTATTTCATGAGTTTGATGAACAAAATATTCATGGAATACCTAGAAAAGTTTGTCGTGGTGTTCTTTGACGATATTTGGATATTCTCCAAGAACGAAGAAGAACACAAGGAACACTTGCGTTTAGTTCTTGAGAAGCTTAGAGAGCATCAGTTGTATGCTAAGTTCAGCAAATGTGAGTTTTGGCTGACTAAAGTCGGATTCCTTGGACACATTATTTCCGGTGATGGAATAGCTGTGGACCCCGCTAAGGTTGAAGCAGTCACCAACTGGAAATCACCCACCTCAGTCAAGGAGATCCGTAGTTTCCTCGGACTTGCCGGATATTACCGGAGGTTCATTGAGAATTTCTCAAAGATTGCCAAACCCATGACGGCATTGTTGAAGAAAGAGTCTAAGTATATTTGGACTGAGGAGTGCGAGACCAGTTTCCAGGAGTTGAAGAAATGTTTGGTCACAGCGCCAGTGCTGATTCCGCCAAACCTTCGGAAGGATTTCCAAGTTTATTGTGATGCATCACGCCAAGGACTCGGAGGTGTACTTGTTGGGGATATAACCTCGTTATATGACCCGGTGGGAAGGTTCCGGTTGATAGCATTTGTTATGAGCCGGACCACGAAGACATGTATCAGCTGGAGGCCCAAGAAGATTGGCGGCTCCTAATGTGGGCCGGACGGTGGAGACCCGGATGCGCAAGACCTTCCGAAAGATAACTTGGCTAGTAAGATAGAGATAGACTCGGAGATGTAAACATGATCCGGCTATACAATTGTAAGACCCGACGGTGCTGACCTCTTATATAAAGGCAGAGTCGGGGCGGCTTAGAGGTAGGTGATCGAAAACTAGGGCAAGCTTCTGGCTCCTTGTAATCGATACAACAAGCAATAACAACACAAGCAGGACATAGGCTTTTACCTCGACTTGAGGGGCCGAACCTGGGTAAACTCGTGTCCTTTGTCTCGACTAACCCCTTTGAGTCCACTACCATGGCGATGGCTCCGAACTCAAGTCTGGTAACCCGGACATCTACCATGACAAAACCACGACAGTTGGCGCCCACCGTGGGGCTCGCGTTCGGTGGTGTTGAGTTCTCAAAGGGTTCCCTTCCAGAGCTCGAAGGATACGCGGTTGGGAGGATGACCAAGAGTCGCCGCGGCCGGCTCTACATCGACGACGCCGGCTGGGGGCTTGATGCTGCTTCCGTGGAGTATGGTTTCAGGGTTCTGTTCGGCGGGATCCAGGTGTTCATCGGAAAGATCGATGGATCTACACCCGGGCCGGACGTTTGCACCAACATCGTCGAGCCGGCTCGGCATCTCCAGCCCGCACGTAAGGTAGGCCCTGTCCGTGTTAATCCGGTTCAGGAGCATGTCTTCGTGGGCTTCACTCAAGGTATGGATCTGGAAGCATCCGGATCGCAAGGGTCTCTTGTGCACTCCGACGATGAGTCGTCGAGTGGGGAAACAGAATCTATATACCGGCTCAGCAATGGTGGCCTTGGGGGCTACGGTAACACTCGCCTCGAGTCAGAGAGTGGTGAGTCAGATGAGCCGGAGCGGCCATCTCACGCAGCGGTATTCATGGCAGGGCCAGGTGCGGCCGGGTCAGAAGCTAACCCTCCCCAGCCGCCGGCTCAGGGCCTTGTCAAATTGATGGATGAACTTGAGGCTTTGTTGGCTACAGAGGTCATAACAAATAATCAGGCGGCTCGTAATGCAGAGATCGCGAGGATCAAGGGCCGGATGGCCGAGGAATGTCAGAGGATAACTGATTTAAACACCCAGATGGAGGCGGAGGCAGCACGGCTCAAGGCCGACGCTTTCCGTTTGGGGCTGGAACAGGTTTCAGCGGCGGCTGTGCACTGCAGGAGGCATCAATCTTGTTTGCCAGAGCGCTATGAGGCGAGGAATCTCTTCAACACCCCCGGCTCTGGGAGAGCGGCGGCTGCCCCTGAGGAAGGACGAGCAGCGGCTCACATGGCCCCGCCCGGAGGGTTTACAACACCGGCGGGTCATTATTCTAACCCGGCCGAGAACATGGTAGCAGCGGCTACTCATCTTGGAACAATCCCTATCCCAGATGAAGCACCCTTTGCGGAGGAGGTGAGGAACGCTATTGGGTACTTACAGACGGCCGTGGCTCAACAGGAGAAATATACTCATAGCCGGAGCCGGGTCCACTCTACCCCTCTCAATAGTCGAAGCTTTAGCTAGCGCTATGAGTCGCCGGCGGTTTCTAGCAGTGGTCCGCATCATGGGCTAGTGGGGGGACGCGCAGAGCTAGACGCACAGACGCTGGTGGACCGCGCAAGAAACAGGCGAGAAGAAGAGGCAGCAATGGTTCCTACGGGTTTCAGGCCCTCAGTGTTGACAGAGGCCGGAGCGGGTGGTAATGCTAGAGCCGTGGGAGTTCCATGCTTAACACCGGCTCTACAGAGCGAGAGGTTGCCTAAGGATTTCAATGGGCCCCGGAAGGTTCCCAATTACACGGCGGATCTCCCTCCCGAGCCTTGGGTCGAGAGCTATGAGCTAGCTATGGAGATGCTAGACGTCAGTGAAGCTGTTTTTGCAAAATATTTTATCATGATGCTCGAGGGTCCGGCTCGCACATGGTTAAAGGGTTTTCCACCCAACACTATAAGTTCTTGGGCTGAATTGAGGGCGAAGTTCATTAAAAAATTCCAAGGGACTTGCAAGCAGCCTATGACTATTGTAGATTTGGATCATTGCGTTCAGCAGGAAAATGAGTCGGCTCATCATTGGGTTCGGCGGGTGTCGACCATCATTCACTCGTCGGAACAGATCATGGCGGCTCAAGCGGTGCTCATTTTGGTGAAGAATTGTCATTTCGTTCCACTAAAGCAGAAGCTTGGCCGGCTCAAACCTACGTGTCAAGACATGGGAGAGCTCATGACGGCTCTAACGAAGTACGCCGACTCAGACAGCACCAAAGATCCGGGTTCGGATGAGGAGAAGTCAAATCAGGGAAAGAAAAACAACCAAGGCAAGAGTTTCGGGAACAATGGGAATCAGAACAGACAGAAGAACGCTGGCAGCGGGTCAGAGCTGGTGGGGAATGCTAACACAGGGCCGAATGTTCCTAAGGGGAACGGGCGTTATAAGCCATACCAGCGTGATAACAGGCCCCCTTTCAATTTGGATGCGGTGCTTATGAAACCCTGCCCAATGCACGGCACCCCTGATAAGCCATCAACGCATGCATGGGGCGACTGTTTTATCATGCAGAGATTTAAGAATCAACACTTTCAACCACCTCATAATCAGGGCGGTGGGCTGCCTGGCGACTCAGGGCCTGGCGGCTCAGGCCATGGCGGGTCAGGTGTCGGCTTTGGTGCTGGCGGCTCAGGAGCAGGACATCCGCGTCACAATAATCAGCAACATCAACAGCACCCTGGCAACAACAATCATAACAATCAACAGCAGCAGCAGCAGCAGCGCAATCAGTCTGGATTCCAAAGCAACCCGAAGCAGCTCAGTTCGGGGCAGTATCATGTGTTTACGACTGGTAACAGCAGGCGAGATGACAAACTACAGAGGCGAGCGGTTAATATGGTCGAGCCGGCTCTCCCACGAAACCTACCGTGGTTAGAGTATGACATAACGTGGAGCAGGCAAGATCACCCGCCGCGGGTGGATGACCCAGGCCGGCTAGCTCTGGTAGTGGCCCCTCAGATACATGGTTATGGAGTAAATAAAGTGCTCATGGACGGAGGTAGCAGTATCAACATCTTGTATTATGACACCTTCTGGCGGATGAAGTTGCTAGACAAGGATCTCAAAACTTCATCTACTGTGTTTCATGGCGTGGTGCCTGGTAAGTCGGCATACCCGGTAGGTAAAATCTCTTTGGAGGTGCCTTTCGGTGATGAGTATAATTACAGGGTGGAAACCTTATGGTTCGAAGTGGTCAATATCAAGAGCCCTTATAATGCATTGTTCGGGCGGCGGCTTATGCCAAATTTATGGCTAAGCCTTCTTATGTTTATCTGCAGCTGAAAACCCGGCTTAAATGGCACAATTACGGTTCATGGCAATCGGAAAACGGCTATTGAGTGCGAGGAAGGTGATGCGGCTTATGCAGAGGCAAGCTGTGCGCAGGAGGAGCTGAAGTTCTATAAGGAGAATGTTGACCCGGAGGATATGACCCCGTTGAAGAAGCCAAATATAGAGGCAGAGCCGCCACTCAAGTTTTGAGCGGATGATACTAAAACAGTGGACTTTACTCCGGGCGACTCATCCAAGCAGTTCATCATCGGGGCTCACATGGACCCCAAATAGGAAAGCGCGCTCATCGAATTCATCCGTGAGAATCGGGACATCTTTGCATGGAAACCTTCTGACATGCCGGGTGTACCGAGAGAGTTCGCTGAGCACAATCTTAATGTGAATCCAAAGTTCAAGCCAATCAAGCAGTTTCTGCGGCGGTTCAATGAGGAGAGGCGCAAGGCTATTGGGGAAGAGGTTGCCCTGCTCTTAGCCGTTGGTTTCATAGTTGAAGTTTTTCACCCGGAGTGGTTGGCTAATCCAATGTGGGTGCTTAAAAAGAATGGTACTTGGCGTATGTGCATAGATTACACGGATCTCAACAAGGCTTGTCCGGCTGATCCCTTCGCACTCCCTCGCATTGATCAGATCATCGATGCAACAGCCGGTTGTGAGAATTTGTGCTTTTTGGATGCCTACTCAGGGTATCATCAGATCAAAATGGCAGTCAAGGATCAGGAGAAGACATCGTTTATAATACCTTTTGGGGCATTCTGCTACGTCTCCATGCCTTTTGGGCTCAAGAGTGCCCAGGCGACTTACCAGCGGTGTGTGCAGAATTGTCTCCACAGCCAGATTGGTCGTAATGTTCATGCCTATGTGGATGACATAGTGGTGAAATCTAGGAAGAAGGAAACCCTCTTGGAGGACCTCAAGGAAACTTTTGACAATCTCCGGGTCTACAAAATGATGCTTAACCCGGCAAAGTGTGTTTTTGGTGTTCCTGTAGGAAAGCTTTTAGGGTTCTTGGTCTCTGAGCGTGGCATCGAGGCTAACCCGGATAAAATCAAGGCAATTACTTCTTTGCGAGAGCTGACTTGCATCAATTATGTTCAGCGTATTGCAGGCCGGATTGCTACGCTGAGCCGGTTTATAAACCGGCTTGGGGAAAAGGCCATCCCTTTGTATCAAATGATGAAGAAAACAAACAAGTTTAAATGGGGTAAGGCGGCTGCAGAAGCGCTTGAAGCTCTTAAGAAGCAGTTGACTGAGCCACCAGTATTAGCCGCTCTGGCTGAGAAAGAGCCGCTACTCCTCTATGTGGCAGCTAACAGCCGGGCGGTCAGCGTAGCGATTGTGGTTGAGCGTAAGGAGGTAGGGAAGGAGTATCCCATTCAGAGGCCTATTTATTACATCAGTGAGGTCTTGGCTGAGTCCAAGCAGAGGTATCCACATTGGCAGAAGCTTGTCTACGGGGTCTTTATGGCTAATCGTAAGCTGAAGCACTACTTTTTGGGCTATCAAATAACGGTAGCTAACTCTGCCCCGTTGGGAGATATTATTCAGAACAGAGAGGCTACAGGGAGGATTGCCAAGTGGGCTTTAGAGTTAGGGCCTCTTAACGTCAATTACACCCCTCGTACAGAAATTAAGTCTCAATCCTTGGTGGATTTCACAAATGATTGGACAGAGTGTCAGGCGCCTGAAGAGAAGTCGGACAACACATACTGGACTATACACTTTGACGGGTCTAAACAGCTTGAGGGGTCTGGTGCTGGTGTGGTTCTCACCTCCCCCAAAGGTGACAAATTTTGCTATGTGCTCCGGTTGATGTTCCCCTGTACTAATAATGCTGCTGAGTATGAAGCCTTGCTCCATGGTTTGAGAGTTGCTAAGGAGATGAATTTGAGCCGGGTTAGATGCCTGGGGGACTCAGACCTTGAGGCTCAGCAAGTTTCAGGTACTTGGGATTCTAAGGACCCACGGATTGCGGCTTATCGACAGGCGGTTGATATTGTTGCAGGTCATTTCAAAGGATATCAGGTGGATCATATTGATCGTCGACGGAATGAGGCGGCTGATGCATTGTCACGACTCGGGTCTCAGCGTAAGCCGGTGCCGCCTAATGTTTTTCTTTATGTGTTATGTCATCCGACTGTCAAGATGCCTTCTGAGGAGGATCTGGCAATTCCTGACCCGGAGGCGGCTCTAGTGGCGGCTCTACATGTTATTCCAGATTGGACTACTCCTTATTTAGCGTACTTGATGCGTGGCGAGTTGCCGGACGATGAGATCCAGTCTCGGGAGATCGTTCGCCGTTCTAAATCCATGACAATTATCAATGGCGAGTTACACAAATGCATTGTGACAGGTGTTTTCCAATGCTGTGTGTCACCAGAGGAGGGCCAGCAGATCTTAAATGAAATTCATGCTGGCGACTGTGGGCATCATGCCGGGTCAAGGTCTTTAGTGGCCAAAGCTTTTCGGCATGGTTTCTTCTGGTTGACGGCTCACAAGGATGTAGAGGACCTGGTCCATAAGTGTGACGCTTGTCAGAAATTTGGCCGACGTGCTCATGTTCCTGCTCAGGAGTTGAGGATGATACCTATCACTTGGCCGTTTGCGGTCTGGGGGCTTGATATGGTAGGACCTTTCAAGCGATCCAAAGATAAGAAAATGCACCTCTTGGTGGCGGTTGATAAGTTTACCAAGTGGGTTGAGGCTGAGCCAGTAAGCAAGTTGATGCGGCTACAGTGGTTGAGTTTGTCAAGAAATTGATCTACCGTTTGGGCTATCCACACAGTATTATCACTGATAATGGTACAAACTTGTCCAAGGGGGCTATGAAGTTATTCTGTGAGAAGGAGCATATCCGGCTTGATGTTTTAGCCGTGGCACATCCACAGTCCAATGGTCAAGCTGAGCGGGCTAATCAAGAAATCCTGCGTGGGGTTAAACCTCGTCTCATGGTCCCTTTGCAACAGACGCCCGGGTGTTTGGTTGATGAGCTGGATTCCGTCTTATGGAGCATCCGGACTACACCTAAGAGGTCTATAGGTTTTACACCTTTTTTCATGGTCTACGGGGCTAAGGCGGTTCTACCTAGCGACATCCGGCATGATTCACCAAGGGTAGCGGCTTATGTTGAGACAGATAATGAGATAGCACGCCAAGATGCGTTGGACGCCTTGGATGAAGCACGAGAGTTAGCAGCGGCCAGATCGGCGATTTATCAACAAGACCTGCGACGCTATCACAGCCGCAGGGTGAAGACCCGGACGTTCCAGGAAGGAGACCTGGTGCTCCGGCTCATTCAAGACCAATCTGGGATGCATAAGCTTTCTCCACCATGGGAAGGACCGTTTGTGGTTAGCAGAAGCCTCAACAACGGGTCATACTATCTTATTGATATTCATGATGAGTCGGCTACGGCGGGTCAGGAGACTTTGCGGCCATGGAACGTGGCACACTTGCGGCCATATTTTACTTGATAGATGATGCAGATCCATTATCATTGTACATATCATATTTATATAGAGTAGTACTACTACCAAAGACTGGATCCCCGGCTCTTATGTGTATCTTTATGATCTAAGGATGAAATTCTTCAATACCAGCAAATTTGCAGTTCCTGCGGTTCTTTGACCCGCCAAGGCCTTGCCGGTTAATCTCGTTTTTAGAGACCCTGAACCGGGTAAAGTGACCTGTTGAAATTTATTCCAGTCAATCTCGCCTTAGAGACCCTGAGCCGGTTCACAGAACTGATGGCCAATCTCGCTTTAGAGACCCTGAACTGCTGTAAGCTCTTACCAGTTAATCTCGCCTTAGAGACCCTGAGCCGGTTCACAAAACTGATGGCCGATCTCCCTTTAGAGACCCTGAACTGCTGTAAGCTCTTACCAGTTAATCTCGCCTTAGAGACCCTGAGCCAGCTCACAGAGTGGAAGACCAATCTCGCTTTAGAGACCCTGAACTGGTATGATGAATAGTTTGAGTACATTAAGCGTTGTTGCTGATGGAGGCTTCTTACCTTTGGTATTGCTTAAAAAATTCCCCTAAGGCAACAGCATGTACATCAAATTCCAGTTGCTTGTCAATTCCGTCCATCGAAGGGGGCTTCTTACCGACGGGTATCGCTTATCTCACCCTAATGGTCGGCTTTATGCCACTTCCAGTTACTTATTAACCGCGGTTGTCGAAGGGGGCTTCTTACCGACGGGTTGGCTTATCTCACCCTAACAACCGGCGTTTACGCCAAAAATAGTTGTGGAAGGAGGCTTCTTGCCTTCGGGTATAGCTTACATAAACCCTTCACACAGCCGGCTAGTATAATTACTAGTCGTGGCTGTCGAATGGATGCTTCTTGCCATAAGGTATAGCTTACATAATACCGTCGACAGCTGGCCTTATTCAACATTAGCTGATTGGGGGAGGCTTCTTGCCTTCGGGTATAGCTTACATCACCCTCCAACGGCAGGCTCTTTGAGCTGCGGTTGTCAGTAGAGGCTTCTTACCTTTGGTATAGCTTACATAAACCTATTGACAACCAGTGTTGGCATACAATGGATAAACATATACTGTTAAAAGGAGATTTCTTACCATCATGGTATAGTTTACATCATCCTTCATACAGTCGGTTGTAGGCCGCTTTAAAGTTCTCAATAGTCGGTGTTGTCACATAGAGGCTTCCTTCCGTCAGGTATAGCTTACTTTATCCTATGACAGCTGGCTCTTCCATGGCATTTCATTATAAGAGAAGAAGTCAGAATGCTCCGGCTGATGGAGTAAACTTCCCGGCTCTAATGAGTCTGGGTGAAGGACACACGTTTCGGAAAGATTACGTGTTGGTTTATCAATAGCCACATTTTGTTCATGGGGGCGGATTACCAACAGAAGTGTTATCCGGTTCTAAAAAGAGCTCTGAAGACTTACAAGTGCCTCTCATGAATCATTTGGCAAGTTTATCAAAGTTATAAGTAAAGAGCTGTGGAAGATGATTGACAGTACTACAAAGTAAACAGCCGGCAAGTGCATTTAGATATTAAAGGGCTGTTACAAAAGACGTTCTCAGAGGGAACGAACGATGTTTCTGACAAAGTTTCAAAACGCCATGGCGGGTAATTACAAGAGCCAATACTTCCTCTGACTATTACAAGGTTCTATCTCTCGGCCGCCTTATCCTGCTTCGGGTCTCCCGTGGTTCGGATCTGAAGATTGCCGAGTTCCCAGTTGCAGTTAGAGACGGCATCAAATGACCCTTCAAAGAAAGGCGTGGCGTTTAGCTCACCAGGGAAGAGATCTTTGCTTCGGGTGGGTGTTAGGTCTTTACACTCATAAAGAGGCCCGCGGATCCGTTTATCGTCCTGGTCGTATGCCGCTTGGTAGCTCTTCAATTCATCCTCCGCCTCATCAGCCATTACAGACGTCAGATAGCGAGAGTCCTTGACGACTTTGAAATAATCTTTGTCAGAAAATTCTGAGTCGTCCACCTTCTTCGAAGGATATCCACCCATCATCTCATCTGCTGTGAGATATGGCGCGAAGGCCATGGCCCAGCTCAAACCCGCAACAGCTCCAGAGCGGAAAGCCGACTTCTTCAGCTCTTGTATTTGCTTCGGCACTGTGGAGAACAGCTCTACTACCCCTTGCAGGGCCTTGGGAATCTTCTCCTTGTACTGTATACTCTTGATGGTGAACATTGCACCGCAATACAGTTGTTTAGTGAAGGTGTACACGGCCTTCAGCGACAGGATGCTATCGTCTGCAAGTTGCCGGCTCAAAGGTCCTACATGAGCCGGAAGAGGCATGTCAGTCGTGAGTTGTTTCACAAAGGATATTAAGTGAAAAGTACAGAAATGGTTGACTTACCAAATAAGGCGGCAGACATCTTAGCGATGTGCCATTTGAGCCCTTGGAGCTCCTCAGCAACGGCGATGAGCCGCTGATCAGCATCATCCGGCCGTTTGAGCAGTGCGGCTTTCTCCGACTCAGCCGTCTCTTTTAATGTTGTCAGCTCGGCGGTGATCTTAGCTACTTCTTCGGCTAAGAGCCGACATCTCTCATCAGCAAGGCTTCGTGCTTCCTGTCGAGCTGCCAAGTTGATTTTGAGATCCGCCAGCTGAGAGCCGGCGGAGTTCAGAGCGTCCTGTGCACATCAAAGACAAAATATAAGCTATTACAGCAACAAGAGTGTTCATAAGCATAAGGGTTCACAGTTCAAGTTCTACAAGTCTCAAACAGATTGCAAGCAATACATTTGACACTTGGGGGCTAATGTATATTTGATCTGTTTACATCTACAGTTCCGGCTCATCTTCCTAGAAATTGACCCGAAACTTGGGGGCTACACATTGGCTCTTTTCTGATTTTAAAAGTCCCGACTCAAATAAAATTTGAGCCGGCCCTTGGGGGCTACACTACGCTTTTGTTCAAACTAAGAAAGTCCCGACTCAAATAAAATTTGAGCCGGCCCTTGGGGGCTACATTTGGCAGTATACAAGTGTTTGACATTATCTACAGCAGAAGTATTTTCTACATAACCTTTTGAAAGAAGACCCGAATTCAATTCTATGCTAGATTAAATCCGGCCCTTGGGGGCTGGGAAAGGTTATGGCCAAAGGAAGGTAACATACCTCATATTTTGCTTTCATCATGCTGACCAGCCGGAGTTCCAAGTCTCGACTGGTATTGACCCGGTTCATGTAGCCGGAGTGGAGTTCTTCGGCTGTCATCTTGTCGAACGACGAGTCAAACTCAAGTTTCCGTGAAGGAGCCTTCTGAGCAGACCCGGTGATGATGACATCTGGAGTCGCAGGGGTCTTGGCGGGTGTAATCGGCCTTGAAGTAGCAGCTGGGGAGTTCTCCATTATGACGTCGTCTGCCGCCGGCTCAGTGGAAGCTGTTGGTGGAGCTTCTTCTTCCCATGGAGTTTCCTCCGGCTGTCCAATATCCGGTTGAGCCGGGGCTGGCTGTTCAGGTTCTTGATGGTCAACGACAGGACTGGAAGAAGGTTGATGGGTCTTTCAGCATTTCGCCTGAGCACTGCAAAGTAAAGGGTCAGCATCTAAAGGAGATTGGTAGTTCATCAAGAAATCTGGATATTTTAAATACTTACAGTGGATTAATCTTTGGTGGAGGGATAACTGATACCGAAGAGTCGCCTGAAGAGGGCGTCTTCTGAAAAAACAAGACATGGAAATGATAAGATGCTTAGACATGAAGAGAAACGAAAAAGAGAAGTACGGATACTAACCTCTGCAGGCCGCTTCTTAGGAGCCGGCGGGTTTGGTAGTCCAGATGCAAGCTCTGTAGAGCCGGCGCTCCGGGTCTGACGACATTCAGTTTGCTGTTGCTTTTTCAAGAAGAAGTCAGGAGCCAGATGAGCGAGAGGGTGAGATAAAGGAAATTTTCTAACAACCCGCCGCGGCTTTCGGAAGAAATATTCTGAGTCGGAGTACATGCAAGTTACCTCAGGAGCGTTGGCGTGACTGGTTTCAACTTCGTCCCCTGAGACACGGAAAGGCATTATAAAAGAGCCGGCAAGACAAAAAGTCAAGTAAATAAAGTTAACGATCTTACCTCCGTCTCTAAAGAGGCTGGTTGTTCGAGCCAGTCCTCTTGAGGAGCTGCTTTCCTTTGCTTCTTGGTGGCGGCTTTCTTCTTGGTTGCCTTCGGAGGAGGAATGTATTCCTTCTTCCAGAAGTCCAAGTCAGCCTGTGCAAATTGATCCGGAGGAAGGATGTCAAGTTTTGAAAAGGAATATGTAAACATACAACAAATGGAAGAAAGATAAAAATACTTACAAGAGGCGCCGGGTTGGTCGCGCAGAAGGGTGCTAGGCCGATGGTGCTGCAAGAGCTAGAGGTCTCGTGCACAAGACTTCGGACAGTCATACAGACGTCATCCTCAGTCAAAGTGGTGGCGTTGAAGCGTAGTTCGCTGTCATATTTCCCTGGATATTCACACATGAGCCGGTTCCGGCGGCTCAAAGGCATGATCCGCCACTCCACCCAGCAGCGGATAAGGTCCGTTCCAATGAGGCCGTTGGCCAGGAGAGCCTTCACTTTGGCGTGGGGCCTCTCATATTTAGCACGGTCGGCAGCTGAGAGCCGGTCGGGCAGTGAAGTGTCAGTTGGGAGCCGAGAAGGATGATAACCCGGCAGGCGACGTTCCGTGTCAGGAGAGGTGTCCTTGCAATAGAACCACGTCTTGTTCCAGTCTTTTGGGTTGCTGGGCATCTGAATAGCCAGAAAGGTGATACCCCTCGGGCGCTGGATGGTGATTCCTCCGAGTTCCAAGCTGGGCCCGCCCTTGCATTCAGTCTGGCGGTTGGCGTAAAAGAACTCTCTAAAGAATCCGACTGATGGCCTTGATTGAAGGTACGCCTCGCAGAGGACTTGAAAATGGCAAATATTTGATGCAGCTTGTACAGATGGAGAATGTCACGAAAGAACTTTGACCTGGGTGGCACGAATCCTCGTTCGATATGATCCGCAAAGACTATGACCTCCCCTTTCTTTGGTGCGGGGCGTGTCTCACCAGTCAGAACACGCCAGTTGATTGATTCCTTTGGAGGAAGGGTGTCAGCGGCTACTAAGTCAGACAGGTACTCTTCGGTCACGCAGGAGTCGACCCAATTGCAGGAATTAGTGGCGCGTGTCATATTGGCGGCTTAAGAGTACTATGCAAAAAGAAAATGGCGACTAATCAAACAAGAGCAGATAATAATGGCGACTAAAAATTAAAGCCTTAAAGGGCCCGGCTGATAAAGAGCTGGAAGGAGTCTAGCGGCTCACTATGGGTGGAAGAGCCGGAAGTCAATCAAGACCCGGACAAACAGGTTTCACAAATCGATACTAAAGTTTTGGATCTACCGAAGTGATAAAAGAAGTTCTACGTCGACCTAAGCTAAGAACAGTGGGAAATGAAGAATCGGCCTACAGCCCTAACGGCCCGCGCATTGCGCGCGGACAGACCACGTACGATGGCGGTGGTGACGGCACGACCTAAAGGACGCACGGCCGGACCCAACACTTGGCCGTGCGGCCGCACCGGAGATTAAGAAACGCGTGGCGGAGGTCCACCAGCGGAAACCCTATCTGCTACCGATCTAAAGCTACGGGAAGAAACACTTACCGGAGATGGAGACAGCGGAGGGGGAGACTCTGGTGCAAACAGGTTGATGCAGCGGCCTGAGTTGGTGACGAACGAGCGGCGGCACCGGAGCGGAGCGGACGGAGCTTGAGCGATGGACGGGCGGCAAGAAGAAGAAGAAGGGGCGCACGAGCGGGAGTGAAATATTTTTGACTCGTGCGGGTCCTATTTAATAGGGAAACGGTGCAGATTCCCAGGCGTCAACACCGGTCTTGCCGAAACGGACGCCTCGATTTTCGGTAAGCGGTTAAATGCGAGAGATTTGGTGATACGTCAGTGTATCTGTGACGTCACGCCGGGTCATTCTATGGCGACTCTCAGACAATCACAAGAGAAGGATGAAATGAGCTGGCTCACTTCAACCTCGGGCCTAATGTTGGGGATATAACCCCATTATATGACCCGGCGGGAAGGTTCCGGTTGATAGCATTTGTTATGAGCCGGCCCACGAAGACATGTATCAGCTAGAGGCCCAAGAAGATTGGCGGCTCCTGATGTGGGCCGGACGGTGGAGACCCAGATGCGCAAGACCTTCCAAAAGATAACTTGGCTAGTAAGATAGAGATAGACTCGGAGATGTAAACATTATCCGGCTGTACAATTGTAAGACCCAACGGTGCTGACCTCTTATATAAAGGCAGAGTCGGGGCGGCTTAGAGATAGGTGATCGAAAACTAGGGCAAGCTTCTGGCTCCTTGTAATCGATACAACAAGCACTAACAACACAAGCAGGACGTAGGCTTTTACCTCGACTTGAGGGGCCGAACCTGGGTAAACTCGTGTCCTTTGTCTCGACTAACCACTTTGAGTCCACTACCATGGCGATGGCTCCGAACTCAAGTCTGGTAACCCGGACATCTGCCGTGACAAAACCACGACAATACTCATGCAGGAGGGTAAAGTAGTAGCATATGCATCCAGGCAACTACGACCCCATGAGTTGAACTATGCCACCCATGATCTGGAGTTAGCAGCCGTAGTGCACACACTCAAGACTGGGAGACATTTCCTCATCGGGAATAGTTGTGGTGTGTACACTGATCACAAGAGCCTGAAGTGTATCTTCACGCAGAAGGAATTGAACCTCAGACAGAGGAGATGGTTAGAGTTAATCAAGGACTATGACATGAGATTGCACTACCATCCAGGAAAGGCAAATGTTGTAGCAGATGCCTTGAGTCGAAAGAGTTATGTGAACACACTCATAGCGGGAGGATTGCCCCAGGAGTTAGCCGATGATCTCAGAGAGCTCCGGCTAGAGATAGTTCCAAGAGGATATGTTGCCACACTAGAAATCCAGTCCACCTTGACCGAAAGAATTCGGGAGGCCCAGAAGTTGGACAAAAGGAGATAACGGAGATAAAACAGAGAATGAAGGGTGAAAAGGCTAAAGGTTTTCGTGAGGATGAACAAGGAACACTGTGGTTCGAGAACCGAATCTATGTGCCTAATGACCCAGAGCTCCGGAAGTTAATACTTCAGGAAGCCCACGATTCACCTTACTCGATACACCCACGCAACACCAAGATGTATCTGGACTTGAAGGAAAGTTACTGGTGGACAGGCATGGAGAAGGATATTGCCGAGCATGTTGTTGTATGCGATGTTTGCGAGCGAGTAAAAGCGGAACATCAGAAACCAGCAGGGTTACTCCAACCTTTGCCGATACCCAAATGGAAATGGGATAAGCTTGGTATGGAGTTCATCACAGGTCTACCCAGGACCCGTTCCGGTTATGATTCCATCTGGGTAGTGGTCGATCGTTTGACCAAGGTGGCTCATTTTATCCCAGTAAAGACCACCTATACCAGTGCTAAGTTAGCTAAGATGTATATGACCAGGATCGTGTGTTTGCATGGAGTTCCGAGTAGTATCGTGTCAGATAGAGGAACCCAATTTACATCGAAGTTTTGGCATCGGCTACATGAAACTTTGGGAACGAGGCTGGAATTTAGTACATCTTTTCATCCGCAGACCAATGGACAGACTAAAAGAGTCAACCAGATTTTGGAGGACATGTTGAGAGCTTGTGCACTAGACTATGGGTCCAGTTGGGATGACAACTTACCCTACGCAAAGTTCTTGTACAACAACAATTTTCAGACTAGTCTGAAGATGGCCCCTTTCGAAGCCTTATACGGAAGGAGGTGTAGAACGCCATTGAGGTGGGATGGTGTTGGAGACCGAAAACTTTTTGGTCCCGACCTTATGCGAGATTCTAAAGAGAAGGTCAAGTTGATTCGTGACCGACTCAAGATAGCTCAGTCCCGGCAGAAGAGCTACGCTGACAACAAACGCAAGGAAGTGGCCTATGAAGTAGGAGACCGGGCATACCTTCGTGTGTCCCCACTTCGAGGAATCAAGAGGTTTGGTGTTAAAGGAAAATTAGCACCCAGATTCATAGGCCCTTACAAAATCCTTGAACATAGAGGCGAAGTTGCCTATAAGCTGGAACTGCCGGAAGGATTGTCCGGAGTTCATGACGTCTTCCATGTTTCCCAATTGAAGAAATGCCACACGGAGATGGCCGATATCCCTTTGAGAGACACAGTACCCCTAGAGGCCATACAACTTGACAGTGACCTAACCTATGAGGAGAAGCCCGTCAGAATGCTCAAGACTGCCAATAGAGTTACCTATAGTAGGATAAGCAAGTTGTGCAAGGTTCCGTGGAGTAACCACACCGAGGAAGAAGCCACCGGGGAACGTGAGGAAGATCTTTGTAGAGACCACCCGCACCTATTTTATAGCCAACCCGAATCGCGAGGGCGAGATTCATCTTAAGGTGGGTAGGTTTGTAACATCCCAAAATTCCATTTTGGAATGTTATGAAATATAGCTATGCATCATCATCACATTGCTTGAATGAATGGAATAGTTGAAGTGTTTCCTTAGATACTCTGAAATGAGCACTTTCATCTTTCCCTATATTGGTTTCACCTATTTGCAAATCTCTGGAAAAGTTCAAAGAAAGAGGGGAGTAACATGACACTCCACACCAGGGACATCTTGGTGAAATATTTGAACAATGAAACCAGGGGGTCATTTGAGAAATATTTGCAAAAGGATTTAAAACTAAATAGGCATTTTCTGAAAATAATTATTTTTTCAATGTATTCAAATGATAGAGGAAAAATGTTCAATAAATGTTATTAATTCTCATGATCATTTTGATATATATATTTCCTATACTCGAAAAGGTTTTCAATGCTTTAAATAGGTTTTTAACGCTCTGGAAATATTAAATAGGACGGAATTAAGGCAAACGGGCCTGCCTACGGTCATTAAGACCCGAAATCCCTCCGGGTCGCCAACCGACGCGCTAACCGTGCCCCTCTCACTCACTAAAGCGCCAGACCCATCGTCCGACCGCGTGGTTATCGCGCTCGTCCCCTTCCCCGCGCCCGCCGTCGTCGCCGGTGACCTCTCCCCGCGGATCTCGCCCCTCTTAACTCCCCCGGCCACCGCAACGCTCCTATAAATAGCCCCGGCCCTCCGATGCTCATTCCACACCCGAGCCCCCTCTTTCCCTCGCCGAAACGCTGCCCCACACCTCATCGAAGTTCCACCACCTACCGGATCTCCCCGAGCTCGTGCTCGTCGCCACACACACCCCGACCCCCTCCGACGCCGCCAATCGATGCCGGAGCTTCACCGCCACCGTTTGAGCACTTCGGACGCCGCCCCAGACCACTGCACCGTCTCCCATGGCCACCGTCGACCTTTGGCTGCCGAAGACCTTGTCGTAACCCCGACGCCCCCTCCGTTGTAAGTCACCACCGCACCGTAGCCGTAAGATCCTAAATCAACGCACGAGATTAGATTATTTAAATAGCCGAACCAGTATGCACTAAGGCTCGGCCTTCCGCTCGATAGCTCTCACGCATATGCCCTCTCGGCCAATCACAGCATGCCACGTAGCACCTGTCGGATCGTTAGCATTTTTCCTTTTTCTTTTCTGTTTTAGAAAACATAATGTTTTCTGTTTTTGTTTTCATCATATCTTTTAAAATATTTGATGTTTTTAATTGATTCTTTTTTCATTAGGTCATAAATTTGTTGTAATTCATGTCTATATGCTTATATTTAAAATTTGAACTTTAAAATTTGAATCTAACCAACTTTGCTTAAATTAATAAATTCTGTATAACAGGAGTTTAACAATTTATTTTTGAGTGAATCATTTTGCCACTAATTTGTATTAGTTAGAAATATCATCCTACATAGTTTGAGAATTTTTAGGATAAATTTGATTAGAGTTTTTGACAAAAACAGAATCTGTTTAGTTCTTAACATAGTTTAGTTAATTTAATTTTAATCTATTTTTGAACCTGAATTAGTTAACTTTAGTTAATAATTTTCATTAGGTTCTGTTAATTCAAAACATTAGTTGACATTATTTGAAAATTATAAAAATGATTGTTTTGTTTTATACTATATTGTTATAGGAAAATATTTAATCTTTTCATTAGGTAGAGTTTTGTTAAAAACAATCTAGTTGCAGTTTCACCAACTAATTAGAAGGTTAAATTAAGTTTCCTAATAAATAATGTTAGTAATTCTATTCTGCTAAGTAAAATGATGATAATAATATTAGTGATAATAATAATATTGTTTTGTTTCCTACTCTAATATTATAGGACATACTAGTTATTCTCATGTAGTAACATTTGATAAATTATAAAATTTTAGTAGTGTTTCTTTAAACAAAAGTTTTAGTGAATATGATTTTCTTTACAAAAATTTATGTTTCTCTACAATTTCTTTTCTACTAGTTGTTTCTTGATTGTTTGTTTTAGCAGTAGTAAAAAAATTTGACAACTAAAAATTTGTGAGTCAAATTTTTTGTTGATCTCTTTCTATTGGTTGTTACTATTGAATGGTTTTAGTATTGTTTGTTAAACCTTGCTGAATTGTGTGAATTGTTTTGTGTTTATGCTTATGGTGTGCACTTGTTTGATTCCGTTAGATCATTCGAAGTGTGAAGCTTGTTATCTAGAATCACTCGAGTACGAGGACCGTCAGCAAGGCAAGTCACCTTGATCATATTCAACCATGTTTTTATTGCATTAGTTCTACCATCTCCCCAATTGCATGCAAAATAGGTAATTTGGAAACTTGGTTACTTGTTGTAGTATCATGTGGTAGGCACCCCTCACCCCCTTGACACCTTGGCCCCGGGAACGTTGATCTCCTTTGCTATGCTATTAGTAGACGGGGTTGGTCGTGTGAACCATGAGAGTTGTGAGGTAATAATTTCAAGACCTGCAAGATTATCAAGACTTCAAGACTCCAAGTTTTCAACATACCTCTGGGTGGATGATGGTTTTGAACGGCGCCCTGGGGAACCCAGTGGTTAGCCTAGGTGTTGCTGGGGAAGTGCCAGTATTCACGCGGAAAGATCCACCCAGGCTCAGAGAGATGGATGGATGCTTCAAGAGCCAAGGCTTACCCGCACAACCACAAGTAAATATGGGCTCTGGCTTGGTTGGACACTGTGGCAACCCTGAACTATCGGTGCTACGAGATGTAGACGAACTGTAGGACAGGATGGGCACCGGCGTAGTCTCAGGGAAACCCTTTAGAAGACCATGTTTTGGTCATCCATTTCTCAAACACCCTGAAGTGCGAGAAGTACAACGGAGGCGTTCAAATCTTGTGGGGAACGTGTGCAAAACTCTGCAAAGTATCCAAACCTAATCGATTAGCCATGTCCATGGTCATGGACAACTTGAGCCAAAGGAAATGAACTGTCTGGAATTCTCAACACCAGTACTAATTTGATGAGAGTTAATAATAACTTGGGTATGAGAATTGGTTGGCGGAACCATCTCTTTAATCAACCAAGATTGTAGTAATAATTTTTGCTTTGCCCCTCTTGCTATAGGAAAAATTGGCTTTACGCAAAACTTACCACCGTATAGAATAGATGATTACTTTCTCCCCTTCTCTTTGGTGACTATGCTAGCATATTCAATATGCTGACCTACACGGCTGCAACGTATCATGTTGCAGAGTACTTTTCCAACCAGGAGTGAGGATTACGCTCTACGCTCGGTGAGATGCCCTTGTAATAGGACGGACTCAACTACCTCGATGCTTCCGCAAGACTTTCATTTAGATCATCTCATGAGTTGGCCTTCAGCCACTTTATTGTAATTCCTATTGTAATAAAGGACTCGATATGAGATTTAGATTAATAAATGTTGTGTGATTTCCCTTTGATATATACATTGATGTACCGTGTGTGTACCAGCATGATCTTGGGAAGGTACGGAAACACCGGAGATTCGACCATACAGGTCGGGTCGCTACATTATAATTACTCCCAAAGCATTATTATTCATAAAAACATTAAAATGAAAGTAGAAAATCATGATACAAAATGGACGTATCAACTCCCCAAGCTTAGACCTCGCTTGTCCTCAAGCTAAAACCAATATCAAAGAACATGCCCACATGGTTTGGGAGAGAGGTGTCGATAAAAACAAAATACGAACATAGTAGCATCATGCTTATTAACATAACATCAACAAACTTTAACATATAAATCTATCATATAGATTTTATTTCATAACATCATCATATAACTTCCTATGAGTAAGTAATAATTCATCACAACATCGAAGTATAAAGCATAAACCTTATTGGAAACCGACAAACTATGTTCTCTGTCACCTTTGCAACTACAATTCATCATATTTTCAAGAAGGGTCTCATGTAGGAGCCTCTTGGAAAGTCCACATACTCAACCATCATCTAGTGTTCTATGATTGCTAACACTCACATCATACCCATGGGCAAAAAGTTTCAACCAGACACATAAGAAGATAGGGGCTTATAGATTCGACTCCCAACATATTCACCTCAAGGGTGATGCCAACAATAATAACACCAGCTCACCCATATCCACCTGGGTATATGTGCCTAGATATTTCCTCACCACATGATGCTTGCAAAAAGAAAAAGAAAAAAGTAATAGGAAGGAATACTTTGACTCTTGCATAAAAGTAAATACTTAAAAGTAAAAGGTAGGCCCATTGCAGAGGGAAGGAGAGGTTTTCATGCGCTTTATAGTTTGTATGAAAAATCCCTTATCGCAAAAGAACGTCACGTTATATTGCCCCTTGTGATATCAACCTTTATTATGCAATCTGTCGCTTTTATTACTTTGCCATCACAAGTTCGTACAACAATCAATTTTCTCGTACACTAATTGATCCAACACTTTTAGAAACAATTTTTATTGCCTTTATGCACCGATGACAACTTACTCGAAGGATCTTATTCAATCCATAGGTAGATATCATGGACTCTCAAACATGAGTTTGGGTTTTAGGTTTTTGGATGCACAAGTAGTATCTCTACTTAGTGCAGATTTTTTGGCTAGCAGAGATATTGGGGAAGCACCACATGTGGAAGGATGTATGACAATATAACTTGTATGTGAATATGAAATAGCATAAATCATTACATTGTCTTCCTTGTCCGATGTCAACAATTTTGGCATATAATATCTAATGGGGGATCACAATCATAAAAGATGTCCAAGATAGTGTATTTGCATGTGAATGTTCTCTCCCCTTATTAGTTCTTTCCTATATTGCATCGTTGACCAATGCTATGTTTGTCAATCTCCAACAAATTTTACTACCTATACTTTTCTTTTGTGATGTCATTACTCACCATAATATTAACATGTATTACATTTAATTTATTATTCTTTTTATTTTTAATGCATTAAGTAAATAAAGAAGCAAAAAAGGTCAAACTAACTTCATTATATAACTTTCATTCGATTACATAGATAGATAGATCAGGAAACGAGCACTCGAAAATAGAACATACCAAACTTTTATTGAACTAAACCATGAAGAAAGCTAAGGATTGAAATAAAAAGCAAAGGTAATAAAAGTGATGGTGATATGATAACGGGGCACCTCCCACAAGTGTGGCTCAAGCCAAGGGGAGTGCCCATACCCATGTACTCAAGTCTCCTTTGGTGGTGAAGATGATGAAGGTGGTGGTGAAGAAGATGAGGCAGCCTTCTTATTCAACTTATACTTGCGCATAAAATTTTCCTCCCTTAGATCTTAATTTTCTAACTCAAGTTGTAATATCTTCTCGCATAATGCCTCCTTGCTTTCTTGTAGGAAACGAGGCGGGATAAATTGAACCTCGGGTTTGTATTTCTTAGGGAGGCTTTACTTCTTGAATTCCACATGAATATTTCCTGGCTGAGGTAGTGGTTAATCCTCTTCCTCAAAGCTACCATCTCGACCGGCATCCTTCATCTCTTCAGGGTCAGTATCTTCCTCTTCTTTCTCTGAAGTCCACAAATAGGGGTAGATTTCCCCAAAGATCTTTGGATCAACTACATACTTGGACACATAGCTCTCCCACTCCGAATCTTGAGCTGACATATTTTTAGATCTTTCAGAAAAATAGCACGAAACAAGAACAGTTGATTTTCTCGCGATACGGTGGTCAAAATGTCCGGTAGTATAAATAGAGAATTTTTATTCTTGGAAATCAAGCAAACGGAAAGAAAATAGAGTCTGGAAGGTTCCCGAGGTGGGCACGCTCCGCCAAGGCGCGCCATGGATGGTAACCACGCCCTGGTGGGGTCTGCCCTCCTCGGTTTCCTTCCGGTTTATTTTTTATTTCCTAAAATTCTTAAAAATTAAAAAACTGATAAAAAATATATTTGCGGATTTTTTCGAGTCCGTTTACTTACCTACCACATACCTCTTCTTTTTCACGATTCTGGAGTGTTCCAGAAGGTTTCTCTTATGTGTTCCTCTTGTGTCATGGTTTGGATAAGATTGCTTTCAAGATTAATAGGCGTACCTGAGATATAATGTTTAATTATTTTTCCATTGAGCACATTTGGATTAGTACCATTGGCATTATTATTCTTCCCATTTAGAGAGAAGTTTTCCTACAAAAAAACTGAAACGTGAGTTGTACAAGAGAACACGTTCTCCAACTTTGAATTCTCTTTTTTGGATTCTTTTGTCATGCCATCTTTATAATTTTTCTTTGAATAACTTGGCATTTTCATAAGCTTGGGTTGCTCCATTCATCTAATGAGCTAATATCAAATAACCTCTTTCACTAGCAAGTTTAAAAAAATAGTTGAGTTTTTTAATTGCCCAAAATGCTTTATGTTCTAACTCTAGAGGTAGATGGCCCATATAACACTTTGTATGGAGACATACCGATAGGATTTTTATAAGTTGTTCCATAAGACCAAAGTGCATTACCTAATTTCTTAGACCAATTCTTTGAGGACCTATTATGACGGGGGGATAACCCCGGGGTAGCCTCATGGAGGCCACTGCCCTCTTCACTTTCACGAAACGACTAAGGGGCGAGACTCCTTTCCTCATGGGCCGGCTATGCCATGTGGGCCGCTACGGGCCGACTACGCTAGGCCGACCAAGGCGCGCCGGCTACGACATGCCTACTAGGGCGTGCCGGCTATGACATGCCGGCTAAGGCATGCCGCCAATTCCCAAACGGCTATCTGCATGGCCGGCATCTCCGGACCAATCACGTCGCCCTGTCGTGTTAGGCGAGACAGGGCATGGCGCTATAGTGATGACATTAACTCCACTCTAGCTATTAACGACTAACACCTGAAGCGGGAACAGTGCCGCTATAGTGACGTTGTTCCCATCAACACTACTTGTGTAGGCGGCCTAGTCCCGCCCGCCGCCATTCCACTCCATGGCTTGGCCCGGCGTGCGGCTATAGTCGTCCGGGTCGTACCGTGGACTGCGGCCGACCCCCACTAGAAGATAACCACGCCAGACAGCCCTTGAAAAGACCGGTGCGGACCCGACGGTCGGCCCTAGCCTGACCCCAGGAATGGCCCTGAAGCCAACGGGCCCCATCAACGACAAGACTAGACCCCTGGTGGGCCCCTTGGCCGGCTACTGAGGCCGCCAGCCAGGTCCCACCTGGGTCTCCTCCACGTACACTGTAAGCCGGGGGGTTGAGCTATAAAACCCCCCGACGCCCCCATGCAAAGGGTAGGCAAGCAAGCACACAAGGAATCCATCCAACACTCTCATAGCATCTAGCCACCACCACGTAGAGAGGCAGAAGCAGCCGGCTATGGCCCTTCTTCCTCTTCTAGCAACAGCTCCAAGAGGAACCATTGTAATCCTCTAAAGCTATCAACTAGCCAAGCAGGACTAGGGGTGTTACTTCCCATGGAAGGCCCCGAACCTGGGTACATCTATGTCCATCACGCTGCTTGTGCCCGATCCTGTCCCCGGAGTCCATCCGCATCCATAGGCCCTAACCTCTTCCTTAAGCCACCCCATGGCATCTGTCATGAGAAAACACCAACATATTGACAGTCTTGTGTAATATTATTTTTATTTCTCTCTTTCTAAGTTCAACTTGACCACTAGATTGAGGATGATAAGGTGATGCAACTCTATGGTTAATATCATATTTAGCAAGCATTTTACGGAAAGCACCATGGATAAAGTGTGAACCACCATCAATCATTAGGTATATAGGGACTCCAAACATCGGGAAAATAACTTCTTGAAGCATTTTAATGCAGAAGTTGTCATCAGCACTACTAGTTGGAATAGCTTTTACCCAATTACTAACGTAATCAACAGCAACCAAAATATGAGTGTACCCATTAGAGGAAGGAAAATATCACATATAATCAAAACCCCAAACATCAAAATGTTCAACAACAAGTGAATAATTCATAGGCATTTCCTGGCACTTACCAATATTACCATTTCTTTGACATTCATCACGATATAAAACAAACTTATGGGCATCCTTGAAGATAGTAGGCCAATAAAAACGAGATTGCAATACCTTGTGAGCAATTCTATCTCCAGCATGATGTCCTCCATAAGCTTCGGAATGACATTTCCGTAGGATTTGTTCCTATTCATGCTCATGTACACAACGTCTAATAATATCATCCACTCCTTTATAAACATGTGGGTCATCCCAAAAGTAATGTCTTAAATCATAGTAGATTTTTTTTCTTTTGTTGGTATCACTACTAGAAAAAGGCCTGCTAGTGGCGCACCTGTTTTGGCTACTAATGGTGCACTACAGGTGCGCCACTAGCATCACGCCATTAGAATTTTTTACTAATGGCGCACCACAAGTATCTGGTATACTAATGGCGCACCATGCAGTGCGCCAATAGTATAGCTGATGGTGCGCCATTACTAACAAATGTTTTGAAAAAAAAATCAATTTTCTTTGTTTTTTTCTTAATGTCGGGTCACTATGGCTTAATCTCAGGTCAATATGCTTCAGCCCGAGCTCCGTGGTCAAACTTCCGAAAAGGTCATCCATCCTCACACTACTCTAGCCCGAGCACGCTTAACTTCTTAGTTCTATCTAACCCCAGCACCAACTCACTTAACAGGCGCTTGTTGATATATCTATCATATCAATCCTATTAAACCTTGTTGATTTCAGGGACTTTGTTCATGTTCATGAGTGTTCATGAGTATAATGAAATTTTGAAAAAATATTTCAAACTTTCCGGTCATATTACGTATCATATTTTGAACATTTTTTCCAAATAAAAAAATCAAAATAATTTTTTTTCTATTAAATTTCCCCTCTAGATCTTAAAAGCCCCGTATCTTTTATTCTGTTAGGTTTTTGGGGATTCTAAAAATCTTCAACGGGGTTCCCTAGGTTGAATTCGGATGTAACTTTTCGAGTAGATAATTTTTCATATAAAAAACTTTTTAATCCGAGTTCGCATGCAAAAGTTATGCCCATTTTACTAAATTCCAAAGAGATTTTGCAAATAAAGTCGAAATTCATATTTGTAAATTTTCCATACAACTAGACCACATATCACATGGGAAACTTATTTTCTCTTATTTTTTTGACATTTCCATCATTTTCTTTTATTTTTTAAAAAACTGAAAAGGCGGTCCACGGGGGGGGGGGGGGTGCATTTTGTAGTACTGCAAAACTACTAATGGCGCACCACCTAACTGGTGCGCCATTAGTAACCTTGCAAAAAAAAGTTTTCCATACAAAAAAAGGTTACTAGTGGCGCATCGTGTGTGTGGTGCGCCATTACTAGTTTGAACTAGTAATGACGCACTATACACTGGTGCGCCACTAGTAGTTATAAAAAAAAGTAAAACAAAAATTGCTAGTAGTGGCGCACCAGGTGAGTGGTGCGCCATTACTAGTTATAACTAGTAATGGCGCACTGTGCCCTGGTGCGCCATTACTAGTTTTGGAAAAATAAAAAAAAGTTTGTTAGTAGTGGCACACCGTGGGTGTGGTGCGCCATTAGTGTCCATCACACTAATAGCGCACCAACACATGGTGCGCCACTGCTATATACTAGTGGCGCACCACATGTGTGGTGCGCCATTAACGTCCATATTATCTATATCCCTTTTCCTAGTAGTGTATGTGAAACAAGGTGATAAATATTTAGCAACAATGTCATTAGCATAATCAGCATACCATGGAGTGTTTTGAAATACATTTATTGCAGCTAGTTGTTCATCAGGGAAACTATCATCAATAGGTAGTGGGTCATCAAGAATGTTTTCTAACATAGACAAGTTATCAGCTACGGGGTTCTCACCTCCTTTCTATCAGTGATATGTAAATCAAATTCTTGAAGCAAGAGAACCAACCTAATGAGTCTAGGCTTAGCATATTTATTTTCCATAACGTATTTTATAGAAGCATGGTTAGTGTGAAAAATTACTTTGGAATCAGCAATGTAAGATCTGAATTTATCACACGCAAACACAACTGCTAAAAATTCTTTTTTCAGTAGTAGCATAGTTTCTTTGGGCACTATCTAGTGTTTTACAAGCATAATGGATAACATTTAATTAATTATCAACTCTTTGCCCTAGAACAACACCAACAACATAATCACTAGCATCATACATAATTTCGACAGGTAAGTTCCAATCTGGTGGTTGAACAATAGGTGAAGTGGTTAAGGCTTTCTTTAGTGTTTCAAAGGCTTCAACATAGTCATCATCAAAAAACAAAGGGAATATCCCTTTGTAAAAGATTACTGAGAGGCCTAGAAATTTTAGAGAAGTCTTTAATAAATCTCCTATTGAAACCAGCATGACAACAGAAACTACGAATACCTTTGATATCTTTAGGACACAACACTTTCTCAATTGCATCAACTTTAGCTTGATCCACCTCAATACCTTGTTCGGAGATCTTATGCCCCAAGACAATACCTTCATTAACCATAAAGTGGCACTTCTCCCAATTCAAGACGAGATTAGTTTATTCACATCTCTGCAAAACTTGATCAAGGTTGCTTAAGGAATTATCAAAAGAAGTTTCGTAAACGGAAAAATCATCCATGAAAACCTCAACAATCTTTTCACAAAAATCAGAGAATATAGTAGTCATACATCTTTGAAAGGTAGCAGGAGCATTGCATAAACTAAAAGGCATACGTCTATAAGCATAAGTTCCAAAGGGATAAGTAAAGGTGGTTTTCTCTTGATTAGGTTGTGACACATGTATTTGAGAGAAACCCGAATATCCATCCAAGAAACAAAAGTGTGTGTGCTTAGATAATCTTTCAAGCATTTAGTCAATAAAGGAAAGGAGTAGTTATCTATTCTAGTAGATTTATTTAGTTTTCTAAAGGCAATTACCATCCTATAGCCAATAACAATTCTTTGTGTAATAAGCTCATTATTATCATTAGGAAAAACAGTAATACCTCCTTTCTTAGGGACACAATGGACGGGACTTACCCATCTACTATCAGCTATAGGATAAATTATACCCGCCTCGAGAAGCTTTAGTATCTCAGTTCTTACCACTTCTTTCATCTTAGGATTCAATCGTCGTTGATGATCAACAACGGGTTTAGCATCATGTTGCATATTGATCTTATGCTGACAAAGAGTGGGACTAACGCCCTTAAGATCATCAAGAGTATATCCAATAGCAGCCCAGTGCTTTCTCAGAATTTTTAATAATCTTTCTTCTTCATGTTTTGAAAGGTTAGCACTATTAATAACATTATATATATTTTTCTCATCAAGATAAGCATATTTCAAAGTGTGAGGCTATTGTTTTAATTCAAACATAGGATAGCCTTTAGGCATTAGAGGCCCGCCTAGAGTTTCAATAGGCAAATTGTATTTCAGGAGTAGTCGTTGTTCAAACAAAATTTGATCTATTTCATTTCTTTTAGGTAGATGCATATCACTTTCAAGGTCTAGCATATATTGTTCTAAATCAGTAGGCGGAACAGCAATAGAAGCAAGACCAATTATTTCATCTTTACTAGGTAATTATTTATCATAGAGGTTGTCTACTAAACATAGAGAAATTAAAATCATGAGACACATAACCAAACTTAACACTGAAATTTTCTTTTTGACAATCTATCGCAGCATTAACAATGTTCAAGAAAGGTCTACCAAAGATAGTTGGAGAAAAGTCATCTTCTGGGGAGCCAAGAACTACAAAATTAGTAGGGTATTTTATTTTACCACACAAGACTTCAACATCTCTAACAATCCCAAGTGGTGTGATGGTGTCTCTACTAGCAAGATTAATAGTAACATCAATGACTTCTATTTCAACAGGTGCTATGTCATTCATAGTTTCTTGGTATAAGGTAAAAGGAATAGCACTCACGCTAGCACCCAAATCACATAATCCATGATAACAATGATTTCCTATTTTAACTGAGACAACATGCAAGCCAACTATGCGTGTATGTTTATCCTTAAAGTTGGGTTTGGCAATTCTAGTAGCTTCATCACATAAGTAAATGACATGCCCATCGATATTTTCTACCAAGAGATCTTTAACCATAGCAATACAAGGTTATACTTTAATTTGTTCAGAGGGCTTATCTCTTCTAATGTTTCTCTTGCGAACCATGGTTGATACCTTAGCATGTTCCTTTATCCTAACAGGGAAAGGTGGTTTCTCAATATAAGCAGTAGGCACAACTGGGTCAACATTGTAAATGATAGTTTCTTCTTTAACTTTTACCAGTTCCTTAATTTCTTATTTAATAGGGGGATGATATTTAAACCACTTCTCCTTAGGGAGATCAACATGAGCAGAAAATGATTTACAAAAATAGGCTACTATCTCAGAATCAAGTCCATATTTAGTGCTAAACTTACGAAAAGCATCGGTATTCATAAAAGATTTAACACAATCATATTCAAGCTTTATACCTAACTGATTACCTTCGTCGAGTTCCCAATATTCAGAGTTGAGTTTAATTCTTTCCAAGAGATCTCACTTGAATTCAATTGTCTTCTTCATAAAATAACCAGTACAGGAAGTATCAAGCATGGTTTGATCATTATGAGAAAGCCGACCATAATTTTTTGAATAATAACTTCTCTTGGGAGCTCATGATTTGGGCATGAATATAACATTCATTTCAGCCTCCCCCAAGCTAGAGCGATGCTTTCTCCTTCACGAGGACAAATATATATATATAATTCCGATCACGATGAACTAGATGCATAGGATAAAACTTTTGGTGGAATTCCAATTGTATTCAATTCCAATTCCATGGTCCAGTATCATCGAATAGCCTATACCATGTAAATGATTTTCCCTTCAAAGATAAAGGGAAAACCTTCTTCTTAACTTCATCTCCGGATAAACCTGCAAGCTTAAATAATCCACAAATTTCGACAACACGTATATGGTGAATATTAGGATGGTTGGTTCAACCTCCTGCATAAGGATTAGCTAGCAGTTGTTCTAACATACCCGAAGGAATATCATAACCAATATTTTCACTAGGTCCTGTAGGTTGAGGGGTAACTAATTGTGGTTCCGGTCGAGGTGAAGATACCCCGGACAAAGCCCTCAAACGATTGCTTTCCATAGTAACAAGTGACAGTAAATTTCAGCACGTAGTATAAATTTTTTGTTACCAATTTCCACTTATCAAGAGCGCTTCACTCCCCCAGAACGACGCCAAAAAAAAGTCTTGATGACCCACAAGTATAGGGGATCAATCATAGTCCTTTCGATAAGTAAGAGTGTCGAACCCAACGAGGAGCAAAAGGAAATGACAAGTGGTATTCAGCAAGGTAGTTTCTGCATGCACTGAAATTGTAAGTAGCAAGTACTTTGATAGCAACGTGATTTGTAATGAGCAAGTAATGTTCCACCAAATAAACCTTATAGCAATCAACTATGCAAGCTAATCAACACTACCGGTCACCCACAAGCAATAGTCTAAGGTTCCGGTACAAAGATTGAACACAAGATATGAACTAGGGTTTGAGAGGAGATGGTGTTGTTGAAGATGCTGATGAAGATTGGCATTCTTAAGATCAGAGGGTTGTTTTTCATGACGATGGCTTTGATTCCCCCCGTTGGGAGGGAAATTCGTTCGACGGAATCGCTCTGCCGGAGGTCAAAAGTGCTCCTGCCCAAGTTCCGCTTGAGATGGTGGCGCTTCGTCCAGAATGTCCTCCTCCTGCCTTTTTAAGGCTTTTTGGGAATTTATCCCAGAAGATGGGCTCCGGAGCTGGGTCAGGATGACGACACTCCACTAGGGCGCGCCTGGGGGGCCTGGCCCGCCCTGGTGGGGTGTGCACACCTTTTGGGCCCCCTCTAGTAGTTTTCAACTACAGTAATTCTTATTTATTATATAAAAAATCTTCATAAAACTCCAGCTTCATTGGAGATTTGCATAATACGTACCTCTTACGTGCTTTTCCAGGCGCTGAATTCCAGTTGCTGGTATTCTTGTTCTTGATGTAACCTTGCAAATTGTGAGAGAAAAGGCATTAGAATTACTCCCCAAAGCATTATTATTCATAAAAACATTAAAATATAAGTAGGAAATCCTAATGCAAAATGGAGATTTGGCCTATAAACTTGAAAATAAAAATAACAAATAAGTTTTGATAACCTAAAAGGAAGAAATCATTTATGAAGGTCAAGCATGGAGTCATAAAAGATCCTCACTGGAGGAGCCGAGTTATGAGAATAAAACGGTTTCAACCCGTATTTGCCGCAAGCGTCTAGGCTTTCGCCCAGCAAATTCTTCACAACTTGATTCACTTCATCAGTGCCCAAAGTTATATTATTAAACCTTTGGGGTTCTTCTAAATCGCTGGAGTGAGCACACATCAACCCGCTTCAGCGGCTTAAAGGCAAAATACTCCAAGAAATCATACACCAGGTTAAATCAACTTTGGTTAACCCATTGGCTATTGAAACCCTCAATATCGATAAATATGGGCGTGTTGAGCACGTTCTTTCGAAGGAGCCTAGCCAGGAAGTTCAAAGTTCATGGGAAGACGGTCTGGCCTATAACCGGGCAAGGGATTCTCATCAGTCGGGGCCATGTTACGGCAATGGAACCAGGTTTTGTTCCACCCTTTGGGGTTGCATGGAAGACTAGCACTAGGGAAGAAGATGTCTCGTCTCCTCTAGATCGATATTTCGCCAAGCTCGTGATTGGGGCCATCGACACATTCAGTCTAACGGTTCAAGTAGAAAATCTCTCTAAAAAGGGAGACAAAGGGATCTATCTGTAGATACCCCTCACAGAGCACTTGAAATTGGCATAGGTTTGACACGAAATTGGGAGCCAAATCTTGGAGATGATGATGGAAGAAATGCAAGACATCCCGGAAGAATTTTGACTCGGGAGGTGAGAAACCCCTAAGAAGATGGTCCAAGAATATTACCACTTCACCTTCTTTCGGTGTAGGGATTTCATCTCCAAGAGTGACCCGCCAGCCAATTACTTCTTTGGGCGGCAAAACCCCTTGATTTTGGTAGTCTTAAAGAATGATTTCAGAGACTTGGGAAGCCGCCTAGTTGCAGGAGGAAGTTTTTGACATGATGAAATTGCGTGAATAAAATGAAGGAGGCGGCTTAAGTACATGATCAAGGAAAAGATGTTCTAACTCATTTACGAATGAAAAAGTTGCCGCATGAGAAGGATAGCATTTTTATAAAACAATCTAGACATTGGAGGGTTACAACTACTGAGTCGGCACGTATAAGGGCGGCTCATTTTGAAGTACAAGATATCTAGTTTTTGCTAAGTGCAGGGGGAAACAGGTTTCTACCAAACTGGCTGCAATTTTGGATCTACAAATAATTCAGAACTAAAAGGTATTCGCTAACCCAAGCAACATGGAGTGGGAGAAGTGGTGGCATAATGTGCAGATTCTTAAGAGGGGCTCAAAGATGTCATATGAAAAACAAATCTGCCACCAAGCTGTTCTATTTTTACAGTAAGAATCATGCAATCTACGCACGAACGAGCAATGGTGAAAACAGAAAAAGAAGTAACCGAGGCATGAGGAACTCTAACGAACTAGTGTGGATCTAAAGGGAAAGAATGGTTTACCTGAAGACAAGTTAGGGGCGATGGATACCAACGGTTGGACTAGCGGTCTATTCTCGATGGAAATACAACGGATGGAAATACTGCGTGACGGCGATGGTGGTGGAGCTATTCCGACAGGGGTTCGCCTAAGCACCGACGAACTAGACTAGAGGAACTATGATCTAGAGTTTAGGGAAAACGTGGCTCAAATCTTATGTCCAAACACCCTCAAATCCTCTAGTATATATAGGAGGAGGGAGGAGGAGACCTGCACCCAAGGGAAGGCCCCTCTTGGTCGACCGAAGGGAGGGGAGGAGGAGGAGTCCTCCTCCAATCCGACTTGGAGTAGGACTCCTTCCAATTCACACTTGGAAACCTTTTCCACTTGGTCTTTTTTCCTTCCCAGAAGCGTGGGCCTGCATTGGGGCGTCGGCCAGCCCACTAAGGGCTGGTAAACATCCTCCCACAGCCGATGTAGCCCCTTGGGTCGAAATACCTCTCCTGATGGTCCCCCGGCACACTCCCGGCACTCCCGGTCCACTATCGATAAGTCCAAAAAATTTCCGGTGACCAAAACAGGACTTGCTATATATAAATCTTTAGCTCCGGACCATTCCAGAGCTCCTCGTGACGTCCATGATCTGATCTGGGACTCCTAACAACCTTCGGTCACCACCATACATAACTCTATACTACAACAATGTCACTGAACCTTAAGTGTGCAGACTCTGCGGGTTCGAGAACTATGTAGACATGACCGAGACACCTCTACGGTCAATAACCAATAGAGGGACCTAGATGCCCATATTGGTTCCTACTTAGCCTACGAAGATCTTCATCGGTTGAACCTCTATGCCAAGGATTTAGTTAATCGCGTATGATGTTCCCTTTGTTCTTCGGTATGTTACTTGCCCGACATTCGACCATCGGTATCTCTATACCTAGTTCAATCTCGTTACCGGCAAGTCTCTTGACTCGTTCTGTAATACATGATCTTGTGAAAAACACTTAGTCACCGTTCTTGCAAGGCTTGTTGTGATGTTGCATTACAGAATGGGCCCTGAGATACCTCTCCGTCACACGGAGTAACTAATCCCAGTCTTGATCCATTCCAACCCGATAGACACCTTCAGAAATACCTATAGAGCATCCTTATAGTCACCCAGTTACGTTGCAACGTTTGATACACACAAAGCATCCCTTCGGTGTCAGGGAGTTGCATGATCTCATGGTCATAGGAACATATACATTGACATGCAGAAAACAACATCAATAAACTGACACGATCATATGCTACATTTATAGTTTGGGTCTTATCCATCACATCATTCTCCTAATGATGTGATCCCGTTATCAAATGACATCTCATGTCCATGGCCAGGAAACCTTAACCATCTTTGACCAACGAGCTAGTTTCCTCGAGGCATACTAGGGACATTGTGTTTGTCTATATACAACCACATGTATTTAGTTTCCAATCAATACAATTATAGCATGGATAATAAATGAGTATCATGAACAAGTAAATATAATAATAACTTATTTATTATTGCCTCTAGGGCATATTTCCAACACTCTCCCACTTGCACTAGAGTCAATAATCTAGCTCACATAACTATGTGATTTACATTGTAATGTATCTAACACCCTTACAGTTCTGGTGCTGATCATGTTTAGCCCATGGAAGAGGTTTAGTCAGCGGGTCTGCAACATTCAGATCCGTGTGTACTTTGCAAATATTTATGTCTTCTAGTTCGACGTAATGCCGGATGGAGTTGAAGCGTCACTTTATGTGCGTGGTCCTCTTGAGAAACCTTGGTTCTTTGGCTAGAGAAATGGCACCAATGTTGTCACATAACAGATTTATTGGGTCCAGTGCACTGGGCACAACTCCAAGATCTGTCATGAACTCCTGCATCCAGACACCTTCCTTTGCTGCCTCCGAGGCAGCTATGTACTCCACTTCACAAGTAGAATCAGCTACCACGCTTTGCTTGGAACTGAACCAACTTACCGCACAACCATTAAGAATATATAAATATCCGGTTTGTAACTTAGAGTCATCCGGATCAGTGTCAAAACTTGCATCGACGTAACCCTTTACGACGAGCTCTTGATCATGTGCATAAACGAGAAACATCTCCTTGGTACTTTTCAGGTACTTTAGGATGTTCTTGACCGCCGTCCAGTGTTCCACTCCTGGATCACTTTGAAACCTTACGGCGATACTTATGGCAAGGCTGACGTCTGGTCTTGTGCACAACATTGCATACATGATAGAGCCTATGGCTGAATCATAGGGGACGACACTCATCTTTTCTCTATCTTATGTAGTCACTGGGCATTGAGTCTTAGTCAACTTCACACCTTGGAACACGGGCAAGAACCCCTTCTTGATTGTTCCATTTTGAACTTCGTCAAAACTTTGTCAAGGTATGTGTTGTGTGAAAGTCCTATTAAGCGTCTTGATCCATCTCTATCGATCTTGATGCCTAATATGTATGCAGCTTCTCCTAGGTCCTTCATTGAAAAACACTTATTCAAGTATCCTTTTACGCACTCCAAAAGTTATATATTGTTTCCAATCAGCAATATGTCATCCACATATAAGACCAGAAACGCTATAGAGCTCCCACTCACTTTCTTGTAAATACAAGATTCTCCATATACTTGTACAAACCCAAACGCTTCGATCACCTCATAAAAACGCTTGTTCCTACTCCGAGATGCTTGCACCAGCCCATAGATGGAGTGCTGGAACTTGCATACTTTGGCAGCATTGTCTGGATCAACAAAACCTTCTGGTTGCATCATATACAACTCTTCCTTAAGGAAACTGTTAAGGAACGCTATTTTGACATCCATCTGCCAAATTTCATAATCGAAAAATGCAGCTATTGCCAACATGATTCTGATAGACTTATGCATCGCTACGGGTGAGAAAGTCCCATTGTAGTCAACTCCTTGAACTTGTGAAAAACCCTTTGCCACAAGTCGAGCTTTATAGATGGTAACATTACCGTTCGCGTCCATCTTCTTCTTAAAAATCCATTTGCTCTGGATGGCCTTTCTCCCTTCAGGTAATACTTCCAAAGTCCATACTTTGTTTTCATACATGGATCCCATCTCGGAATTCATGGCCTCTAACCATTTGTTGGAATCTAGGCCCATCGTTGCTTCTTCATATCTCGTAGATTCATCGTTGTCTAACAACATGACCTCTAAGACAGGGTTACCATACCACTCAAGAGCAGTATGTGCCCTTGTCGACCTACGAGGTTCGATAGCAACTTGATCCGAACTTTCATGACCATCATCATTAGTTTTCTCTTCAACCGTTGGAGGCTCCACAGAAACATCTTTCTGCGCTGCGCTACTTTCTAGTTGGAGTAAAGGTTCTAAAACCTCATCAAGTTCTATCTTCCTCCCACTCAACTCTTTCGAGAGAAACTCTTTCTCAAGAAATGTTCCGTTCTTAGCGACAAACACTTTGCCTTCGGATTTGAGATAGAATACATACCCAACTGTCTCTCTTGGGTATCCTATGAAGACGCATTTCTTTGTTTTGGGTTCCAGCTTTTCAGGCTGAAGCTGTTTGACATAAGCATCACATCCCCAAACTTTAAGAAACAACAACTTTGGTTTCTTGCCAAACCACATTGCATATAGCGTCGTCTCAACGGATTTAGGTGGTGCCCTATTTAAAGTGAATGCAGCTGTCTCTAATGCATAACCCCAAATCGATAGTGGCAAATCGGTAAGAGACATCATAGACCACACCATATCCAATAAGGTTCGATTACGACGTTCGGACACACCATTGCGCTGTGGTGTTCCAGGCGGTGTCAACTGTGAAACAATTCCACATTGTCTTAAGTGATTGCCAAGCTCATAACTCAGATATTCTCCTCCTTGATCAGATTGTAGGAATTTAATCTTCTTGTTACGATGGTTCTCAACTTTACTCTGAAATTACTTGAAATTTTCAAACGTTTCAGACTTGTGTTTCATTAAGTAAATATACCCATATCTACATAAGTCATCAGTGAAATTGAGAAAGTATCAATATCCACCGCGCGCCTCAATGCTCATTGGTCCGAACACATCAGTATGTATGATCTCCAACAAGTCACTTAGCCGCTCCATAGTTCCGGAAAACGGGGTTTTAGTCATCTTGCCCATGAGGCATGGTTCACATGTGCCAAGTGATTCAAAATCAAGTCACTCCAAAAGTCCATCAGAATGGAGCTTCTTCATGCGCTTTACACCAATATGACCTAAGCGGCATTGCCACAAGAAAGGTGTACTATCATTATCTACTCTACATCTTTTGGCATCAATGTTATAAACATGTGTGTCATCACTATCAAGAATCAACATGAACAAACCCCTCACATTGGGTGCATGACCATAAAAGATATTACTCATAAAAATAGAACAACCATTGTCCTCAGACTTAAATGAATAACCGTCTCGCAATAAACAAGATCCAGATATAATGTTCATGCTTAACGTAGGCAGTAAATAACAATTATTCAGGTTCATCACTAATCCTGATGGTAATCGAAGAGCGAGCGTGCCGGTGGCGATCACATCAACCTTGGAACCATTTCCCACGCGCATCGTCACTTTATCCTTCGCCAGCCTTCGTTTATTCCGTAGTTCCTGCTTTGAATAGCAAATGTGAGAAACAGAACCGGTATCAAATACCCAGGCACTACTACAAGAGCGGGTAAGGTACACATCAATAACATGTATATCATATATACCTTGTTTGGCGTTGGCCGCCTTCTTATCAGCCAGATACTTGGGGCAGTTCCGCTTCAAGTGACTAGTTCCCTTGCAATGAAAGCACTCAGTTTCCAGTTTGGGTCCGGCCTTGGGTTTCTTCACGGGATGGGCAACAACTTTGCCACTCTTCTTGGAGTTACCCTTCTTACCCTTGCCATTTTTCTTGACACTGGTGGTTTTATTGACCATCAACACTTGATAATCCTTTTGGATTTCAGAATCAGCGACTTTCAGCATCGCAAACAGCGCGGTGACTGACTTGTTCATCCCTTGCATGTTATAGTTCATCACAAAGCTTTTGTAGCTTGGTGACAGTGATTGAAGAACTCTATCAAAGACCGCTTCCGGTGGGAGGGGTAACCCCAGCTCAGCCATAAGGTTTGAGTACCCAGACATTTTGAGTACATGTTAACTGATAGACCCGTTCTCCTCCATTTTGCAGGTATAGAATTTATCGGAGGTCTCTTACCTCTCGATCCGGGCATTCTTCTCCAAGATAAACTTCAACTCCTAGAACATCTCATATGATCCATGATGTTCAAAACATCTTTGAATTGCCGGTTCTAGACCATACAAAATCGAGCGCTGAACTATTGAGTAATCATCCCGACGCAACTGCTAGATGTTCAAAACATCCTTGGTCACCGGGAGTGTGGGTGGATCACCTAGCGGTGCATCAAGGACATATGCCTTTTGGGATACCGTGAGGAAAATCCTCAGATTATGGGTCCAATCAACAAAGTTTCTTCCATCATCTTTCAACTTAGCTTTCTCTAGGAACTCACTAAAATTCAGGGGTGCTACTACGCGAGCCATTGATCTACAACATAAAATTTGTAAAGACCACTTAGACTATTGTTCAAGATAATGAGTTTAGTTAATCATATTACTTAAAAACTCCCACTCAAATTGACATCCCTGTGGTCATTCGAGTGACACATGATCCAATTTTATCAACTCAAGTCCGATCATCACGTGAGTTGAGTTGATTTCAATGGTGAACATCTCTATGTTGATCATATCTACTATATGGATCATGTTCGACCTTTTGGTCTCTTGTGTTCCGAGGCCATGTCTGTACATGCTAGGCTCATCAAGTTTAACCCTGAGTGTTCCGCACGTGCAACTTTCTTGCACCTATTTCATGTGGGGAAGAAGGACATTTCTCACAGGATTGTACGAAGGAAAGAAAAGAGTATCTGGGAAACTTCCCGACAGAAGAAGTGGAGTTTGATCCATAGGAAATTAAAGTTTTTATCGGAACAAAGCACCTCAGGAAGGGACTAGCCCCTGAACAGAAGGACCTGGATCATATCAGATGTTTCAAGTGTAAGGATATGGGCCACTATGCCAATAAGTGCCCAAGAAAGGAACCAGAACTCCAAGGAGCAAACACCAACACCAAGAAGCCCCGAGACTTGTCAGAAATCATCTGTTTTCGTAGCAAGGAAGCAGGACATTACGCTAGTAAATGTCCAAAGGAGAAGAAAGCTAGAATGAGTTAGTAAATTTTTGAAGATGGAAATAAGTGTATCATGAAGCACTCTTGGTTTCATGAGATTATTTTGTAACGGAAGTCTCTGAGATTGTAACAACTTCGTAAATCAATGAAATTTGTTGTGTCATGATTTTTCTATGAGTTGTTACCCCATGAACAAAGATCTCTGACTATTCTTGAGGGTGTCAGTACTCTGCAACATGTTCGGAAGTATAAGTTTGGTTTGGATGATAAGGATGCTTACCCAAGAAGAAATACATGTTAATTTTTGAGTACTTTTTCTGATACCTACAGATGACTACCCTCAATGAGTCTTTTCTCAAGGGCCGGAGATGATCATGACCCTGACTAGTGACCATGATTACCCAAAGATCCTGAAGGATATGATGAATTACATCAATCTGGAAGGAGATGCAGTCTATAAAGACTACCCATTCATGGAAACTGGAGTGGAACTCTGGTATGTGGAGGTACACCTTCACTGGGAGAAAGGAGTATGCCCAAAGACTATGGGACAATACTTTTTCATATCTCGTGTACCACGAGCAACGTTCTTTGACGCTGCTCGTGAAGCTGCCATGGAAGCCATACGGCAGATTGGAGAAATACTTGAAGCAAGACTCCGTCATACTCAGGAATACCTGCATGAGGTGCACACGGAGATGATGGAGATGAAGCTCAAGTCCACCCTGATCAAGGAGAAGATGGGTGATTTCAAGGAGCACATCGCAAAGTTCCAGTGGTACTAAAAATATCTCCAAGAGGGGATAAAGGAATAAAGTTGGGAGTGAAACTGACCCATACCAAACTATGTGGATGGCAACACTTGTAATAAATTATTTGGGAATTTTAAGAAGAGATTGAAGTTATGTAACGGAAGTCTTAGTGTCTGTAATAAAAGTCATGAGATCAATGGAATTTATGATGTCATGACTCTCCTGTGTTAAATTATATGAGTTGCCATTCTAAGAGCAATAGTCTCCGACCAATTTTCGAGGATACGAGAGAAAAATTTGGTCAAAACAGACCTGAGTGCATTTCATTTTAAGTGTGGTAGTGACCACAGGTACCTCCCGGTTAAGGAATTTGGATCAGTGAATACGGATGAAGAGAATGTGGAACCATATCCAAACTATCTGGATGATAACCTTTGTGACAAAGTGATTTTGAAGTTTGAATATTGAGAAAAGGAATGATTGTGATGAAACCATACCCAAGGTTAAATAGACCAATGGAAAGGAAAATGAATTCCGCGGAGTGGAATCTAGACAAGAACAGGTCTGTGAATTGTTACCTCAAGGGTATGGTGTAGTGAACTGAAGGTAATGTTGGAATGTGGAACGATAGTAACCCCAAGAGTGAGTTAAAGTTATCCAAGTATTCAAGTGAACTCACAACTCACTAACCTCAGGATTGATAAGGAGCAAGCCCCACCTTTGTGAAGGCAGAGACTTGGAAGAAGCTACGACTGATCAGCAAACGTTTTCCTTAGGAGTATTACGAAAACTTGAGAGTTGTGAAGAAACGATAGATGTTTTTGTCCGGCTTGCAGAAATAAATGGATTTATCCGAACTTTGTTCGTTGACAAGAGAAATTTTCTGCAACGCTTGTGAGGAAGCCCAAGTGCTAGAATACGAGATTCACTAAACCTTATACAAGGTAATGATTTCAGTGCGGCATGGCTTGGCCACCATGACGACTTACTCTTATCATTCTCTTGCTATTCGGAATGGTAAATCTGAGCGACTTACCCATAGTAAAGAGACGACGTTCTTTGAAGCTTTTTTTTAAGCCTTAGAATGGTATGATGAAAAACCCTTGTACATGACAGTTGCTGTCGCACGTAGGGATTTTACGGTGAGGAATGAAGCCAAGACCCATTTCACTGCAGGACAACCACAAATGGTAGACCACCATGAGATCTTCGATAAGTTATTTAGAATTGATCACGAGACTTACCAGCTAAGAAGACTTAGTATCGGAGGAAATACATTTTGTTATGAGAACACAAGTTTTTGATTTTAAACGGAAGAGCATCACCGAAGGAGCTATCGTGAAGAATGTGAACAGACAGATGCACCCAAAGGTGTGTCATGATTTGAGGGACCAGTAACTCGCATTTGAAGTGTTGTAGCCCCACAATTTCTTGGTCAATTGATTTGCTAATAAGATCCCCCAAACCCTAACCTTTTCTTTCTAGCCTTTTCGAATCTCGAGGACGAGATTCATTTTAAGTGTGGTAGTTTGTAACATCCCAAAATTCTAAATTTTGGAATGTTATATTAAATAAATAAGTAGGATTGTTTGCTTGAATGTTGTGTGATTTATTGTGTGAAATTGAGTGGAATTTTGAAACTTTTGAAATCTTAATGAGAGGGAATAAAATGACTTTCCCAAAATTTTCTATTTCGAATCCCTATTCAATTTTGAGTTCAAATATTTTCAAAACCCTCTTATAAAATCAAATGAGAGGAGGTAAATGACACTCAAAAATCAGATACAATGTTTTGACTCAAATTTTAAAATAAAAACTATTTGCCATTTATTTGAAATTCTAGTTTCTTTTCATTTTGGAGTTATTGCAAAAAAATACTATTTTTTTAAAGTATTTTATTCGGCCTTAAAAAAATGTTCATGTTTTAGGAATTTTTTTCTGAAAATTTTGATATATACTATGCCTATATAAAATGTTTGTCTATTTTTGTTTATTTGTTTTTCTTTGCTGTTTTTAAAAAAAAGAAGAAACACTGTTCATTTTGGACACTGTTCATCCGAAATATAAAAATAAAATTTGGGCTGAGCCCATGTGCATGGCCGGCTGATAAGCCCATGTGGCCCTCTTCTTCTCTCTTTTCTTTGTCTATGATTTTAGTCCTACCTCGCTTAGCTTTGGACGTTTGCACCTCTCTTCCACCTATAAATATAGACCCATAGGTGAACCCAAAAGTCATCCACTTCGGGTTGAATCGAATCGGTTCGGTTTGACTAGCTTTATAAAAAAAATCTTCTCTCCGGCGGGATTTCTGAAAGTCGTCTCCTCTTTGGATTTATATCTTCTCTGCATTCTAAAGGTATTCTCTTCGTATTTTCTTTTATACTCCTGTATTTTAATATCCCTAGACTAGTATTTCTATAGTAGTATACGGTAGAGTAATTAGATTATTAATTAGTCTCCGTATTTACTCATTAGTCCTAGAATTCTTTTAGACATAGCATTTATTCCTCCGTAAAACAGCTTGACCCAGATTTTTCAAATAGCCATAAATTTTTACTCGTTCATCAGAATTAGATGAAATCAACGCCTAGAGTTTCGTCTTGACTTCACCTATCCAATCAACCTATCACGTCAATTTTTTCAAAATTTCAAAATTCAAAATTTATTCAGATTTATATTCAAACTTCTTTTGATCATATCTTTTTATCCGTAGCTCCGTTTCCGATGAATCCAATTGCGTCAAATCCGTATCAAAGTAATCTTTCCGTTCACATCATTAGTGTTATCGTTTCAACATATAATTTTGATCTTGCTCATACTTCTCTATTAGTCCCCAAAATGTGTTCACACACTGTACTAAGCTAACTCAATGCCATATTGAATTGCTTATAACTTTTGATCTGTCATTTTGAACCTAGTAATTCTTTTTTTTACACGTTCATATTGACTTCCCATATATAGTAACATCATTAGTTTCAATCTTTCAACCTTTCAAATTGGAGCGATTCAATTTGAATCCGAACCTTCATTTGATCATATCTTGCAAACTGTAACACCTTTTCAATTGATTCTTTTTGCCCCTAAATACTCGTGTCATGTATTTCTATTCATAACCATCGTACTTCGGTTCAACTTCTTTTGACCTTTGTGAATTCAGATTCAATTCATACTTGAATTTACAATTTATTTCATACTTCAGTTCGCTATAACTTGTGTTGTAGTGCTCCATTTCAATTAAACTCTTTCTACAAATAAATTCTTATGTCTTATGTTATTTGTCAAACAACATTCATGTTGTTCTCTCATACCTTGGATCGTATTCCGTAGTCTCTCCAACCTAAGCTTATATAGCAATTGTTCATCATCCATTAACTCTTTTGAATTGATTCCTCCACTTTCACTTTACAACACACCTAGAACCTATCTTTTCTTATTTAACCTTAGTATGTTGTTATTTTCGCACCAAGACATGTTTTGTTCTTGCGTTTTTCAGTTCTTTGTTTTGGCATGAATATTTATTGAATGTTATTTGCTTATGATAGATTTTCATCGAAGAGTGACGAATAGTTCTATCAAGTTATTTCTGAGAGCGATATCTTATCTTCATCAGCAGTACAGGCAAGTTCACTTTGACCATCTTTTCATACCTATGTTTTATTGCATGTAGTGACATCATTCAACAGATCCCTCCCGTAGTGTTATTGAAACTCTTGTAGGTGAGTAGAATGCATGAGGTAGGAACCCACCACTTGTTACTAAAGCCCCGGAAATGCTAGTTAGTGCAATGTTATGCTAAAGTAGACGGGGTCTGGTATGAGTGTTCGTGAGTGGTGTGAAGAAGGACTCCACATCAAAACGACGACTTCATGAAGACATCTTCAAGACCTCAAGACTTCGAGACTCGAGAAGCAAGTTTTCAATACACACTACTGGGTGAGCGATGGAATTGATGGGCACCCTGGAGAAACCAGTGAGTGGCCGGGATGCATGGGGAAGTGCCATGACATCTTGCGGAAAGCCTCACCCAGACTCAAAGAGAAGGATGAATACTTCATGCCCGGAAGCTTACTTGTGTAGCCACAAGTCATTATGGGCTCTAGCTTGGTTGATCTTTGTTGTGACTCTGCTGGGCAGTGCTATGAGATGTAGTCGACGTTAGGATTGGATGGGCACTGTCGTACAGTCAGGGAAACACTTTGAAAGACCATGTTTCGTTCATCCTGTTCTCAAACACCAGGCAGTGCAAGGACTTATCAGGAGGGAACGACTCTTGTGGGTAAAGTACACAACACTCTGCAGAGTTAAACCTAATCGATTAGCCGTGTCCCCGGTTACGGACAATTTGAGCTTCTAGACTTGGATGTATCTCTGAACTCTCAACACTGGACTGATAACTAATTGTGGGCAACTTATGATACTTATGGGCATTGAGACATTGGTTGGCGGAACCATGTCATGATAGGTAACTCCATAGTGAAATTCCTGATATTCCTTTGTTGTAGGAAAATAAAGTCAGCTTTTATGCAAAAACTCAGACACAGAGCCACAAAGCCTTTGCATATAGAATAGTCTTTATTTTTCTGTCCTACTATGGTGATCTTGCCAGTACATTCAATGTACTGACCTACACGGCTGCAACGTCTTATGTTGCAGATACTCTTCTACGACGGGTAAGAGTACGATTCAGAGTTACGGTCTGCACTCAACTTGCCGTTGGTGTTATTGGGACTCTACTCCCGTTGACTGTATCCGCTGCTATTTTAAGGTATATATCAGTTTTACATTATTTACATGTGATTGCACTTTGATATATACATTAATGTACTGTGTGTGCCAGCATACTGATCCAGGGATGGCACAGAACTCACAGAGGCTTGACTCGTTTTGAGTCGGGTCGCTACAGAAATGGTATCAGAGCACATGTTGACTGTAGGACGTGACCCTAGAGACTGGAAATCCCTTAGGAAAAGATTTCTCTCCAACTTGTTTTCAAAAGAGTCTTTACTTCTCATCCCTTCTGAGTTTTATCAAAGAGTTAGAAAATACCCTTTTCCCCTTGAGAACACGAAGGATCAACTAAAGCCCTCTAAGAAGGATAAGATATCAAAACAGCTGATGGTCACTTCAAAGTAAAGAAGATTTCACCATGCATTAGAAGAATTGAAGCTACACGAGTTGAAGACTACACAGACCTCAAGAAATTGAAGACCATGAAGAATTTTCCAAGATATTATGCCCCTAGAAGACCGAACCCGTGTTGTATACTTACGTTACATACGATGATTTGTGAGCTGTCATTTGAGTGTAAGTTTTATTTTCAACAGCCACAATTGAAAATCTATTTTCAAAACCATTGTTTGTATTGTGTGTATCCCCTCCTTTTCCCTCTCTTACCCATCTCATTCCCAAAACCTCGACCCCAATAGATGATGAATGAAGATGGACTTGTGTCTTCTGGATCAATGACTCGGCTGGAGACAGAAGTATGGATTGAGAACATGGAGAATCACCTAAGGAGTAACCTTGTTGCAAGGAACGAGATGGTCCAGTATGCTCTTCGGTACTTTGCAAGAAGGTGTTGCACATTGGTGGAAGATGCATGAAGATATCCATGATAGGCAGGAATCAATCACTTGGGAAGAATTCAAGATGACTTTGCAAAAGTCCCATGTTGTTACCAACACCCAGAAGCCCCGTTGCGAAGAAGATTTGTGCATGCAGGATATGTGGAGAGATAGGATACACCCAAGAAGAACACAAGGAAGGATGCCCTCATTGTGAAGAAAATCTCCGAGATAAGGAATGCCCAACTGGGCAGGTAACATGTGTCTTGTGTGAAGGAACTATGCATTACCCAGCTCAATGCCAAATTTACCCCAAGGTACAAGAAGTCATCAAGCAGCAGAAGGAAGCCATGAAGGAAGCCTTCAGAGAAAACTTAGGAGAACTTATGACGAAGGAAGATGTTGAAGACCCTAAAGGAGAAGGCCTAACCAGATTTTACTCCAATGTCTGCTATTCATGTGGGGAAGAAGGACATTTCTCACAGGATTGTACGAAGGAAAGAAAAGAGTATCTGGGAAACTTCCCGACAGAAGAAGTGGAGTTTGATCCATAGGAAACTAAAGTTTTGATCGGAACAAAGCACCTCAGGAAGGGACTAGCCCCTGAACAGAAGGACCTGGATCATATCAGATGTTTCAAGTGTAAGGATATGGGCCACTATGCCAATAAGTGCCCAAGAAAGGAACCAGAACTCCAAGGAGCAAACACCAACACCAAGAAGCCCCGAGACTTGTCAGAAATCATCTGTTTTCGTAGCAAGGAAGCAGGACATTACGCTAGTAAATGTCCAAAGGAGAAGAAAGCTAGAATGAGTTAGTAAATTTTTGAAGATGGAAATAAGTGTATCATGAAGCACTCTTGGTTTCATGACATTATTTTGTAACGGAAGTCTCTGAGATTGTAACAACTTCGTAAATCAATGAAATTTGTTGTGTCATGATTTTTCTATGAGTTGTTACCCCATGAACAAAGATCTCTGACTATTCTTGAGGGTGTCAGTACTCTGCAACATGTTCGGAAGTATAAGTTTGGTTTGGATGATAAGGATGCTTACCCAAGAAGAAATACATGTTAATTTTTGAGTACTTTTTCTGATACCTACAGATGACTACCCTCAATGAGTCTTTTCTCAAGGGCCGGAGATGATCATGACCCTGACTAGTGACCATGATTACCCAAAGATCCTGAAGGATATGATGAATTACATCAATCTGGAAGGAGATGCAGTCTATAAAGACTACCCATTCATGGAAACTGGAGTGGAACTCTGGTATGTGGAGGTACACCTTCACTGGGAGAAAGGAGTATGCCCAAAGACTATGGGACAATACTTTTTCATATCTCGTGTACCACGAGCAACGTTCTTTGACGCTGCTCGTGAAGCTGCCATGGAAGCCATACGGCAGATTGGAGAAATACGTGAAGCAAGACTCCGTCATACTCAGGAATACCTGCATGAGGTGCACACGGAGATGATGGAGATGAAGCTCAAGTCCACCCTGATCAAGGAGAAGATGGGTGATTTCAAGGAGCACATCGCAAAGTTCCAGTGGTACTAAAAATATCTCCAAGAGGGGATAAAGGAATAAAGTTGGGAGTGAAACTGACCCATACCAAACTATGTGGATGGCAACACTTGTAATAAATTATTTTGGAATTTTAAGAAGAGATTGAAGTTATATAACGGAAGTCTTAGTGTCTGTAATAAAAGTCATGAGATCAATGGAATTTATGATGTCATGACTCTCCTGTGTTAAATTATATGAGTTGCCATTCTAAGAGCAATAGTCTCCGACCAATTTTCGAGGATACGAGAGAAAAATTTGGTCAAAACAGACCTGAGTGCATTTCATTTTAAGTGTGGTAGTGACCACAGGTACCTCCCGGTTAAGGAATTTGGATCAGTGAATACGGATGAAGAGAATGTGGAACCATATCCAAACTATCTGGATGATAACCTTTGTGACAAAGTGATTTTGAAGTTTGAATATTGAGAAAAGGAATGATTGTGATGAAACCATACCCAAGGTTAAATAGACCAATGGAAAGGAAAATGAATTCCGCGGAGTGGAATCTAGACAAGAACAGGTCTGTGAATTGTTACCTCAAGGGTATGGTGTAGTGAACTGAAGGTAATGTTGGAATGTGGAACGATAGTAACCCCAAGAGTGAGTTAAAGTTATCCAAGTATTCAAGTGAACTCACAACTCACTAACCTCAGGATTGATAAGGAGCAAGCCCCACCTTTGTGAAGGCAGAGACTTGGAAGAAGCTACGACTGATCAGCAAACGTTTTCCTTAGGAGTATTACGAAAACCTGAGAGTTGTGAAGAAACGATAGATGTTTTTGTCCGGCTTGCAGAAATAAATGGATTTATCCGAACTTTGTTCGTTGACAAGAGAAATTTTCTGCAATGCTTGTGAGGAAGCCCAAGTGCTAGAATACGAGATTCACTAAACCTTATACAAGGTAATGATTTCAGTGCGGCATGGCTTGGCCACCATGACGACTTACTCTTATCATTCTCTTGCTATTCGGAATGGTAAATCTGAGCGACTTACCCACAGTAAAGAGACGACGTTCTTTGAAGCTTTTGTTTAAGCCTTAGAATGGTATGATGAAAAACCCTTGTACATGACAGTTGCTGTCGCACGTAGGGATTTTACGGTGAGGAATGAAGCCAAGACCCATTTCACTGCAGGACAACCACAAATGGTAGACCACCATGAGATCTTCGATAAGTTATTTAGAATTGATCACGAGACTTACCAGCTAAGAAGACTTAGTATCGGAGGAAATACATTTTGTTATGAGAACACAAGTTTTTGATTTTAAACGGAAGAGCATCACCGAAGGAGCTATCGTGAAGAATGTGAACACACAGATGCACCCAAAGGTGTGTCATGATTTGAGGGACCAGTAACTCGCATTTGAAGTGTTGTAGTCCCACAATTTCTTGGTCAATTGATTTGCTAATAAGATCCCCCAAACCCTAACCTTTTCTTTCTAGCCTTTTCGAATCTCGAGGACGAGATTCATTTTAAGTGTGGTAGTTTGTAACATCCCAAAATTCTAAATTTTGGAATGTTATATTAAATAAATAAGTAGGATTGTTTGTTTGAATGTTGTGTGATTTATTGTGTGAAATTGAGTGGAATTTTGAAACTTTTGAAATCTTAATGAGAGGGAATAAAATGACTTTCCCAAAATTTTCTATTTCGAATCCCTATTTAATTTTGAGTTCAAATATTTTCAAAACCCTCTTATAAAATCAAATGAGAGGAGGTAAATGACACTCAAAAATCAGATACAATGTTTTGACTCAAATTTTAAAATAAAAACTATTTGCCATTTATTTGAAATTCTAGTTTCTTTTCATTTTGGAGTTATTGCAAAAAAATACTATTTTTTTAAAGTATTTTATTCGGCCTTAAAAAAATGTTCATGTTTTAGGAATTTTTTTTCTTAAAATTTTGATATATACTATGCCTATATAAAATATTTTTCTATTTTTGTTTATTTGTTTTTCTTTGCTGTTTTTAAAAAAACAAGAAACACTGTTCATTTTGGACACTGTTCATCCGAAATATAAAAATAAAATTTGGGCTGAGCCCATGTGCATGGCCGGCTGATAAGCCCATGTGGCCCTCTTCTTCTCTCTTTTCTTTGTCTATGATTTTAGTCCTACCTCGCTTAGCTTTGGACGTTTGCACCTCTCTTCCACCTATAAATATAGACCCATAGGTGAACCCAAAAGTCATCCACTTCGGGTTGAATCGAATCGGTTCGGTTTGACTAGCTTTATAAAAAAAATCTTCTCTCCGGAGGGATTTCTGAAAGTCGTCTCCTCTTTGGATTTATATCTTCTCTGCATTCTAAAGGTATTCTCTTCGTATTTTCTTTTATACTCCTGTATTTTAATATCCCTAGACTAGTATTTCTATAGTAGTATATACGTTAGAGTAATTAGATTATTAATTAGTCTCCGTATTTACTCATTAGTCCTAGAATTGTTTTAGACATAGCATTTATTCCTCCGTAAAACAGCTTGGCCCAGATTTTTCAAATAGCCATAACTTTTTACTCGTTCATCAGAATTAGATGAAATCAACGCCTAGAGTTTCGTCTTGACTTCACCTATCCAATCAACCTATCATGTCAATTTTTTCAAAATTTCAAAATTCAAAATTTATTCCGATTTATATTCAAACTTCTTTTGATCATATCTTTTTATCCGTAGCTCCGTTTCCGATGAATCCAATTGCGTCGGATCCGTATCAAAGTAATCCTTCCGTTCACATCATTAGTGTTATCGTTTCAACATATAATTTTGATCTTGCTCATACTTCTCTATTAGTCCCCAAAATGTGTTCACACACTGTACTAAGCTAACTCAATGCCATATTGAATTGCTTATAACTTTTGATCTGTCATTTTGAACCTAGTAATTCTTTTTTTTACACGTTCATATTGACTTCCCATATATAGTAACATCATTAGTTTCAATCTTTCAACCTTTCAAATTGGAGCGATTCAATTTGAATCCGAACCTTCATTTGATCATATCTTGCAAACTGTAACACCTTTTGAATTGATTCTTTTTGCCCCTAAATACTCGTGTCATGTATTTCTATTCATAACCATCGTACTTCGGTTCAACTTCTTTTGACCTTTGTGAATTCAGATTCAATTCATATTTGAATTTACAATTTATTTCATACTTCAGTTCGCTATAACTTGTGTTGTAGTGCTCCATTTCAATTAAACTCTTTCTACAAATAAATTCTTATGTCTTATGTTATTTGTCAAACAACATTCATGTTGTTCTCTCATACCTTGGCTCGTATTCCGTAGTCTCTCCAACCTAAGCTTATATAGCAATTGTTCATCATCCATTAACTCTTTTGAATTGATATCTCCACTTTCACTTTACAACACACCTAGAACCTATCTTTTCTTATTTAACCTTAGTATGTTGTTATTTTCGCACCAAGACATGTTTTGTTCTTGCGTTTTTCAGTTCTTTGTTTTGGCATGAATATTTATTGAATGTTATTTGCTTATGATAGATTTTCATCGAAGAGTGACGAATAGTTCTATCAAGTTATTTCTGAGAGCGATATCTTATCTTCATCAACAGTACAGGCAAGTTCACTTTGACCATCTTTTCATACCTATGTTTTATTGCATGTAGTGACATCATTCAACAGATCCCTCCCGTAGTGTTATTGAAACTCTTGTAGTTGAGTAGAATGCATGAGGTAGGAACCCACCACTTGTTACTAAAGCCCCGGAAATGCTAGTTAGTGCAATGTTATGCTAAAGTAGACGGGGTCTGGTATGAGTGTTCGTGAGTGGTGTGAAGAAGGACTCCACATCAAAACGACGACTTCATGAAGACATCTTCAAGACCTCAAGACTTCGAGACTCGAGAAGCAAGTTTTCAATACACACTACTGGGTGAGCGATGGAATTGATGGGCACCCTGGAGAAACCAGTGAGTGGCCGGGATGCATGGGGAAGTGCCATGACATCTTGCGGAAAGCCTCACCCAGACTCAAAGAGAAGGATGAATACTTCATGCCCGGAAGCTTACCTGTGTAGCCACAAGTCATTATGGGCTCTAGCTTGGTTGATCTTTGTTGTGACTCTGCTGGGCAGTGCTATGAGATGTAGTCGACGTTAGGATTGGATGGGCACTGTCGGACAGTCAGGGAAACACTTTGAAAGACCATGTTTCGTTCATCCTGTTCTCAAACACCAGGCAGTGCAAGGACTTATCAGGAGGGAACGAATCTTGTGGGTAAAGTACACAACACTCTGCAGAGTTAAACCTAATCGATTAGCCGTGTCCCCGGTTACGGACAATTTGAGCTTCTAGACTTGGATGTATCTCTGAACTCTCAACACTGGACTGATAACTAATTGTGGGCAACTTATGATACTTATGGGCATTGAGACATTGGTTGGCGGAACCATGTCATGATAGGTAACTCCATAGTGAAATTCCTGATATTCCTTTGTTGTAGGAAAATAAAATCAGCTTTTACGCAAAAACTCAGACACAGAGCCACAAAGCCTTTGCATATAGAATAGTCTTTATTTTTCTGTCCTACTATGGTGATCTTGCCAGTACATTCAATGTACTGACCTACTTGGCTGCAACGTCTTATGTTGCAGATACTCTTCTACGACGGGTAAGAGTACGATTCAGAGTTACGGTCCGCACTCAACTTGTCGTTGGTGTTATTGGGACTCCACTCCCGTTGACTGTATCCGCTGCTATTTTAAGGTATATATCAGTTTTACGTTATTTACATGTGATTGCACTTTGATATATACATTGATATACTGTGTGTGCCAGCATACTGATCCAGGGATGGCACAGAACTCACAGAGGCTTGACTCGTTTTGAGTCGGGTCGCTACAATACCTCTCCCGATGGTCCCCCGACACACTCCCAGCACTCCCGGTACACTATCGATAAGTCCAAAACTTTTCCGGTGACGAAAACAAGACTTCCTATATATCAATCTTTACCTCCGGACTAGTACGGAGGTCCTCGTGACGTCCATGATCTCATCCGGGACTCCAAACAACCTTCTGTCACCACCATACATAACTCTATACTACCAAAACGTCACCGAACCTTAAGTGTGCAGATCCTGCGGGTTCGAAAACTATGTAGACATGACCGAGATGCCTCTACGGTTAATAATCAATAGCGGGGCCTGCATGCCCATATTGGTTCCTACATAGCCTACGAAGATCTTTATCGGTTGAACCTCTATGTCAAGGATTCAGCTAATCCCGTATAATGTTCCCTTTGTTCTTTGGTATGTTACTTGCTCAAGATTCGATCGTCGGTATCTCTATCCCTAGTTCAATATCGTTACCGACAAGTCTTTTACTCGTTCTCTAATACAAGATAATGTGACTAACACTTAGTCACTGTGCTTGCATGGCTTGTTGTGATGTTGAATTACCGAGTGGGCCCTGAGATACCTCTCCGTCACACGGAGTAACAAATCCCAGTCTTGATCCATGCCAACCCAACATACACCTTCGGAAATACATGTAGAGCATCTTTATAGTCACCCAGTTACATTGCAACGTTTGATACACACAAGGCATACCTTCGGTGTCAGGGAGTTGCATGATCTCATGGTCATAGGAACACATACATTGACATGCTGAAAACAGGAGCAATAAACTGACACGATCATATGCTATGTTTATAGTTTGGTTCTTATCCACCACTTCATTCTCCTAATGATGTGATCCCCTTATCAAATGACATCTCATGTCCATTGCCAGGAAACCTTAACCATCTTTGATCAACGAGATAGTCTACTAGAGGCATACTAGGGACATTGTGTTTGTCTATAAAACCACACATGTATTTAGTTTCCAATCAATACAATTATAGCATGGATAATAAACAATTATCATGAACAAGGAAATATGATAATAACTTATTTATTATTGCCTCTAGGGCATATTTCCAACAATGTCACCACTAGCCCCCTAAATTTCTGGCATATGATGTCATTAATAGACCAAATTTGGAAAAATGACGAGTCTGGAAATGCTATGAGCGGGCATTTTGGGATTCATGAAGAACATAGGTGTAAGCAGATGGTAAGATACCAATAGAAAACAAGATAAATTAACATGAATGAATTCAAATCAATCTGGCGCCCAATGTCGGGGATATAAACACGCGGTGTAACCCGCCCAATTGGGTCAGGTAAATATGATGGTGGCTCTGGAGAAAAGTTTGAGACGGGACACGCCATGAAGACAAGGTTACAAGATGATTGTTGAGTAAGCCGCCAAGAGGCCCGAGCACCAAGAGACGTCGATTCAAGTCCCACGGTGTAGATCACGACAGAAGATTTCCTTGCTTGAGAGGCAAGGCGTATTAGAGACATGATAGGTTACGAGTCATGATGTGACTCAGACTCTGCTGTAAACCCTAGGGTCTTGACCGATATATAAACGCAAGCCCCAAGGCCAAAATACTCAAGTTGGACACCCTTGAAAGCTAGGTTAGCGATTCCGCATTCTTGTAATTGAGATCTCCAATAATATAGACACAAAGCAGGACGTAGGTTATTACCTTCATCGGAGGGGCCGAATCTGGGTAAACCTGCATCCCGTTCTCGGTCGTTCCCTTTGAGTTGCCCCAGCGGTGATGGCCTCACACCCAAGTCCTTGCACGAGGACATCTGCCATGACAAAACCACGACAAAAGCATTGGCATAGGATGGTGAGGAAAATTCCTCAATAAGGAGAAGGAGAAGCACAAGAACTAGGATTAGCAAAGCTTCAAGCAAGAAGAATCTACAATTTACTTTTGAAAAACCACTTTGAGTCCATAGGAAAGCCAATACTATTAAAAGGGGATGAGGTAGTGTTGGTTAAAGAAATGCTCAAGTGTTAGCCACCAAAAATACTCACGACTTCTTCCACAAATATTCTGTCCAAAGCCTATACACCAAAATCAATGAGACTAACAATTCCCATTCGGTCCCACCGAGTCCAACCCTAGAGAGAGCTAGCGACAAGCCCACATCTCGATGCCACCAAGTTTTCAATATCGGTGCAACTGAGATCAATGACCAACCTTCTGTTGTCCCATTCACAAGAATCGGAATTTCCGAGAATTGTCAATCGGTGTCACTGAGTTGTGTAAATGCCCTCGGCCACTCATCTCGGCACCATCAAGATTCCTATATCGGTCTCACAGATAAGCCTAAAGTTGCCACATTTTGAACTAGTCGGTGTAACCGAGATTTACTTCAGTTCAGCCGTGTTGGCCAATAATGTTGTAACGGTTGAATTTTTGGATATGCCAATATATACCCCTCCACCACCACTCACTCGGAATAGAAGCACTCAGAACAGATCCACACTTTCCATATCACATTTTCTGAGAGAGAAACACCTACTCATGTGTTGTTGTCAAAGTTCGATTAATATTTCAAATGCTTGTTAATTATTTTCTCAAATGCTTGATTAATGTTTTTATATACATGATCAAAGTTTTTCAATATTTTTGTAATACATTGAACATTGTTTCTATACATATTTAACAATTTACAAGTATTTATCAATATATTTAAAATACTGGTTCAACATTTTTTCTCAAATACTTGATTAACACTTATATATCCACAATCAAATAAATTCATTTTTTTCATACATGCTCAACCTTTTTTATATACACATTTAACATTTTCCAAATATTTGGTAAAAACAATTCATCATATTTTTAATACATGCTCAACATTTTTCCGATACACATTTAACATTTCTAAATGCATGATTAACATTTTTGCAAATAAACTTTCAATAGTTCTTGAAATGCTTGTTTAACATTTTTTGTATAATTGTAAAAAAAATCTTCATTTTTTTAATACATAGTGAACATTTGTTCTATACACTTTTAACATATTTCAATTGTTTGATTAAAAAATTCAGGTACTTGTTCAAATGTTTCTCAAATGCTTGATTAACATTTTATGAATAGATGATCAATTGTTTTATACATTTTTTATGTACACATTTAACATTTTCAAATGATTCGTCAAATTTTTTTAATATGTTTTATAGAACTATTTAGTGATATATATCTATAATATTTAAAATTAGGAAAAAAGTAAAAGAATAAAGAAAAAACGAAATCAGAAAACATAAAACAGAAAAAACAGAAAAACAGGCGGTAGGCTCCCGCGTAGCTGGGCTGGCATATCTGGAGCTTCCCCGACGTGAGGATTGCGCTCTGTCTCACTGTAAACATGAGGGCGCCTGATCCGAGCCCAGAGACTATTTATCGTCTGAAGCGAGTCGCGAGAGAAAAAGACAAGAGGAAAGGTACATAAGACACGCTGCTAGCGACAACCAACAAATTCCATTGGTGGTTATTACCAGGGGCGCGAGAATCTTTATATGCCATTTGAGTTGGGTTTCGTTCTTCGTTTTCTTTCTCTGTTATCAAAGATATATTTGTTTTCGTTCTGTTTTCTTTGGTTTTCTTTATTCATCCTTTTCTTTCGTTTATTTTGATTGATTTTCTTCTCCATTTTTTCATTCTTTTTTGCTTTTTGCTTCTATTTTACTATTTCTTTCTCTTTCAGTTATTATTCTGCATTCCTATCTATATGTCAAGAATATTTTTGAAATACATATCTAGCATTTCCTCTCCATTTTTTTCTTATGTTTGTTGTCGTTTTCACTCTACATTTTCTTATATTTCAAAATAAAGTTGTTAATAAGTGACCAACATTTATTCTATACACGTTCAACTTTGTCCGAACACTTATTAAACATTTTCTATATACTTATTCCACATTTTATTATTTATTCAACATTTTCAAATACATGTTTGACATTTTTGAAATACTAGTTCAACATCGTTTAATACTTGTTCAATATTATCAAATACTTGTTCGATACTTTTAATAATTATTCAACATTTTTTTCAACGTTATTCAAATAGTCATTAAACAATTTTAGTATTTATTAAACATTCAGCAAATACTTGTTCAACTTTTTAAATACTTATTCAAAAAATTAAATCTGTGTTCAACATTTTTAAAATTTTTAAACGCTTGTTCATCATTTTTTAATTTTTTTGAAGAGTGTATTTTGTATGTATATGTAAAATGTTTTGAAGTACAGAAAAATACAAAAACAAAGCAAAATAGAGAACGGAAAACAGAAAAAGGAAACAGGTTGTGGCCTCCCGCGTGGCTGGGCCGGTCCATCTGGGCTCTCCCTGACGAGAGGCTTCCCCCGGTGCTTTCTTAAAGTGAGAGATAGGTGTCCCCGATCTGAGCCAGTCCGATTGAACCCGCCCGTGCATTGGCCCAATCAATCCAGCCCATCTATTTTTTTAGTGATCAGCCCAGCTATTTCTTATGTCTGTTTCTATCGTCCGACGAACCTTTTTGTTTGAGGCAAAAATAATTTTCGATGAACGGATTCGAACTCAACCTAACTCCCAACACATAATGGCACGACCATCTGAGCTAGCTTGTGCTTTTGCACAATGAAAAATTGTTTTAGATATTAATTAGTCCCGGCTCGTTTTTTCAAATCCAATCCACCCGATTTATATAAGTTGTTGAGTTTCCTAGGCATCGAGAAGTCATCTCAGAGATCATGATAGAAAAATGAGGACGAAAAGAGAGGCTATTTAAATGAAAAGTGAGGCCAATTAACCTTTCATATAAGTGTAGAATCTAATCTTTTATATGTGTGGTGGTCTACAAGATAGTTTAATCTAAACTACAAAGGACACGAGATGACATAGAACAAAAATAATCTAAATTACGTTGTTGTATTATGCCGGGTTGAAAGCCTCAAGAAAAAAAGTGATGGGGTTTGGTGCTCGCCCGTGTTCAAAGCCAAAATGATCTAAATTACATTGATGTATTATGCCGGGTTGATAGTCCAATTGAGATTAGACAATGTTGTACTAACATATATATATATATATATATATATATATATATATATATATATGCATGTTAGCACACATGGGAAGCATATATACCTAGACAACATATGAAGTATACAACAAACATTTACACATGAAAGCATAATACAAAAGGAACCATTCCAAGGCAATGCTGATCTCGCATATATCCGTGCTTAACGTCTTTAGAGATGTCAACATGCTGAGATAGAGGAACAATTCCATACAGATAAAATTACTTTCATAAAAGTGTTGCGTGTATGACATTTTGTTTATCTATTGTCAATAACTCATTAGGAACTAGAAACGTTTGGTATGATGTCCTCTGTGCGCCCCTTCGTCTCCAATTGCAACCCTTTCATCATATGTTTCTCTCGGTAAAAATTCTTACATGCACAAGTCATCTTCAATCTGAGCATAGTGTGGAGCTGAAGGAGGCATCCCATGAGTAAGGTTCTTCACATTTTTGCCCCAAGGTCCGGACGACGAAAATCCTAAATGGGCTATTCTACATCTATACCTAATAATAAAGCACATATTGTTGGAAATATGTCCTAGAGGCAATAAAAAATAAGTTATTATTATATTTTCTTGTTCATGATAATCGTTTATTGTTCATGCTATAATTGTATTGATTGGAAAATAAATGCATGTGTGTATATATAGAGAAACACAATGCCCCTAGTATGCCTCTAGTAGACTAGCTCGTTGATCAAAGATGGTCAAGGTTTCCTAGCCATGGACATGAAATGTCATTTGATAACGGGATCACATCATTAGGAGAATGATGTGATGGACAAGACCCAAACTATAAATGTAGCATATGATCGTGTCAGTTTATTGCTACAGTTTCTGCATGTCAATGTATGTGTTTCTATGACCATGAGATCATGCAACTCCCTGACACCGGAGGAATACCTTGTGTGTATCAAACGTCACAACGTAACTAGGTGACTATAAAGATGCTCTACAGGTATCTCCGAAGGTGTCTGTTGGGTTGGCATCAATCAAGACTAGGATTTGTTACTCCGTGTGACGGAGAGGTATCTTGGGGCCCACTCGGTAATGCCACATCACAACAAGCCTTGTAAGCACGGTGACTAAGTGTTAGTCACAAGATCTTATATTACGGAACGAGTAAAGAGACTTGGCAGTAACGAGATAGAACTAGGTATAGAGATACCGACGATTGAATCTCGGGCAAGTAACATATCGAAGATCAAAGGGAACAACATACGAGATTAAGTGAATCCTTGACATAGAGGTTCAACCGATAATATCTTCGTAGTCTATGTAGGAACCAATATGGGCATCCAGGTCCCGCTATTGGTTATTGACCATAGAGGTGTCTCGTTCATGTCTACATAGTTCTCGAACCCTGAGGGTCTGCACACTTAAGGTTCGGTGACGTTTCGGTAGAATAGAGTTATGTATGATGGTAACCGAAAGTTGTTCGGAGTCCCGAATGAGATCTCGGACGTCACGAGGAGTTCCAGAAGGGACCGTTGATGAATATTGATATATAGGAAGCCCTTTAGTGGGCTGGCAATCCCACAAGGAAGGACCATGCGGCTAAGGGAAAGAAAGACCAAAGAAGGGAAGAGTCCTAAGAAGGGAAGGAGGGGAATCCTACTAGGAGTAGGATTGGAGGTGGAATCCTGCACCTCCTCCTCCTTTCTCGGCCGACCACAAGGGGGTTTCCCCTTGGGCGCAGGCTCTCCCCTCCCTGCTCCTATATATACTAGAGGGTTTTGGTGTTTTTGGACATTAGAATTCAGCCACGTCCACACCGTACCTCTAGATCGTCGTTCCTCTAGTCTAGATCGGCGGTGCTTAGGCGAAGCCCTGCCAGAATAGCTCCACCACCATCACCGTCACAGCGTTGCGCTGCCGGAGAACTCGTCTACCTCTTCGCCCCCTCTTGCTGGATTAACAAGGCGGAGATCGTCATCGAGCTATACGTGTGTTGAACGCGGAGGTGCCGTCCGTTCGGTACTAGATCGGGACGGATCATGGGACAGCTCGCGGGACTGTTCCTGGGATGGTTCGTGGGACGATCTTCCGCGATTTTAATCGCTCTGAGTAGGACTCCATCAACCGCGTTTCTTAACGCTTACCGTTGTGCGATCTACCAGGGTATGTAGATCAACTCCCCCTCTCATAGGTCCTCATCACCATGATAGATCTTGCGTGTGCGTAGGAAATTTTTTGTTTCCCATGCAACGTTCCCCAACGGTGGCATCATGAGCTAGGTCTATGCGTAGATGAGATCTTGAGTAGAACACAAAGGAGTTTGTTGGCGTTGATGTTCAGATTGCTTCCTCCCTTAATCTTTTCTTGATTCAGCGGTATTGTGGGATGAAGTGGCTCGGACCAACATTACTGATACACTTACGAGAGACCGGTTCCCTCAACTGCACTTGGTGCAAGAGATGGCTGGCGGGTGTTGGTTTCTCCTACTCTAGTTGGATCGAATTAGATTGAGGTGGTCCTTGTAGAAGGTTGAATATCAATTTGCACATCACCGTTGTGGTTTTGCGTAGGTAAGAAGTGTTCTTGCTAGTATACCAATAGCAGCCACGTAGATCTTGCAACAACAAAATTAGAGGACGTCTAACTTGTTTTTGCAGGGTATGTTGTGATGTGATAAGGCCAGTGACATGATATGATATATTTGATGTATGAGATGATCATGTTGTAATAGTTAAATATCGACTTGCATGTCGATGAGTACGGCAACCGGCATGAGCCATAGGGTTGTCTTTAATTTATTTGCGCCGTTTGTGCTTTACTTCATCGCTATGAGTTAGCAAGAGTCGTCAAAGAAACTACGGGCGCGACAACCTGATGGCGACACGTTGATGGAGATCATGGTGTCATGCCAGTGACGATGGAGATTATGCCGGTGCTTTCAAGATGGAGATCGAAAAGCACAAAGCTCATGGCCATATCATGTCACTTATGAATTGCATGTGATGTTAATCCTTTTATGCACCTTGTTTTTCTTAGATCGACGGTAGCATTATAAGGTGATCCCTCACTTAATTATCAATATAAATTATGTTCTCCCCGAGTGTGCACCGTTGCTAAAGTTCGTCGTTTTGAAGCACCACGTGATGATCGGGTGTGATAGACTCTACATTACATACAACAGGTGCAAGCCAGTTGCACACGCGGAACACTCGGGTTAAACTGGACGAGCCTAGCATGTACATACATGGCCTCAGAACACAAGAGACTGAAAGATCAAACATGAGTCATATAGTAGATATGATCAGCATGGAGATGTTCACCATTGAAATCAACTCAACTCACGTGATGATCGTACTTGAAGTTGATGAATTTGGATCATGTGTCACTTGAATGACTAGAGGGATGCCAATTTGAGTGGGAGTTTTTTAAATAACATGATTGACTAAACTCATTATCTTGAACAATAGTCTAAGTTGTCTTTGCAAATTTTATGTTGTAGATCAGTGGCTTGTGCAGTAGTACCCCTAAATTTTAATGCGTTCCTGGAGAAAGCTAAGTTGAAAGATGATGGAAGCAACTTTGTTGATCGGACCCGTAATCTGAGGATTGTCCTCACGGTCTCACAAAATGCTTATGTCCTTGATGCACCGCTAGGTGATCCACCCACACTCCCGGCGACCGAAGTTGTTATGAACGTCTGGCAGTTGCGTAAGGATGATTACTCAATAGTTCAGTGTTCGATTTGGTATGGTCTAGAACCGGCACTTCAAAGATGTTTTGAACGTCATGGAGCATATGAGATGTTCCAGGAGTTGAAGTTCATCTTTGAGAAGAATGCCCGGATTGAGAGGTATGAGACCTCCGAGAAATTCCATACCTGCAAGATGGAGGAGAACGGGTCTATCAGCGAACATGTACTCAAAATGTCTGGGTACTCAAACCATATGCCTGAGCTGGGTTTACCCCTCCCGCCGGAAGCGTTCGTTGATAGAGTTCTCCATCACTGCCACCGAGCTACAAAAGCTTTGTGATGAACTATAACATGCAAGGGATGAACAAGTCAGTCACCGAGCTGTTTGCGATGCTTAAAGTCGCTGAGTCTGGGATCCAGAAAGTACATCAAGTGTTGATGGTCAATAAAACCACTAGTTTCAACAAAAACGGCAAGGGTAAGAAAGGTAACTCCAAGAAGAGTGGCAAAGCTGTTGCCCCTCCCGTGAAGAAACCCAAGGCTGGATCCAATCTGGAAACTGAGTGCTTTCATTGCAAGGGAACTGGACACTCGAAGTGGAACTGCCCCAAGTATCTGGCTGATAAGAAGGCGACCAAACGCCAAAAAAGGTATATATGATATACATGTTATTGATGTGTACCTAACCAGTTCTCGTAGTAGTGCCTGGGTATTTGATACCGGTTCTGTTGCTCACATTTGCAATTCAAAGCAGGAACTACGGAATAAACGAAGGCTGGCAAAGGATGAAGTGACGATGCGCGTAGGAAATGGTTCCGAGGTTGATGTGATCGCCGTCGACACGCTCGCTCTTCGATTACCATCAGGATTAGTGATGAACCTGAATAATTTTTATTTAGTGCCTGCGTTAAGCATGAACATTATATCTGGATCTTGTTTATTGCGAGACGGTTATTCATTTAAGTCTGAGGACAATGGTTGTTCTATTATATGAATAATATCTTTTATGGTCATGCACCCAATGTGAGGGGTTTGTTCGTCTTGAATCTACATAGTGATAATACACGTGTTTATAACATTGATGCTAAAAGATGTAGACTAGATAATGATAGTACCACTTTCTTGTGGCACTGCCGCTTAGGTCATATTGGTGTAAAGCGCATGAAGAAGCTCCATGCTGATGGACTTTTGGAGTCACTTTATTTCGAATCGCTTGGCAAATGTGAACCATGCCTCTTGGGCAAGATGACTATAACCCTGTTTTCCGATACTATGGAGCAGGCAAGTGACTTATTGGAAATCATACATACTGATGTGTCTGGACCAATGAGCATTGAGGCACGTGGTGGATATCATTATTTTCTCACCTTCACTGATGGCTTAAGTATATATGGGTATATTTACTTAATGAAACACAAGTCTGAAACATTTGAAAAGTTCAAGCAAATTCAGAGTGAAGTTGAGAACCATCGTAACAAGAAGATTAAATTCCTACAATCTGATCAAGGAGAATATCTGAGTTACGAGTTTGGAAATCACTTAAGACAATGCGGAATTGTTTCACAGTTGACACCGCCTGGAACACCACAGCTCAATGGTGTGTCCGAATGTCGTAATCCAACCTTATTAGATATGGTGCGGTCTATGATGTCTCTTACCGATTTAGCACTATTGTTTTGGGGCTATGCATTAGAGACAGCTGCATTCACTTTAAATAGGGCAGTATCTAAATCCGTTGAGACGATGTCGTATGAACTGTGGTTTAGCAAAAAACCAAAGATGTCATTTCTTAAAGTTTGGGGATGTGATGCTTATGTCAAAAAGCTTCAGCCTGAAAAGCTAGAACCCATAGCGGAAAAATGTGTCATCATAGGATACCCAAAAGAGATAGTTGGGTATTCCTTCTATCTCAAATCCGAAGGCAAAGTGTTTGTCACGAAGAACGGAACATTCCTTGAGAAAGAGTTTCTCTCGAAAGAGTTGAGTGGGAGGAAGATAGAACTTGAGGAGATTATAGAACCTCTACTTCAACCAAAGAGAAGCGCAGCGCAGAAAGATCTTTCTGTGGATCCTGCAACGGTTGAGGAGGAAGCTAATGATGATGATCATGAAGCTTCAGATCAAGTTGCTATCGAACCTCGTAGGTCGACAAGGGCTCGTACTGCTCCTGAGTGGTAGGGCAACCCCGTCTTAGAGGTCATGATGTTGGACAACGATGAACCTACGAGATATGAAGAAGCGATGATGGGCCCGGATGCCATCAAATGGTTAGAGGCCATGAAATTTGATATAGGATCCATGAATGAAAACAAAGTGTGGACTTTGGAAGTATTACCTGAAGGGCGACATGCCACTCAGAACAAATGAATTTTTAATAAGAAGATGGACGCGGACGGGAATGTAACCGTCTATAAAGCTCGACTTGTGGCAAAGGGTTTTTCACAAGTTCAAGGAGTTGACTACGATGAGACTTTCTCACCCGTAGCGATGCTTAACTCTATCAGAATCATGTTGGCAATAGCTGCATTTTTCGATTATGAAATTTGGCAGATGGATGTCAAAACAGCGTTGCTTGACGGTTTTCTTAAGGAAGAGTTGTATATGATGCAACCAGAAGGTTTTGTCGATCCAAAGAATGCTAACAATGTATGCAAGCTCGAGCGCTCCATCTATGGTCTGGTGCAAGCATCTCGGAGTTGGAACAAGCATTTTGATGAGGTGATCAAAGTGTTCGGGTTTGTACAAGTATATGAAGAATCTTGTATTTACAAGAAAGTGAGTGGGAGCTCTATAGTGTTTCTAGTCTTATATGTGGATGATATATTGATGGTTGGAAATAGTATAGAACTTTTGGATAGTGTGAAAGGATACTTGAATAAGTGTTTTTCAATGAAGGACCTAGGAGAAGCTGCTTACATATTAGGCATGAAGATCTGTAGAGATAGATCAAGACGCTTAATAGGACTTTCACAAAGCACATACCTTGACAAAGTCTTGAAGAAGTTCAAAATGGAACAGTCCAAGAAGGGGTTCTTGCCTTATTACAAGGTGTGAAGTTGAGTAAGACTCAATGCCCAGTGACTGCAGAATATAGAGAAAAGATGAGTGTCGTCCTCTATGCTTCAGTCATAGGCTCTATCATGTATGTAATGTTGTGCACAAGACCAGACGTCAGCCTTGCCAATAGTATGGCCGAAAGGTTTCAAAGTGATCCAGGAGTGGAGCACTGGACGGCGGTCAAGAATATCCTGAAGTACCTAAAAAGGACCAAGGAGATGTTTCTCGTTTATTGAGGTGATAAAGAGCTCGTCGTAAAGGGTTACGTCGATGCAAGCTTTGACACTGATCCGGATGACTCTACGTCGCTAACCGGATACGCATTTATTCTTAATGGTGGTGCGGTAATTTGGTGCATTTCCAAGCAAAGCATGGTAGCTGATTCTACATGTGAAGCGAAGTACATAGCTGCCTCGAATGCAGCAAAGGAAGGTGTCTGGATGAAGGAGTTCATGACAGATCTTTGAGTTGTGCCCAGTGCACTGAACCAAATGACTCTGTTCCGTGACAACACTGGTGCCATTGGTCTAGCCAAGGAACCAACGTTTCACAAGAGGACCAGACACATAAACAGATGCTTCAAATCCATGTGGCATTCCGTCGAATTGGAAGACATAAATATTTGCAAAGTACACACGGATCTAAATGTTGCAGACCTGCTGACTAAACCTCTTCCACGGGCTAAACATGATCAACACCAGAATTATATGGGTGTTAGATATCTTACAATGTAAATCACATAGTGATGTGAGCTAGATTATTGACTCTAGTCCAAGTGGGAGACTGTTGGAAATATGCCCTAGAGGAAATAATAAATAAGTTAGTATTATATTTCCTAGTTCATGATAATCGTTTATTGTCCAATCTATAATTGTATTGATTGGAAACTAAATGCATGTGTGGATATATAGACAAACACAGTGTCCCTAGTATGCCTCTAGTAGACTAGCTTGTTGATCAAAGATGGTCAAGGTTTCCTAGCCATGGGCATGAGATGTCATTTGATAACGGGTTCACATCATTAGGAGAATGATGTGATCGACAAGACCCAAACTATACACATAGCATATGATCATGTCATTTTATTGCTACAGTTATTTGCATGTCAATGTATGTGTTCCTATGACCTTGAGATCATGCAACTCCCTGACACCGGGGCAATACCTTGTGTGTATCAAACGTCGAAGGTGTCTTCAGGTATCTTCGAAGGTGTTTGTTGGGTTGGCATGAATCGAGAATGGGTTTTGTTACTCCGTCTAACGGAGAGGTATCTCGGGGCCCACTTGGTAATGCAACATCACAACAAGCCTTGCAAGCACGGTGACTAAATGTTAGTCACAGGATCTCGTATTACGGAATTAGTAAAGAGACTTGCCAGTAATGAGATTGAACTAGGTATAGAGATACCGACGATCGAATCTCGGGCAAGTAACATACCAAAAAACAAAGGGAACAACATACGGGATTAACTCAATCCTTGACACAGAGGTTCAACTGATAAGATCTTTGTAGGATATGTAGGAACCAATATGGGCATCCAGGTCCCGCTATTGGTTATTGACCATACAGGTGTCTCGGTAATGTCTACATAGTTCACGAACCCGCAGGGTTTGCACACTTAAGGTTCGGTGACGTTTCGATAGAATAAAATTAGGTATAATGGTAACTGAAAGTTGTTCGGAGTCCTGGATGAGATCCCGGATGTCATGAGGATTTATGGAAGGGTCCAAAGATGAAGATTGATATATAGGAAGTCCTATTTTGGTCACCGAAAAAGTTTCGAGCATATCAGTAATGTACCCGGAGTGCCAGGAGGGTGTCGGGGGACCATCGGGAGATGTGTTTAGACCCAAGAGGGTGCATGGGCTGTGGGAGGATATTTACCAGCCTTTAGTGGGCTGGCTAATCCCACAAGGAAGGCCCATGCGGCTAAGGGAAAGAAAAACCAAAGAAGGGAAGAGTCCTAAGAAGGGAAGGAGGGGAATCCTACTAGGAGTAGGATTGGAGGTGGAATCCTCCACGTCCTCCTCCTCCCCACTCGGCTGACCCCAAGGGGGTTTCCCCTTGGGCACAGGCTCTCCCCTCCCTCCTCCTATATATACTAGAGGGTTTTGGTGTTTTTGGACATTAGAATTCAGCCACGTCCACACCCTACCTCTAGATCATCGTTCATCTAGTCTAGATCGGCGGTGCTTAGGCGAAGCCCTGTCGGAATAGCTCCACCACCATCACCGTCACGCCGTCGGGCTGCCAGAGAACTCGTCTACCTCTTCGCCCCCTCTTGCTAGATCAAGAAGGAGGAGATCGTCATCGAGTTTTACGTGTGCTGAACGCGGAGGTGTCGCCCGTTCGATACTAGATCGGGACGGATCGTAGGACCGCTCACGGGACTGTTCGTGGGACGAATCTTCCATGATCTGAATCGCAACGAGTAAGACTCCATCAACTGCATTTCTTAACGCTTACCGATGTGCGATCAACAAGGGTATGTGCATCAACTCCCCCTCTCATAGTGTTGTAAATATGCCCTAGAGGCAATAATAAATAAGTTATTATTATATTTCCTTGTTCATGATAATCGTTTATTATCCATGCTATAATTGTATTGATTGGAAACTAAATACATGTGTGGGTATATAGACAAACACAATGTCCCTTGTATGCCTCTAGTAGGCTAGCTCGTTGATCAAAGATGGTTAAGGTTTCCTAGCCATGGACATGAGATGTCATTTGATAATGGGAACACATCATTTGGAGAATGATGTGATGGACAAGACCCAAACTATAAACGTAGAATATGATCATGTCAGTTTATTGCTACAGTTTTCTACATGTCAATGTATGTGTTCCTATAACCATGAGATCATGCAACTCCCTGACACCGGAGGAATACCTTGTATGTATCAAATGTGGCAACGTAAGTGGGTGACTATAAAGATTCTCTATAGGTATCTCCGAAGGTTTCTGTTGGGTTGGCATGAATCGAGACTGGGATTAGTTACTCCGTGTGACGGAGAGGTATCTCGGGGCCCACTCGTTAATGCAACATCACAACAAGCCTTGCAAGCATAGTGACTAACTGTTAGTCATAGCATCTTGTATTACGGAACGAGTAAAGAGACTTGCCGGTAACGAGGTTGAACTAGGTATAGAGATACCGACGATCGAATCTCGGGCAAGTAACATACCGAAGAACAAAGGGAACAACATACGGGATTAATTGAATCCTTGACATAGAGGTTCAACCGATAAGATCTTCGTAGGCTATGTAGGAACCAATATGGGCATCCAGGTCCCACTATTGGTTATTTACCGTAGAGGTGTCTTGGTCATGTCTACATAGTTCTCGAACCCACGGGATCTGCACACTTAAGGTTCGGTGATGTTTCGGTAGTATAGAGTTATGTATCATAGTAACCGAGAGTTGTTCGGAGTCCCGGAAGAGATCCCGGACGTCACGAGGAGTTCCGGAAGAGTCCGGAGATGAAGATTGATATATAGGAAACTGGTGTTTGGACTCCGGACAGGTTTCGGGCACTTTCGGTAGTGTATCGAGAGTGACGAACGGGTTCGAGGGGCCCACCAGTGGGCCAACCCACCCCATGGGCCTATGTGGCGGCTCACCAGCACCTAGTGGGCTGGGTGGATGTCCCAAGAGGCCTTGGGCGCAGGGAGAGAGAGGGGAAACCGAATTTGGGGGGAGTCCTCCCAAAACTCCACCTCCCTTGTGGGAGGAGGAGTCCTAGTAGCAGGACTCCTCCTCCTCCTCTCTAGTTTGGCTGACCCAAGGGGACTTCCACTTGAGCGTATCCCCCTCCTCTCCCTCCTCCTTTATTTACTAAAGGGTTTAGGATTTTTGTCAAGAATTTTCAGCCACGTCCAAACCCTACCTCTAGATCGTCGTTACTCTAGTCTAGATTGGCGGTGCTTAGGCGAAGCCCTGCCGGGATAGCTCCACCACCATCACCGTCATGCCGTCGCGCTGTCGAAGAACTCGTCTACCTCTTCGCCCCCTCTTGCTGGATCAAGAAGTCGGAGATCGTCATCGATCTGTACGTGTGCTGAACGCGCAGGTGCCGTCCGTTCGGCACTAGATCGGGATGGATCGCGGGACAACTCACGGGACTGTTCGAGGGACTGTTCGTGGGACGGTTCGTGGGACAATCTTCCGCGATCTGAATCCATCAACCACGTTTCTTAACGCTTACCGCTGTGCGATCTACAAGGGTATGTAGATCAACTCCCCCTCTCATAGGTCCTCATCACCATGATAGATCTTGCGTGTGCGTAGGAATTTTTTTGTTTCCCATGCAACGTTCCCCGACAGTGGTATCAGAGCGAGGTCTATACGTAGATGAGATCTTGAGTAGAACACAAAGGAGTTTGTGGGCATTGATGTTCAAATTGCTTCCTCCCTTAGTCTTCTCTTGATTCAGCGGTATTGTAAGATGAAGCGGCTCGGACCAACATTGCTCGTACGCTTACGAGAGACTGGTTCCCTCAACTGCACTTGGTGCAAGAGATATCTGGCGAGTGTCGGTTTCTCCTACTCTAGTTGGATCGAATAAATTGAGGCAGTCCTTGTAGAAGGTTGAATAGCAATTTGCACATCACCGTTGTGGTTTTGTGTAGGTAAGAAGCGTTCTTGCAAGTATACCCATAGCACCCACGTAAAACTTGCAACAACAAAATTAGAGGACGTCTAACTTGTTTTTGCAGGGTATATTGTGATGTGATATGGACAAAGACATGATATGATATATTTGATATCTGAGATGATCATGTTGTAATAGTTAAATATCGACTTGCATGTCGATGAGTACGGCAACCTGCAGGAGCCATAGGGTTGTCTTTAATTTATTTGCACCGTTTGTGCTTTACTTTATCGCTATGAGTTAGCAATAGTCGTCGAAGAAACTATGGGTGCGACAACCTCATGGAGACACATTACTGGAGATCAAAATGATGGAGATCATGGTGTCATGCCGGTGCTTTGAAGATGGAGATCGAAAAGCACAAAGTTCATGGCCATATCATGTCACTTATGAATTGCATGTGATGTTAATCCTTTTATGCACCTTATTTTGCTTAGATCGACGGTAGCATTATAAGGTGATCCCTCACTTAATTATGAAGATAAATTTTGTTCTCCCCGAGTGTGCACCATTGCTAAAGTTCATCGTGTCGAAGTACCACGTGTTGATCGGGTGTGATAGACTCTACGTTCACATACAACGGGTGCAAGCCAGTTGCACATGTAGAACACTCGGGTTAAACTTGACGAGCCTAGCATGTACAAACATGGACTCAGAACACAAGAGACCAAAAGGTCGAACATGAGTCATATAGTAGATATGATCAACATAGAGATGTTCACCATTGAAATCAACTTCGACTCACGTGATGATCGGACTTGTAGTTGATGAATTTGGATCATGTGTCACTTGAATGACCAGAGGGATGTCAATTTGAGTGGGAGTTATTAAGTAATATGATTAATTGAACTCATTATCATGAACATAGTCATAGTGTCTTTGACAATTATGTTGTAGATAGCTCACGCTGTAGCTCCCTATTTTATTGATACGTTCCTAGAGAAAAGTAAGTTGAAAGATGGTGGTAGCAGTTATACGGAATTTGTCCGTGATCTGAGGATTGTCCTGAGTTGCTAGGCAGAAGGCTTATGTCCTTAATGCATCGTTCGGTGCGCCAACCCCAAAGCGGCGTTTTATACATGTTGTGAACATCTAACAATGCGCGTTCTGATGACTACTTGATAGTTCAGTGCGTCATGCATTACGGCTTAGAATTGAGGCTCCAAAACATGTTTTGAACATGACGCAGCATATGTGATGTTCCATGAGCTGAAATTGGATTTCAGGCTCATGCCCGTGTTGAGAGGTATGATACCTCCAACATAGATTCTTTGCCTACAAGATGAAGGAGAATAGCTCAGTTGTTGAGCATGTGCTCAGATTGTCTGTGTGCTAAGATCGCTTGAATCGAGTGGGAGTTGATCTTCCAGATAAGATAGTGATTGATATAGTTCTCCAAGTCACTGACACCAAGCTACTTCAGCTTCGTGATGAACTATAAATATACTAGGGATGTATGATCCCATAAGCAATTTATGATGTTTGACATCTCGAAGGTAGAAATCGAGAAGGAGCATCAAGTGTTGATGGTAGATAAAACCACAAGTTTCGAGAAGGGCAAGGGTGAGAAGGGAAACTTCATGATTAGCAAGCCAGTTGCTGGTCAAGTGAAGAAACCCAAGGTTAGACCCAAACCTGAGACTAAGTGCTTCTGCTAAGAAGGGAACGGTCACTGAAGCGGAACTACCCTAGATACTTGGTAGATAAGAAGGCTGGCAAAACGTCGACAAATGTATATTTGATATACATGTTTTTATTTGTACCTTACTGAGTACTCCTAAGTAGCACTTGGTTATTAGATACTGGTTCGGTTGCTAAATGTTAGTAACTCGAAATAAAAGCTACGGAATAAACAGAGACTGAGTAAAGGTGAGGTGACGATGTGTGTTGGAAGTATTTCCAAAGGTTGATATGATCACAATCGCACACTCACTCTACCTTTGGGATTAATGTTCAGCCTAAGTATTATTTGGTGTTCGCGTTGAGCATGAACATGATTAGATCATGTTTATTGCAACGCGGTTATTCATTTAAGTTAGAGAATAATGGTTATTTTGTTTACATGAATAATACCTTCACTGGTCATGCACTCGATAAGAATGGTTTCTTGAATCTCGATCGTAGTAATACACATATTTATAATATTTATGCCAAAAGATGCAAGTTAGTAATGATAAGTACCACATACTTGTGGCACTACCACGAAGGTCATACTGGTATAAAGCACATGAAGAAACTCCATGCTAATGGATCTTTTGACTCACTCGATTTTGAATGGGTTGAGACATGCGAACCATGCCTCTTGGGCAAGATGACTAAGACCCCATTTTCGGTTTGATGAAGCGGGCTAGTGGCTTGTTGGAATTGATACATGTCGATGTATGTAATCCAATAAGTGTTGAAACACACAGTGAATATCATTATTTTCTTACCTTCACTAATGATTTGAATAAATATGGTGATATTTACTTAATGAATTACAAGTCTGAAACGTTTCAAGGTTCAAGCAATTTCAGAGTGAAGATCATCATGACAAGAAGATAAAGTATCTACGGTATGATCGTGGAGTTGAATGTCTGAGTTACGATTTTGGTATGCAACTTAAGACAATGTGAAAATTGTTTCACAACTCACGCCTCCTGGATCGCCATAGTGTGATGGTGTGTCCGATCGTCATAGTCATGCTCTATTTGATATGGTGCATACTATGATGTCTCTTATCATTTTGCCACTATCGTTATGGGGTTTTGCATTATAGACAAATCCATTCACTTTAATAGGGTACCATCTAAGTCTGTTGAGATGACACCGTGTGAATTATTGTTTGACACAAACCAAGCTGTTATTTCTTGATGTTTGGGGTTGCGATATATGTGGAAAAGGTTTTCACCTAATGAGCTCGAACCCAAAGTAGACAAAAGCATCTTCATAGAATACCCTAAGGAGACATTGGGTATACCTTCTATCTCAGATCCAAGCACAAAGTGTTTGCTGCTAAGAACAGGTCCTTTCTCGAGAAAGAGTTTCTCTCGAAAGAATTGAGTGGGAGGAAAGTATAACTTGATGAGGTTATTGAACCATCACTTCAGTTGGATGGTAGCAAAACAGAGAAAGATGTTTCTGTGGTACCTACGCCAATTGAAGAGGAAGACTAATCATGATGATCATGAAGCTTCAGATCAAGTTACTACCGAACCTCATAGGTAGACAAGGATAACTACTGCCCCTAAGAGGCGCGGTGATCCTTCTTGGAAATCATGTTGTTAGACAACGATGAGCCTACGAACTGTGAAGAAGCGATGGTGGGCTCGGATTCTGACAAATGGCTAGGAGCCATAAAATCCGAGATAGGATCCATATATAAAACCGAAGTATGGACTTTGGTAGACTTACCCGCTGAGTGGTGGGTCGTTGAGTACAAATGGACCTCTAAGAGGAAGACGGACGCTGCTGGTAATTGTCACCATTTATAAAGCTCGACTTGTCGCGAAAAGGTTTTTTGACAAGTTCAAGAAGTTGACAGCGATGAGACTCTCTCTCACCCGTAGTGATGCTAAAAGTCTGTTGGAATCATATTAGCAGTTGCTGCATTTTTCAATTATGAAATCTGGCAGATGGATGTCAAAACAAAGCTCCCTTAACGGTTTCTGTGAAGAAAGGTTGTATGTGATTCAACGAAATGGTTTTGTCAATCCTAACGATGCTAAAAGGTATGCTAAAAGGACTGGAGCAAGCATCTCGGAGTTGGAATATATGCTTTGATGAGGTGATCAAAGTGTTTTGAGTTCATACAAAGTTTATGAGAAACTTGTATTTGCAAGAAAGTGAGTGGGAGCACTACGTAATTTCTGATATGTATATGTGGATGACATATTGTTGATTGGAAATAATGTAGGATTTCTAGAAAGCACAAAAGGTTGTTTGAAAGTAGTTTTTCAAAGGAAAATCCAGATAAAGCTACTATTGTATTAAAACATCAAGATCTATGGAGATAGATCAAGACACTTGATAAGTTTTTCAATGAATACATGCCTTGACGAGTTTTTGAGGGAGTTCAAAATAGACCAGTCGAAGAAGGAGTTCTTGACTGTAATGTAAGGTGTGAAGTTGAGTGAGACTCAATACCTCGACCACGGCAGAAGAAAAGAAAGGATTAAGGTCATCCCCTATGCCTCTAGCGATAGGCTTTATTCGTTAGGCCTTGCTATGTGCTTTGCCCCATGTCTGACAAGGGAGTACAAGAGTGATCCAGGAGTGGATTACTAGACAACTGTCAAGGTTATCCTTAGTAACTAGAGTACTAAGGAAATGTTTCTCAATTATGGAGGTGATAAAGAGTTCGCCGTAAAGAGTTACGTTTATGCAAGCTTTAACACCAATCCGGACGACCCGAAGTAGAAATCCGGATACATATAGTAGGGTAGCCATTTGGAATAGCTCCAAGCAAAGCATGGTAGAATCTACGTGTGAAGCGGAGTACATAGGTGCCTCGGAGGCAGCAAAGGAAGGTGTCTGGATGAAGGTGTTCATGACAGATCTTGGAATCGTGCCCAGTGCACTGAACCCAATAAATCTGGTCTAAGACAGCACTGGTGCCATTGCTCTAGCCAAGGAATCAAGGTTTCACAAGAGGACCAGAAACATAAAGCGACGCTTCAACTCCATCCGGCATTCCTTCGAATTGGAAGACATAAATATTTACAAAGTACACATGAATCTGTATGTCACAGACCCGTTGACTATAACCGCTCTCACAAGCGAAACATGATCAAACCCCAAAACTCATTGGGTGTTAATCACATGATGATATGATCACATGGTGATGTTGTTGGGGAACGTCGCATGGGAAACAAAAATTTTCCTACGCACACGCAAACCTATCCATGGTGATGAGCATCTACGAGAGGGAGAGTGGATCTACATACCCTTGTAGATCGCTAAGCGGGAAGCGCTAAGAAACGCGGTTGGTGTAGTCGAACATCTTTGCGATCCAAATCGCCGAGCGTCCCGCGATCTCATCGCGATCCGTCCCGCGATCCAATCACAATCCGTCCCGTGAACTCATCACGATCCGTCCCGCGATCTCATCACGATCCGTCTCACGATCTTGATCACGATCTGTCCCGCAAACTCATCACGATCCGTTCCGCGATCTCATCACGAACTGTCTCGCGATCTCGATCACGGTCCTTCCGATCTAGCGCCAAACGGACGGCACCTCCGTGTTCAGCACACGTGCAGCTTGATGACGATCTCCACCGTCTCGATCCAGCGAGAGGAGGTGGAGAGGAGAGAGAGTTCACCGGCAGCGTGACGGCGCTCCGGTGATGGTGGTGGAGTGATTCCGGCAGGGCTTCGCCTAAGCGCTGCGAAAAACCGATCTAGAGGAGAAACTGTGCACAGGTGAAACGGGTAGCACGTGGCCGGAAATTCTGTCCAAAAACCACCCAATCCACTAGTATATATAGGAGGAGAGGAGAGGAGAGGCAGCCAAGTCCTTTGGGTCGGCCTAAATAGAAGGTGGGAGCAATCCTACTTCACCTCCAATCCTAGTTGGAGTAGGATTGCCTCCTATTGGCTGATTTTCCACTTTTTGCTTTAGGACTTTCTCGCCTGCGCCTGGGCCTTTGTGGCTGTTTTCCCAGCCCAATAAGGGCTGGTTATTATTCTCCCACAGCCCATGGACCTCTTGGGTTCGAAATACCCCTCCCGGAGGTCCTTCGGTACACTACCGGCACTCCCGGTACAATACCGATACTCCCGGTACACTACCGATGAGCCCGAAACTTTTCCGGAAACCAAACTGGGACTTCCTATATATGAATCTTTACCTCCGGACCATTCCGGAGCTCGTCGTGACGTCCGGGATCTCATCCGGGACTCCGAACAACCTTCGGTCACCACCATACATAACTCTACACTACCGAAACGTCACCGAACCTTAAGTGTGCAGACCCTGCGGGTTCGAGAACTATGTAGACATGACCGAGACACCTCTACGGTCAATAACCAATGGCAGGACCTGGACGTCCACATTGGTTCCTACATATTCTACGAAGATCTTTATCGGTCGAACCTCTATGTCAAGGATTCAGTTAATCCCGTATATCGTTCCCTTTGTTCTTCGGTATGTTACTTGCCCGAGATTCGATCGTCGGTATCTCCATACCTAGTTCAACCTCGTTACCGGCAAGTCTCTTTACTCGTTCCGTAATACAAGATCCCGCAACTAACAATTAGTCACATTGCTTGCAAGGCTTATTGTGATGTTGCATTACCGAGTGGGCCCCGAGATACCTCTCCGTTACACGGAGTAACAAATCCCAGTCTCGATCCATGCCAACTCAACAGACACCATCGGAGATACCTGTAGAGCACCTTTATAGTCACCCAGTTACGTTGCGACGTTTGATACACACAAGCCACTCCTCCGATATCCGTGAGTTGCATGATCTCATGGTCATAGGAACATATACTTGACATGCAGAAAACAGTAGCAATAAACTGACACGATCATATGCTATGTTTGTAGATTGGGTCTTATCCATCACATCATTCTCCTAATGATGTGATCCCGTTATCAAATGACATCTCATGTCCATGGCTAGGAAACCTTAACCATCCTTTGATCAACGAGCTAGTCCATTAGAGGCATACTAGGGACATGGTTTTGTCTATGTATCCACACATGCATTTAAGTCTCCGATCAATACAATTATAGCATGGATAATAAACGATTATCATGAACAAGGAAATATGATAATAACTAATTTATTATTGCCTCTAGGGCATATTTCCAACAGATGTAAGTGTTAATCACATAGCGATGTGAACTAGATTATTGACTCTAGTGCAAGTGGGAGACTGTTGGAAATATGCCCTAGAGGCAATAATAAATAAGTTATTATTATATTTCCTTGTTCATGATAATCGTTTATTATCCATGCTATAATTGTATTGATTGGAAACTAAATACATGTGTGGGTATATAGACAAACACAATGTCCCTAGTATGCCTCTAGTAGGCTAGCTCGTTGATCAAAGATGGTTAAGGTTTCCTAGCCATGGACATGAGATGTCATTTGATAACGGGATCACATCATTAGGAGAATGATGTGATGGACAAGACCCAAACTATAAATATAGCATATGATCGTGTCAATTTATTGCTACAGTTTTCTGCATGTCAATGTATGTGTTCCTATAACCATGAGATCATGCAACTCCCTGACACCGGAGGAATACCTTGTGTGTATCAAACGTCGCAACGTAACTGGGTGACTATAAAGATGCTCTACAGGTATCTCCGAAGGTGTGTGTTGGGTTGGCATGAATCGATACTAGGATTTTTTACTCCGTGTAACGGAGAGGTATCTCGGGGCCCACTCAGTAATGCAACATCACAACAAGCCTTGCAAGCATAGTGACTAAGCGTTAGTCACAGGATCTTGTATTACGGAATTTGTAAAGAGACTTGCCGGTAACGAGGTTGTACTAGGTATAGAGATACCGACGATCGAATCTCGGGCAAGTAACATACCGAAAAATAAAGGGAACACCATACGGGATTAACTGAATCCTTGACATAGAGGTTCAACCGATAAGATCTTAGGAGGCTATGTAGGAACCAATATGGGCATCCAGGTCTCGCTATTGGTTATTGACCGTAGAGGTCTCTTGGTCATGTCTACATAGTTCTCGAACCCGCAGGGTCTGCACACTTAAGGTTCGGTGACGTTTCGGTAGTATAGAGTTATGTATGATGGTAACCGAAAGTTGTTCGGAGTCCCATAGTAGATCCCGGATGTCATGAGGAGTTCCGGAAGGGTCCGGAGACGAAGATTGATATATAGGAAAGTTGTGTTTGGACTCCGGAAAGGTTTTGGGCATTTTCGGTAGTGTACTGGGAGTGGCGAATGGATTCCGGGGGCCCACCAGTGGGGCCAACCCACCCCATGGGCCTATGGGGTGGCTCATCAACCCCTAGTGGGCTGGTTGGACGTCTCGAGAGGCCTTGGGCGCAGGGAGAAAGAGGGGAAACCGAATTTGGCGGGAGTCCTCCCAAAACTCCACCTGCCTTGTGGGAGGAGGAGTCCTAGTAGTAGGAGGAGGACTCCTCCTCTCTAGTTCGTCCGACCCAACGGGACTTCCCCTTGGTCGCAGACCCCTCCCCTCCCTCCTCCTTTATATACTAGAGGGTTTTCGGATTTTTGGACAAGAATTTTCAGCCACGTCCAAACCCTTCCTCTAGATCGTCGTTACTCTAGTCTAGATCGGCGGTGCTTAGGCAAAGCCCTGCCGGGATAGCTCCACCACCATCATCGTCACGCCTCGCGATGTCGGAGAATTCGTCTACCTCTTTGTCCCCTCTTGCTGGATCAAGAAGGCAGAGATCGTCATGGAGCTATACGTGTGCTGAACGCGGAGGTGCCGTCCTTTCAGCACTAGATCGGGACGGATCGTGGGACAGCTCACGGGACTATTCGCGGGACTGTTCGAGGGACTATTCATGGGACGGTTCATGGAACGAATCTTCCGCGATCTGAATTGCCGCGAGTACGACTCCATCAACCGCGTTTCTTAACGCTTACCGCTGTGCGATTTACAAGTGTATGTAGATCAACTCCCCCTCTCATAGGTCCTCATTGCCATGATAGATCTTGCGTGTGCGTCGGATTTTTTTTTTCCCATGCAATGTTCCCCCACACATAGGTCCTCATCACCATGACAGATCTTGCGTGTGCGTATGAATTTTTTTGTTTCCCATGCAACGTTCCCCAACACAAATTTCTTGTGTCCATTCACCATCATTAAAAGTGTCCCAAAAGTTGATAATATTTACCTCGCTGTCACCCATAAGTATCTAAACCCTAGATGACAATAACCTACCCTTTATGACTAAAACCCTCTGGCTTATATAGACACCGGGGGTATCTAGGGTATATACAATGTCGGTTACATATCAGCGAGATAAACATGCCTATTCTGCTATCTTTAACGTGAAGTACAAGTCTTGACTCTAGAATCTTCCTTCTGGAGGTAGGCCTTTGACCGTCCTATGGTTCGGTAAGTGGCCCATATAGTCCGGCCCAAGAGAAATAGGTCGGCACCCCGAGGACCCCCTAATCCAGGACTCCCTCTGTAGCCCCTGAACCTGCCTCCAACGCTAGGGTACTTCATCTTCAATGGATTTATATGATCAAAGACTTCAGCTTGCGAGGCGAGTTCTCCCTTCCGAGTATAGTCCAACTTCCGATGACACAGAGACATGTCCGAACACTGTGGATAGTTCGGCCCGAAAAGCCAAACACTAGGGGAAAACTAAGTCCCTTGTCATCCCTTCTTACAAAAGGCTTCGGCCCACCATGTCCGTCATAAATGTAGCTCTTGGTATAGGAACCATTTCTTCCTTGACACGACCTATCAAGGTAAATCGTGTCCCGCTTTACACGGGGTTCGTTTAATCATGCGCATGTAACGTTACACATGTCTTGGGAAGTGGAGAAATCTGTGGCGCGATAGTAGGAGGCCTACCAACAATAGGTCTGATAAAAGGGGAAGAAAACCCTAAGCTCTGCACACTCTTCTCATTCGCATCTCTTGCTTCCCCTTCTCTTCGAGCTCTCTGCGCCCAGATCCATTTTTCTCATCTCGCCCTCTCCAACCTCGCCCATGGCGGGTTCTGGTTCGAACTAAAAGCGGGAGGCTTCTACGGTCACCGAAAAAGACATATGAGACCTCAAGGCCACGGGATACCTCCCTGCTACCATCTCCCACCGAGACCCAGAGAAGGGACAAGTCATTCCCATCGCCAAGAAAAATGATAGGGTGGTTTTCATCCCTCATTTCATAAGGGTTTGAGCTTTCCGCTCCATCCCTTCATACAGGGACTAATGCTCTTTGACGGCCTCGACTTCCACGACCTTCCGCTGAACTCAATCATGCACATATCCACCTCCATCCTCGTCTGCAAGGCATTCTTGTGGGTCAAGCCGCACTTTGGGCTCTGGCTGAAGGTCTTCTATTTCAAGCCGTACGTATTGTGTCTCTGGCGAACACGCGGAGTGTGGCGGGGCTGTTATCAGCAAACTTACCATAGTGAAGTGTCCCACTGGTACTCTTATCGAGAACGTTAGGGTGTGGCAGAAGGAGTTGTTTTATATCACAGCGACGCAGGTTGAAGGCCAAGTTGCTCCCGCCGAATTCAGATCCAGTCCTCCTGCCAGGCTAACCTCGTGTACCGAAAAGGGCCTCGACTGGGGATCAACCACGGAGGTGGAGGCGCTGCACGAGCGCATCCTCTCCATGATTAAGTGAGTCATCCAGCTAACCAACATTCTTCAGGTTATGCTTCGTCGGGGCGTTCTACCCTGTCAACACCGGACTCAGCCTATGCGGGAAAACAAACCTACCGAAGAGCGCACGGTTAAACAACTCTTCCGTCTTACACGGGAGAAACTATGGAAGGCCCTCTTCAAATCACAGGAGGAGTGGCGGAGCAAAACCGAAGTCAGGGGCCTAACCACTGACTTCCCGACAAAAGAGGTAAATTGTAGTTCATTGATCAGCTTTGGGTCTTACAAAAGGAAAAACTAACCTCCCTTCCAATCTCTATTGCATAAGTGGGCCAAAAACGCCAAGCTTATCAGCTGTCCGACGCCGCAGCCCGAAGATGTTCTGTCCGAACTGTTGGTCAAGATGCTGGTGGTGAAGCCTTATAAGCCCCAACAAAGAAGGCAAAGAAGGAAAAAAGGCAGCACTGGGAAGGCCTCTGGGCCTGGGAACAGCCAACCACTGCATCCGAGGAAGCTCCTGCCTCCTCAAATCAAGAGGAACAAGAGGAGGAGGAAGAGGAGGAAGAATATGAGGAGGAGGAGGAGCTAAACTCCCCTCTAGCAAAGAACAGGGCGGCAACATCAGATGCCGATGAGGAGGAAGATCCTCCTACCCCGAAAAGGGCCTGTCGGCAGAAACAACTCTGCCCGAGGAGCGTTCGGATTTGGGAACCGAATCCGATGACTTCAAGGTGGTTCCTCGGCGGAACATAAGGGTTAAGCCAGCCGCCCGAAGTTAAGAATTCGACTATTTTATTGATTCCTAAGGAATAAGTCTCTTCCCAGGGGTTCACTAGCATGCCAAGGTTTATTAATTATTCTGTAGTCCGCCCAGCGACATCCCCACTGTCAGAGTTTCACACGGTGAGACCCCACCTACCGAACTGACAAATAGCGGGCAAGTGTCTTGTCCTGCTACTCCGGGCATCATGAAGGATACCACGGAGGTATCGTCTTAGCCTGCTCCAATGGATCAGGACCCGGAGGGCGAAGGTGACGTCGCAGATGAGGCGAACGCCTGAGCCACCAAGAACAAAGAGCTGGAGATTCAACCGGACACCAAAAAGTCCAGTGACGGGGACGTGCAACCTTCACGGAGAACATCTTTGGAGCGCGGCACGCCTCCGGAGGTACAAGTCAATCCTCCGGCTAGTGATCAGATTATCCGATCACCTCTGGTTCCATCGACCAACGAGTGGTTGGTGATGGGGGGCAGCTCTAACAAGAGCTCCCCTCGCTGAGGTGTGGTGTTACAAAGCCTCCAGTACGTCGACAGCGGATTGAAGGAGGCCTATAATGGTCTCCTTGCGGGCTTTCAGGTACGCCACGCAATGCTCGGATATTTTAATTTATTTATACCATATTTGTACGCATGGGAGCCCCCGAGCCTTAGGTGAGTTCTAAAAAACTCACCTGAGGGTCAATTACCCGAGCTATGCACCAGTTAAGTGTTCGGTGGAGTCTAGTGTCCGTAAAAGAGACCGGATATAGTGAGTATTCGGAGGGTATCCCAATGATATGATGTTTTTTATGTGTTGCAGGCTTCCTCGTCATCGGTGGCCATACGTTCGGTCGAGATGGACGAACTTGATCAGAAGCTGAAGAGCTCTGAGGAAGAGCTTGATGCCTTGAACAAGATGTTCGACGATGCGCAAGGTAAGCCAATGTTGGCATATGGAAAGCATTTGATGAATGTACTATCGATGCGGTACTGTAACTTTTGAGGGCACAATGTTGGTAGAACACTTGTGTTGAATCAACCCAAATTAATGTTATGCTATGAGATACATTCCTCACAAGTTAATGGTTAATAACACAGAGATAGTTAACGTTTGCATAGCTATTACGACGGCTTACGGGTTCACGGAAAAGTATGGCAAGTAAGAAGATAGCTCAAGATTGGGATTTGCTCCTCCGACGATGGAGAGATATTCTCGGGCCCTCTCGGTGTTACGGTATCCATCATCGTCTGGCCAGACATAGTGTGATTTGATCACAGGGATGCCGGAACAGGAAAACGAGAAAAGAAAACAAAACTGGTAATGAGGTAACTTGTATAGTGGAGAATTTGTTGATCCACGGGGATGCAGAAAATCTCACCAGGGGTGTTTGTAACATATCACGAGGCAACAAGAATAGCGCACGACAACTGGAGGTTCACTCGAACATTTATTCGTGTGGGTATAAGGGTCAATATGGGTGTCCACGGCTCCGATGTTGATCATTCATCGGAAAGGGTTACACGCTTAAGGGTCATCTATCTATTGAATACTAGACAGTGGATCTGAGAAAAAATCATCGGAAATGTTTTGGGGACAACGGAAGAGTTCCGAAGAAAGAACAATGAAAGAGTTTTGGTAAAACCGAAAAGTTGTTTGGGATTATACCATTGAGTCAAATTGGTTTTGGCATAAGACTGGAAATTATTGGAGGGTACTAGAATTGTTCCGGTAACTTTTGAGATTTTTTGGAGACAAAAACCAGAAATGTTTCGGACTGCCGGAACCGCTCTGGTTGCTTTTCACAAATGAAAATCATTGATCTGAAAAAGTTTTGTAACGTGTCCATAATTGTTTTAGTGGGTACTGGAATTATTCTAAGACCCATAGAAATATTTTCGGATTTATCGGTCATGAAAATTTGGTATCGTGAATAGTGAAAATGCATTTATGGTTATGGTTGGAAGTTGGCCTTCCACAAAATATCTTGAGGGGATGACATGGAAGGATATGGGAAACCACTTGGGGAGCCCCAGGAGGTGTGGCCGGCCAAGGTGGGCTCCACCTTGGAGCCTCACTTGCCCCACTTGCTTTCCCTTCATGCCCTTCTGAAGCAGTCCTTTCATGGTTTTTTTTGGGTATTTAAAGTCCCACCCTACCCCTTGAGTTTTTCCTATAAATACAGGTGGAGATGCACTCTCCACACTCACTCTATCTCAACATACAAATGTCATGCATGATCTCGCCTTCTATCTACCTCCCCACAAAATAGTTTTGTAGACCCGAAAGGTTGTCTGCGTTCCGGCAGGAACTAGTTTTGGACGGCGAAGATCGACCGGATAGCTGGCACCGTATTTGTGCAACCCTGTAGAGAGGTCGTAGTTTCGATCTTTTGCCCGAAGGGCTGTTCAAAGATCTTCCCATAGGGCTGTCCATGACATTGTCCGAGGGACTGTCCGACCGCCTCCTGAAGGGCTATCCGAGGAGGGAGAACATCCTCACGGTTGGGAGGTTGTAAATGCTAGCTGCGGGGATCTGCACCATCGATCTTCATCGACTCTACTTCCGCTGCGCTAAGAGTCGGTACGGATCATATCAAACCTTGTATGCATCTCCTTAGTGATCCAGGTCATGCTTGCAGTACCGATTTTTTTTTCTGTCGCATTCCCCAAAAATATAGGGGTTTGGGAGAGGTGGTATGATGCTTAAAATTATGTTTAGAAAGTGTATGAACAACCCCCCAACAGGTGGGGAGGAAGGGATCTTTTATAGCCAACCAAAAAAACTAGCCATTGGGGATCCAACAGACAGTTCCTAGACACCCGGTGCCCATGGGGTCCCGTGCCCACCATACAAGCCCGTGTGCACGTGGACCCCGTGCCCATGACCTCGAAACCCCATGCGCACGATGTACCCAAAGACAGCCGAAAGCAGGAAACTGAAACATGCATAACTTGGGCATATAGACTCAAAATTCGATGATCTTAGGCTCGTTTTAAAGCTAAGGAAAAGACCAAGGTCCTCACATAGAGAACCACCCAATATCAACAATAAATAATTATTGAAATCATGAAAAGCTTTGAGATCTCTACATGCGACGTGATCAAGCTACTCGCCCGAAAGTCCCTCTTGATAGTACGACTATCAAACCTATAATACGGTTTCCCACCAAGCACCATGAGACCGCCAAAACTTGGAAAACCTAGCTAAGGTTTACCTTTGACTTGCACATTCCACTTGAGCTTCTTGATGACTTTAGCGCTTGCCTCAAGTTCTAATCTTTTTCTTGTCCACGATCACTTGGTGAAGGTAATCTAAATGCTTCCTCATATTGGAATGAGGGAAGACTTAACTTAAGCCCATATTCACATGGACATTATCATGATGTTGACCAAAAGATTGAAAGGAAATAACTCCGCCTTATCATCTTGCACTTGGACTCCTCGAACCCGATTATCATAACCACTTGATGTCATCCTCACATAGTCCACTCAAAATCTTTCTTTTTAAACAAGCCCATGAGAAACACCTAACCCATATAGACATAGCAAACACATAGCATGGGTTAGTGCACAAACGTAATTGACAATTACTTACCGTACCACTAGATCACTTGATCGCATGCGGTACATTGTTTGCGCTTGTGAGTTTACATCGAGATATACTTTGAGCTTCATCTTGGTCAAACAACATATTTACTTCATACTATATATTGGTTTATTGAAAGACATAATGAATTATTCGTTTTACTTCACTGGTTCAAGACTATATCACCAAATATTTCATCACCATATCTAGATTCCCCATGAACATCATATTAGTCATCACTTGCTCTTTTAAATGGCCCATAAAAAAATCTTAAGAGACACAAAGAATTTTACACTCTAGTTTCTTGCTTCAAGATATGATCAACCAAAACCCAACACCTGAGCTCATCAAAAACAACAACAACAACAACAAAAACAGCAACAACAACAGCAATAACAACAACAACAACAACAACAACAACAACAACAAAACCAACAACAACAACACCAAAAACAACAACAACAACAACAACAACAACAACAACAACAACAACAACAACAACAAAAACAACAACAACAAGGCCTTTGGACCCAAACAACAAACCCATAAGATGTCGCAACCAACTCATGGCTCTATCACATGGATAGAAAGCTTCCATGCACCCCTTTCCATGGCTAATTCTTTCGTGATGCTCAAATCCTTAAGATCTCTCTTTACGGGCTCTTCCCATGTCAAGTTTTCTCTATGAAAGGAATGCTCCCTTGGTGGTTTTGGTAATTCATAACAACATACATTGTCTCTTACTAATAGGTTTATCTAGCTTATTTCAGATATAGTCGGTAGAGAAAGTTTGGCACAGGATGGTGCGGAGAATTCCCCAAGAAGGAGAAGGAGAAGAGCAACAAAAAAGATTATCAAAACTTCAAGCAAGAAGACTCTACATTTTACTTTGTAATAAATCACTTTGAGTCCATAGGAAAGCCAATACTATTAAAGGTGATGTTGTTGAACAAAATGCTCAAAATTCTCAGGTTCTAGCCACCAAAAATACTCACCACTTCTCCCACAACTATTTTGTCCAAAGCCTATACACAAAAATCGGTGAGACCAACAGTTCCCATTCGGTCCCACCTAGTCCAAACCATAGATAGAGCTAGAGCCAAGCGCACATCTCGGTGCCACCAAGTTTTCAATATCAGTGCAACCGAGATCAGTGACCAACCTTTTGTTGTCCCATTCACAAGAATCGGAATTTACGAGAATTGTGAATCGCGTCACCGAGTTGTGTAATTGCCCTTGGTCACTCATATCGGTACCACCGATATTCCTATATCGGTCTCACCGAAAAGCCTAAAGTTGCCAAATTTTAAACTAGTCGGTGTAACCGGGATTTACTTCGGTTCCACCGAGTTGGGAAATAATGTAGTAACCGTTGGATTTTTGGATATGCCTATATATACCCCTCCACCACCACTCACTCTGAAGAGAAGCACTCAGAATAGATCCACACTTGTCAAATCATCTTTTCTGAGAGAGAGCCATCTACTCATCTGTCGAGATTAAAGTTTGATTAATATTTCAAATACTTGTTCAATATTTTCTCAAATGCTTGATTAATATTGTTTCTATACATGATCAAAGTTTTTCAAAAAATTTCTAATACATTGTCAACATTGTTTCTATACATATTTAACAATTTACAAATATTTACCAACATTTTTCAAATAATTGTTTAATACTGTTTTCTCAAATACTTGAATAACACTTATATATACACGATCAAACAAATTCATCAATTTTTCATACATGATCAACATTTTTTATATACACATTTTACATATCCAAATGTTTAATTAACATTTTCCAAATATTTGGTAAAAACAATTCATCATATTTTTAATAAATGCTCAACATTTTTCCTATACGCATTTAACATTTCCAAATGCATGATTAACCTTTTTCAAATAAATTTTCAACAGTTTTTGATTTTTTTAACATATTTCAATTTTTTGGTTAAAGTTTTTTAAATACTTGTTCAAATGTTTTTCAAATGCTTGATTAACATTTTATGAATAGATGATCAATTGTCTTATACATTTTTTCTATACGTGATAAACATTTTTAATATACACATTTAACATTTTTCAAATCCTTGGTCAACATTTTTAATAAGTTTTATAGAATTAATTTGTTATATATATTTATAATATTTTAAAATATTAAAAATGTAGCAGAATAAAGGAAAAAAGAAATCAGAAAAAGTAAAAAACAGAAAAAGAGGCAGGGCCTTGTAGCTGGGCTGGCACATCTTGAGCTTCCCCAACGCAAGGATTGCGCTTTGTCTCACTGTTAACATGGGGCGTCTGATCCGAGCCCAGAGACTATTGATTGTCTGAAGCGAGTCGCCACCGAAAAAGAAAAGAGGGATGGTACATAATGCACGCTGCTAGCCACAACCAGCAAATTCCATTCCTGGTTAGTACCAGGGGCGCGAGATTCTTTATATGCCATTTGAGCTGGGTTTTGTTGTTCGCTTTCCTTCTCAATTTCATTGATTTTTTTATTTTCCTTCTGTTTTCTTTGGTTTTCTTTATTCTCCTTTTTCTTTCGTTTATTTTGATTGTTTTTCTTCTCCTTTTTTCATTCTTTTTTCTTTTTGTTTTGTTTTCATTCTACATTTTCTTATTTATTCAACATTTTTCAAATACAAGATTGACATTTTTCAAATACTAGTTCAACATTCTTTAATACTTATTCAACATTATCAAATGCTTGTTCATTATTTTTAGTAATTATTCAAAAAATTTAAATACTTTTTTAATGTTTTTCAAATACTAATTCAATAATTTTTAATATTTGTTCAACATTCAGAAATACTTGTTCAACATTTTTAATACTTATTCAAAAACATTAAATGCTTTTTCAACATTTTATAATACTTATTTAATATTTTTAAACAATTGTTCAACATTTTTAAAAATTATTTTTGAAGAGTGTATTTTGTATGTATATGTAAAATATTTTGAAGTGTAAAGAAAAATACAAAAATAAAGAAAAAATAGAGAACGGAAAACAGAAAAAGGAGACAAGTTGTGGCCTCCCGCGTGGCTGGGCCGGACCATCTGGGCTCCCCCTGACAAGAGGATTCCCCCGGTGCTTGCTAAAAGCGAGAGATAGGGTCCCCAATCCGAGCCAGTCCGATTGAACCCGCCCGTGTGCTGGCCAATCAATCCAGCCCATATATTTTTTTGTGATCAACCCAACTATTTCGTATGTGAGTTTTGATCGTCCGGCCAACCTTTTTTGTTTGAGGCAAAAAAAAAATCTGATGAACAAATTCGAACTCAACCTAACTCCCAACACATAATGGAACGATCATCCGAGCTAGCTTGTGCCTTTTGGAGAATGAAAATTGTATGACATATTAATTAGTCCCACCTTGTTTTTTCACACCCAATCCACACGATTTATATATGTTGTTGAGTTTCCTAGGCATCGAGAAGTCGTCTCGGAGATGATGATAGCAAAATGAGGATAAAAGAGAGGCTATTTAAATAAAAAGTGAGGCTAATTAACCTTTTATATATGTGTAGAATCTAATCTTCCATATGTGTGGTGGGCTACAAGATAGTCTAATCTAAACTACAAATGGCACGGGGTGACATAGAACGAAAATAATCTAAATTGCATTGTTGTATTATGCCGGGTTGAAAGCCTCAAGAAAAAAAGTGATGGGGTTTGGTGCCAGTCCGGGTTGAAAGCCTAAATAATCTAAATTATGTTGATGTATTATGCCGGGTTGATAGTCAAATTAAGATTAGACAATGTTGGAGTAACATATATATATGCATGTTAGCACATATGACAAGCATATATACCTAGACAACATGTGAAGTATATAACAAAGGTTTACACAGGAAAGCATAACAAAAAATGAACAATTATTAGGAAATGCAGATCTTGCGTGTAACCATGCTTAACGTCTTTAGAGGTGTAGACATGATGGAGGTAGAGGAACAATTGCATCCAAATAAAATTACTTTCATAAAAGTGTCGCGTGTATGAAATTTTGTTTATCTATTGTTAGTAACTCATTAGGAACTAGAAAGGTATGGTAGTGATGTCCTTTGTGCGCCCTTTCGTCTCCAACCGCAACCCTTCCATCATATGTTTCTCCCGGTAAAATTTCTTAAATTCACAACTGATCTTCAATCTGAGCTTACTGTGGAGCTGAAGGAGGCACCTCGTGAGTATGGTTCTTCACATTTTCCCCCCAAGGTCCGGATGATGAAAATCATAAATGGGCTAATCTATATCTATACCTAATTAGAAAGCACGGATTGCTTGTGTCCATTCATTGTCACTAAAAGTGTCTCGAAAGTTAATAATATTTACCTCAGTGTCACCCATAAGTAAGAAAATGCTCACCCTAGAAAATCATCATTTTGTATATCCACCCAGTGATCCTCCCGATCGATCTGGATCAAGGCATGCCAAAGCGTATGGGGCGGAAGACGGCTCTCGGGCAGCGGCGGTGACGCACGGGCTGGAGGTGGCTGTGTTGGGGAACATAGTAGAAAATCAAAATAGTCGCCCTACGATCAACCAGGAACACTATGAAGATACGATAATCATTGTTAAGGAAATCGTTAACTGGTTGCTCGGTTTGTTGCCAAGTAGGGGATTCATAGGCTAATTGGCATGTTAATCGGCCATTTAATCAATTAAGCGGATGATTTATCGATATATCGGCTACTCGGTGACCCTCCGAGTAGGGATTAATCGGCAAATTAAATGGTTAATCGGACGAATTCTTGAACAGGGACGATAATGGTTTAAATCGCGATCGTTACCGTCATTGAGTTGCCATGAAAGAAGAACGTGAAGATATAGATCGTACTTGGAGTCCCTCTAACCGTAGATGGACGATCCCGCGAACCACCCGTGAATGATCCCACAAACTGAAAGACCGAAAGCACGGATGTCGGTGTCAAAACCGGCGGATCTAGGGTTAGGGGTCCCTAGCTATGATCGTGGAGTCGACAGTAACAGAGACGAAGGAGGCGATGTTTTACGCAGGTTCGGGACCTCCTATGGAGGTAAAACCCTACGTCCTGCTTAGTTGTATTGATGTTGTAGAGATTACAAGATTGATCTTCCTCGAGATCAAGTGTATAAACCCTAGATGAGAATAACCTAGCCTGTACGACTAAAACCCTCTGGCTTATATAGACGCCATGGGTATCTAGGGTATGTGCAATATCGGTTACATATCAGAGAGATAAACATGCCTATTTTGCTTTCTTAAATGTGAAGTACAAGTCCTGACTCTAGAATCATCCTTGTGGAGATAAAGCCTTCGACCGTCCTATTGTTCGGTAAGTGGCCCACATAGTCCGGCCTAAGAGAAATAGGTTGGCGCCCTAAGGACCCCGTAATCCAGGACTCCCTGAGTAGCCCCGGAACTTTCCTCCAATGCTAGGGTTCTTCATCCTCAATGGCTTTGCATGATCAAAGTCTTCGGCTGGCGAGGCGAGTTCTTCCATTCGAGTATAGTCCAGCCTCCGATGACACAGAGACACGTCCGAACACTATGAATAGCGCAGCCCTAGAAACCGAACACTTAGGGGAAGACCAAGTCCACCAACATCCCTTCTAACGAAAGGTACTGGCCCATCACATCCACCATAAATGTGTCCCGCGGCATCGGAGCTGTTTCTTCGCGGACACGACCTATCAATGCAAATCGTCTCCCGCTTTACACGGGGTTTGTTTAATCGTGCCCGTGTAACGCTATTCATGTCTCGGGGTATAAGCCCCCAGCAAAGAAGGAGTAGAAGAAGCTGAGACGTGAAGGCTTTCAGGCTCGGCAAGAGCTAGCAGCTGCTTTCGAGGAAGCTGCCGTCTCCTCAAATCAAGGGGAACATGAGGAGGAGGAAGAGGAGGAAGAAGACTAGGGGAGTTCAATTCCCCCTTGCATGGAAAAGGGCGGCATCATCGGATTCTGCTGAGGGGGATGATCCTCCGGCCCCAAAGAGGGTCCGTCAGACAGAAAAATTCCGTCTGATGATAGTTCGGCCTCGTACACCGAGTCCGATGACTTTGTGATGACCCCACGAAGGGTCATAAGGGTCAAAACCCCTGCCCAAAGGTAAAAATTTGACTATTTCATTGATCAGAAACAAGCCTTTTCTCAAGGGTCACTAATGTGCAAGGGTTTATTGTCGGGACCTCGATCCTAAGTCATATGATTCCATACCGTAACAAGCCACATCACTTTGCGGCCTCACGCACGGTACTCCACGGCTGCCACCTTACCTTGGCCGGGACCGTTTGCATCTTTTGGGTCACGTATGTGAACATGTCGCTGGCAATCACACAACAAAGAACCCGGGCCGACATGACTAGTGATAGAACCCAAGTGGCACATCCGTACGGAAACAAGCATACATAACCCAGCAATGCAGGTGTCGGCCTCAAGCGTGTGTAGACGAGCCATAGCAAGCTACAAGGACTCCATTACGTCGCGAGACACGAATGTCATCACTGTACGTAGACGAGTCGTAGCAGGCTACAGGGACTCCATTACACTGCGAGACATTTCCCCGAAGGGACAGACACAGCAGCAAAGAAGGATACATGCCGGTCAATCAATGTGTCCGGAGCAGTAGCAAGCTACAATGGCTCGGTGGAAGCACAAAGAGGCAGTTTCCCATAAAGAGTACTACTAAAGGCACACGACTAGGTGTCGGATCCCATACCGTTGCACGTCACACGTATGCACGACATGCCCGATATGCATAGATACATCTATGGCATCACAACATAACCATACAATAACATGACTTTTATTTAAGAGGCTCAGAAGAGCCTTGCATAATATGCTATTACAGATAGGGGTCACATGACCCGGCACTAAAGTCATACAAACATACAAACATAGTCATACAAGCCAGCGGAAACTTAAGATGTCTGTGTACAGACAACAAAATATAAAAGAGGCATACGACCTGACTATCTACAGCCCACCACACGGGCAAGATCGTAGCTGGGACACCAGGTATTCGGCATCGTCAACGTCTAGATAGAACCCACCTGATGGGTCCTGATTCTCTTCTGCAACATTAATTAAGCAAGCATGAGTACAATTGTACTCAGTAAGTCTTTAAAATAGAGCTAGTCTATTTATGCTCATGTATCAACAAAAGGGGGTGGTGGAGTTTATGCAGAATGCCAGCTTTGACTCATGGCTAACCTACACTACCCAATTTTAATCTCTTTGTTACAATTTTAGTTATCACACACGAGTCCACTATCTCCATCACAATACACTACCATGGACTCACCTTCCCCTTCCAGAAGAGTGCCATCAACGGTACTCACACTTGTCTTGAGATTTTTAGAAGTATCCATTTGATTATCTATGAACAACATAAGTTCTCCAAGTAGTCCATATCCGAGGACACGGCTATTCGAATAGTTTCATACCCTGCAGGGTGTACTTCTTCACACACGCTCTCGCCACTTATCGCTGTGTGCCATAAACCATGCACCTCGGCAACCTTCAAGCGGATGCCCAGCGAGGGAGTCGGCCACGACCGTCAATCACATAAGTCCTCTAGTCTAGGGTACCACCTATTTGAGACTGACCCGCATGGAAGTCCGGCCGAAGTTTCCGCTACGATCCCAAACGATGTGCGCAGGGTTCCCAAGCCCACCATTCGGGTGACCCTTGGTACATCATGCCACTGCCTACCGCGTCGTAACCCACCCCAAGGGTCAGCACTATGCACGGCCTCCAGCATGCTATAAACACTAGAAAATACTTGCAATACCTGGACCAAAGACTAAGCGACTGATAAGTCGAGAGGGGTTGAGTTACCGGAACCCAATGTGTGGTAGTAACTAGTTTTGGATCACAAACACGGAACCCAGTTCCTAAGAACGGTCCCAATGAGACAACCCACTATGTAGTCCTACATAGCCTCTCATCGCTACCTTTACCAAATCGTATTCATTATATGCTCATCACATCGGACAACACTGTTCCACTCAGGTCATCACCCAGATGAATCCGACCTGACACAACTCTAAGCATAGCATGCATAGCAGGCAAGGTAAGCTAAGCACATCATGGCACAAACATCTACCAGGTATGCTAGGTTGCAAGGTTTAGCTATTTACTGTGACAAGATCACGTCATGCATAAGAATAGGATCATCTACCGTGTATGACTGACATGTGATCCTTTGTCCTAATGCAATAAACAAGAGCAAGAGCGAGAGAGTGGGATGTTATCGGAATGATCAATGAGGTTGCTTGCCTTGCTGGGTTGCGGAGGAGTTTTCTCCTTCGTCGGGGTACGGGGTAGTATCTTCCGGATTAGGGCCTACCGCAACACAGATAAAAGCATTCAATACAAGCAAATGCAACAATATAATGCATGATCATGGCATAGTAGTATGCATGGTTGAGCTATTGTAGCTAGTGGTCATGTCAATTTGAAATGAATTTGGATATAAGTTCAAAGTTGTTCTCATTTCAAATTCCATATATTGACCTAATGTTAAAATGTCCATGTTCACCTATTTAGGTTGCTCTAACATGCATGAGAATAGCACCATTGGATTCATTGGATATTTCTGATAAATTTTCATATATAAATTATTTTCATCTGACTTACAAATTAATTTATATGATTTTTCAAAGTTTTAAATAATTTCTGGAATTATTTTTAAATAAGAAATTGAATTATGACATCAACATGATGTCATGATGACACCAGCTGGTCAGCTGACCCGGCCTAGGGTCAAACCTGACATGTGGGGCCCATATGTTAGTGACTAGTTAAATTAACTAACTGATTAAAACTAATTCTTTTTAATTAACTAATTGGGCCCACCTATCAGTGACACATTAACTTAATTAAGTGATTAAACTAATTACAGATTAACCTAAACTAATCAGAGACGGGCCCCATCTGTTATTGACTCACAGAGTCAAGCCAGGATCCACCTAGGGTCAAACCCACCGGAGTTGGCCGGCGGCTCGATGCCGGTGACCATCAGGGATGGCGGCGTTCACAGGGTTTCTCCTACAGGCAATCATTTGGCATGCTGAGACCACCGGCGTGTAGCCCGTGCACGACCGAATCCATCCGAGGCCACAAGAGGTCACGGGGTCGCCGGAGCTCGCCGGAAACGAGCTCGTGGCAGTGGCCAGAGCTCGGGCTCGGATCAAAACACTACACAGAGCACGGGGCGACGCAACGATGGGCTCTACGGGCTCCTGGGAACTCCAGGAGTTCAACCATGCACGCGCACTTGAGCTTGGAGGGCTCTACGCACGGCGGCGACCATCGACGGTGGCGGGAGGTTCTCTGGTCCGGCAACGCAGCTAGCTAGGGGACGCCAGAGAGAGGGGAACCACAGGGGGGAGGAAGAGGGGCTCACGGCAGTTCCAGGGAGCTGGTTAGCGGGCTCGGGGAGGCAGCGACGGTGACGAATCGACGTGCGGCAACGGCGGCCTTCGGCAGGGGATCGGGAGAGAGAGCAGAGGAGAAAGGGAGGGGGAGAATGAGCTCGGGGGATAGGACTCGCGCTTCTTCCAGGCGCAGGGAAGCAGGGGAGCACCCTGCTCCGTGGGAAGCAGGAGGTGGAGGCCGCCGACGACTCGGTCGCCACCTCGATGCCTACTGGCGCGAGGTGGAAGATGACCTTGCCACCCCTGGTGGGCTGGGCTGGGCCTTCCACTTACACAGGTAAGTCTCCTCTCTTTTCTTTTTATTTCTGTTTTCAGATTTCTTACTAACATTTGTTTATTTCTCCACAGGTCCAAATACCCTTTCAAATAATTCCACAACTTTTATATATTCAAATTTGAATATTTCAAACTTGTATAAAAAGTTTCAGATTATTTTGAAGATAGTAATAATGATAATGTTTTTATTTGTCATTTTTAGAGGCTCAAATCAGTAATTTAAATTATTTGAAATGTTCAAATAATTAGAATGGTCCCTGGTATATCCATGTCCTTAATCATCAGACATAGGGAACATTTTTTATGGGCATTTTGATTTGTTGAAATGTCATTTATCTGGAATTTCTTTAATTCATTAAGTGCTCGGGGTTTCTTTTCTTTCTCCCCGTTTCATATTGATGCAATGATTACGATGATGATGCAAACACATTGCTATCCTAGGACACTTGCTAGGGTTGTGACAACTCACCCCCGCTCAAAATAATCTCGTCCCGAGATTTTGAAGTCGTCGGGAAGAGCGCGGGGTACTCTAGTCGAAGACGATCTTCTCTTTCCCATGTCACCTCCTTTTCAGAATGATGCGACCACTGAACCTTAAGAAACTTGATGTTCCGACGCCGAGTGCTACGCTCAGCTTGGTCGAGAATACGAACAGGGTATTCTTGGTATGTAAGGTTATCTTGGAGATCAAGCGCTTCGTGGTCTACTTCGCAGACAGGATCCGAAAAGCAACGCCTAAGTTGTGAGACGTGGAAGACATCATGAACTTTGGAAAGATGCGGTGGAAGTTCCAATTGGTAGGCAACCTCTCCTCGTTTAGCAAGAATGCGAAAGGGTCCAATGTAACGAGGAGCTAATTTGCCTTTGATACCGAATCGATGGGTACCCTTCAGAGGTGTAACTCGAAGGTAAGCCTTCTCTTCAACTTCATAAGTCACAGACTTATGATGACGGTCATATTGACTCTTTTGACAGGATTGGGCTGTTTTCAACTTTTCACGAATAATGCGAACTTGCTCCTCTGCATCCTGGATCATGTCCGGACCAAAGAGTTGCCTCTCTCCGGTTTCTGACTAGTTAAGAGGTGTTCGACATTTTCGTCCATAGAGAACTTCAAAAGGGGCTTTGCCCAAGCTTGATTGATAACTATTGTTATATGCGAACTCAACAAATGGAAGGCAATTCTCCCAATTCATGCCGAAAGATATAACACAAGCTCGGAGCATGTCTTCGAGAATTTGATTGATTCGCTCAACTTGACCACTTGATTAAGGGTGGAAAGCAGTGCTAAAGGATAGATGAGTCCCCATGGCGGTTTGAAAACTTTCCCAAAATCGAGAAGTAAAGATACTTCCGCGGTCTGAGTTAATCTCCAAAGGAACACCATGAAGAGAAACTATTCGAGAAACATATAACTCCGCTAGCTGACTAGCAGTAATGCTTTCACGAACAGGAAGAAAATGAGCCACTTTGGAGAGGCGATCAATGACTACGAATATAGCATTGTTCCCTCTCTTGGTCCTGGGAAAACCGGTGATGAAATCCATACCGACCTTATCCCATTTCCATTCAGGAATAGCTAAAGGTTGAAGGGTACCAGCAGGCCTTTGATGTTCTGCTTTCACACGACGACAAACGTCGCAGTTAGCAACATACTGAGCAATTTCTCTCTTCATCCTAGTCCACCAGAACCTCTGGCATAGGTCCTGATACATTTTGGTACTACCCGGATGAATGGTGAGAGGGGAATCATGAGCCTCCTTAAGGATCAATTATCGTAGATGTTGTTTCTTTGGAATCACCAAGCGATTCTCAAAGAAGACAACTCCCCAATCATCTTCCAAGAAGCATCTAGCATTACCCTTCTTAATGTTTTTCTTGATCCGAGATATCCCGACATCATGCTTCTGAGCTTCTATGATTTGATCCAAAAGAGTAGGTTTCGCCACCAGGTTGGATAGGAATCCTTGAGGAACGATGTGAAGATTTAACTTCCGGAATTCCTCATAGAGAAGCGGTTGACCTTGTTGTAACATCAGATTGTTACAATAAGACATACGACTTAGTGCATCAGCCATGACATTGGCTTTTCCCGGGGTGTAAGTTATCCCTAAGTCGTAGTCTGTAATCAACTCTACCCACCGTCTTTGCCTGAGATTCAAATCCGGCTGGGTGAAGATATATTTCAAACTTTGGTGATCAGTGTATATCTCACAACGATTACCCAGGAGGTAAGGTCGCCATGTCTTTAGTGCATGGACTACAGCTGCAAGCTCAAGATCATGTGTTGGATAATTATCCTCATGTGGACGCAACTGTCGAGATGCGTATGCAATCACATGACGATCTTGCAAGAGAATGCAACCTAATCGTTGTCGCGAGGCGTCGCAGTAGATAATAAAGTCCTTAGAAAAATCTGGTGGCACCAGAACGGGAGCAGAGGTCAGTCGTCTTTTCAACTCCCGAAAACTATGCTCACATTGTGGGGTCCACTCGAACTTTTTATCTTTCTTGAGGAGTTCAGTCAGAGGTTTCGCAACCTTGGAGAAATTCTCAACAAAGCGGCGACAATAGCTCGCTAAGCCAAGGAAACTCCAAACTTGCTTAACCGATTCAGGTTGAGTCCAATGAAGGACGACCTGAACTCTCTCGGGATTGACAGCAATACCTTTGCCAGAGATCACGTGGCCTAGATAGGTCACTTGTGGCAACCAGAACTCACACTTGGAGAATTTGGCATATAGGTGGTGCTCCCGAAGTTTCATCAATACCAGCCTTAGATGCTCGACATGTTCTTGTTCGTTCTTCGAGTAAATGAGTATGTCGTCGAGGTAAACCAAGACGAATTTATCCAAATACTCCATGAAGATCGAATTCATCAGACGAGAGAAGGTGGCTGGAGCATTGGTTAAACCGAAGGACATGACGATGTACTCGTATTGGCCATAACGAGTGACAAAAGCCGTTTTTGGAATGTCCCGGTTTCTAATTCTGATTTGATGGTATCCCAACCTCAAATCCATTTTGGAAAAGACAGAGGATCCAGCGAGTTGATCATACAAATCGTTGATCCTGGGGAGCGGATACTTGTTCTTGATAGTGACCAAATTCACTGGTCGGTAATCCACAACCATCCGATCCGATCCATCCTTCTTCTTGACAAAGAGGACGGGGCAAGCCCAAGGAGAAGAACTAGGACGAATGAAACCTTTCTTCAAAGCTTCATCGAGTTGGGTTTTTAGCTCGGCTTGTTCTAAGGGTGCCATCTTATAGGGTCTTCTGGCTATTGGGACTATCCCTGGAATAAGTTCTATCACGAACTCAACATCTCTGACAGGTGGAATACCTGGCAGTTCTTCTGGAAAGACGTCCGGAAAATCGCGGACTACCGGAATATCTTCTAGCTCAGGGAGAGGGCTATCATTTAGGGAATAGAGTTGGCACTTGGTTGTTCGAGTAGAGACATTAACTATCTCACCCGATGGATGTGTAAGTAGAACATTCCTAGAATGAGTATCAATCTTGGCATAGTGGGCTTTCATCCAATCCATACCTAGAATTATATTGATGTCCGAAGACTTAAGAGCTATCAAATATGCTAGGAATACTAGTCTATCCATCATAATTTCATTGTCATGTCTCACGCTAGAAGTTTGCCATTTTGAACCAGGAGTCTGAACTACTAAAGGAGTGGGCATGTCACAGAAAGACATGTTATGCAACTGTGCATAACTTTCTGAGATGAATGAATGAGATGCCCCAGCGTCAAATAGAACAGATGCTGGATGGCTATTAACAAGAAGCGTACCTAGAATGACATCAGGATCTTCAAGGGCTTCTTCGGCAGACACATAATTCACTCGCCCACGGGCAGGAGCTGGCTTCACATAGAAAGCTTTCCCTGGTTTTCCGCGTCCAGCGGGCTTAGCAGTGTTCTGGGGACACTCACGAGAATAGTGTCCCGGTTCTCCACACTTATAACATACCACTATGGCACGAGGGGCAACATTTGCGGGCGGTCTTCCAAATGGTCTAGGTGGAGGGTTGGACTGAACTGGACGAGGTGCCTGAAGGGATGGCCTCACGGTGTATCTTGGCGGAAACGCTGCATTGGGCACCCACACTCGGCGTTTGTTGGGGCCTGAACCCGATGCAGGGTTGAAGTCATGATTATGCTTCCTCATAGCCTCATAGTCAGTTTGTCCGGACTCAGCATTGATGGCCTTATTAAAGAGAGCCTGGAAGGTCGTGCACTCGTGCAAGTGGAGATCTCGGCGAAGCTCAGCACTAAGTCCCTTGCGGAACCTAGCCTGCTTGTTAGCATCAGTTGAAACTTCCTCTGGGGCATAGCGAGCATGATTACCAAACTCACGACTGTAGGCATCCACTGACAATCTGCCCTGGGTGAAGGAACATAATTCCTCTCTCTTGCGGTCCATCAGCCCTTCCGGGATGTGATGGAGACGAAATGCGGCGCTGAACTCCGCCCAAGTTGGTGCAGGTCCCTGGCGACGTATAGCCTCATAGCTTTCCTACCATAGGTTGGCAGGTCCCTCCAGAAAATATGTCGCAAAGGTCACCTTGTTGGCCTCTAAAACATTTGCAGCTCTGATCTTGCGTGACATACTAGTCAGCCAATCATCCGCATCGAGGGGATCGACCGAATGATGGTACTTAGGCGGACACAGCTTGATGAAGTCACCAAGTTATACTCCATCATGGTGATCATTACGGGGAGCACGAGCTGTGTTCTGTTGAATTCTCTCCAACAGCCTGTTGGTCTCCCTCTTATTTCGTTCAGCTTCTAGCATCACCTCCGCCAGAGATGGTGCATGTGGCAACTCTTCTTGCGTTTGCTGGCTACTCTCGCCCTGCTCGGGAGCAGGCACGGGGTTGTTTCTAGTTGACACCATACTGAGGAAAACAATCCACAACTTAGACATAGAGAACATCAACTCTAGGACATGAATTAAGGAATGTACTTGTCAACATGGCATGTAGGATAAACACCAATCAACATGGTAAAGCAACTACCATATGAACATTAGGTTTCATACACACCATTACTTAGTTCAGTACAAACCCAAGCTGAAAACAACTATGGAGAGATGACACAACTCATCGGAGGCATTACAAGCTTCCTATACATTATCTATTTACACCTCTGGAACTCAACTCTCGACCTTGATCATACCCCACAAGACACACAGGACTGTGGCGATATGACTACTACCATACTAGGTCTAACATCCACGCACTCAAACATCACCGTAGAATGCCTCGTACAGATTACCCCCATGACCTGGGAGCTGAACCTGAGGATCTGGAAACACTCTAGCCTGGGTTCCCTGGAAACCATAAGGACACTGATGTGGCCTTGGTCCCCTTGTCGGCGGCAACAACGGTCCTTGAAGAGGGGTGATGCCTCCAACATCAGGATAGTCTACATGTGCTGGCAAATAAGTCCGCGATGGGGTCAGCATCTCCAATTCTCCATAGCCTGTCTGCACGATAGGTGCCAATTGCGTCAAGGCTGTCCAAAGATGGGCACGGGTAGCATAGAGATCCATGCGAAAGGCACGTGCATCACGATCCCTATTCTCCAACATCTGAGCGGTCACCTGCAGCCTAGGGTCCTCATGACAATGATCAAAGTAGGCTGCACTGAGATATCCATCCTCTCCTCCCATGGAAGCAGGAACATAGCAGAACTCCGTGTTCTGTAGCAGACCATGGTGAAACCTCATAATAGTCAGCATAGTGTAGGCGGCTTCTTGAACTGCCTTATCTATGGTAACTCCCAAACCATGAGTCTAGTGAAGCGGCTCTGCAGCTCCAGGATATGGAGGATATATCCTAACGGTACACAAATACTGACTCTGGTTGAAATCTCGATACTGCTCCTCCACTGTGTACTCTGGGTACTAGCGATATCCAGCCTCCATCATCACTCTAACCAACATGGCCGTGTGACCCGGTACATTGATACACCTGGTCAGACGGACCACCTAACGAAATGGACGAGATGGCATCTGAAACAGAGAATGATGCAAAGACATTACAAATCCTAGCAGAAATTGGAGAGCATAACGGCTGTAATTGCTCAAGAATTTTTTTGAGACAATTGAAAAGAGATTGGAAAGGCATAACCACTCGACTATCTAGACTCAAATCTCTTCTCCATCTGTTTGTCACACCAACAACACTTGAATAACTGCACTTACTTACAAGCAAGCTAGCTATTGGTCCATGGCTAGTAACTCGTCATCCTAAGCAATAGATGAGAATCCTAGTTCCTATCCTTGTAGAAAAGATGAGAATGACCCAACATAGAATAACTTGGAAAGAGGAGTAAAAAGAGCCTTACGTTCCCTTCCACAATCAATTCCCCTACTTATCTATAGTGTTTCTAGACTCAACTTCGACCGGTTTGGCTTGGTAGTCCTAGATTCAGTTAGGCTCTGATACCAACGCTGTCGGGACCCTGATCCTAAGTCATATGATTCCATACTGTAACAAGCCACATCACTTTGCGGCCTCATGCACGATACTCCATGGCTGCCACCTTACCTTGGCCGGGACCGTTTGCGTCTTTTGGCTCATGTATGTGAACATGTCGCTGGCAATCACACAACAAAGAACCCGTGCCGACATGACTAGTCATAGAACCCAAGTGGCACATCCGTACGGAAACAGGCATACATAACCCAGCAATGCAGGTGTCGGCCTCAAGCGTGTGTAGACGAGCCATAGCAAGCTACAAGGACTCCATTACGTCGCGATACACGAATGTCATCACTTTACATAGACGAGTCGTAGCAGGCTACAGGGACTCCATTCCACTGCCAGACATTTCCCCGAAGGGACAGACACATCAGCAAAGAAGGATACATGTTGTTCAATCACTGTGTCTGGAGCAGTAGCAAGCTACCATGGCTCGGTGGAAGCACAAAGAGGCAGTTTCCCGTAAAGAGTACTACTAAAGGCACATGACTAGGTGTCGAATCCCATACATACCGTTGCACGTCACACGTACGCACGACATGCCCGATATGCATAGATACATCTATGGCATCACAACATAACCATACAATAACATGACTTTTATTTAAGAGGCTCAGAAGAGCCTTGCATAATATGTTATTACAGATAGGGGTCACATGACCCGGCACTCAAGTCATACAAACATAGTCATACAAGCTAGCGGAAACTTAAGCTGTCTGAGTACAGACGACAAAATATAGAAGAGGCATACGGCCTGACTATCTATAGCCCACCACACGGGCAAGATCGCAGCTGGGACACCAACTATTCGGCATCGTCAACGTTTATATAGAACCCACCTGATGGGTCCTGATTCTCTTCTGCAACATTAATTAAGCCAGCATGAGTACAATCATACTCAGCAAGTCTTTAAAACAGACCTAGCCTATTTATGCTCATGTATCAACAAAAGGGGGTTGTGGAGTTTATGCAGAATGCCAGTTTGACTCATGGCTAACCTACACTACCCAATGTTAATCTCTTTGTTACAATTTTAGTTATCACACAGGAGTCCACTATCTCCAAATCGTACCTTTACCAAATAGTATTCATTATATGCTCATCACATCTGACAACACTGTTCCACTCACTTCATCACCCAGATGAATCCGACCTGACACAAATCTAAGCATATCATGCAAGGTAAGCTAAGCACATCATGGCACAAACATCTACCATGTATGCTAGGTTGCAAGGTTTAGCTATTTATCGTGACAAGATCAGTTCATGCATAAGAATAGGATCACCTACCGTGTATGACTGACATGTGATTGTTTGCCCTAATGCAATAAACAAGAGCAGGAGCGATAGAGTGGGATGTTATCGGAATGATCAATTAGGTTGCTTGCCTTGCTGGATTGCGGAGGAGTTTTCTCCTTCGTCGGGGTACGGGGTAGTATCTTCCGGATTAGGGCCTACCGCAACGCAGATAAAAGCATTCAATACAAGCAGATGCAACAATATGATGCATGATCATGGCATAGTAGTATGCATGGTTGAGCTATTGTAGCTACTGGTCATGTCAATTTGAAATGAATTTGGATATAGGTTCAAAGTTGTTCTCATTTCAAATTCCATATATTGACCTAATGTTAAAATGTCCATGTTCACGTATTTAGGTTGCTCTAGCATGCATGAGAATAGCACCATTGGATTCATTGGATTTTTCTGATAAATTTTCATATATAAATTATTTTTATCTGACTTACAGATTAATTTATATGATTTTTCAAAGTTTTAAATAATTTCTAGAATTATTTTTAAATAAGAAATTGAATTATGACATCAGCATGATGTCATGATGACATCAGCTGGTCAGCTGACCCGGCCCAGGGTCAAACTTGACATGTGGGGTCCATATGTCAGTGACTGGTTAACTTAACTAACTGATTAAAACTAATTCTGTTTAATTAACTAATTGGGCCCACCTGTCAATGACACATTAACTTAATTAAGTGTTTAAACTAATTACAGATTAACCTAAACTAATCAGAGACGGGCCCCATCTGTCATTGACTCATAGAGTCAAGCCAGGACCCACCTGGGGTCAAACCCACCGGAGTTGGCCGGCGGCTCGACGCCGGTGACCATCAGGGACGGTGGCGTTCATCGGGTTTCTCCTACAAGCGATCATTCGGCGTGCTGAGACCACCGGCATGTATCCCGTGCATGACCGCATCCATCCGAGGCCACAGGAGGTCACGGGGTCGCCGGAGCTCGCCGGAAATGAGCTCATGGTGGCGGCCGAAACTCGGGCTCGGATCAAAACACTACACAGAGCACGGGGCGACGCAACGATGGGCTCTACGGGCTCCTGGGAACTCCAGGAGTTCAACCATGCACGCGCACGTGAGCTTGGAGGGCTCTACGCATGGCGGCGACCATCGACGGCGGCGGGAGGTTCTCGGGTCCGGCGACGCAACTAGCTAGGGGACGCTAGAGAGAGGGGAAGCACAGGGGGGAGGAAGAGGGGCTCACGACGGTTCCAAGTAGCTGGTCTGCGGGATCGGGGAGGCAGCGACGGCGACGAATCGACGTCCAACGACGGCGGCCTTCGGCAGGGGATCGGGAGAGAGAGCAGAGGAGAAAGGGAGGGGGAGAATGAGCTCGGGGGAGAGGACTCACGCGTCTTCCAGGCGCGGGGAAGCAGGAGAGCACCCTGCTCTGTGGCAAGCAGGAGGTGGAGGCCACCGACGGCTCGGTCGCCACCTCGACGCCTACTGGCACGAGGTGGAAGATGACCTTCCAACCCATGGTGGGCTGGGCTGGGCCTTCCACTTACACAGGTAAGTCTCCTCTCTTTCCTTTTTATTTCTGTTTTCTGATTTCTTACTAACATTTGTTTATTTCTCTGCAGGTCCAAATACCCTTTCAAATAATTCCAAAACTTTTATATATTCAAATTTGAATATTTCAAACTTGTATAAAAAGTTTCAAATTATTTCGAAGATAGTAATAATGATAATGTTTTTATTTGTCACTTTCAGAGGCTTAAATCAGTAATTTAAATTATTTGAAATGTTCAAATAATTAGAACGGTCCCTGGTATATCCATGTCCTTAATCATCAGATATAGGGAACATTTTTTATGGGCATTTTGGATTTGTTGAAATTTCATTTATCTGGAATTTCTTTAATTCATTAAGTGCTTGGGGTTTCTTTTCTTTCTCCCCATTTCATATTGATGCAATGATGATGATGATGATGCAAACACATTGCTATCCTAGGACACTTGCCAGGGTTGTGACATTTATCAACTTTGCCGCAGTCCACCCCACAATTTTCACACTGTCCAAGTTTTGGACGGGGAGACCCCGCCTGCCGAACTAGCAGAGAGCGGGAATATGTCTCGTCCCACCACTCCGGGCACCGCGAAGGATACCTCGGAGGTGTCATTGCAACTTGCTCCTATGGAGCCAGACCTGGGAGGTGGGGATGAAATGGTGGCCGAAGCTGACACTTCAGCCATGAAGTATAAGGAGGCAGAGCCCCATCCGTACGTCGAGGAGTTTGGTGGCGGGGATATGCAGCCCCCGCTGAGGACATCTCCGGGGCGCAGCACACCTCCGGAGGTACCAGTCCATTCTCCGGCACCTCTGGTGCAGCAATTTGAAGCCCCAAGGCGCACTCCTCTCATGACCGATCATCTGAAGCAATTGGTGGAGAATCATCAGATGGCGGATCTGGCCATGAAGGACCTCTGTATCCGGCTATGGCCCAGTGAGCCATTGTCGGGCAGTTACTTCGGCCTTGTGCAGAATCTTATTGAAGCTCCGCCCCGAATTGAAGCGCTAAGGCAATCTTTATGCATCGAAGGGGCGCACATGGCCTTTGCGAAAGAAAAGGTGCACTAGCCGGGGATTGACCCCATGAAGATTGCCATTGCTCCTCTGCTTGCCGGAATAGAACACAGACGCCCCGAACTGTACTTCTCCTTAGTAATGGAGAGTGCTCGGGTCATAGCGTCTCAGTGTTTGGGGGATGACATCCCCGAGTAGGTTTATATTTCAATATTTTCGAAGACTATTATTTTAATGTGTCGGAAGACATTTTAAGTATTTATATTAAATTTAATGATGTATGATATATCATTCACTTAATGATTTTGTGTTCCTTATTAACTCCTGTGCGGCCGATTTAAAACTGAAAGTAGCTGTCGTCGGCTTCAGCCCTCATGTAGATACTTTACGGGGTGTCTCTACCAATGCACTGCCATCCTTAGCCGAGCTATCGGGACCCGAAGGTGGTGCAATAGGTGGACCAGGCAATCAGACAATAGTGCTTCTTTGCTTTCACTTAGCCATAGGGGAATGAAAAGGACGGCGGGGGGCTCATAAACAGCTGCCGTGGTTTGTGATATCCGGAAGAACTGCGGTTGACGCCTAATATCACGTGGTCTGAATGACAAACCCTTCATCAAAACAAAATATTTATACTCAGATTCGCAGATTGATTCACGCTTACCAGGCCAGTCCATTATCGGCTTTCTCCTCTGAGGCTTTTGACCGGACGAAACAAAAACACAATCACAGAGGTGCCCCCTTTGCCTTTTTAGCCGAACAAGTGGACCGTAAAGGGGCATTCACAGGGGCCGGCCAACCCAAACTTATTGACCAAAGACATAGTTCAGAACCAGAGCATATAGAGCAACTCTAAGATGCCGAATACAGAATAAATTGTATGTGGGGCGAATTTTGAAAAAGTTTAGCCCCCGTTCTATGAGCCGTTTGCGTCACAACATATCGAACAGTGTTACGAGAAGAGGGAGGGAATAAGATTCATGCCAAAAAAGACAAAACAACATAAGTTCGCAAAGATGCTTATATTATTCTCAACACCTCTTTATAACTCGATTTGCCGCAGCAAGCTGGTTACATATATTAAAAACTTGCGAGAAAAGAAAAAAAAGTGAATAAAAATTTACGGGAGTATTCCTACTTGGGGTCTGCGATTTAGCGGTTCTAAGTCCTCGAGATGTCTTGTAGCTTGTGTACACCTGAGCCTCCTGAAAGGGTGTTGCACCTTGTTGGGTGGCACTGTTCGGTGAACGGATCTTGCGAACAAGGTTTTGAGAAGTCGCCAGTGTGTATATTCGCTTAATGCTACTGGCAGGTCTACCAATTGGTGCCTGCGTTGTGTCCGAAGACACCCTTGATGGTAATATCTCGGTCGAACCGATCACTTACCTTTTTCGCCCCTGCCTCACATGAGATTTTAAGAGCGAAGTTATGCCTTCATGGCACATACTTTGCTTGTCCTAATGTTAAGAAGTGGGGGGAGAATCCCTATATATGAGGGGAAGATGGCTCAGGTACGTCATGCTGAAATCGTACACGTTTCCCAGCCTTATGTTCCTTCACGGTAGACGTCGGTGTATACCGATCATTGTTGTAATGGGATTCGGCCGCCAGGGGCAGCGCATGTTCCTCGGTCCGAAGGGAGCGCTCTGTGTTGCCGTTGACAGTAATGACCCCTTTGGGGTCCGAAATTTTGAGCTTGAGGTATGCGTAATGAGGTACAGCGTTGAAGCGAGCAAACGTTGTTCTGCCGAGGAGGGCGTGATAGCCACTTCAGAAAGGTACGATATCGAAGATCAATTCCTCGCTTCGAAAGTTGTCGGGCGAGCCGAACACTACTTCCAGGCTGATTGAGCCCATGCAACGAGCCTCCACACCTGGGATTACTCCTTTGAAGGTAGTATTGCTGGGTTTAATTCTTGACGGTTCTATACCCATCTTTTTCACCATGTCTGAGTAAATCAGGTTAAGGCTACTTCCTTCGTCCATCGGGACTTCTGTGAGGTGATACCCATCTATGATGGGGTCTAGGACGAGTGCGGCTGAACCCCCATGACAGATACTGGTCGGATGGTCACATCGATCAAAGGTGATCGGATATGCCGGCCATGGGTTGTACTTCGGGCTACAGGCTCTGTCGTGGATTTATCACGACAGATGTCCGGGTGAACGAACTTGGATTCGAGGCCATCGCTAACGGGGTGGACTCAAAGGGGTTGATCGGGACGAAAGACACGGGTTTACCCAGGTTTGTCCCCTCAAGTCGAGGTAATAGCCTATGTCCTTTTTGTGGTTGTATTGCTTGTTGTATCGATTACAAGGTGCTAGAAGCTTGACCTAGTTCTCGATAACCTATCCTCTAAGTCGCCCTGGGTCTGCCTTTATATAGGAGGTCAGGACCACCGGGTCTTTACGATTACTTAACCGAGTCTCCTTGTATGTCCGAGTCTCTCTCTATCTTCCTGTCCAAGTTGTCCTTGAGGCGGCTTACACGCCCGGGTGTCCTCCGTCCGGGCCACCGTGCGGCCCACACTTTGAGCCGTCTATCCTCCTAGGGCCCCAGTCTTACGGCTTACCCTTGGGCCGGCTCACGAGCCACCAACATGACCCGGAACCTTTAAGGGCGGGTCATATTGCGGGGTTATATCCCCAACATTAGGCCCCAGGTTGAATTGAGCCTGCTCACATCATCCTTCTCTTTTGTTCTTGATGAGTCGCCCGGAGATGACCCGGTGTGACGTCATGAGATCCGCTGACGTATCATCGAATCCTTCATTAAATGGTTAGCCCGAGAATCGTGGCGTCCGCCTCGGTAAAAATGATTTCTACTGCCTTGATTCTCGCGCCTGCCCTATTATCCTTTTAAATAGGACCGCGGTGGCTACTCATTTTTCACATTCCCGCTCCAGCCTTCGTCTTCCTCCCGTCGTCCGCCTCGCTCCCGCGTGCTCCGCTTCGGCGCCGTCCGCACATCGTCCCCAACTAGGCCGCTGCATCACCCTGATTGTTCCATAGACTCTTCCGCCCCCGCCGCAGCATCCCTAGTGAGTCTTCACTCTTCTAGATTACCCGCCACCGTAGTAGGGTCTCACCGGGAGATCCGCTGCCGCCGCTCGGGCTCCGACACAGCCACCGCGAGTACACCTCGACGCCTTTGTACCCTTTAGCACGCGCTCTTACTGCGCCGCCCTCTATGGGACGTCCGCGCACAATGCACGGGCCGCCGCGGCTCCGTTCCCCTTTCTTTGTTTCTTCTGTTCGTCAGTAGGTCAGAAGTAGGATCCATTTTTCTGTCTTTTGTAGATCCATAATTATAGCGGTAGTCTGTGAAAACTGTTTTCTAGGACTTAGCCGATTTTCGTTCCTCCTTTCCTTGCTGAACCGCCAGGCCTTTCTGGCTCTTGTCACCCGGACTAGGCCATGGTATTGTAGAGCCTTTAGAATTTGTAAGCCACCATAGATACCTGCTTGTTCTTGACTTGCCGTTTCATCTCCTTTGCACAGTAGTTAAAATGCCATCATGTCTCGCGCCTCCAAATCTTGCAATTGGGTTGGTTCCTTTGTCACGGAAGAGTATCTGGCGGATCTTGTCGAAGCGGGCACTCTCCCTCCCAAAGAGGTCCTTCACTGGCGGGTTCCGGGTAATGAGACCCGTCCTTCACCCAAGAAAGGAGAGATAGTAGTTTTCACCGACCACATCGAGCGAGGGTTCATGCCCCCCAGCTCTAAATTCTTTCGGGACATTCTTCATCTGTATAAGTTTCGCCCCCAAGACCTGGCCCCCAACTCCGTTTCAAATATATGCAACTTCCAAGTGCTCTGCGAGGCTTATCTGCAGTCCAGGCCCTCTGTGGGGCTCTTTCGAGAGTTCTTTTACACCAACCGCCAAACTGAAATGAAGGGTGGCCTGAGTCTGGAGCTTGGAGGGATCTCTGTTCAGCAACGCAGACATCATTTTTCCGCCTATCCAAATGTCGAGCCACCCAAAAGGACTGGAATGAAACCTGGTTCTACTGCCAAGACACCTCTTCTGAAGGTGAACGCCCCTTGCCGGGCTACCATCCCGCCCGGCTCAAGAGAGATGCAGAGCTTCCGGGCCGGCTCTCAGCCTCGGAACGTGCTAGGCTCATGCCAAGCTCAAGGCGCTCATGGCTAATGGACTAACTAGAATAGACTTGATCCGCTCTTGGGTTTCTTGGCGGATCATGCCCTTAAGCCGCAGGGGCTGGCTTATGTGTGAATACGAAGGCAACTATGACAACTCCTTGTGCTTCAACAAATCAACCATGACAGAGGATGATATCACCATGACCATTCAGAGCCTTGTCCACGAAGCCTCCGGCTCATGCAGTGCCATCGGGCTAGCGCCTTTCTGCGTCAATAATCCGGCTCCAGACGTAAGTTAACCTCTTCCCATCTGTTTCTTGGATGTTGCTTGTACTTTGTTGACTTATTACTCCTTCTTAGGGTCACTCCTGTAGGCGGACTCAGACTTCTGGAAGAAGTCGTATGTTCCTCCTCCTAAGAAGGCCAAGAAGAAAGCTGTCGGCAAAAAATCAAAGAAGAGCGCTCTGCAGGAAGACTGGCTTGAACGGCCACAGTCGTCCGACTCAGAGGTAAGTCTTAGTTTGTTTGCTTGACCCTTTGCCCTCCTGCCTTATTAATGTTTGTTTTAATCGCAGGACGAAGTGGAAACCAGCCACACCAATGCTCCTGAGGTAAACTATATTTCTTCCGGCTCAGAATGTTTTGTCCCTCGAAAGCCGTGGCGGATTATCAAAAAAGTTCCTCTTTCTCATCCTCTCGCTTACCTGGCTCCCGACTTTCTTTTGAAAAAGCAACAGCAGGCCGACCGTCGACTGACTCGGAGCATCGGTTCTATTGAGCTCGTGTCTGGGTTACCAAATTCTCCGGCTCCCAAGAAACGCCCAGCAGAGGTTTATGTCTCTACTTTTCCTCTGACTTTTCTTTGTAATCTTGACGTTTTCTCATCTTTCTTGTTTTATTCTTTTAGAAATCTCCTTCCTCTGGCGACTCTTCGGCGTCGGTTCTACCACCATCCAAGATCAATCCGCAGTAAGTTTTTCTTACCATGACATTTAGATATCCGGCTGTTAGCACGATAGTAACGTCTTCAAATGCTGATCCTTCTATTTCGTAGTGCTCAAGCCAAGCAGCGTAAAACCAACAAGCCCTCCCCCGGTCCTGTTATCCAAGAGTAGGAACCTGAACAACCGGAGGAGACTCCAGCAGAAGAAAATCTGCCGGCTGCCTCTACGGAGCCGCCGCTGAAGATGTCATCATGGAAAGCCCTCCAAGGGATCCTTCTAAGCCGGCGACTCCTGCAAAAACTCCTGCAACTCTGGAGGTCATTATCACCGGGTCTGCCCAGAAAACTCCTTCTTCTCATGTGCTGACTAAGCATACAGAGCCGGCCGAGGCCTCGAAGAAATTGAATTTTGACTCTTCCTACGAGAAGATGACAGCTGAATAGCTCCACGCCGGGTACATGAACCGGCTCAACACCAGCCGGGACTTGGAGCTTTGGCTGGTGACCCTGATGAAGACAAAATATGAGGTACTCTTTCTTCTTACCATATCCTTACTTAGCCCCCAAGAACCGGTTTAATCTAGTTGATAGTTGAGCCGGGTCTTTCTTTAACTTCCGTAGAGAATGGAATGCATTGTCATGCCAAATTCACTAGAGTTGATTTAGATCAGCACTGTATATATAGTGAACCGCCAATCGTAGCCCCCAAGGGCCGACTCAAATTTTATTTGAGTCGGATCTTTAGTGTAGATAGCTTGAAGATCTAATCGCAACCCCCAAGGGCCGAGTCAACTTTGATAAAATTGAATCGGGTCTTCCATCATAAATAGTCTTGAAGATCCATATCGTAGCCCCCAAGGGCCGGCTCAAATTTGATCAAGTTGAGTCGGTGCTTCGATTATAAGTACCTTAAAGATCCATAGTGTAGCCCCCATGTTCCGGATTTACCTTGAAGAAGATGAACCGGGACTGCATTGTATACTCAAAGATCAAACATACATTAGCTCCCAAGTGTCAAACATATTGCTTGCAATCTATTTGAGACTTGCATATGATTTCTCTTTCGGAGATTTATTCTGTATTTTGATGTGTCATGGGAAGATTTAACAGATGCCGGGTCTCAACTGATGGACCTGAAGTCAAATTTAGCGGCTCAACAAGAAGCCCGCAGCGTCTCTGACGAAAAGTGTCGGCTTCTGTCTGAAGAGCTGGTCAATATTAAGGCAGAGCATGCTGCTCTCAAAGAACCTGTTGAGTCGGAGAAGGCCGCTTTAATCCAGCCAGCAAATGATGCCGACCAGCGGCTGATAGCCGTGGCGGATGAACTTGAAGGCCTGAAGCGTCACATATCGAAGATGTCAGCTGCTCTCTTTGGTAAGCTCTTAATCATTTGGTGTTTCCAGTATGTCTCTTATTTCTTGAAGCTTGCGACTCATCGGCCTTGTTTGACTTAAACAGGCCCTAGAAGACGGCAATTGGCCTCAGATAGCCTTTTGCCCTTGAAGGCCATTTATACCTTTGCGGAGCAACTATACTTCAGCGCTATCTTCACTATCAAGACAGTCCAATACAAAGAGAAGATCCCCACAGCTCTGAAAGGTGTCTTGGAACTCTTCACAACAATGCCCAAGCAAATAGAGGAGTTGAAGAAGTCCGCCTTCCGCCAAGGGGCAGTTGCAGGATTAAGCCGGGCTCTGGCCTTTGCCCCAAAGCTTACGTCGGCTGAAATGATGGATGGCTATCCATCAAAGAAAGAGGACGGCTCAGAATTCATAGAGGAGGATTACATCCGGTGCACCAAAGACTCACGCTACCTGGCTTCTGTACTGGCAGACGAAGCTGATTTAAACACCTATCAGGCGGCTTATGACGCCGAAGAGAAGAGAATCCGCGGGCCTCTCTATGAGTGGAAAGATCTGACACCTGCGCGTAGTAAGGATCTCCTCGCTTGTGATCTTGACACGTCTCCTTTCCTTGAGGGGTCTTTCGCTGCTCTGGCTGACTGCAATTGGGATTTGGAAAATCTCCAGATCAAGCCAGTAGAAGAGCCGGAGCAGGATGAGCCAGCCACGAACTGAATTTATACCTTTTAATCTTCTGAGCAGAGGCTCATGTAATGACCCGCCATGGGCGGTGAAACTTAGCAACATCTTTTGGCTCCCATTGAGAGCACCTTTGTAATAGCTTTAAGGATAATTCTGCCTTTCTTGAATGCCGCTCTGGATGTATATATTCCATTTCTTTGTGTTTTTTTCTTTACCGGCTCTTTATTGATTGTTCCCCCATTTGTATAAATGCATCTTGAACTCTAGAGCCGGCGCTTGTCTTTGAAGATGTCATGCCTTCTCCAGTAATTTAGAGCCGGACAAGAACTTTGAAACTTGAAGTTTTGTCAACCGGAGTAGCATGACTCCTGCTCTTGTAAGATAAACTCTGTCGAGAACCAGTTGTCGTAGGGTAATGTAAGCTATACCTAAAGGTAAGAAGCCTCCATCGAGCACCGTGGCTACTGGTGAGCCGGAAGCGGCATAAAGCTGGCTGTATAAAGGGTAATGTAAGGTATACCCGAAGGTAAGAAGCCTCCTTTTAACAGCAAGTATTGTATGCGCGGACGCCGGCTCTTGATGGGTAATGTAAGCTATACCTTAAGTCAAGAAGCCTCCATTGACAACTGCGGCTAATGATTAGCCTGAAACGGCATAAAGTCGGCTGTATGAAGGGTAATGTAAGCTATACCCGAAGGCAAGAAGCCTCCTTCAACAGCTACAGTTGATAAGCAACTGAGTTTTTGCGTAAAACGCCGGTTGTTAGAGTGAGATAAGCGAACCCGTCGTTAAGAAGCCCCCTTCGACAACCGCGGTTAATAAGTAACCGGAAGTGGCATAAAGCCGGCCATTAGGGTGAGATAAGCGATACCCGTCAGTAAGAAGCCCCCTTCGATGGCCGTAGTTGATAAGCAACTGGAATTTGGTGAACGCCCTGGTTTGTCTTAGGGTAATGTAAGCTATACCATAGGTAAGAAGCCTCCATCCACAACCGCGTTTAATGTACCCAAATTAGGCATAAAGCCGGCTATTGCAAGGGTAACGTAAGCTATACCCGAAGGCAAGAAGCCTCCTTGCAACAATGTTTAATAAAAGCCGGCTGTGCAAGGGTGATGTAAGCTATACCCGAAGGCAAGAAGCCTCCTTGCGACAAAGCTTAATTGGGCATAAAGCCGGCTGTTGCAAGGGTAATGTAAGCTATACCTGAAGGCTAGAAGCCTCCTTGCAACAGTGTTTAATAAAAGCCGGCTGTGCAAGGGTGATGTAAGCTATACCCGAAGGCAAGAAGCCTCCTTGCAACAACGCTTAATTGGGCATAAGACCGGATGACGGATCAACCATTGGTGGCGACAGAAAACCCGCTTCAACTCAAATTTAGAGCCGGAAAATTTTCATCTTGCTTGAACAAGGATATATATAAGAGCAGAGGCCCCAGTCTTTGTAGGGATGCTAACATAAATACGATATGTATAATGATAGCGGCTTTCAACATACGCTATGTAACATAAGGTCGCAAATGTGTGATATTCCATGGCCGCTGTGTCTCCTGACCCGCTGTGTCCGACTCATCTCGGATATCAATAAGGTAATATGACCTATTGATAAGGTTTCGGCTGATCACAAAAGGCCCCTCCCATGGCGGAGATAACTTATGCATTCTTGATTGGTCTGGAATCAACCGGAGCACCAAGTCGCCTTCCTGGAACGTCCGGGTCTTCACCCTACGGCTATGATAGCGTCGCAGGTCTTGCTGATAAATTGCCGACCTAGCTGCTGCCAGCTCTCTCGCTTCGTCTAAGGCATCCAATGCATCTTAGCGTGCCACTTCATTGTCTGACTCAACATAAGCCGCCACCCTTGGTGAGTCATGCCGGATGTCGCTGGGCAGAACCGCATCAGCGCCATACACCTTGAAAAAAGGCGTGAATCCTGTAGACCTGTTAGGGGTGGTCCTAATGCTCCATAAGACGGAAGGTAACTCGTCGACCCAACATCCGGGTGTCCTCTTCAAAGGGATCATAAGACGAGGTTTAATGCCTCGCAAAATTTCCTGGTTAGCGCGCTCCGCCTGACCATTAGACTGTGGATGTGCCACGGCTGAAACATCAAGCTGGATATGCTCCTTCTCACAGAATGCTTTCATAGCCCCCTTGGATAGATTTGTTCCATTATCGGTAATGATACTGTGTGGGTAACCAAAGCGATAAATCAGCTTCTTAATGAATAGAACCGTTGTAGCCGCATCACACTTACTGACCGGCTCTGCCTCTACCCACTTAGTAAACTTATCAACCGCCACCAGCAGGTGTGTTTTCTTGTCCTTAGATCTCTTGAAAGGCCTTGCCATGTCAAGCCCCCAGAACGCAAACGGACAAGTGATTGGTATCATCCGCAATTCTTGAGCCAGAACGTGAGCACGTCGGCCAAACTTCTAACGACCGTCACACTTGTGGACCAAGTCCTCTGCATCCTTGTGAGCCGTCAATCAGAAAAACCCATGTCGGAAAGCCTTGGCCACTAAAGATTTTGACCCGGCATGATGTCCAAAATCGCCAGCATGAATTTCATTCAAGATCTTCCAGCCCTCCTCTGGTGAAACACAACGCTGAAAGACACCCGTCACACTGTATTTATGTAACTCACCCGTGATAATCGTCATAGACTTAGAATGTCGGGTGATCTTCCTGGCCAGATCCTCATCCTGAGGTAACTCGCCGCGCGTTAAGTACACCAGATAAGGAATAGTCCAGTCTGGGATAGCATGCAGAGCCGCTACCAACTCCACCTCCGGGTCAGGAATAGCCAGATCCTCCTCATAAGGTGTTTTGATAGTTTGATGATGCAATACGTCCAGAACACATTAGGCGGCACCGGCTTTCATTGAGAACCTAACTGTGACAAGGCATCATCCGCCTTGTTCCTGCGACGATCAATATGATCCACCTGGTACCCCTTGAAGTGACCTGCAATGACATCAACCGCCTGTCGATAAGCCGCCATCCGCGGATCCTTGGAATCCCAAGTACCTGAAACTTGCTGAGACACAAGGTCTGAGTCGCCTAAACATCTAACCCGGCTTAAATTCATATCTTTAGCGACTTTGGGACCATGAAGCAGCGCTTCATATTCACCTGCATTATTAGTACAAGGAAACATCAGCCGAAGCACATAGCAAAACTTGTCACCCTTCGGGGAGGTGAGAACAACCCCTGCACCGGACCCCTCTAACTGTTTAGACCCATCAAAATGTATAGTCCAATATGTGTTGTCCGGCTTTTCCTCAGGAGCTTGACACTCCGTCCAATCATTTATGAAATCCACCAAAGCTTGAGATTTTATCGCTATACGAGGAACATACGTGATGTTAAGAGGTCCCAGCTCTAAGGCCCACTTGGCAATCCTCCTCGTGGCCTCTCTATTCTGAATGATATCTTCCAACGGGGCAGAACTGACCACAGTTATCTGGTGCCCTAGAAAGTAGTGTTTTAACTTACGGTTGGCCATGAAAACTCCATATACCAACTTCTGCCAATGTGGATATCTCTGCTTGATTCCGCTAAGACCTCACTAATATAATAAACTGGCCTTTGCACAGGGTACTCCTTCCTTGCCTCCTTGCGCTCAACCCCAATTGCAACACTAACCGCTCTGTTATTAGCCACCACATAAAGGAGCAACGGTTCTTTCTCAGCCGGAGCGGCTAACACTGGCGGCTCAGTCAACTGATTTTTAAGAGCTTCAAGTGCTTCAGCCGCTGCCTTGCTCCAGTCAAACTTGCCTGTCTTCTTCATCATCTGGTATAAGGGAATAGCTTTCTCCCCAAGCCGGCTTATGAACCGGCTCAATGCCGCAATCCGTCCTGCAAGGCCCTAAACATCATTAATGTAGGTTGGCTCTCCCAGAGAAGTGATAGCCTTAATTTTATCCGGGTTAGCCTCAATGCCCCGCTCAGAGACCAAGAAACCCAAAAGTTTTCCTGCTGGAACACCAAAAACACACTTCGTCGGGTAAAGCATCATCTTGTAGACCCAGAGATTGTCAAAAGTTTGCTTCAGATCCTCCAAGAGAGTTTCCTTCTTTCTGGACTTAACCACGATGTCATCGACGTAAGCATGAACATTACGGCCAATCTCACTGTGAAGGCAGTTCTGCACACATCGTTGGTAAGTCGCCTGGGGACTGTTGAGTCCAAAAGGCATAGAAACATAACAGAATGCCCCAAAGGGTGTGATAAATGTCGTCTTCTCCTGATCTTTTACTACCATTTTGATCTGATGATAACCTAAATACGCATCCAGGAAGCATAAACTTTCACACCCGGCTGTATTATCAATAATCTGATCAATACGAGGGAGTGCAAAAGGGTCAGTCGGGCAAGCCTTGTTAAGGTCCATGTAATCCACACACATACGCCAGGTGCCATTCTTTTTGAGCACCAGCACTGGGTTAGCATACCACTCCGGGTGAAAAACTTCCATGATAAAGCCTGCAGCCAAGAGCCGGGCAACTTCCTCCCCAATAACTTTACGTCTCTCTTCGTTGAACCGTCATAGAAACTGTTTGATCGGCTTAAACTTTGGATCCACATTAAGGTTGTGCTCAGCGAATTCTCTCGGTACACCCGGCATGTCAGAAGGCTTCCATGCAAATATGTCTCGATTCTCACGGATGAATTCGATGAGCGCGCTTTCCTATTTGGGATCCATATGAGCACCAATGATGAACTGCTCAAATGGATCGCCCGGATTGAAATGTACTGCCTTGGTATCATCTGTTGAAAACTTGAGCGGCGGCTCAACCTCCGTAGTAGGCTGCTTTAGCGGGGTCATATCCTCCGGTTCAACGTTCTCCTTGTAGAACTTAAGCTCCTCTTGAGTGCAACTAGACTCTGCATAAGCCGCTTCTCCTTCTTCACACTCAATAGCCGTATTCCGATTACCATGAACAATAATTGTACCCTTTAAGCCGAGCATTTTGAGCTGTAAGTAAACATAGCAAGGCCTAGCCATAAACTTGGCATAAGCCGGTCTCCCGGACAGGGCATGATAAGGGCTCTTGATGTTAACCACCTCAAACCACAAGGACTCCACCCTTTAGTTGTACTCATCACCGAAGGCCACCTCCAAAGAAATCCAGCCTACTGGATACGCCAATTTACCCGGGACCACACCATGAAAAACGGTGGAAGAGGGCTTAAGATCCTTGTCAAGCAACTTCATCCCTCGGAAGGTGTCATAATAAAGGATGTTGATACTGTTGCCTCCGTCCATGAGCACTTTGTTCACCATATAACCATCCACCTGAGGGGCCACAGCCAAAGCCAGTCGGCCCAGGTCATTTACCCGCGGCAGGTGATCCTCCTGGCTACACATTATGTCATACTCAAACCACGGTAAGTACCGTAGGAGAGCCGGTGCAACTGCATTAACCGCCCGCCTTCACAACTTCTGGTCTCGTTTACTGTGACCGATCGTGAATACGTGATACTGTCTGAAACTGAGCTGCTTTGGGTTACTCTGATACCCGGATTGATTGCGCTGGTGATTATTGTTGTTGTTGCCAGGATGTTGTTGGTGTCCCCCTTGGCTATTCTGACTCGGGTGTCCTGCTCCTGAACCGCCGACGCCAAATCCAGCCCATGATCCGCCGTGCCTGAGCCACCAGGCGGGCCGCCGCCTTGGTAATTGTGTTGTTGTGAATACTGGTTTTTGAATCTCTGCATGATAAAGAAATCACCCCACGCATGCAACGCTGGCTTATCAGGCGTGCTGTGCTCCAGAGAAGGCTTCTTAAGTGCTTCCTCTAAATTGAAAGGAGCCCTCTTCCTGTTATGAAATGTCCTGAACTTTCCGTTCCCCTTGGGATGGTCCTGCCCTGTGTTGGTGATTGCCACTAGCTCTGACCCGCCATCAGAGTTTTATCGCTTATTCTGGTTCCCATTGTTCACAAAGCCCTTGCCTTGACCATTCTTCTTCCCTTGATTGACTTTCTCCTCATCTGAGCTCGGATCCTTGGTGTTATCTGAATCGACATACTTTGTCAGGGCCGTCATGAGCTCTCCCATATCCTGACATGTGCACTTGAGCCCGCCGAGCTTCTGTTTTAATGGAACAAAATGACAGTTCTTTTCTAGGATAAGCACCGCTTGAGCCGTCGTGATCTGCTCCGAGGAATGAATAATGGTCGACACCCACCGGACCCAATGATGACCTGACTCGTTCTCCTGTTGAACACAATGATCCAAGTCTACGATGGTCATAGGCTGCTTGCAACTCCCCTGAAAATTCTTAATAAACTACGCTCTCAGCTCCGCCCATGAGCTTATCGTGTTAGGCGGCAGGCCTTTTAACCAGGTGCGAGCCGGATTCTCAAGCATCATGATGAAATACTTTGCACACACCGCTTCACTGACGTCCAGCATCTCCATGGCCAGCTCATAACTCTCAACCCAAGCCTCAGGGGGCAGATCAGCCGTGTAATTTGGAACTTTCTGAGGCCCCTTGAAATCCTTCGGTAGTCGTTCACTCCTCAGAGATGGAGTTAAGCACGGCACCCCTACGGCTCTGGTACTAACTGTTGTTCCGGCTCACATCGAGACGGAAAGCGCCGGCTCTGGATGGGTCGCCGCTACCTCCGCCTCTTGCCTGTTCCTCGCCCGATACACGAGGGCTTGTGCATCTACAGCTGCTTGATCATCCTCCGGCGGTCCCCGACGTGGATCACTGCTGGAACCTGCCGGCGACTCGTAGCGCCGGCTGAAACTTCGACTAGGCAGAGGGGTAGAGTGAACCCTGCTCCGGCTGTGAGCATATCTCTCTTGTTGAGCCATGTCCGTCTGTAAGTATCCAATGGCATTTCGTACGTCCTTCGCAAAGGGTGCTACATCTGGGATAGGGATCGTCCCGAGCCGGGTGGCCGCTGCCACCATGTTCTCGGCCGGGTTAGAATAATGACCCGATGGTGTTGGGAAACCTCCAAATGAAGTTTGATTATGCTGGGGTAGATGAGTCACTAGCCTTTCCATCGGGCGTCCCTCGGGCGTGCCCGTAGCTCGCCCCACACCAAGGGTGTTAAATAGGTTCCTTGCTTTGTAATGTTCTGGAAGACGGGACTGATGCCTCCTCCGGTGTACCACGGCTGCTGACCTTTGCTCCAGCTCTAGACGGAAAGCATCTGCATTGATACGCTCTGCTTCTTCCTCCATCTGGATCTTTAGCTCCGCCATCCTTTGTCGTTCCTCTGCCATCCGGCCCTTGATCCGCGCAACCTCCAAATTCCGGGCTGCTTGATTATCCGGTGTTACCTCAGTGGCCATGAGAGCCGTAAGCTCATCCATCAGGTCCACAAGAATATGAGCCGGTGGCGGCGGGCTATCACCTTCGGCGGCGGCTCCCGCAGCGGTATTGCCGGCGGCTAGAGCTGATCCCGCCATGAACACCGCCGCATGAACCGGAGGCCTTGGAGCATCCGAATCAAAGCCATTTGACTCAGAGTAGGCATCGTTGTAGACCCGAAGGCCACCATTGCTGACATGATATACTGACTCTGTCTCCCCACTTGAGGACTCACCTTCCGAGCAAACGAGAGTTCCCTGTGACCCAGACGCTTCTAGATCCATACCTTGAGTGAAGCCTACGAAAACATGTTTCCGACCCGGATTGGTGTGAACAGGCCGCACTCCCCTTGCATATTGGAGACGCTGAGCCGGCTCGACGATGTTGGTGTAGATGTCCGGCCCGGGTGCAGCTCCATCAACCTTTCCAATGAAAACCTGGATCCCGCCGAACGAAATCCGGAATCCATACTCCACGGAATCCGCATCGAGCCCCCAGCGGCTTCGTCGATGTAGAGCCGGACGTGGTGACTCTTGCTCATCCTTCCAACCACGTATCCCTCGAGCCCTGGGAGAGAGCCCTTTGAGAAATCAACACCACCAAGCGCTAGCCCCACGGTGGGTGCTAACTGTCGTGGATTTATCACGGCAGATGTCCGGGTGAACGGACTTGGATTCGAGGCCATCGCTAACGGGGTGTACTCAAAGGGGTTGATCGGGACGAAAGACACGGGGTTACCCAAGTTCGGCCCCTCAAGTCGAGGTAATTGACTACATCCTGCTTGTGTTTGTATTGCTTGTTGTATCGATTACAAGGTGCTAGAAGCCTGACCTAGTTCTCGATAACCTATCCTCTAAGTCGCCCTGGGTCCGCCTTTATATAGGAGGTCAGGACCACCGGGTCTTTACAATTACTTAACCGAGTCTCCTTGTATGTCTGAGTCTCTCTCTATCTTCCTATCCAAGTTGTCCTTGAGGTGGCTTACACGCCCAGGTCTTCTCCGTCCGGGCCACCGTGCGGCCCACACTTTGAGATGTTTATCTTCCTGGGCCCACAGTCTTATGGCTCACCCTTGGGCCGGCTCACGAGCCACCAACATGACCCGAAGCCTTTAAGGGCGGGTCATATTGCGGGGTTATATCCCCAACAGGCTCTACGGCGTAGACCTGTCGAAGGGCACACTTCCTTTCCCTTTTTGGTATATGGGTGGCGTAAATCATGTTAACTGATTTCACCTCTAGGGGGAATTTCTTCTGTTCGCCACCGATCGGACCCCGAGTTTCATCTTCGTCCTCGCTAGGAGGACTCTTGTTTAGATCCTTGGGTGTGAGTTTTACTGCCTGTTTGAACACCCAATAGTTATGGTGTAGGTGATTGGCAGGCTTTTCGTGAGTGCCATGGATCTATCAAGGCTTGTCCAGGACTTTCTCCAGCGGGGTGGGTCCGCTGCGTTTGCCCTTCAAAGGCGTCTTCTTCTGACCAGGTCGATTGTTGTGGAACCCCATGTTTACCGTTGTGTCATCGGCATCACTACTGTTGTGCCTGCGCTTGTTTTTGTTGCGCTTAGGCTTCCCGTTGTCATCCCAAACTTTAAAGGTTCCTGGATCTCCGGCATTGTGGCTGCGTTGTGTGAGCAGTTATCCTCGCCCGCACAAAATCAGGTCATGAGAGAGGTAAGGTCAGACATAGTCTGGGGTTTATCTTGGACAAGTTGGCGAGCCAACCATTCCTCCCGAATGTTATGTCGGAAGGAGGCTATAGCCTTGGCGTCTGGGCAATCGCTGATGTGGTTTTTCTTGGTCAAAAACCGATTCCAGAATTGTCGTGCAGACTCTCCGAGCTTCCGAACAAGGTTACTAACACTAGTAGAAAAAGGTTCATTTGTCCTGGTTCTAGAGGGCCATTTGTCCCGGTTCCGGAACCGAGACTAAAGGGTCGTTACTAATGCCCAAAACCTTTAGTCCCGGTTTGCCCACCAACCGGGACAGATGGGCTCCATGTGGCCTCTGCGGCTTGCCCGGGTAGGAGGGTCTTTTGTCCCGGTTGGTAGCACCAACCGGGACCAAAATGCATCCACGCGTCAGCAGTTCCGGGGCTAGGGTTTTGTATTTTTTGAGAGGGGGGATGGGGGTTTTGTAGGATTAATTTTGGGGTTTAATATATTGTGTTTGCTAGCTAATAGAGAGAGGTGTCCTCTCTTATCTTCGTGCTTGGTCGACGCTACGTACTATACGTATAGAGAGGACTCGACATGCTAGCTAGTAAGAAAATGAAGGAATTAAACCATTAAGTACAGAAGATCGTCATGAACATATACAGAGAGAAGTGAGATTGTTCAAACAACAAGTTTTCGTATATCTATCCGATGCTATTGGCTACATATATACAATATAAGATCTCTTACAATACCATAACATCTGAAATCAAGTTCCATATGGTATTCTCCCTCTTTCCTGATGACGTGTTCAAGAAAGAATCCCACCAATTCCTCTTGAATAGCTATTATGCGATCTTGTGGTAGGAGTTGTTCCTGCTGCTCCCAAAGCTAATTCAAAGAAGGGGGTCAATACCTATATATGAATGAAACTCAACACAAATGATGGTAATAAAATAAAATTGTGAATATTATTGCTTATGCACATCAAAATATTTTTTAGAGTAGCCGCCCAACTTAGAGATCGTCGCGTTGTAGATGAACTCGCATACGTAGTATCCACAAAGATTAGTCCCTGGTTGCTGCCACAACCACTTTACGAGAAATAGAGGTCAATCAAATTGACAATCAAGCATTATATAAATGGTATTGATGACACTAGCTAGAATCAATATAATGGGAGATGCGCGGAACTAGCTAGTAGTACTTACTTTCGGGCGTGTAAATTTCAGCTCCTTCGGCAGTCCCGGAGATTTTGTGGTGAACGGTATCCAAACCCTGCTAGATATAGAAAATAATTATTACCTGATATCAAGAAATGAATAAAGTTGCCGAAATGGTGCGATAATGATCGATTGAGCTTACTTCTTAAGCATTTTGTGTTGACACCAGTTTTTGGCATGACAATAAACCTATATAGGATGGCGCCCGGAGCCAAACACCCGTGCAACCGATGTCTGATGGAAAACGTGACTAGGGGTGAAACCAGATCGGATTCTAATGGATAATCTCTCATGTTGAAGTTATCGGAGAGGGGGTATATCAGAGAGGACGTGACTAGGGATGGAAAACGTGATGGGCCTCGAGAGTTGGTTGCCTAGATATCGAGACGAGGGTGAACATTTTACCTTAGTAACTTAGAAAAAAATGTTATCGAGGAGGGGGTATATTGACCCCCCCCCACATGTCGAAGTTATCGGAGAGGGGGTATATCGACAATGACATATGTTCCGGATCCGTTGGAAATCTCTCGGGGAGCCGATGCCAACGTGATGATATAGCCGATGCCAAAATTTTCATTTAACAAAAAAAAACAACTTCAAAAAAAGACTTGCTTCGCCAACATGAACATATACACATATGAACATATCAAAAAAAGATTTGCTTCGCCAACTTGATGATAGAGCCAATGCCAACTTGAACATATACACACATATACATGAACATATATATATATACATGAAAAAACATATACACATATACATGCCCGGAAAAAAAATACACATATACATGAAAAACAGAGCACGCGTGGTGCTGCCGGTCGGCGACCATGTAGCATTGGCGACGGGGAGCAGGGGACATTGGAAGGGGGGCTCACTGTGGGAGGGCGCGGCGATGGCTTGATCGATGACGAGGCCGACGACGAGGATGACGGGTTCGGGGGGGAAAGGGAGCGACGAGGACGGCAGGCTCGAGGCCGGCGATGAGGACAGCGCGCGGCGAGGTCGAGGGTGTGGGCAAGGGCAAGGGCGAGGGCGCGGCGAGGTCGAGGGCGTCAGTGAGTACGACGGCGGGCTCGAGGCCAGCGACGAGGGCGAGGGTGCGGGCGAGGGCTCGGGGAGGGGAGCGCGTCGGTGACGGCAAGGGTGCGGTATGGCAGCCTGACGGTGAGCGCGTCGGTGATGGCGTCGAGGATGCCGGCAACGAGGACGGCGGGCTCGGGGAGGTGACGACGCGGCGACGGGGATGAGGACGACGGGCTCAGGGCAACTGGTGGATGAAAACTGAAATTTTCTAAGTGTTTTCTTATATACAACAAGCATTTGTCCCGGTTGGTGCCACCAACCGGTACTAAAGGTGGGTATTGGTCCCGGTTGGTGCCACCAACCGGGACCAAAGGTCCCTTTTCGTCAGCCCAAAGGGCGGGAAGCAGAGACCTTTGGTCCCAGTTGGTGGCACCAACCGGGACTAAAGGTGGGTATTGGTCCCGGTTGGTGCCACCAACCGGAACCAAAGCCATGTTCCTGGTGCGGTGGGAGTTTAGTCCCACCTCGTCGAGCGAGGAGCGCACATACTGGTTTATAAGCGCGGCTGAACTGACTGTCTCGAACTCCTCTCTACCGTAGGCAGTGCACGCCTAATTGTCTCTGCCTGTTGGGCCTACTTGCCCCGTGGGCCTGCGTCCTGGCCCATGTATATTGGGTTACTAGTCGTATGCAGGCCATGGTGGCTTAGTAGGTAGGCATTTTTTTATGTTATTGTTTTGCATATTAAAAGTTCTTAACAAAAAATACTTTATGGTGGCTCAGTGTGTTTTATCATTATATTCTTTTTGCTATTAATTTTTTTAACAAACAATACTTTGATAATTTTAGTTGCATAATTTCCATTATTTTTGTTTTGTTTTTTTACTTTATTTATTTTTGCTTTATTTATTTCCAGTGTGTTTTATCATTATATTCCTTTTTCTATTAATGTTTTGAACAAAAAATACTTTGATAATTGTAGTTCCATAATTTTTATATAATTATACTTTCAGAAATACTAGAGGTTTATAAAAGCTTTTTAGTTGATTCTTTTTTGAACTCCACTCCCACGATGTTTTGAAAGAAATTAAGAAGCACTTCAAATGAACTCAGAAAAGGTTGAAAGTTGGCATGGTATCATCATTTCACCCACATAGCATGTGCTAAAAAGTTGAGAGGGTTACGACGAAAATTGGATGCATTTCGTGCACAAAATGGACAATCTCTTTCAAAGTATCACGGTTTCGGACGAAAACTCATCTGTTACAAAGGGATTTCATTTTTTGAACTTATGTGAACTCCATACTTTTTGTGTGTTCAAAATGCACCATTCAAAGCCACATCATCAATTTTCAGCCCTTTCTGACTTGATCAATTGGTATTTTTCATGCACTTGCTGATTTTTTGAGCTAAATGACCCTGAAATTGATAAGCACTTTAAATGAACTCTGAAAAGGTTCAAAGTTGGCATGGTATCATCATTTCACCCACATAGCATGTGCTAAAAAGTTGAGAGGGTTACGACAAAAACCGGATGCACTTCGTGTACAAAACGTACCATCTCTTTCGAAGTACGAGGGTTTCGGACGAAAACTCGTCTGTTACAAAAGGCATTTCATTTTCTTTAACTTATTTGAACTCCAGGCTTTTCAAGTGTTCAAAATGCACCATTCAAAGCCATATCATCAATTTTCAACCCTTTATGACTTCATTTGGTATTTTTCATGCATTTAATGATTTTTTGAGCTAAGTATGACCCTGAAATTCAAAAGCACTACAAATGAACTCTGAAAAGGTTGAAAGTTGGCATGGTGTGCGTGCTTGCCAACAATGACAACCCACTTTTTTGTTGCATTTTATTCTCAGCCACAATCGAAATTTAAGAAAACCTGAATGGAAAAGCACTACAAATATATAATAGCTAGAGAGATATGTAATATATAATAGTTCAGATATACATTACAGAAAGTACTCGTCCAAGCGAACACTACTAGCTAGTCTGAATCAGAAGAATATTCCCATGTTGGTGGTGGTGCGAGGTGACGCTGCCCATAGTTCATGGTTGGAATCTTGCGGTACAACTCATATGCAAGGGATGCATCTTTTGCTGCATACTCAATGTTGATAGGCTGAAGTGGGGTCCTCTCCCACTCTTTGTGCTGTGCCCGGGGAAATTTGGTCTTTATATCTTTGTAATCATCGTCGATCAAGGCGACTGCCGTAGAAGCCATCGAAGTCCTCTCATACTGAAGCCTGAATATGTCTTGGATATCAATAAGGCAGCCAGCTCGTATCTCAATACCGAAGCTGCACCTCATCTTTAGCTTGTCATTACTTACATCAACGCTAGCAAAATGTATGCCGCTGCGTAGGAAGTCCATGAGTGTTGGGCAGTGCTTGTCACTACTGCAACATCAACAAATTAAAATGGAACAAATGTTAAATATTACTACAACAAGTATATTTCGGCAGAATTATAATATGCAACTATATAAAGGAAAATTATTTCCCTGCAACAAAAGAGGAAGATGCAGAGTTTTTGCTCCCAGGCTCATTTGAGCCCGGTGAACAGTAATATCATAAAAAAATCGAAAATTATTTCACTACAACTTAAGAGAAATTGATCTTTGCCATAGGATTCAAAATAGAACATATATATTGCTATATCCTATATATATGCAATTTTCATATCCTATGAATTGATGAAGAAACCCTAAATTAACTATATGACATATATGTTCTCCCACGTTTTGCAACAAGAAAATTGTTTTACTACAAACTTAAAAGAAATATCGATATTTCCAATAGGATTCAAAATGGAACATATTTCTATCCGATGCAATTTTCATAATAATCTATAAATTATTAATTGATCAAAGAAAACCCTCAAGACTCACCTTGCCCATTGGAAGATCATGACATATTTCTTGAAACATAGCTGGATGACGGCAACATCTTCTTGCTTGGCCGTGTACTCGAGATCAAGCCCTATGAACTTGTCTTTCTCATCCGCCACTTCAAGCCAATTCTGTAAAAGGGAAAGAAAACACGGCACCATGGCGCTGTCGTTCGTGTAGACGACATCGAGATTGGTCGTGCCATGTGCGAACACCTCCCCATAGCGAGTGACTGGAGTCATGGTAGAAGATATGGGGAAGAAGAGATGAGAATGGAGGAGAAGAAGAGAGGAGAATGGAGGAGAAGAAGAGAGGAGAAGAAGAGAAATGGGCGAAGTTACTGTAGCGCTCGCCGAGGAACAGTTGCCTCTTTCTCGGAGCATGAAATGTTGTGGGATGCGAACCATCCGAACCTTTAGTCCCGGTTTGAGCCACCAACCGGGACTAAAGGGGCTCGCACCAGGAGAACGGTTACCCCTTTGGCCCCGGTTCCAGCCACGAACCGGGTCCAATGGTTGTGGGCCAGGAACGAGGCACATTGGTCCCGGTTCGTGTCTTGAACCAGAACCAAAGGTGTCCTACGAACCGGGACCAATGCCCCACGTGGCCCGCCCGGCCCCCTGGCCTCACGAACCGGGACCGTTGCCCCCATTGGTCCCGGTTCGTGAATGAACCGGGACTAATGGGCTGGCCCGGAACGAACCAATGCCCTGTTTTCTACTAGTGTAAGGTCGGAAGAGTCCAGAGGCCGAGCATAAGTGCCCTGGAAATTAGATCGGAAAGCATCTTCTAGATCTTCCCAGCTTCCAATGGAGTTTTTGGGGACGCTGTTTAACTAGTGCCGAGCTGGCCCATTGAGCTTCAGGGGGAGATACTTGATGGCATGGAGGTCATCTCCTCATGCCATGTGTATGTGGAGGAGTAAGTCCTCTATGTTGACGGGTTTGAACCCTTCCGGGAACTGGTGTTGCATCACCTCATCTGTGAAACACATAGGGTGAGCAGCACCTCTTGCCCGAGCTATATCACGCCTGTGATCGGTGCCTGCTCTATCTCGTGTTTTGTTCCGGACTCTATTGTTGTGATCGAGCCTAGTTTTGGGCCCCTCCCATCTTCCGTGTGCATGACCTTTGGATCTGTATAAAGGTTTGGGTCGTCCTGATCTATAATCTAGGTCATGTCGTAGGTCAAACCTGTCATTGGTCTTCGATGACTCTCTTCCCCATCTGCGAGTCGACGCCGTCCTATAACCGGTGTTGTTAGCCGCTCTGTCTTGTCCCCTAGGAGGTCGTCCAAGTATGTCATATGGTGTATGTCCGGGAGATGGTGTATAACTAAGCTCATCGTTGAATTGGGGTAGCAGCCTTCTACGTGGATAGCTTCCTGGCTGGTATGGAGTACCAGTAGCATGCCCTTCATTAGCTAAGACGACTTTTTTCCATCGATTGTTGAGGTCATCCCGTCTGGACTTGATCTGCCGCTCTTTCGCCTTCGACCTGCGTGTCGTGGCTATGAGTTGTTGTCTGAACAACTCCTAATCTTCGAAATTATTGGGGATGTCAAAGTCGTCAGTTTTGAGTCTTCCTCCACAACAGGGGGAGGTAGTTGTCGTGCTCGGAATCGCTGTGGTTATTGGGATTGTGCTGGACTTCTGGCTTGTCTAACCTTCAGCTGGGTTCTCAGGGATGTTCGAATCAACAAGGCCCTCCGGGTTAAGTCTGGTGCTAATGATGGCCTTCTTCCCTCTCTTGCCTTTTGACCTTTGATGCGGCTTGCGACGCTTTGATGGCGTCTCCCCCGACGTAGCACCCTCTTTCTTGGGCATTTGATCATCGTTGGCGGCAAGAGAATCTACCATATAGATGTCATATGATGAGGTAGCAGCCCATCTCCCAGTTTTGATAGGTGTGGGAGGGTGATCTTGCTCATCCATGTATTCTCCATCTTTCGAGGTGTAGTCCAGCATGTCGGTTAAGTCTTCAACTGTGGCTACCAAGTGGGTGGTGTGTGGGTCAAAAAAATTGCCCTAGCTCGTCCTATAACCGATCTGAGTACATGTCAGCATCGAGTCGTCAGAAATCTCATCGACAAAATCGGATCTAAAGCCTCGTAGAGGGCCGAGAGCTCGATCGGAACATGCCCCGTGAAATTCACGGAGCCGATATCCGATATGTCCGGGCAAAAGGTGTGTTCAGTAAGAACAAAGGTCTAGCTATCCGGTGCTATGATCGTTTCCAAACTAGAGATGATGCTGTCGCCGGGAATAGCCCCGATAGTGCGAACGACAGCAGAGTTCAAAGTCAAGGCTCTGGAGTCTGCAACGGGGGTAGTCGAAGCTACGAACCCGGTTAGCGATAGGTCAACGCGAGAGTCAGCGGGGAACTCCAGGTTCCCAAATCTAATCTCCTGATCTGGGGCGAAGCTTTTGACGCGGCCTAGATGGCCAACCTAATTGGAATGAGGCATGATACTACCAAAGGCGAAGACCTAACAATGGACAAAAGTGCCCATGTTGCGGACCTCTTCGTTGATGATGATCTGAACCATCGATTCTTCAGATGATCACAGCATAACTCTCAATGAAAGCACCAATGTCGGTGTCAAAACTAGCGGATCTAGGGTTAGGGGTCCCTAGCAGTGATCGTGGATTCAACGGTAATAGAGATGAAGGGGACAATGTTTTACCCAGGTTCTGGCCCTCCGATGGAGGTAAAACCCTACGTCCTGCTTGGTTGTATTGATGTTGTAGAGATTACAAGATTGATCTTCCTCGAGATCAAGTGTCTAAACCCTAGATGAGAATAGCCTAGCATCTATGACTAAAACCCTCTAGCTTATATAGATGCAGTGGGTATCTAGGGTATGTAGAATGTCACTTACATATCAGAGAGATAAACATACCTATTTTGCTATCTTAAACATGAAGTACAAGTCGTGACTCTAGAGTCTTCCTTCTGGAAATAAATCCTTCGACCGCCCTGTTGTTCGATAAGTGCCCGCATAGTCCGGCCCAATAGAAATAGGTCGGCGCCCCGAGGACCCCATAATCCAGGACTCCCTCAACGGACTCTCTACCTGGTTGCAAGCGTGTCGTCGAAAGGATCGAGATGACGCCTAGAGAGGGTGAATGGGCATTTTGAAACTTTTACGAGGAATGAAACTTAACGGATACTTTTCAAGCACAAATCATAAATATGCTAGGCTCAACTAAGTGCACGAACAACCTATGCTAAAAAAGATATGCACTTAAAGAAACTAGCAAGCACAAAGTATATTACAAGATATTGAAATGTAGGAGCATCTAAGCAACTCTAACTAGCACAAGATATATCAATATGAGCAAGTTAGAATTGCGGAAAGTAAAAGGTGTGGTAATGAGATAACAAAAAGTGAGTTGGGGACGCGGATTTATCCTAAATTTCACACTCATGAGAGTGCTAATATCCCTTGGAGCGGTGCCAAAGCTGAAGCTCTGGAGTTCCACCACGTGGCTCACCGTATTCTCACTTTCGAGTCACCGCCAATGGATAAGCCTAGATTCACCAGGGGTTGGTCTTGAAGGCGACCACCACACCTTAACAACTTCTTCGGAGCACACCACAAACACAGAAGCCTCAGGAGGAACTTGACCATGTAGGCCATTCCACAACCTTCCCCGAAGCACACCACAAAAGGAAGCTTCTGGGGAAACCTTGGCCACCTAGGCCTCTAGACAATTTTCTCAATATATGACCAAATCGTCCAGGAGGCGGAAGCCTCCAATAGTAATAAACTCGTGGAATCTCACTCCAATAAATCAATGCGGGGAGCTCAAACCAAAGCAACAAATGTAATGCAAGGTCAACAAAAAAATGCTCAACTCACTCTCTCAATCTCACAAGATGTGCACTCTCGAAAGTAGGAGATTGAAGAGAGGGGGTGCAATGGAGGAAATCAACAAATGACTTCAAGATCCATCCAAAAATCCCCCTTGACATATAGGAGAGATATGGGTTTGGGAGAGGTAGTATGATGCTCAAAATTTTGTTTAGAAAGTGTATGAACAATCCCCAAACCGGTGGGGAGGAAGGGTTCTTTTATAGCCAACCCCCCAAACTAGCCGTTGGGGCTCCAACGGACAGTTCTTGGACACCCCGTGCCCACGGTACAAGCCCATGTGCACGGTTACCCCATCCCCACTATAGGGGAACGAGATAGAAAACCAAAAGATTCGTTACTACGAGCACGCCCAGGATCACGATGGAGACTTCATAAAAGGTTTGATCTTTTCGTTACCGACTAGTAGCGCAGCGAAAGTAGAGTCTATGACGATCAGCGGTGCAGATCCCCGTAGCTAGGATTTACAACCTCGCAACCGCGGGGATGTACTTCCTAGTCTGCCCCTCGGACAGCCCTCCGGGAGGCGGTGGACGGTCCCTCAGACGGTCTCTCTGACAGCCCTTTGGCAGGACCATCGAAAACCGAACGGTCACTCGGACATCCCTTCGGGAGGACCCTCGAAACTCGGACAGTCGCTCGGACATCCCTTCGGGAGGACCCTCGAAACTCGGACAGTCACTCGGATAGCCCTTCGGGAGGCACTCTCGAACTAACACCGAAACTACGATCTCTCTAAAGAGTTTCACACATACAGTGTCATCTATCCGGCAGGGCTTCGCCTTCCAGAACTAGTTCCCACCGGAAGCCTGACAACCTTTCGGCTCTATGAAACTATTTCGCTGGGAGGGAGAGAGAAGCCAGACAATTCTATGGCATGTGTATGAGAGTAAGGGATTAGTTTGGGCAGCCCCTCCACGTCTATTTATAGGAGAAGGAGGGTGAAGGGGCTGAAATTTCAGCCACATCCATCCATGTCATCCCCAAGAAATTTTGTGGAAGGCCAACTTCCAACCATAACCATAAATGCATTTTCACTATTCACGAAACCAATTTTTCGTGACCGATAAATCCGAAAATATTCCTATGGGCCCTAGAATAATTCAAGTACCCACTAACAAAATTCTGGACACGTTCTGCAAAAATTTCAAATCTGTGATTTTCATCTGTGAAAAGCAATCAAAGCGGTTCCGGGAGCCCGGAACATTTCCGGTTTTTGTGTGTGAAAAATCTCAAAAGTTACGAGAACAATTCTGGTACCCTGCAATAATTTCCAGGTGTGTGCCACAACCAATTTGACTTAATGCTATATTCGGAAACAACTTTTTGGTTTAACCGAAACACTTCCAGTGTTCTCTCCCTGGAACTCTTCTGTTGTCCCCAAAAATTTTCCGGTGATTTTCTCTCAGACTCCCTGTCTAGTATTCAGCATATAGTGTCGCAAATATCCCTTAGAGTCAATAATAAGGTAGTTATTATTATATTTCTGTGTTCTTGATAATTGTCTATTGTTCATGCTATAACTGTATTAACTGGAAACCGTAATACATGTGTGAATGCATACACCACAACATGTCCCTAGTAAGCCTCTAGTTGACTAGCTCATTGATAAATAGATGGCCATGGTTTCATGACCATGGACATTGGATGTTGTTGATAACGGGATCACAACATTAGGAGAATGATGTGATGGACAAGACCCAATCCTAAGCATAGCAAAAGATCGTGTAGTTCGTCTGCTAAAGCTTTTCTGAATGTCAAGTATCATTTCCTTAGACCATGAGATTGTGCAACCCCTGGATACCGTAGGAATACTTTGCGTGTGCCAAATGTCACAACGTAATTGTGTGGCTATAAAGGTGCACTACGGGTATCCCCAAAAGTATCTGTTGGGTTGGCACGAATCAACACTGGGAATTGTCACTCCGTGTGACGGAGAGGTATCTCGGGCCCCACTCGATAAGACATCATCATAATGAGCTCAATGTGAATAAGGAGTTATTCATGGGATGATGTATTACGGAATGAGTAAAGAGACTTGCCGGTAACGAGATAGAACAAGGTATAGAGATACCGACGATCGAATCTTGGGGAAGGTAAATACCGATTGACAAGGGAATTGCATACGGATTGATTGAATCCCTGACATAATGGTTCATCCGATGAGATCATCGTGGAACAAGTCGGAACCAACATGGGTATCCCGATCCCGCTGTTGGTTATTGACCGGAGAGGTGTCTCGGCCATGTCTACATGCTCCCCGAACCCGTAGGGTCTACACACTTAAGGTTCGATGATGCTAGGTGTCGTGGTTTTTTCACGGCAGATGTCCGGGTTACCATACTTGAATTCGTTGCCATCGCCATGGTAGTGGACTCAAAGGGGTTAGACGAGACAAAGGACATGAGTTTACCCAGGTTCGGCCCCTCAAGTCGAGGTAAAAGCCTATGTCCTGCTTGTGTTGTTATTGCTTGATGTATCGATTACAAGGAGCTAGAAGCTTGCCCTAGTTTTCGATAACCTAACCTCTATGTCGCCCCGGCTCTGCCTTTATATCAGAGGTCAGAGTCGTCGCGTCTTACCTATTGTACAACCGGATCATGATTACATCTCCGAATCTATCTCTACCTTACCATCCAAGTCATCCTTTGGAAGGTCTTGCACCTCCGGGTCTCTGTCGTCCGACCCACAACAAGAGCTGCCAATCTTCTTGGGCCTCCAACTGATACATGTCTCTGTGGGACGGCTCATAGCCAATGCTATCAACCGGAACCTTCTTGTCGGGTCATATCACTGGGTTATTTCCCCAACATTAGGCCCCAGGCTGAAGTGAGCCAGCTCATTTCATCCGTCTCTTGTGATTGTCTGAGAGTCGCCACGGGATGACCCGGCGTGACGTGGCAGATACGCTGACGTATCAAATCTTTCACATTTAACCGTTCTCCGAAGATCGAGGCGTCTGTTTCGGCAAGACCGGTGTCAACGCCTGGGAATCCGCACCGCCTCCCTGTTAAATAGGACCCGCACGGGTCAAATGAACGCCTTCCTGCTCGTGCGCCCCTTCTCCTTCCTTCTGCCGCTCGCCCGACGCCCGAGCTCGCCTAACACCCCGCTCTGGCGCCGCTGTCCGTGCTGTTTCAATTCAGGCCGCTACATCGCCCTGGTCGCATCAGAACTGCTCCCGCCTTCATCTCCACCACCGGTAAGTTCTCCTCCCGTAGCATAGTGCAGTAGTAGGTAGGGTTCGCCGGTCGGACCTCCGCCGCGCGTCGCATTTCGCCGGCGCGGCCGCTTGGCCAAGTCTCGGGCCCAGCCGCGCATCCCTTTATGCTGCGCGGTCTCCACCGCCACCGTTTGTGGCTCTCCCGTGTGCAATGCGCAATCAGTTTAGTGTCGTAGGCCGTTTTCCATTTCTCAGTGTTCTTCGACTAGGTCATCGTAGAACTTTATTTTTTAGCTTCGATAGATCCAAAATCTTTGCAACATTCTTTGAAACCTGTTTGTCCGACTCTTATGACAATAGTAAGTCGCTAGCTTTCCTCCGGCTCTTCATCAGCCGGACCCTTTAGAGCCGTTTAATTTTTAGAACCCTATAATTTGTCAGCCGCCACTGTTATCTGCCTTTGTTACTTAGTCGCCATTTTCTTCTTGTACAGTACTTTTAAGCCGCCAGGATGACACGCGCCACCAATTCCTGCAATTGGGTCGGCTCCTGCATAACTGAGGAGTACTTGTCTGAGCTAGTAACCGCTGGCACCCTTCCTCCAAAGGAAGTAATCGGTTGGCGACTTCCGTCTGGTGAGACCCGCCCCGCTCCAAAGAAAGGAGAGGTCATAGTGTTTTTGGATCACATAGAAAGAGGGTTCATGCCGCCCGGGTCAAAGTTCTTCCGCGACATCCTGCACCTGTATAAATTGCATCCCCAGGACCTGGCGCCAAACTCCGTCTCAAATATCTGCCACTTTCAAGTCCTCTGCGAGGCGTATCTCCAATCAAGACCATCAGTCGGACTCTTCAGAGAATTCTTCTATGCCAACCGCCAGACCGAATGCAAAGGCGGACCAAGCTTAGAACTCAGAGGAATTACCATCCAGCATCGTAGGGGTATCACTTTTCTTGCTATCCATATGCCCATCCACCGGAAGGACTGGAACAAGACGTGGTTCTACTAGAAGGACACGTCCCCTGAGTCAGAGCGTCGTCTGCCGGGCTACCGTCCTTCCCGGCTCGCAACCGACACCTCTCTGCCTGACTGGCTCTCGGCTGCCGACCGTGCAAAATATGAAGGCCCCCATGCCAGAGTGAAGGCTCTCCTGGCCAACGGCCTCATTGGGACAGATCTCATCCGCTGCTGGGTGGAGTGGCGGATCATGCATCTGAGTCGCCGGGACCGGCTCATGTGTTCCTATCCGGAGAAGTACGACAGTGAGCTATGCTTCAACACCACCACTCTGACTGAAGATGACGTCTGTATGACCGTCCGGAGTCTGGTGCATGAAACCTCCGGCTCATGCAGTGCCATCGGCCTAGCAGCCTTCTGCGCGGCCAACCCGGCACCTCTTGTAAGTGTTTTCATCTTTCCTCCGTCTATTGTATGTTTGCATATTCCTTTCAAAGTTTGATATCTTTCCTCCGGCTTACCTTGCACAGGCGGATTCCGACTTCTGGAAGAAGGAATACGTTCCTCCTCCGAAGGTGACCAAAAAGAAAGTCGCCGCTAAGAAGCAGAAGAAAGCGGCTCCCCAAGAGAACTGGTTTGAACCTCCAGCCTCTTCAGAGTCGGAGGTAAGACCTTTCAATTATACTCACTTAACTTTTTCACCTTGCCGGCTCTTTGAATAACATTTTTCCGTGTCTCACAGGAAGAAGTAGAAACAAGTCACACCAACGTTCCTGAGGTAACATGCTTGTATTCTAACTCAGAATATTTCTTCCGAAAGCCACGGTGGGTCGTTAGAAAATTTCCTCTATCTCATCCTCTTGCTCATCTGGCTCCTGATTTCCTTTCAAAAAAGCAACAGCAAGCTGAGCGGCGTTAGACCCGAAGCGTCGGCTCTACAGAGCTTGCGTCTGGATTGCCAGACTCGTCGGCTCGTAAGAAACGGCCTGCAGAGGTTAACACTCGTGCTCTTCTTTTTCATTTCTCTTCATATCCAAGCATCTTATAATTTCCGTGTCTTGCTCTTCCAGAAGACGCCTTCTTCGGGTGACTCTTCTGCATCAGTAATCCCCCCACCAAAGATCAATCCTCTGTAAGTATTTTTGAAATATCCAGGTATCCTGACGAACATCAATCTCTTTTAAGCACTAACTCTTTTCTTTACAGTGCTCAAGCAAAACGCCGTAAGACCCATCAGCCTTCCTCCAGCCCTGTAATCGACACCGAAGAACCTGAACAGTCGGCTCCGGCTCAACCAGAAATTGTATTGCCGGAGGAGACAACAGCGGAAGAAGAAGCTCCACCAGCGGCTTCTACTAAACCGGCTGCGGATAACATCATAATGGAGAACTCTCCCGCTGCTCCTTCGAAGCTAGTTACGCTTATCAGAACCCCCGCGACTCCAGATGTTATCATCATCGGGTCTGCCCATAAGGATCCTTCAGCACCACATGTCTTAACCCGACATCCTGAGCCGTCCGAAGCTTCACGGAAACTTCAATTCGACTCATCATACGACAAAATGACAGCCGAGGAACTCCACTCCGGCTATATGAACCGAGTCAACACCAGCCGAGATTTGGAACTCCGGCTGGTCAGCATGATGAAAAAGAAATATGAGGTATGCTACTTTTCCTGGTCAGAACCTTCCTCAGCCCCCAAGGGCCGGATTAAATCTGACATAGAATTGAATTCGGCTCTTCTTTTGAAGCTTATATAGAAAAAATACTCTTTCTTTGAAATCATGCAATACTTGTACACTGCCAACTGTAGCCCCCAAGGGCCGGCTCAAATTTATTTGGGTCGGAACTTTTTAAGATTAGAAGAGAACCATATCATAGCCCCCAAGGGTCGGCTCAAATTTATTTGAGCCGGGACTTCCATAGTCTGAATCAAAAGCGTAGTGTAGCCCCCAAGGGCCGACTCAAACTTTATTTGAGTCGGGACTTTTGAGATTGTAGAAAAGAGCCAATGTGTAGCCCCCAAGTTCTGGGTCAATTTCTAGGAAGATGAGTCGGAACTGTAGAAGTTAACAGATCAAATATACATTAGCCCCCAAGTGTCAAATATATTGCTTGCAATGTGTTTGAGATTTGTAGAAATTTAAACTGTGATCCCTTATGTTTTACGAATACTCTTGCTGCTGTAATAACCTTTATTTCACCTTTGATGTACACAGGATGCTCTGAACGCCGCCGGCTCTGAGCTGGCTGATCTCAAGACTGATTTAGCCGCTCAACAAGAAGCTCGAGGACTTGCTGACGAAATTTGCCGGATCTTAGCCGAAGAAGTGGCCAAGCTCACCGCCGAACTAACAACTGTAAAAGAATCAGTTGAGTCGGAGAAAGCTGCATTAGCCAAACGGGCGGATGATGCCGACCAGCGGCTCATCGCTGTTGTTGATGAGCTTCAAGGGCTCAAACGGCACATCTCCAAGATGTCTGCCGCCTTATTTGGTAAGGATATCTTTCCTGCACTCCTCATTTGAACGTCTTTGATTTAACAACCGACGACTGACCTATGTCTTCCAGCTCCTGCAGGACCTCTGAGCCGGCAACTTGCCGATGACAGCATTCTGGCACTGAAGGCGATGTACACCTTCACAGAACAATTGTACTATGGAGCAATGTTCACTATAAAAAGCTTGCAGTACAGGGATAAGATTCCCAAGGCCCTAAAAGAGATGTTGGAGCTGTTTTCAACGGTTCCAAAGCAAATCCAAGAGCTGAAGAAGTCGGCGTTTCATGCTGGAGCCGTCGCAGGCCTGAGCCGGGCCATGGCCTTTGCGCCGGATCTTACAGCAGAAGAGATGATGGGAGGGTATCCATCGAAGAAGGTGGACGGCTCAGAGTTCGCCGACGAAGACTATTACAAAGTCGTCAAGGCCTCTCGCCATCTGGCGTCTGTAATGGATGATGAGGCAGAGGACGAATTAAAAAACTATCAAGGCGCCTACGACCAGGAAGATAAGCGGATGCACGGACCTCTTTACGAGTGTCAAGACTTAATACCCGCCCAAAGCAAAGATCTCTTCCCTGGTGAGCTCAACGTCGCGCCTTTCTTCTCCGGGTCATTTGATGCTATGTCTAACTGCAACTGGGAACATGGCAATCTTCAGATCCGCTCCGCAGAAGACCCAGAGAAGGATCGGCCGGCTGAGTAATCAATCTTTGTAACAATCATAGAAATTGTCGGCTCTTGTAATTACCCGCCCATGGCGTCCAAAAACTTTTGCATAAATATCGTACGTTCCTTAGAAGAAAATATTTTGTAACAGCTCTTGAATATTGAAATGCATCCACCGGCTGTTTTGCTTTATAAGACTTGTCTTCCTTCTCAGCTCTGTTCTTCCAGCTTTGATAAGCTTACCACCGATTCATGTGAGATACTTTGTAAATCGTCAGAGCTCATTTAGATCCAGGCAACACCTCTAGTGGTAGTCAGCCCCCAGGAATAAAACACAGCTGTTGATAGACCAGCACATAGTCTTTTTGAAACATGTATCCTTCATCCGGACCCATGAGAGCCGGGAAGTTTATTCCACCAGCCCGAGCATTACAACTCCTTGTCTTATGATAAAAAGGTCATGGAAGAGCCGGCTGCCATAGGATAAAGTAAGCTATTCCTGACAATAGGAAGCTTCCATGTGACAACGACGACTGTTGAAAACTTTAAAAGTGGCCTACAGCCGGCTGTAAGAGGGGTGATGTAAACTATGCCATGACAGCAAGGAGCCTCCTCAAATCAGCTAATATTGAATAGGGTCAGATGCCGATGGTATTATGTAAGCTATACCTTATGGCAAGAAGCAACCATTCGACAGCCGCGACTAGTAATTGTACTAGCCGGCTGCGTGAAGGGTTTATGTAAGCTATACCCAAGGGCAAGAAGCCTCCTTCTACAACTATTTTTGGCGTAAACGCCGGTTGTTAGGGTGAGATAAGCAAACCCGTCGGTAAGAAGCCCCCTTTGACAACCGCGGTTAATAAGTAACCGGAAATGGCATAAAAGCCGGCCATTAGGGTGAGATAAGCGATACCCGTCGGTAAGAAGCCCCCTTCGATGGCCGCAGCTGATAAACAACTGGAATTTGATGTACACGCTGCTGCCTTAGGGGAGTTTTTTAAGCTATACCAAAGGTAAGAAGCCTCCATCCGCAACAGCGCTTAATGTACTCAAACTATACCTCATACTAGTTCAGGGTCTCTAAAGCGAGATTGGCTGTCAACTATGTGAGCCGGCTCAGGGTCTCTAAGGCGAGATTGGCTGATAAGAGCTAAATTAATTAACTTACAACAGTTCAGGGTCTCTAAAGGGAGATCGGCCGTCAACTCTGTGAGCCGGCTTAGGGTCTCTAAAGCGAGATTGACTGGTAAGAATAATAACAGTTCAGGGTCTCTAAGGCAAGATTGGCCGTCAATTCTGTGAGCCGGCTCAGGGTCTCTAGAGTGAGATTGACTAGAATAAATTCAACTTGGCACTTGAACCAGTTCAGGGTCTCAAAGACAGATTAACCAGTAAGACCTTGACGGATCAAAAGAGCCATAGGAACTGCAAATTTGCTGGTATTGAAGAATTTCCTCTTTAAATCATAAGGATACACATAAGAGCCGGAGCTCAAGTCTTTGGTAGTAGTACTACTCTCTATAAATATGATATGTACAATGATAATAGATCTGCATCATCTCTTAAGTATAATATGGCCGCAAGTGTGCCACGTTCCACGGCCGCAAAGTCTCCTGACCCGCCGTATCCGACTCATCACGAATATCAATGAGATAGTATGACCCGTTGTTGAGGTTTCTGCTGACCACAAAGGGCCCTTCCCATGGTGGAGAGAGTTTATGCATCCCAGTTTGATCTTGAATAAGCCGGAGCACCAGGTCACCTTCCTGGAATGTCCGGGTCTTCACCCTGCGGCTATGATAGCGTCGCAGGTCTTGCTGGTAAATTGCTGATCTGGCCGCTGCTAACTCTCGCACTTCGTCCAAGGCATCCAATGCATCTTGACGTGCGAGCTCATTGTCCGTCTCAACATAAGCTGCCACTCTTGGTGAATCATGCCGGATGTCACTGGGTAGAACCGCCTCAGCTCCGTAGACCATGAAAAAAGGTGTAAAACCTGTAGACCTGTTAGGTGTAGTCCGGATGCTCCATAAGACGGAAGGCAATTCGTCAACCCAACACCCGGGTGTCCATTGCAAAGGCACCATGAGCCGGGGTTTAACCCCTCGCAAGATTTCCTGATTCGCCCGCTCGGCCTGGCCATTAGACTGTGGATGTGCCACGGCTGAAACATCAAGTCGGATATGCTCCTTCTCACAGAACGCCTTCATAGCCCCCTTAGACAAATTTGTACCATTATCTGTGATAATACTGTGTGGATAGCCAACACGATAGATCAATGACTTGACAAACTCAACCGCTGTGGCTGCATCACACTTGCTTACTGGCTCAGCCTCCACCCATTTGGTAAACTTGTCAACCGCCACCAAGAGGTGTGTTTTCTTATCTTTGGACCTCTTGAAAGGTCCTACCATATCAAGCCCCTAGACCGCAAATGGCCAGGTAATAGGTATCATCTGCAACTCTTGAGCTGGAACACGAGCATGTCGGCCAAATTTATGACAAGCATCACACTTACGGACCAGATGCTCTGCGTCCTTATGAGCCGTCAACCAGAAGAAACCATGTCGAAAAGCCTTGGCCACTAAAGATCGTGACCCGGCATGATGCCCACAGTCGCCAGCATGAATTTCACGTAAGATCTGTTGGCCCTCCTCTAGGGCTACACATCGTTGGAAAACACCCGTCACACTGCATTTATGTAACTCGCCCTTGATAATTGTCATGGACTTGGAACAGTGAACGATTTCCCGAGCCCGGCTCTCATCATCCGGCAACTCACCGCGCGTCAAGAATGCTAAATAAGGAGTAGTCCAATCTGGAATAACATGTAAAGCCGCCACTAGAGCCGCCTCCGGGTCAGGAATTGCCAGATCCTCCTCAGAAGGCATCTTGACAGTCGGATGATATAACACATCAAGAAAAACATTAGGCGGCACCGGCTTACGCTGAGACCCGAGTCGTGATAAAGCATCAGCTGCCTTGTTCCGTCGACGATCAATATGATCCACCTGATACCCTTTGAAATGGCCTGCAACAATATCAACCGCCTGACGATAAGGCGCCATCCGTGGGTCTTTAGAATCCCCTGAAACCTACTGAGCCACAAGATCTGAGTCGCCTAGGCATCTAACCCGGCTCAAGTTCATCTCCTTAGCAACTCTCAAACCATGGAGCAAGGCTTCATACTCAGCAGCATTATTAGTACAGGGGAACATCAACCGGAGCACATAACAAAATTTATCACCCTTGGGGGAGGTGAGAACCACTCCAGCACCAGACCCCTCAAGCTGCTTAGACCCGTCAAAGTGTATAGTCCAATATGTGTTATCCGGCTTCTCTTCAGGCGCCTGGCGCTCTGTCCAATCATTTATGAAATCCACCAAAGCCTGAGACTTAATTGCTGTACGAGGGGTGTAACTGACGTTAAGAGGTCCCAAATCCAAAGCCCATTTAGAAATCCGCCCTGTAGCCTCTCTGTTCTGAACAATATCTCCCAATGGGGCAGAGCTTACAACAGTTCTTAGATGGCCCAAAAAGTAGTGCTTCAGCTTACGATTAGCCATAAAGACCCCGTATACAAGCTTCTGCCAATGCGGATACCGCTGCTTGGACTCACCCAAGACCTCACTGATGTAGTAGACAGGCCTCTGAACAGGATATTCCCTTCCCTGCCTCCTTGCATTCAACCACAATCGCCACACTGACCGCCCGGCTGTTAGCTGCCACGTATAAGAGTAGCGGCTCTTTCTCAGCCATAGCGGCCAATACTGGCGGCTCAGTCAACTGCTTCTTAAGAGCTTCCAACGCCTCTGCGGCTGCCTTGCTCCACTTACACTCGTCTGTCTTTTTCATCATTTGATATAAAGGGATGGCTTTCTCCCCAAGCCGGCTGATGAACCGGCTCAGCGCAGCAATCCGGCCTGCAATACGCTGAACATCATTGATGCACGTCGGCTCTCGCAAAGAAGTAATAGCCTTGATTTTATCCGGGTTAGCCTCGATGCCACGCTCAGAGACCAAGAACCCCAAAAGCTTTCCTACAGGAACACCAAAAACACACTTTCCCGGGTTAAGCATCATATTGTAGACCCGGAGATTATCAAAAGTTTCCTTAAGGTCCTCCAAGAGGGTTTCTTTCTTCCTTGACTTCACCACTATGTCATCCACATAGGCATGAACATTACGGCCAATCTGACTGTGGAGACAGTTCTGCACACACCGCTGATAAGTCGCCTGGGCACTCTTAAGCCCAAAAGGCATGGAGACATAGCAGAACGCCCCAAAAGGTGTGATAAATGATGTCTTCTCCTGGTCCTTGACTGCCATTTTGATCTGATGATACCCAGAGTAAGCATCCAAAAAGCACAAATTCTCACAATCGGCTGTTGCATCAATGATCTGATCGATGCGAGGAAGTGCAAAGGGATCAACCGGACAAGCCTTGTTGAGATCTGTGTAATCTATGCACATAAGCCAAGTACCATTCTTTTTAAGTACCAACACTGGATTAGCCAGCCACTCCGGGTGAAAAACTTCGACTAAAGCCAGCGGCCAAGAGCCGGGCAACCTCTTCTCCAATAGCTTTCCGCCACTCCTCATTGAAACGCCACAGAAACTGCTTGATCAGCTTGAATTTTGGATTCACATTAAGATTGTGCTCAGCGAACTCTCTTAGTACACCCGGCATGTCAGAAGGTTTCCATGCAAAGATGTCCCGATTCTCACGGATGAATTCGATGAGCGCACTTTCCTATTTGGGATCCATATGAGCCCCGATGATAAACTGCTTGGATGAGTCGCCAGGGGTAAAGTCCACTGTTTTAGTATCATCCGCTGAAAACTTGAGAGGCGGATCTGTTTCTGTGTTTGGCTTCTTCAACGGAGTCATGTCCTCCGGGTCAACATTCTCTTTATAAAATTTTACCTCCTCCTCTGCACAGCTAGCCTTAGCATAAGCCGCATCACCTTCCTCGCACTCAATAGCCGTCTTCCGATTGCCATGAACCGTAATCGTGCCATTTAAACCGGGCATCTTGAGCTGCAGATAAACATAACAAGGCCTAGCCATGAACTTGGCGTAAGCCGGCCGCCCGAATAATGCGTTATAAGGGCTCTTGATCTTGGCTACCTCAAACCACAAGGTCTCCACCCTGTAATTGTACTCATCGCCGAAAGCCACCTCCAAAGAGATTTTACCTACTGGATATGCCGACTTACCAGGCACCACACCATGAAAAACAGTAGATGAAGTTTTAAGATCCTTGTCAAATAGCTTCATCCACCAGAAAGTGTCATAATATAAGATGTTGATACTGCTACCTCCATCCATGAGCACTTTATTTACTCCATAACCGTGTATCTGAGGGGGCACGACCAGAGCTAACCGGCCCGGGTCATCCACCCTCGGCGGGTGATCTTGCTTGCTCCATGTTATCTCATACTCTGACCACGGCAGGTATCGTGGGAGAGCCGGCTCGACCGTATTAACCGCTCGCCTCCGTAGTTTGTCATCTCACCAGCTGTTACCAGTCGTAAACACATGATACTGCCCTGAACTGAGCTGCTTCGGGTTACTCTAAAACCCAGACTGATTGCGCTGCTACTGTTGTTGTTGTTGCTGCTGATTATTATGATTATTGTTGCTAGGATGCTGTTGATGCTGCTGATTATTATGACCCGGATGACCTGCTCCTGAGCCACCAGCAGCAAAGCCAGCACCTGACCTGCCGTTGCCTGACCCGCCAGGCCCTGAGCCGCCAGGCGGCCCACCGCCCTGATTATGAGGTGGTTGGAAGTGTTGATTCTTAAATCTCTGCATGATGAAACAGTCGCCCCACGCATGCGTGGATGCCTTCTCAGGCGTACTGTGCTCCGAACAGGGCTTCCTAAGCACCGCTTCCAATTTAAAAGGGGACCTATTATCACGCTGGTACGGCTTATAATGCCCGTTCCCCTTAGGAACATTCGGCCCTGTGTTAGCTTTGCCACCAGCTCTGACCCGCCACCAACGTTCTGCTATCTGTTCTGATTCCCGTTGTTTCCAAAGCTCTTGCCTTGGTTGTTCTTCTTTCCCTGATTTGACTTCTCCTCATCCGAACCCGGATCTTTGGTGGTGTCTTAGTTGGCATACTTCGTTAGAGCCGTCGTGAGCTCCCCCATATCTTGGCACATGCGTTTAAGCAAGCCAAGCTTCTGCTTCAGTGTAACAAAATGACAATTCTTCTCCAGAAAGAGCACCGCTTCAGCCGTTGTGATCTGTTCGGACGAGTGAATAATGGTCGACACCCGCCGAACCCAATGATGAGCCGACTCATTCTCCTGCTGTACATAGTGATCCAAATCTACAATAGTCATAGGATGCTTGCAAGTCCCTTGGAAATTTTTGATGAACTTCGCCCTCAATTCAGCCCAAGAACTTATAGTGTTGGGTGGCAAACCCTTTAACCATGTGCGAGCCGGGCCCTCAAGCATCATGATGAAATATTTTGCAAAAACAGCTTCACTGACGTCTAGCATCTCCATAGCTAGCTCATAGCTCTCAACCCAAGCCTCGGGAGGGAGATCCGCCGTGTAGTTAGGCACCTTCCGAGGCCCCTTAAAATCTTTAGGCAACCTTTCACTCCGTAGAGCCGGAGTTAAGCATGGAACTCCCATGACTCTAGCGCTACCAGCCGCCCCGGCCTCTGTCAATACTGAGGGCCCGAAACCCGAAGGAGCCATTGCCATCTCTTGTTCTCGCCTGTTTCTCGCCCGGTCCACCAAGGTTTGTGCGTCTAGCGCCGTACGTCCTCCTACGGGCCCATGATGTGGACCGCTGCTGGAAACCGCCAGCGACTCATAGCACCGGCTAAAGCTTCGACTGTGAAGAGGGGTGGAATGGATTCGGCTCCGGCTGTGAGTGTACTTCTCTTGCTGAGCCACGGCCGTCTATAAGTACCCGATGGCGTTCCTCACCTCCTCCGCAAAGGGCGCCTCATCTGGGATAGGTATTGTTCGAAGCTGAGCAGCTGCCGCTACCAGGTTCTCGGTCGGGTTAGTATAATGACCCGCCGGTGTCGTGAACCCTCCGGGCGGAGTTATGTGAGCCGCTGCTCGCCCTTCCTCAAGGGCAGCTGCTGCTCTCCTAGAGCCGGGGGTATTGAAGAGATTCCTCGCGTCATAGCGCTCTGGCAGACGGGATTGATGCCTCCTGCGGTGTACAACTGCCGTGGAAGCTTGTTCCAGCCCCAAACGAAGAGCATCGGCTTTGAGCCGTGTTTAACTCAGTTATCCTCTAACGTTCCTCGGCCATCCGGCCTTTGATCCTTGCGATCTCCTCATTACGAGCCGCCTGATTCTTTGGTGTGACCTCTGTAGCCAACATAGCTTCAAGCTCATCCATCAATTCCACAAGGCCCTGAGCCGGCGGCTGGGGAGGGTTAGCTCCTGCCCAGGCCGCCCCTGGCCCTGCCATGAATACCGCTGCATGAGACGGCCGCTCCGGCTCACCTGACTCGCCATGCTCTGACTCGGGGCGAGTGCCACCGTATCCCCCAAGGCCACCATTGCTGAGCTGATAGATAGATTCTATTTCCCCACTTGACGACTCATCGTCCGAGTGCACGAGAGTCCCTTGAGATCCGGATGTTTCTAGATCCATACCTTGAGTGATGCCCACGAAGACGTGCTCCTGAACCGGGTTAACACGGACAGGGCCTACCTTACGCGCGGGCTGAAGATGGCGAGTCGGCTCGATGATGTTGGTGCAGATATCCGGCCCGGGTGTAGATCCGTCGATCTTTCCGATGAACACTTGGATCCTGCCAAATGGAACCCTAAAACCATACTCCACAGAAGCAGCATCGAGCCCCCAGCCGGCGTCGTCGATGTAGAGCCGGCCACGGCGACTCTTGCTCATCTTCCCAACCTTGTATCCTTCGAGCTCCGGAAGAGAACCCTTTGAGAACTCGACACCACCTAACGCGAGCCCCACGGTGGGTGCCAACTATCGTGGTTTTGTCACGGCAGATGTCCGGGTTACCAGACTTGAGTTCGGAGCCATCGCCATGGTAGTGGACTCAAAGGGGTTAGACGAGACAAAGGACACGAGTTTACCCAGGTTCGGCCCCTCAAGTCGAGGTAAAAGCCTGCGTCCTGCTTGTGTTGTTATTGCTTGATGTATCGATTACAAGGAGCTAGAAGCTTGCCCTAGTTTTCGATAACCTAACCTCTATGTCGCCCCGACTCTGCCTTTATATCAGAGGTCATAGCCGTCGGGTCTTACCTATTGTACAACCGGATCATGATTACATCTCTGAATATATCTCTACCTTACCATCCAAGTCATCCTTTGGAAGGTCTTGCACCTCCGGGTCTCTGTCGTCCGGCCCACAACAAGAGCCGCCAATCTTCTTGGGCCTCCAACTGATACATGTCTCTGTGGGCCGGCTCATAGCCAATGCTATCAACCGGAACCTTCTTGCCGGGTCATATCACCGGGTTATATCCCCAACACTAGGGTTATAGGGAAATGGTATACCTGATTACCGAAGATTTTTTCGGGCTCATCGGTAGTGTACCGGAAGTGTCGAGAGGGTGCCAGAGGACCCCCGGGAGGGGTGTGACGACCTAAGGACCTCATGGGCTGTTAGATAAGGTGTACCAGCCATTATTGGGCTGTCCAAGACCTTCCCTAAAGTCCCATGCACATAGGGATAAGGAGATAAGGCAAAAGGAGTTCAAAAGGAGGAGATCCACCACCCGTGTGGGAGGTGGACTGCTCCCCTAGCTCGCCCGAATCCCTCCTCCTTAGAGAAGGGGCCAAGGCAGCCCTCCCTCTCCCTGCTCCTATATATACTTGAGGTTTTGGCTGTTTTGAGACACAACAATGATCTCTATCTCCCACGGCGCGGCCCGACCTCTCTTCTTCCTCCTCTGTAGTGCTTAGGCGAAGCCCTGCCGAAATACCGCGCTGCTCCACCACCACCACACCGTCATGCTGCTGTTGGAGCTCTCCCTCAACCTATCCCTCCTCCTTTCTGGATCAAGGAGTGGGAGACGTCACCGGGCTGCACGTGTGTTGAACGCAGAGGCGCCATTGTTTGGCGCATAGATCGGAATCCACCGCGATCTGAATCGCAGCGAGTACGACTCCATCAACCGCGTTCATAGCAATGCTTCCGCTTAGCAATCTTCAAAGGTATGAAGATGCTCAAAACCCTTACACGTTGCTGGTCTCTCCATAGATTGATCTTTGTGATGCGTGGGAAAATTTTGATTTACTACTACGATCCCCAACAATGGCATCATGAGCTAGGTCTATGCGTAGAATCTATGCATAAGTAGAACACAAGTTGTTGTGGGCGTCGGTTTTGTCAACTTTCTGGCCGTTACTAGTCCAATCTTGATTCGGCAGTATTGTGGGATGAAGCGGATCGGACCGACCTTACACATACGCTTACGTGAGACTGGTTCCACCACAGATGCACTCGTTGCATAAGGTGGCTAGCGGGTGTCTGTCTCTCCCACTTTAGTCGGATCGGATTTGATGAAAAGGGTCCTTATGAAGGGTAACTATAATTTCGCATATCACGTTGTGGTTTTTGCATAGGTAAGAAACATTCTTGCACGAAACATATAGCAGCCACGTAGAAACTTGCAATAACAATTAGAGGACGTCTAACTTGTTTTTGCAGCATATGCCGTGTGATGTGATATGGCCAAAGGGTGTGATGTGATATATGAGATGTATGATATTGATCATGTTCTTGTAATAGGATTCACGACTTGCATGTCGATGAGTATGACAACCGGCAGGAGCCATAGGAGTTCTCTTAATTTATTGTATGAGATGCATTGCCATGTGATTACTTTACTTTATTGCTAAACCGTTAGCTATAGTAGTAGAAGTAATATTTGGAGAGACAACTTCCGCGGAGAAACAATGATGGAGATCATGATGATGGAGATCATGGTGTCATGCTAGTGACAATGATGATCATGGTGCTCCGAAGATGGAGATCAAAGGAGCAAGATGATATTGTCCATATCATGTCACTATATGATTGCATGTGATGTTTATCATGTTTTACATCTTATTTGCTTAGAACGACGGTAGCTTAAATAAGATGATCTCTCACTAAAATTTCAAGAAATGTGTTCCCCCTAACTGTGCATCGTTGCGAAGGTTCGTTGCTCCAAAGCACCACGTGATGATCGGGTGTGATAGGTTCTAATGTTCGCATACACCGGGTTTAAGCTAGATTTACATACGTGATACACTTAGGTTAACATGACGAGCCTAGCATGTACAGACATGGCCTCGGAACACGAGAGACCGAAAGGTCGAACATGAGTCGTATAGAAGATACGATCAACATGGATATGTTCACCATTGATGACTAGTCCGTCTCACGTGATGATCGGACACGGGCTAGTCGACATGGATCATGTGTCACTTACATGACTAGAGAGATGTCTATCTGAGTGGGAGTTCATTATATAATTTGATTAGATGAACTTAATTATCATGACCTTAGTCTAAAAATGTCTTTAAAATCTATATTGTAGATCAATGGCCAACGCTAATGTTGCCCTCAACTTCAACGCGTTCCTAGAGAAAACCAAACTGAAAGATGATGGAAGTAACTATACGGACTGGGTCCGTAACCTGAGGATTATCCTCATAGCTTCCAAAAGAGCTTATGTCCTTGATGCACCGCTAGGTGACGCACCCGCTCTCGTAGCGGCTGCAGACGTTGCGAACGCCTGGCAGTCGCGCAGTGATGACTAATCCCTGGTTCAGTGCGTCATGCTTTACAATTTAGAACCGGGGCTGCAAAAGCGTTTTGAGCAGCACAGAGCATATGAGACGTTCCAAGAGCTGAAAATGGTTTTCCAAGATCATACCCGGTTCGAGAGATACGAAATCTCCGACAATTTCTTTAGCTGTAAGATGGAGGAGAATAGTTCTGTCAGTGAGCACATACTCAGATTGTGTGGGTTACGCCACCGCTTGACTCAGCTGGACGTGAATCTTCCGGATGAGGCGGTCACTGACAAAATCCTCTAATCGCTCCCACCTAGATACAAGAGCTTCGTGATGAACTACAACATGCAGGGTATGGATAAGACCATTCCTGAGTTGTACTCGATGCTGAAATCAGCGGAGGTGGAAATCAAAAAGGAACATCTAGTGTTGATGGTGAATAAGACCACTAGTTTCAAGAAAGGCAAGGGTAAAAAGAACTTAAAGAAGGACAGCAAAGCAGTTGCCGCGCCGGGTAAGCCAGTTGCCGGGAAGAAGAACAAGCATGGACCCAAGCCTGAGACTGGGTGCTTTTATTGCAAGGGTACCGGTCACTGGAAGCGGAACTGCCCCAAGTACTTAGCGGAGAAGAAGGCCGGCAACGTCAAAGGTATATATGATATAGGTGTTATTGATGTGTACCTTACCAGCGCTCGTAGTAGCTCCTAGGTATTTGATACATGTGCAGTTGCTCACATTTGTAACTCCAAGCACGAGTTGCGGAATAAGCGGAGGCTGGCGAAGGACGAGGTGACAATGCGCGTCGGGAATGGTTCCAAGGTCGATGTGATCGCCGTCGGCACGCTACCTCTACATCTACCTTCGGAATTAGTTTTAAACCTGAATAATTGTTATCTAGTACCAGGTTTAAGCATGAACATTGTATCTGGATCTCGTTTGATGCGATATGGCTACTCATTTAAATCTGAGAATAATGGTTGTTCTATTTGTATGAGAGAAATGTTCCATGGTAATGCATCGCTGGTCAATGGTTTATTTTTGATGAATCTCGAACGTGATGTTATACATATTCATAGTGTGAGTACCAAAACAAGTAAAGTTGATAACGATAGTCCCGCATACATGTGACACTGCCTCCTTGGTCATATTATTTTCAAACGCATGAAGAAACTCCATGCTGATGGACTTTTGGAGTCTCTTGATTTCGAATCATTTGACACATGCGAACCATGCCTCATGGGCAAGATGACCAAGACTCCGTTCTCCGGAACAATGGAGCGAGCAACCAACATGTTGGAAATAATACATACCGATGTATGTGGTCCAATGAGCATTGAGGCTCGTGGTGGCTAGCGTTATGTTCTCACCCTCACTGATGAGTTAGGCAGATCTGGGTATGTCTACTTAATGAAACACAAGTCTGAGACCTTTGAAAAGTTCAAGGAATTTCAGAGTGAGGTAGAGAATCAACATGACAAGAAAATAAACTGCTTACGATCTGATAGTGGAGGAGAATATTTGAGTCACGAGTTTGGCACGCACCTAAGGAAATGTGGAATTGTTTCACAACTCATGCCGCCTGGCACACCTCAGCGAAATGGTGTGTACGAACGTCGTAATCGCCCTCTATTGGATATGGTGCGATGTATGATGTCTCTCACCGACTTACCGCTATCATTTTGGGGATATGCATCGGAGACTGCCGCATTCACTTTCAATAGGGCACCATCTAAGTCCGTTGAGACGACGCCGTATGAACTATGGTTTGGTAAGAAACCTAAGCCGTCGTTTCTGAAAGTTTGGGGATGAGATGCTTATGTGAAGAAACTTCGACCTGAAAAGCTCGAACCCAAAGCGGAAAAGTGCGTCTTCATAGGATACCCGAAGGAAATGATTGGGTATACCTTCTACCTCAGATCCGAAGGCAAGATCTTTGTTGCCAAGAATGGATCCTTTCTTGAGAAAGGGTTTCTCTCAAAAGAAGTGGGAGGAAAATAGAACTTGATGAGGTAATTTTACCTCCACTCGAACCGGAGAGTAGCGCAGCACAGGAATTTGTTTTTATGGAGCCTGATCTGGCTAGAGAGGAAGTTAATGATGATGATCAAGAAACTTCAGATCAAGTTGCTATTGAACCTCGAAGGTCCACTAGGACACGTTTCGCACCAGAGTGGTATGGCAACCCTGTCTTGGAGATCATGTTGTTGGACAATGGTGAACCTTTGAATTTTGAAGAAGCAATGGCGGGCCCAGATTCCAACAAATGGCTCGAAGCCATGAAATCGGAGATAGGATCCATGTATGAGAACAAAGTATGGACTTTAGTGGACTTGCCCGATGATCAGCGAGCCATAGAACATAAATGGATCTTTAAGAAGAAGACTGACGTGGATGGTAATGTGACCATCTATAAGGCTCAGCTTGTCACTAAGGGTTATCAACAAGTTCAAGGAGTTGATTACGATGAGACTTTCTCACCCGTAGCGATGTTAAACTCCGTCCGAATCATGTTAGCAATTGCCGCATTTTGTGATTATGACATATGGCAAATGGACGTCAAAACGGCATTCCTTAATGGTTTCCTTAAGGAAGAACAGTATATGATGCAGCCAGAAGGTTTTGTCGATCCTAAAGATGCTAACAAAGTATGCAAGCTCCAGCGCTCCATCTATGGGCGGGTGCAAGCATCTCAGAGTTGGAACATTCTCTTTGATGAGGTGATCAAAGCATTTGGGTTTATACAGACTTATGGAGAATCCTGTATCTACAAGAAAGTCAGTGGGAGCTCTTTAGCATTTCTCATTTTATATGTGGATGACATATTATTGATGGGAAATGATATAGAACTTTTGGAAAGCATAAAGGCCTACTTGAATATGTGTTTTTAAAGAAGGACCTTGGAGAAGCTGCTTACATATTAGCCATCAAGATCTATAGAGATAGATCGAGACGCCTCATTGGTCTTTCACAAAGCACATACCTTGAGAAGATATTGAAGTTCAATATGGATCAGTCCAAGAAGGGGTTCTTGCCTGTATTACAAGGTGTGAGATTGAGCAAGGCTCAATGCCTGTCCACGGCAGAAGATAGAGAAAAGATGAGTGTCATCCCCTATTATGTATGCCATGCTGTGTACTAGACCTGATGTGAACCTTGACATAAGTTTGGTAGGGAGGTACCAATGTGATCCCAAAGCGAAACACTGGATAGCGGTCAGGAATATCCTGAATATCCTGAAAAGGACCAAGGATATCTTTCTCGTATATGGAGGTGCTGAAGAGCTCGTCATAAAGGGTTACGCCGATGCTAGCTTCCACCCAGATATGTATGACTCTAAGTCACAAACCGGATACGTGTATATTTTGAAAGGAGGGGCAGTCAGTTGGTGCACCAGCAAGCAAAGCGTCGTGGCGGCATGTACATGTGAAGCAGAATACATAGCTGCTTCGGAAGCAGCACAAGGAGGAGTCTGGATGAAGGAGTTCATCACCGACCTAGGAGTGATTCCCAATGTCGGGCCCAATGACTCCGTTCTGCGACAACAATGGAGCTATTGCCCTTGCGAAGTAGTCGAGGTTTCACAAGAAGACTAGGCACATCAAGCGTCGCTTCAACTCCATTCGTGGATATGTCCGGGATTGAGATATAGATATTTGTAAAGTACATATGGACCTGAATGTCGCAGATCCGTTGACTAAACCTCTCTCACGAGCAAAACATGATCAACACCAGAACACTATGGGTGTTCGATACATCACAATGTAACTAGATTATTGACTCTAGTGCAAGTGGGAGACTGTTGGAAATATGCCCTAGAGGCAATAATAAAGTAGTTATTATTACATTTCCGTGTTCATGATAATTTTCTATTGTTCATGCTATAACTATATTAACCGGAAAGTGTAATACATGTTTGAATGCATAGACCACTACATATCCCTAGTAAGCCTCTAGTTGACTAGCTCGTTGATCAATAGATGGTCACGGTTTGTAACATCCCAAATTTTGGAATGTTATAATAATTATTAGAATGTTTGTTTGCTTGAGTGATTGAAATTGAGTCAGAACTTGAAACTTTTTGAAACTTTTGAATGAGAGGGAATGAAATGACTTTCCCAAAATTTTACTCTGCATTCTTTATCCTCAAGAATTCAAATCCATTCCTTCACAAAACCCTAGAGTGAAGATGATATGACTTCTTCCATTTGAGAAAATGAAAAGGGATTTGAAAATGGTTTGAGTTCCATTTGAAAATATCTTTCAGAAAGAAACTTTATGCAACTCAATGATTTTAATGAGAGTGGATAATATGACTTCTTCAAATTATATGAAATATGAGTTGGAAGTTTAAATTTTTGAAAAAAGTGAAGTTGAAAACTATTTGATAAAATTCTCATATGGAGTTTCACTTTCATTTGAATTCCCTATTTGAATTTGCAAGCATCCAAACCCCTTGCAAAAATTTTTTAGAGGAGTAAAATGTCACTCCAAAGCCAGGGTGTATTTTGTGAAGTAATTGAACCATAAAACCCATGGGGTTATTTCAAAAATATTTGCAAAAGTAAATAAAGCCATTTAGGCCTTTTTCTGAAAATGATTTTTTTTAAGTATCTAATTGACCAGGGAAAAATGTCCATTAAATGGCATTAAATATCCTGATAATTTTGGTATAAAACTTTTTATTTTTAGGCAAGTATTTATTGAGACTAAATGGTTTTTGATTCACTGGTAAAATAAAATACGAAAAACTTAAATGCTCTTAAAAGCCCATCGGCCCACTTACCTTATTAGGAGCCCGAAAACCCTCCGCAACGGCCGCCCGTCGGTACGCTCCCTCTCCCCTCTCGCTGACCGGTGGACCCCACCGATCGCTCGCGCCGTCACCGTGCCCATCTCCCTCCTCCGTCCCCTCCCCTAACCTCGCCGGCGACTCCGCGCCAGAGATCCCGCTCCTGTCCCTCTCCCGAGCACCTGACCCCTCCTTTATAAAGCCCTGCCTACCCTCTGCCCATTTTAACCCTTCGCCCCTCTGCCCGAGCCCCAACGTCGCCGGAATACCTCGCCGAAGTTACCGGTCGCCACCACGCCCCTCCTCTCCTAGCGCTCTAGTCTGACCACCCGCCACCTCCCGAGCCCACCAACAGCTCCCACTCGCTCGTGCGCATCACCCAGTGCTTTTCCCCGAGCCCTGGATCCACCAGAGCCCACGCCGACGACCTCGCCGGATCGGACCTCCTCCCGAATGCTCTAGGAGCTCGTGCCGCTCGTCTCCATCGCCCTGAGCACCTCTGACGCCATCGCCAACGCCGGAGACCCCCTGGAGCCGTCGCCCGCATCCAACTGCCGCCGTCGCCGGAGACAACCACCACCGGCAACCCTCCTCGGTGAGCCTCTCTCTCTCTCTCCCCACCATCAGATCTGGATCAACGACATAGATTAGACACAGCGTACCCCTTCCGTTCTTTTAAAAAGAACCGGCCGGTTTTTCTTTTGAATTAATAGACCAAATCGTTTTACTTTAGTTATCGGCCATCCGCTCGATTGGCTCTAGCAAACACACACGTAGCCAATCAGGAAGCGCCACGTAGCCCTATCCGTTAGAAAGCTTTTTTTTTCATTTTCTGATTCTTCTCTAGAAAACAGAATGTTTTCTGTTTTTGTTTTAGTTGTATCTTTTAAACTATTTGGTATTTTTAATTGATTCTTTTTGCATTGTGTCATAAATTTTATCTAGTTTTTGTAGATGCCAAGTTTGACCATATTTGAATATTTAATTTGAATTTAAACAGATTTAATTTAAATCTTGTTTTCTGAATAACTTGAGTTTTATAATATATTTTTGATTGATTCTTTTTGCTACTTGTCACTAGTGATCTTAGTCATCATTAGGTAAAGTTTGAGAATTAATTGGATAAATTTGATTAGTGTTCTTATTCAAAACAGAATCTGTTTAATTCCCTATTAGTTTAATTAGTTTGATTTTCTTTTGGTTTAATTTGAAATCTGAATTTGATTTAACTTATGTTTTAGATTTCATCAAAGAGTGACGTATAGTCCTATCAAGTATTTTTCTGAGAGCGATACTTATCTTCATCAACTGTACAGGCAAGTTCACTTTGACCATCTATTTCATACATATGTTTTATTGCATGTAGTGACATCATTCAACAGATCCCTCCCGTAGTGTTATTGAAATTCTTGTAGTTGAGTAGAATGCATGAGGTAGGAACCCACCACTTGTTACTAAAGCCCCGGAACGCTAGTTAGTGCAATGCTATGCTAAAGCAGACGGGGTCTGGTATGAGTGTTCGTGAGTTGTGTGAAGAAGGACTCCACAACAAGACGACAACTTCATGAAGGCATCTTCACGTCCTGCATCTTCAAGACCTCAAGACTTCGAGACTCGAGAAAACAAGTTTTCAATACACACTACTTGGTGAAGGATGGAATTGATGGGCACCCTCGAGAAACCAATGGATGGCCGGCATGCATGGAGAAGCGCCATGACATCTTGCGGAAAGCTTCACACAGACTCAAAGAGAAGGATGAATACTTCATGCCCGGAAGCTTACCTGTGTAGCCACAAGTCATTATGGGCTCTGGCTTGGTTGACCCTTGTTGTGACTCTGTCTAGGCAGTGCTATGAGATGTAGTCGACGTTAGGATTGGATGGGCACTGTCGGATAGTCATGGAAGCACTCGGTAAGACCATGTTTCGTTCATCCTGTTCTCAAACACCATGTAGTGCGAGAACTTACCAGGAGGGAACGAATCTTGTGGGTAAAGTACACAACACTCTGCAGAGTTAAACCTAATCAATTAGGCGTGTCCCCGGTTACAGACAATTTTGAGCCTCTGGACTTGGATCTATCTCTGAACTCTCAACACTAGACTGATAACTAATTGTGGGCAACTTAAGATACTTGTGGGCATTGAGACATTGGTTGGCGGAACCATGTCATGATAGGTAACTCTATAGTAAGATTCCTGATATCCCTTTTGTTGTAGGAAAATAAAATCAGGTTTTACGCAAAAACTCAGACACAGAGCCACAAAGCCTCTGCATATAGAATAGTCTTTATTCTTCTGTTCTTCTATGGTTATCTTGCCAGTACATTCAATGTACTGACCTATATGGCTGCAACGTATCATGTTGCAGATATTCTTCTACGACGAGTAAGAGTACGATTCAGGGTTACGGTCTGCACTCAACCTGTCGTTGGTGTTATTGGGACTCCACTCCCGTTGACTGTATCCGCTGCTATTTTAAGGTATATATCAGTTTTACGTTATTACATGTGATTGCACTTTGATATATACATTGATGTACTGTGTGTGCCAGCATACCGATCCAGGGATGGCACAGAACACACAGAGGCTTGACTCGTTTTGAGTCGGGTCGCTACAGAAATGGTATCAGAGCACATGTCGAGTGTAGGACGTGACCCTAGAAATTGGAAATCCCTTAGCAAAAGATTTCTCTCCAAGTTGTTTTCAAAAGAGTCTTTACTTCTCATCCTTTCTGGGTTTTATCAAATAGTTAGACAATACCTTTTTCCCTTGACCCCACGAAGGATCAACTGAAGCCACTCCAGGAATGACAAGATATCAGACAACTGGTGACTAACTCAGACAAAGATGTATTCCATCATGGAAGAGCTACAAAAGGGATTGAAGATTATACAAATCTAAAGAAATTGAAGACCATGGAGAATTTCCAAGATATTATGCCCCTAGAAGACCAAACCCCTGTTGTATACTTACGTTAGATACGATGATTTGTGAGCTGTCATTTGTGTGTAAGTTTTATTTTCGACAACCACAACAAAAATCTATTTTTTCAAAAAACCATTGTTTGTATTGTGTGTATCCTCTCCTTTTCTCTCTCTTGTGTCTCATCCCAAAACCTTAACCCCAATAGATGATGATTGAAGCTGGACTTGTGTATTCTGGATCGATGACTCGGTTGGAGACAGAAGAATGGATTCAGAACATGGAGGATCACCTAAGGAGTAACCTTGTTGCAAGGAACGAGATTGTCTAGTATGCTCTTCGGTACTTTGCAGAAGGTGCTGCACATTGGTGGAAGATGCATGAAGATATCCATGATAGGCAGGAATCAATCACATGGAAAGAATTCAAGATGACTTTGCAAGGATCCCATGTTGTTACCAACACCCAGAAGCCCCGTTCCAAAGATGTGAAGAAGATTTGTACCTGCAAGATATGTGGGGAGATAGGACACAACCAAGAAGAACACAAGGATGGATGCCCTTACTGTGAAGAGAAACACCCTGCTAAGGAATGCCCAACTGGGCAGGTGACATGTTTCTTGTGTGAAGGAACTACACATTACCCTGCTCAATGCCAAGTGTACCCCAAGGTACAAGAAGTCATCAAACAGTAGAAGAAAGCCATGAAGGAAGCCTTCAGAGGAAAGTTAGGAGAACTTGTGATGAAGGAAGATATTGAAGACCCTGATGGAGAAGGCCTAACCAGATTTTACTCCAATGCCTTCTATTCTTGTGGAGAGGAAGGACATTTCTCACAGGACTGTAAAAAGGAAAGAAAAGAGTATCTGGGAAACTTCCCGACAGAAGTAGTGGAGTTTGATCCTTGGGAAATTGAAGTTTTGATCAGAACAAAGAACCCCGGGAAGGGAGAAGCCCCTGAACAGAAGGACCTGAGTCATATTAGATGTTTCAAGTGTAAGGATATGGGACACTATACCAATAAGTGCCCAAGAAAGGAACCAGAACTTCCAGGAGCAAAAACCAAGATCAAGAAGCCCCGAGATATGTCAGAAATCATCTGTTTTCAGTGCAAGAAGACAGGACACTATGCTGATAAATGCCCAGAGAAGAAGGCTAAACATGAGTAGTCTGAGTTTTCGATTCTGGATGTAATAAATGAAATAGGTAGCACTCTTACAATTTTCAAGTTATGTAATGGAAGTCTCAGAGTTTGTAATAAGTTCATGAGATCAATGTAATTTATGGTGTCATGAATTATCTTATGTTGTATTACATGATGTTGTTACTCTATGACCCAAGATCTCCGACCATTTTCGAGGATATGAGAAAATATGGTCTTTGCAGACATGAGTGCTTTTCATTTTAAGTGTGGTAGTAACCACAAGTACCTTTCCGGATTAAGGAGTTTGGATAAGTGAATACAGGTGAAGAGAATGTGGAACCACCTCAAACTATGTGGATGATAACCTTTGTGACAAAGTGCTTCCGAAGCTGGAACGTTGAGAAAAAGAATGATGAAGTGAAACCATACCCTAGGTTAAACAGACCAATGGAAAGGAAAATGGATTCCGCTGAGTGGAATCTAAACAAGAATAAGTCTGTGAAGAGTATAACGGAGTGAACTGAAGGTAATGTTGGAATATGGAACGATAGTAACCCCAAGAGTGAGTTAAAGTTGTTCAAGTATTCAAGTGAATCCACAAGTCACTGACCCCAGGATTGATAAGGATCAAGCCCCACCTTTGTGAAGGAAGAAACTTGGAAGAAGCTACGACCGATTAGCAAACGTTTGTCTTAGGAGTTTACGAAAACCTAAGAGATGTGAAGAAACGATATATGTTTTTGCTTAGCTTGTAGAATCAATGGATTTATCCGAACTTTGTTCGTTGACAAGAGAAATTTCTGCAATGCTTGTGAGGAAGCCCAAGTGTTAGAATACGGGATTCACTAGACATTATACAAGGTAATGATTTTAGTGCGACATGGTTTGGCCACCATGACGACTTACTCTTATCATTTTCTTGCTATTCGGATGGTAAATCTGAGTGAATTACCCATAGTAAAGACACGACGTTCTTTGAAGCTTTTTGTTTAAGCCCTAGAATGGTATGATGAAACCCCTTGTACATGATAGTTGCTGTCACACGTAGGAATATTGCGGTGAGGAATAAAGCCAAGACCCATTTCACTGCAGGATAACCACAAATGGTAGACCACCAGGAGATCATCGATAGGTTATTTAGAATGAACACGAGGCCTGTAAGTTAAGAAGACCCAGTACCGGAGGAAATACATGTTGATATGAGGACACAAGATTTTGATATAACGGAAGAGCATCACCGATGGAGATATCGTGGAGAATGTGAACAGACAGATGCACCCACAGGATTACCATGATTTTGAGAGACCAGTAACTCTCATTTTAAGTGTGGTAGACCCACACTTCCAGGTCAATGGATTTATTGGAAGACCCAACACCTTCTTGGTCTGTGGATTTGTTAGAAGACCCCCAAACCCTAACATTTTCTTTCTAGCCCTTCCGAATCTCGAGGACGAGATTCATTTTAAGTGTGGTAGGTTTGTAACATCCCAAATTTTGGAATGTTATAATAATTATTACAATGTTTGTTTGCTTGAGTGATTGAAATTGAGTGAGAACTTGAAACTTTTTGAAACTTTTGAATGAGAGGGAATGAAATGACTTTCCCAAAATTTTACTTTGCATTCTTTATCCTCAGGAATTCAAATCCATTCCTTCAAAAAACCCTAGAGTCAAGATGATATGACTTCTTCCGTTTGAGAAAATGAAAAGGGATTTGAAAATGGTTTGAGTTCCATTTGAAAATATCTTTCAGAAAGAAACTTTATGCAACTCAATGATTTTCATGAGAGTGGATAATATGACTTCTTCAAATTATATGAAATATGAGTTGGAAGTTTAAATTTTGAAAAAAGTGAAGTTGAAAACTATTTGATAAAATTCTCATATGGAGTTTCACTTTCATTTGAATTCCCTATTTGAATTTGCAAGCATCCAAACCCCTTGCAAAGATTTTTGAGAGGAGTAAAATGACACTCCAAAGGCAGGGGTATTTTGTGAAGTAATTGAACCATAAAACCCATGGGGTTATTTGAAAAATATTTGCAAAAGTAAATAAAGCCATTTAGGCCTTTTTCTGAAAATGATTTTTTTTGAAGTATTTAAATTGACAAGGGAAAACTGTCCATTAAATGGCATTAAATCAACTGATAATTTTGGTATAAAACTATTTATTTTTAGGAAAGTATTTATGGACATTAAATGGTTTTTGATTCGCTAGTAAAATAAAATATGAAAAACTTAAATGCTCTTAAAAGCCTATCGGCCCACTTACCTTATGAGGAGCCCGAAAACCCTCCGCAACGGCCGCCCGTCGCCACGCTCCCTCTCCCCTCTCGCTGACCGGTGGACCCCACCGACCGCTCGCGCCGTTGCCGCGCCCATCTCCCTCCTCCGTCCCCTCCCATAACCTCGCCGGCGACTCCGCGCCGGAGATCCCGCTCCTGTCCCTCTCCTGAGCACCTGACCCCTCCTTTATAAAGCCTTGCCTCCCCTCTGCCCATTCCACCCCTATGCCCCTCTGCCTGAGCCCCCACCTCGCCGGAATACCTCGCCGAAGTTAACAGTCGCCGCCATGCCCCTCCTCTCCTCGCACACTATTCCGACCACCCGCCACCTCCTGAGCCCACCAACAGCTCCCACTCACTCGTCCGAATCACCCAGTGCTTTTCCCCGAGCCCAGGATCCACCAGAGCCCCACGCCGACGACCTCACCGGATCAGACCTCCTCCCGAACGCTCTAGGAGCTCGTGCCGCTCGTCTCCATCGCCCCGAGCACCTCTGATGCCACCATCGTCTTCGCCGTGCTCTCCCGCGCCGATTGGTGCCATCGCCAACGCCGGAGACCCCCTGGAGCCGTCGCCCGCATCCAACCGCCACCGTCGCTGTCGCCGGAGACACCCACCGCTGGCAACCCTCCTCGGTGAGCCTCTCTCTCTCTCTCCCCACCATCAGATCTGGATCAACGGCGTAGATTAGACACAGCATACCCATTCGGTTCTTTTAAAAAGAACCGACCGGTTTTTCTTTTGAAATAATAGACTGAATCTTTTTACTTTAGTTATCGGTCGTTCGCTCGATTTGCTCTACCACACACACCTGTAGCCAATCAGGAAGCGCCACGTAGCCCTGTCCGTTAGAAAGGTTTTTTTTCATTTTCTGATTCTGTTTTAGAAAACAGAATGTTTTCTGCTTTTGTTTTAGTTGTAACTTTTTAACTATTTAGTATTTTTAATTGATTCTTTTTGCATTGTGTCATAAATTTTATCTAGTTTCTCTAGATGCCAAGTTTGACCATATTTGAATATTTAATTTGAATTTAAACAGATTTGATTTAAATCTTGTTTTCTGAATAACTTGAGTTTTATAATATATTTTTGATTGATTCTTTTTGCTACTTGTCACTAGTGATCTTAGTTATCAGTAGGTAAAGTTTGAGAATTAATTGGATAAATTTGATTAGTGTTATTGTTCAAAACAGAATCTGTTTAATTCTCTATTAGTTTAATTAGTTTGATTTTCTTTTGGTTTAATTTGAAATCTGAATTTGATTTAACTTATGTTTTAGATTTCATCGGAGAGTGACATATAGTTCTATCAAGTATTTTCCTGAGAGCGATACTTATCTTCATCAACAGTACAGGCAAGTTCACTTTGACCATCTATTTCATACCTATGTTTTATTGCATGTAGTGACATCATTCAACAGATCCCTCCCGTAGTGTTATTGAAATTCTTGTAGTTGAGTAGAATGCATGAGGTAGGAACCCACCACTTGTTACTAAAGCCCCGGGAACGCTAGTTAGTGCAATGCTATGCTAAAGTAGACGGGGTCTGGTATGAGTGTTCGTGAGTTGTGTGAAGAAGGACTCCACGACAAGACGACAACTTCATGAAGGCATCTTCACGTCCTGCATCTTCAAGACCTCAAGACTTCGAGACTCGAGAAAACAAGTTTTCAATACACACTACTTGGTGAAGGATGGAATTGATGGGCACCCTGGAGAAACCAATGGATGGCCGGCATGCATGGAGAAGCGCCATGACATCTTGCGGAAAGCTTCACCCAGACTCAAAGAGAAGGATGAATACTTCATGCCCGGAAGCTTACCTGCGTAGCCACAAGTCATTATGGGCTCTGGCTTGGTTGACCCTTGTTGTGACTCTGTCTAGGCAGTGCTACGAGATGTAGTCAACGTTAGGATTGGATGGGCACTGTCGGATAGTCATGGAAGCACTCGGTAAGACCATGTTTCGTTCATCCTGTTCTCAAACACCATGTAGTGCGAGAACTTACCAGGAGGGAACGAATCTTGTGGGTAAAGTACACAACACTCTGCAGAGTTAAACCTAATCAATTAGGCGTGTCCCCGGTTACGGACAATTTTGAGCCTCTGGACTTGGATCTATCTCTGAACTCTCAACACTAGACTGATAACTAATTGTGGGCAAGTTAAGATACTTGTGGGCATTGAGACATTGGTTGGCGAAACCATGTCATGATAGGTAAGTCTATAGTGAAATTCCTGATATTCCTTTTGTTGTAGGAAAATAAAATCAGCTTTTACGCAAAAACTCAGACACAGAGCCACAAAGCCTTTGCATATAGAATAGTCTTTATTCTTCTGTTCTTCTATGGTGATCTTGCCAGTACATTCAATGTACTGACCTATATGGCTGCAACGTATCATGTTGCAGATATTCTTCTATAACGAGTAAGAGTACGATTCAGGGTTACGGTCCGCACTCAACCTGCCGTTGGTGTTATTAGGACTCCACTCCCGTTGACTGTATCCGCTGCTATTTTAAGATATATATATCAGTTTTACATTATTACATGTGATTGCACTTTGATATATACATTGATGTACTGTGTGTGCCAGCATACCGATCCAGGGATGGCACAGAACACACAGAGGCTTGACTCGTTTTGAGTCGGGTCGCTACACGGTTTCATGACCGTGGACATTGGATGTAGTTGATAATGGGATCACATCATTAGGAGAATGATGTGATGGACAAGACCCAATCCTAAGCAAAGCACAAGATCATGTAGTTCGTTTGCTAAAGCTTTTCTGAATGTGAAGTATCATTTTCTTAGACCATGAGATTGTGCAACTCCCGGATACCGTAGGAATGATTTGGGTGTGCGAAACGTCACAACGTAGCTGGGTGGCTATAAAGGTGCACTACGGGTATCCACAAAAGTATCTGTTGGGTTGGCACGAACCAGGACTAGGAATTGTCCTCCGTGTGACGGAGAGGTATCTCAGGGCCAACTCAGTAAGACATCATCATAATGAGCTCAATGTGAATAAGATGGGATGATGTATTATGGTACGAGTAAAGAGACTTGCTGGTAACAATATGGAAAAAGGTATAGAGATACCGACGATCGAATCTCGGGCAAGTAAAATATCGATAGGCAAGGGAATTGCATACGGGATTGATTAAATCCCCGACATCGTGGTTCATCCGATGAGATCATCGTGGGATATGTGGGAACCAACATGGGTATCCCTATCCTGATGTTGGTTATTGAACGGAGAGGTGTCTCGGTGATGTCTACATGCTTCCCGAACTCGTAGGGTCTACACACTTAAGGTTTGATGACGCTAGGGTTATAGGCAAATGGTACACGTGATTACCGAAGGTTCTTTGGATAACCGGACTAGATCCCGGACGTCACGAGGAGCTCCAGAATAGTCCGGAGGTAAACATTGATATATAGGAAGTCCTGTTTTGGTCACCGGAAAGGTTTTGGGCTCATCGGTAGTGTACCGGGAGTGCCGGGAGGGTGCCAGGGGACCCCCGGGAGGGGTGTGACGACCTAAGGACCTCATGGGCTGTTATATAAGGTGTACAAGCCCTTATTGGTCTGGACAAGACCTTCGCTAAAGGCCCATGCGCATAGGGATAAGGAGATCGGGCAAAAGGAGTTCAAAAGGAGGAGATCCACCTCCCTTGTGGGAGGTGGACTCCTCCCCTAGCTCGGTCGAATCCCTCCTTAGAGGGGGAGGGGCCAAGGCATCCCTCACTCTCCCTCCTCCTATATATACTTGAGGTTTGGGATGTTTTGAGATACAACAATGATGTCTCTCTCCCACGACACAGCCCTACCTCTCTTCTTCCTCCTCCGCAGTGCTTAGGCGAAGCCCTGCCGGAATACCACGCTGCTCCACCACCACCACGCTGTCGTCCTGCTGTTGGAGCTCTCCCTCAAGTCTCCCTCCTCCTTGCTGGATCAAGGCGCAGGAGACGTCACCGGGCTGCACGTGTGTTGAAAGCGGAGGCTCCGTTGTTCGGCGCATAGATCGGAATCCATCGCAATCTGAATCGCAGCGAGTACGACTCCATCAACCGCGTTCTTAGAAAAGCTTCCTCTTAGCGATCTTCAAAGGTATGAAGATGCTCAAACCCCTTACTCGTTGCTGGTCTCTCCTTAGATTTATCTTGGTGATGCATAGGAATTTTTTTATTTACTACTACGATCCCCAACATATAGATGACTCTTAAGCGTGTGACCCTATAGGTTCGGTGAATTCTAGACATAAGCGGAACACTTTCTGATCAATGATCAACATCGGAGCCATGGACACCCATATTGACCCCTATACCCATACAAATGAATATTCGAGTGAACCTTTAGTTGCCATGTGCTATTCCTGTTTCTTCGTGCTATTTTACAACACCCGAGGTGAGATTTATCCACATCCCCATGGATCAACAACTTGTCCACTATGCCAGTTACCTCGTTACCGGTATTGTTCTCTTTTTCGTTTCCGCGTTCCGGCATCCCTGTGATCAAATCACATTGTGTCTGGCCAGACAATGGTGGATCCCATAACACCGAGAGGGCCCATAGATATCTCTCCATCGTGGGAGGAGCAAATCCCAATCTTCACCTTCAAGTTACTCGACATACTTTTCCATGAACCCGTAAGACGCCGTAATAGCCACCCATTTGCGAATGACGTTTAACAAACCCCGAAGTTCATGAATGAAGCATGAATAAACTCAACACTCTCATGGTCTATGGAATTATGCAAAATTTAACTCTCTCTATGTTATTTACCATTAACTTGTGATGAATGTATCTCATAGAATAACATGAATTAGGGTCGATTCAACACAAATGTTCTTCTAACATTGTGCCCTCAAAGTTGCCAGCTTAGACATGCCCATGATGAGGAAAACATAATCATCATGCAACACTTGAGATAGTCTTAGAGGCCAAACTAGGAATACATTTTACCGTTTATTATGCCACACATGCATATGAGTCTTCCTTCGAGCCTCATGGATATTCTAGACTCAAGAACTATAGTAGTTATAGCACGGAATATAAACTTAATTATGAACATGGAGATAAATAATAACATTTATTTTTTCCTCTAGGGCATATCTCCTACAGACTCCCACTTGCACTAGAGTCAATAATCTACTCAGTAATAATGCACTTTACACCTATGTCATACCGGTGTAAAATATGCATCGCTTGTGGAATAGCCTGATGTTGAAAGGATCTGAAAACTTCATCTACTTGTGTATCTTTGCATATCCTCGTGTTTTCATGCTTTCACAAAATCCATATTTTGTGTGGACTTTGTCTTTGTATATCTGTGAATCACAGGTCGAACTTTGATTCCTCAGACCGAGCTATGGGGTAACTACGTGCAATTGTGTTCCATTTGATCAGATCCATCTTGGCACCATACTAAGTTCATGAATGAACTATGTGATTCAACATCCTTGTTGTCACTATTAAAGTGCCAACATACTTAGCCTTTGTTATAGAATTCGCCATAGTAACCTGTTTGGAACAATTCCAACTTCCTCTGCCACCATGTCGTGTATTACACAAAACCCTTAACTAAATCGAAAATCACATGGAGTATTAGTGAAGACTGTATCGATGTAACCTTTTACAAAAAACTCTTCATAATATCCACTTACGAGAAAATATGTCATCAGTGCTACTTTAGTACTCAATGTCATTTTTCACTATTGTCCTATGATCAGTACTTTGATCACTTTGGTATTTGTACTCACAATAGCTTGGGAGTATCAGACATATCTGGTTGTTTTATATACCATGGAATACATGATTAATCCAAACACAAGAGTGTGTGGAATCTCCATCATGTATTTTGCTCATCAGTGTTTTGGGACACCGAGTCTTGCGAAACTCATTCCATGTGACTTCATCAAGAATCACTCCTTGGCATTTTAATGCTAAACTGTTTTAGCATCTTGTCAATATGAATTTTGTCCTAGCCCTATTAGGAAATTCCATATCATAGATAATTATGCCCAATATCAAGGCTACTTAGCCTAAGCACTTCATCAAAAAACAATTTGTTAAGGAAGTCCTAATTCTTGTCAAGAAATCTATATTATTTCCAATTAACAATGTGTCAAGCTCACGAGGTTTTTAGAAATATTATTATGCTCCCACTTACTTTCTTGCAACCACAAGCAACTTCGTTATCCATTGATGAAAACAATCTCTTTTGACAATTTCATTAAAAACGAAGATTCCAACTCCATTTTTCTCTCTTCTGTCCATCGCTGGAACTCTGAAGTTTACATACTCACTAGCATCCTTTGGATCGACAAAATACTTTGCATTGTATCATATACAAGTCCTAGTTTCTATTCCCATTTCATGGAAATTCATTCGCCATCCATGTTTCGTATCTCATGATTGAAATATGTATTAATTGCTAGTTTAACCCGAACCAAATTTAAGCATCGCTATGGAGTGACAATCTCACCGTAGTTAATTCCTTGATTTTTTTATAAGAGACATGTCGAGCTTTATGGATAAAACATTTTTATCTGTATCAGTTTATAGTTCCATTACCATTCGTTAGACTCTGAGGCCTCCGAAGGTTTTATCAAGATCTAATCTTAAATATTTTAAATGGATACTATCTCAGATTATTTTGGCATTTAGCCAATTCTGGAGTCACATCCCATGAACGTTTGCTTGTGTACAATAGGTATATTGTTGTCTAACAACAATATCTCGTCTGCGCATCTGAGAGGTTTGCACGAGTTCTTCCTACGTGGTCCTGTAGCAAGTCCGATCGAAGTCCATACATCTCATGTAGAGGCTTCCGTATCAGTCGCAGTAGGAAACTCTAGAATCATTTCCAAGGTTACTTTCCTTTGACTCTGATGTCAAAGATATTGTTATCTCGTCAAGTTGCACTATCCTCCCACTCACCTTTTTGCAAGAACCATTTTCTACAAAATCATAGCGTTCTGAAGGCAAACCTTTTTGCCTCGGTATAATCAGGGAGGAATACCTAATTACTTGGGATAACCTAAAAATTAGGACTTGTCGGATTTGGAATAGGTTTGTAAACGTTTTACACAAGCCCCATATTTCCAATGTTAAGAAAAGATATATCATGGTTGGGTGTACCATACCATGGAGTCATTTCAACAGATCTGATGGCGCTCTTTTCAGTGTAAAAGCCGCAGTGTCTAAAGCATTACTTTAAAAGGGATAATGGCAAATTGATTTATGTCACCTTTGATCTTACCATGTCATAAATGGTAGGTTTACATGTCACGTACATTCCACTCAGAGTGGTGTTCCGGGAGGTGTAAGTTATGAAACCTTTTTCACAACTCATCAGACTTCCGCTAAACTTGTAACTCAAATATTCCTTTTCGCAGTCTAATTGTAGAAACATAATTTTCTTGTTACAATAATTTCTAATTCCTTTTTGAAAACCTTGTGAATGATTTCAAAAGATCCAGACTTACGACACATCAAGTAAATATCCATATATGTTCTTATGTCATTTCTGAAGATAGATAAATCCACTACTGGCAACAACATTTATCGGACTACACACATCAAAATGTATGATCATCAATAAGTTTGTGTCTTGTTCCTTATGGCATGTGAACAGTACTTTAGTCACTTCACTTTTCGAACAAAATTTTCAAGTGTCAGATGATTCAGAATTAATTGACTTCAAAATCCATTATTATGGAATTTCTCCATGCGGGTTTCTCCAATGTGACCAAATGCAGTGCCATACATATGTGGTATTCTTTTAGTCTTTCGACATTTAGCGTCATTGTTATGGATGTATCATATTACCATAAATATTCATAACATACATCCCATCCTTGATGGATGCATGGCCCTTATGTTATTCATGATACAGAACAACAATTGCTATTTTATGAACAACCCTCTTGCAACAAATGTTATGCAATGGGCTAGAGTGTATAAAAATGAAAAATGAATTATGAAAGTAAACATAGAGGTAATATATTATTATCAGTATTCATAACATATATCTCATTCATAATGAAGGTATGGCCCTTATGTTTTCCATAACATTGAACATTAAAAGTTCTCTTATGAACAACCTTCTTGCAACATACTTTATGCAATGGGATAGAGTGTATAAAACTCCAAAAATGAATTATGAAAATAAATACATACGGTAATACATAGGTGGAAGGTATAGTAACTTTTACTATGTTCCCAGCATGTGTCCGAACCTCATTACTAGCATGTCTTCTAGGATGTAGTGGTTCTTGAATCGAGTTGCAACCGAATGCAACCGAGCGGGTTTACCTATGATTAACTTTTAATCACGACACCCAAGAATTACGGACTAACAGTTTAATCACAATTCCCAAGAACTATTTGTGTTTGACCGGCCTTCCAAACATCAATAACTTGTATGACTTTCATACATGAGCTGGAAATTCCAGACTTCTTTTCTTTTGCCTTTATACTTCTAACAGTCTAACTTTTAGTATTTCTCCTACTTTGAGAAGAAGCACCCAACTTTAAGAGTGGCGTTAGCCTTGGACTTCCTAGGTTAGTAAGTCACACTAACACCCTTTGAACATTTGCTTTCACTTTTAGTTGTTGTTTTATGCACCTTCATCATATGATGGGCGTTCTACTAGGCCCCTCTCTTATCAGTCGAATGCTCAGTAAAGACTTTAGTAATACTTTGCAAACAAACATTGATTTGGATATCTCATATCTTTTAGCCTTTGTTTGTATCCGAAAATAATTTTAAATTCCATGAATATCACATAACTATCCCAAACTTTTGAAGTTTGGGTTTTATGGAAGCAAACATATTGCGCTTGACCATATCGGAATTCTAGCTTTTGGACTGAAGGACGAGAGTCATATCATCCATAGTATCAGTGGGAGAATACCGAAAGCATGCGATAGGACAAAGTCCTTCTCGGCACTCTTCAGGACAGTCCTCACATTACGTTACCAACCGTAAAGTTTTTACCATATATTTAACGGGTATTCAATTTTAATAGGGAAGGTGGAAACACGAGCGATTATTCAACAATTATGCAAATTTAATATAGACAATGTCCGTAATTAATTGCACCGAGAATTAAACAAGTTAATTCTACATTGCGCTCCCACTCAAAACAATATCTCCCATAATTGATTTTGAGTGATACAAGAACCATATTGAAATTCAATGCCAAGGATGTATCCATCTCAAGTGACGAGAATTGCAATCGGTAGGCCAACTTGCCAATCACATCTCTATGTGAATCTTGTTCATCTTTCGATGGGCATGTTCCAAGCTCAAGACGATCCTCCGGAACGTCAAGACAACCAAGTGATCTCACTGCAAGGTCTCAACTCACTCGCCTCACACTTCTCTAATTGTTCGTACCCATGTATCCATATGATACCCCGAATAGATAGGTGACGTGACGGTGCTACACTTGGGAGAACACTAACTACTTGATATTTTTGTGAGAGATCACCCTAATAAAAAGCGACTACCGCGCAATCAAAAGGGTGCATCATAAGGGATAAACATCTCAGGTGATTCATAATAGCATTATATGGTATAGCCCATTATGACGGAGAAGTCAAGTATTTCTTCGTCTTCGGCATTCGCGTCGGTGTTCACCTTCTTGAAGATTGACACCACCTTGTCGATGCATCATATAATATTGCTATCTCCAGAGCAGATAAATAAATGCATTACTTAAGGTTGACACGTAGGTCATGTTAATTGACAATATATAGTCATCTCATACATAATCAAATTGAATCTGAGCATGGCTATACCACATCTCATGAACAACATGTAAAACCAAGTTAGATGCCTCTAATCGGTTTATGCAAAATTTTATCTTACGTGGCTTCTTAAGTTTCAACCAAACCGCAACTACCAACATTTATCATCAAGCATGAGCATCCAAGTTGCTAGATTAACTTTGGGGGCATATGAAACACGAGATAATAAAATCTTGACCCCCACACTAAACTTCGTCATACGCATGACCCCCATGCAAATCATATCTACATTGCCCTTTCGTCTGCGAAACATCCATATTTCTCAACTATGGCGGAACCCAAAGACACTGAAGCACTTCGTTGATCTCTCAATCAACATACTCAGGAGCAGCATGAAAGCATCGCGGATTGCCAGAACTTTGTTAGATAGCACAATGCCGTCATGATTAGGACTACGCAAATTCTAGGGAAGCAAAAAGAATATCGGGTAATAGATTTATTCTACTCCCCGCACAAATAATTTTCAGCAATATATCTCATCTACTACAAAATTATACTATGCAATACCCATATATCTCATGTATTCTAGATCGTAACCTGCATCTACGCATGGCCTACCTCTTAATGCCACTGTAGGGGAATGCGACAGAAAAAAAACGGTACTACGAGCATGCCCAGGATAACTATGGAGACTACATACATGGTTCGATCTTTTTGTTACCGACTCGTAGCGCAGCAGAAGTAGAGTCAAAGAAGATCAGTGGTGCAGATCCCCATAGCTAGGATTTACAACCTCCCAACCACGAGGATGTACTCCCTCTTCTGCTCCTCGGACAGCCCTCCAGGACGCGGTAGGACAGTCCCTCGGACGATCTCTTGGATAGCCCTCTAGGAGGACCATCAAAAAACGAACGGTCACTCAGACAGCCTTTCGGGAGGACCCTCGAAACTCGGACAGTCACTTGAACAGCCCTTCAGGAGGCACTCTCAAACTAAGACCGAAACTACAATCTCTCAACAGAGTTGCACACATACGGTGTCACCTATCCGGCAAGGCTTCGCCGTCCAGAACTAATTCCCACCGGAACCCAGACAACCTTTTGGCTCTACGAAACTATTTCGCTGGGAGGGAGAGAGAAGCCAGACAATTCTATGGCATGCGTATGAGAGCAAGGGATGAGTTTGGGCAGCCCCCTCCTCTGTTTATAGGAGAAGGAGGGGTGAAGGGGCTGAAATTTCAGCCACATCCATCCATGTCATCCCCAAGTTATTTTGTGGAAGGCCAACTTTTCACTATTCACTATTCACGAAACCAATTTTTCGTGACCGATAAATCCGAAAATATTTCTATGGGTCCTAGAATCATTCAACCACCCACGAAAACAATTTTGGACACGTTCCGAAACATTTTCAAATCTATGATTTTCATCTTTGAAAAGCAACGAAAGCGGTTCAGGCAGCCCGGAACATTTCCAGTTTTTGTGTGTGAAAAATCTCAGAAGTACCAGAACAATGCTGGTACCCTCCAATAATTTCCAGGCATGTCCCACAACCAATTTGACTTAATGGTATATTCTGAAACAACTTTTCGTTTTAACCGCAACTCTTCCGGTGTTCTCTCTCTGGAACTCTTTCGTTGTCCCCGAAACTTTTCCGGTGATTTTCTCTCAGACTCCCTGTCTAGTATTCAGCAGATAGATGACCCTTAAGTGTGTGACCCTATAGGTTTGGTGAAGTATAGACATGAGCGGAACACTTTTCGATCAATGATCAACATCGGAGCCATGGACACTCATATTGACCCATATACCCACACAAATGAATATTCGAGTGAACCTCCAGTTTCCGTGTTGTATTCCTGTTGCTTCGTGGTATGTTACAAAACACGAGGTGAGATTTATCCGCATCCACGTGGATCAACAACTTGTCCACTATGCCAGATACCTCGTTACCGGTTTTGCTCTCTTTTCTCATTTCCGCGTTCCGACATCCCTTTGATCAAATCACATTGTGTCTGGACAGACAATGGTGGATACCGTAACACCAAGACGGCCCAGAGTTATCTCTCCATCATTAGAGGAGCAAATACCAACCTTGACCTATCAAGTTACTTGACATACTTTTCCATGAACCCGTAAGCCGCCGTAATAGCCACCCATTTGCGGATGACGTTTAACAAACCCCAAAGTTCATGAAGCAAACATGAAGAAACTCGATACTCTCATGGTCTAGGGAATTATGCAAATGTTAACTCTCTGTGTGTTATTTACCATTAACTTGTGACGAATATCTGTCATAGCATAACATCAATTGGGTCGATTCAACACAAATGTTCTTCTAAAATTGTGCCCTCAAAGTTGCCAGTACAGAAATGCCCATCATCAAGAAAACATAAACATCATGCAACACTAGAGCTAGTCTAGGAATACATTTTACCGTTTATTATTCCACACGTGCATATCAGTCTTCCTTCGAGCCTCGTGGTTATTGTAGACTCGAGAACCATAGCAGTTATAGCACGGAATATAAACTTAATTACGACCATGGAGATAAATAATAACATTTATTATTGCCTCTAGCGCATATCTTCTACACCCACGGCCTATAAACCACGTGCGCATGAGGTACCCAGAGAAAGCCTAGAGCAGGACACTGAAACAGGCATAACTTGGTCATACACACTCCGAATTCGCTGATCTTGGACTCATTTTGAAGCTATGGAAAAGGCCAAGGTCCTCACATAGAGAACCCAACATAAACAATAAACAATGATGCAAAATCATGAAAAAATTTGAGCTCTCTACATGCGACGTGGTCAAACCTATAATCCGGTCTCCCACCAAGCACCATGAGACCACCAAAACTAGGAAAACCTAGCTAAGGTTTACCTTTGACTTGGACCTTCCACTTGAGCTTCTTGATGACTTTAGTGCTTTCCTCAAGTTGTAATCTTTTTATTACCAACAATAATTTGGTGAAGATACTTGAAATGCTTACTCTTATTGGGATGAGGGAAGCCTTACCTTAAGCCAATCTTCATATGCACATTACCATAATGTGGACCGCAAGATTCAAAGCAAATAACCTCTGGCCTCTAATTTTGCACTTGGAATCCTCAAACCCAATGATCATCACCACTTCATGTCATCCTCACATAGGCCACTTGAAATCTTTCTTTTGATGCAGGCCCATGGGAAACACCTAACCCATATAGACATAGCAAACACATAGCATGGGTTAGTGCACAAACGTAATTCACAATTACTTACCGTACCACTACATCACTTGATCCCACGCGGTACATTGTTAGCGCTTGTGAGTTGACCATCTAGATATAATCCTTGAGGTTCATCTTCGTCAACCAACATATTTACTTCAAGCTATATATTGGTTTCTTAAAAGCCATAATGAACTCTTCATTTTAATTCACTGCTTCAAGACTATATCACCAAAGCTCTTTCATGACCATATCAAGATTCACCATGAATATCATATTGGTCATCCCTTGCTATTTTGAATGCCCCATCACAAACTCTTGAGAGACACAATGAATTCTTCACTCTAGTTTCTTGCTTCAAGATATGTTCAACCAAAGCCCTACACATGAGATCATAATGATATTCTCTTGATCATTCCATAGCTTGATCTTTAATTATACTCTCAAGACCTTGAATCTTACAAACCCAAATTTGTGAACATTTGACATCCTCTAGTGAACTCCATCTTGAACATATTTGGTTAGACATTGTAATAAATATTGATGGATCCATTAGATACATCCAAAGACTAACTAGTATCCTTACTTAGTCAAGAGACCCCGAGAGTCATATCCTAGGCCTCGTGTGCATGGAGGATAGAGACCCCGTGTCCACGGGATGTGGAGAGAATTTAACACTTGAAACCGTGTGCATGGGGTAAGTAGAGAGGATAGCATAAGGAATTATTGGAGAGACTTTTGATGGAACTCTTCCCACATAAATTCAACATGCTCCATGCATCAGTATGGGACATTTCTTTGTATAAGATACAATTCCCTTGATGCTCCATAGCGATTGTCATTCAATACCAAAGATAAGAGCAAATCTTCATATTTATGGCCACTGTCCTTAAGCCTCCACCTATATAAAATCCCTTCAAATAAATCTCAGTGAAAGTATTAGGCCATAGAGATTGTCATTGATTACCAAAACCACACATAGGGGCTAGATGCCCTTTCAATCTCTCCCATTTTGGTAACTAAGGACAATGTCAACAAGAGGGTTTATATAATGAAATTAAACACACGTATTCAATTTATCGAAGAATAAACCGAATACTTGAGGTAGTTTTGATAGACTCAAATATCACAAAGATAGTTCATGTTATCAAAACCGGCTGTACTAGCATCACAATACTATAGAGAAATTGGATGACATTAGAACCACACTATATAGAGCAAACTCCCCCGCAACATATGCATGTGTGAATGATGTTGAATTTCATTGCATATATTACATGACGTAACCTTGGTGGACTTTTCTATATATAGATGCAGAAGCATACCCAACAAATGTAGATATGTATGAATGACAAGAACCAACCCATTCCTCCTAAACCCTCTAAACTTATCCCCCATTGGCATCAAATGCCAAAATGGAAGAAATATAAAAGGCCAATATAGTATGAGTTCCGCTACAGTGAGTGGAATCAAATGCACATAACCATTTATGAATAAATGGAGGATCTCAAACTACATTCGGGGTCCATGGAATGAAACAAGAAGAGAAAACATGATTAAAATTTGTTCAAAATATCATGAGTGCAAATATATAAGAAATTCATATAAGCACTCACTTCTCATCCTCTTACCAGATCCATGAAAGAATCAAAGAAGAGAGAGTCCAAGGACCGGTGAAAAAAAGATATCAAAGAGGGATATGCACGTTCTCACGTGTATAAGTTTCCTCAGTGGCCAATATTCTTCAAGTTGAATATCCACAACTATATTTCCACACAAAAAAAGATACACAAATAAAATAAGAACATGATATCCATGAATGAATCCATTGTTATACATACTTGATGTTAGCATATGAGCTTTCACACATGGCATATGTCACAAGGCACATGGTGAAAATTATCTTAACAACAACAACAAATCCTTAAGTCCCAAACAAGTTGGGGTAGGCTAGAGGTGAAACCCATAAGATCTCGTGACCATCTCATGGTTCTAGCACATGGATAGCAAGCTTCCATGCACCCATGTCCATGGCTAGTTCTTTCTTGATGCTCCAATCCTTCATATCTCTCTTTACAAACTCTTCCCATGTCAAGTTTGGTCTATGCAAGCACAATATGATCTCTTACTGGTTTTGATAATTCATGACAACTTACATTGTCTCTTGGACTAATAGTTTTATCTAGCTTATTTCATACATAGTCCATGGAGAAGGATGTTGGAAATATGCCCTAGAGGCAATAATAAATAAGTTATTATTATATTTCCTTGTTCATGATAATCGTTTATTGTCCATGCTATAATTGTATTGATTGTAAACTAAGTACATGTGTCGGGACCCCGACCCTAAGTCATATGATTCCATACTGTAACAAGCCACATCACTTTGCGGCCTCACGCACGGTACTCCACGGCTGCCACCTTACCTGGGCCGGGACCGTTTGCGTCTTTTGGCTCACGTATGTGAACATGTCGCTGGCAATCACACAACAAAGAACCCGGGCCGACATAACTAGTCATAGAACCCAAGTGGCACATCCGTACGGAAACAGGCATACATAACCCAACAATGCAGGTGTCGGCCTCAAGCGTGTGTAGACGAGTCGTAGCAAGTTACACGAATGTCATCACTGCGCGTAGACGAGTCCCCGAAGGGACTCCATTACACTGGGAGACATTCCCCGAAGGGACAGACACAGCAGCAAAGAAGGATACATGTCGGTCAATCAATGTGTCCGGAGCAGTAGCAAGCTACCATGGCTCGGTGGAAGCACAAAGAGGCAGTTTCTCGTAAAGAGTACTACTAAAGGCACACGACTAGGTGTCGGATCCCATACATACCGTTGCACATCACACGTACGCACGACATGCCGGATATGCATAGATACAACCATGGCATCACAACATAACCATACAATAACATGACTTTTATTTAAGAGGCTCAGATGAGCCTTGCATAATATGTTCGTACGGACAGGGGTCACATGACCCGGCACTCAAGTCATACAAACCTAATCATACAAGCCAGCGGAAACTAAAGCTGTCTGGATACAGACGGCAAAATATAAAAGAGGCACATGACCTGACTATCTACAGCCCACCACATGGGCAAGATCATAGCTGGGACACTAGCTATTCGGCATCGTCAACGTCTAGATAGAACCCACCTGATGGGTCCTGGTTTTCTTCTGCAACATTAGTTAAGAAAGGATGAGTACAATCGTACTCAGCAAGTCTTTAAAACAGACCTAGTCTATTTATGCTCATGTATCAACAAAGGCGTGGTGGAGTTTATGCAGAAAGCCAGCTTTGACTCATGGCTAACCTACACTACTCAGTTTTAAACTCCTTGTTACAATTTTAGTTATCGCACACGAGTCCACTAACTCCATCACAATACACCACCATGGACTCACCTTCCCCTTCTGGAAGAGTGTCATCCACGGTACTCACACTTGTCTCGAGATTTTTAGAAGTCTCCAGTTGATTATCTATGAACAACATAAGTTCTCCAAGTAGTCCATATCTGAGGACGCGGCTATTCGAATAGTTTCAAAACCCTGCAGGGGTGTACTTCTTCACACACGCTCTCGCCACTTATCGCTGTGTGCTTATAAAACCATGCACCTCGGCAACCTTCAAGTGGATGCCCAGCGAGGAAGTCGGCCACGACCGTCAATCACATAAGACCTCTAGTCCAGGCTACCGCCTATTTGAGACTGACCCGCACGGAAGTTCGGCCGAAGTTTCCGCTACGGTCCCAAACGATGTGCGCAGGGTTCCCAAGCTCACCATTCGGGTGACCCTTGGTACACCATGCCACTGCCTACCATGTCGTAACCCACCCCAAGGGTCAGCGCTACGCACGACCTCCAGCATGCTATAAACACCAGGAACTACTTGCAATACCTGGACCAAAGACTAAGCGACTGATAAGTCGAGAGGGTCAACTAAGTATCCCAACGTGTGGTAGTATCTTGTCTTGGATCACAAACACGGAACCCAGTTCCTAAGAACGGTCCCAATGAGACAACCCACTATGTACTCCTACATAGCCTCTCATTGCTACCTTTATCAAATCATATTCATTTTATGCTCATCACATCGGACAACACTGTGTCACTCAGTTCATCACCCAGATGAAACAGACCTGACATACTCTAAGCATAGCAAGCATAGCAGGCAAAGTAAGCTAAGCACAACATGGCACAAGCATCTACCATGTATGATAGGTTGCAAGGTTTGGCTATTTACTGTGACAAGATCAGGTCATGCATAAGAATAGGATTAACTACCGTGTATGACTGTCATGTGATCGGTTGTCCTAATGCAATAAACAAGAGCAGGAGCGAGAGAATGGGATGTTATCGGAATGATCAATGGGGTTGCTTGCCTTGCTGGGTTGCGGAAGAGTTCTCTCCTTCGTCGGGGCACGGAGTAGTATCCTCCGGATTAGGGCCTACCGCAACGCAGATAAAAACATTCAATACAAACATATGCAACAATATGATGCATGATCATGGCATGATAGTATGCATGGATGAGCTAATGTAACTAGTGATCATGACAATTTGAAATGTATTTGAATATAGGTTCAAAGTTGTTCTCATTTCAAATTCTATATATTAACCTAATGCTAAAATGTCCATGTTCACCTATTTAGGATTCTCTATCATGCACGAGAGTAGCATCATTGGATTCATTGGATTTTTCTGATAAATTTTCATATATAAATTATTTTCATCTGACTTACAGATTAATTTATATGATTTTTCTAAGTTTTTAGCTATTTATGGAATTATTTTAAATTACTAAAATAATTTACTGCGTCAGCACGGTCAGCTGACCGTTCTGGGTCAAAATGACACGAGGGACCCACATGTCATAGAAACAGGGGCTAATCCCACGCTGACTGGGCGTTGACCCCGCTACGGGGCCCACTGTGAGTGGCTGGAGGGGGATTAATTAGCGTGGGGGTTAGCCTAATCACCATGCCACGTCAATGGCGCCGGAGACTCGCCGGCGACGACCAAATCGACGGCGGCAACTCGCCGGAATCGCGTAGACACGGCGGCAGGGCGTGCGGAGACCACCTGAGGGTAGCCCGCGCACGTCCGCGTCCATCTAGGGGGTCAAGAGGGGCTGGGGTGGCCGGAGTCGATGGCCACGTCCATTTTGGCGGCAGCCAGAGCTCGGCATGATGGGGAAACGGTGCTAGGGCCGGCTAGAGGGGGCACCGATGGCCGGGACGACATCTACAAACCCGCGCGGACACGCCGAGTTGCTCAGCTGAGCACCACGGTTGCTCTGGCCACGATGGCCATTTGCGCCGGCGGCGAGGAACTCGGTAGCGATAGGGGAGCAGCGACTACGATGGCTCAATGGCAGAAGAAAGGAGGGGAATCGATGGAGGGGCTCACGACGCATCCAGTCAACGGCTCGTCGGGCTCGGGGAGGCTCCACGGCGGCGAATCAGCGGCGGCGACAGCTTCGGTTGCCGGGGGGTGAAGAGGAGAGCAGAGAGGGGGAAAAGGGAGATCGAGAGAGAGAGAGTGGCGATGGGAGCGATGGAGAAGGCACGAGGCGGCCACGGCGACGACGCACTGGCGCGCTCTTGGGCCTCTAGGCAGGCGGCCAGGCAGGGAGGAGGAGGATGCCTCGTCGTGCCCTCCTTTGCCTCTGCCCACTAGCAGAGGTAGGAGACGACTAGCACCTGGGCCAGATGGGCTGCCCAGTGCCAGGCCTCAGGCCTTCTCTTTCTTTTATTTTTATTTCTTTCTGATATTTGTTTATTTCTTGCAGGTCCAAATACCACTTCAATAATTCTAAAACTTTTTATAACTTCAAGTTTGAATATTCCAAACTTGTATCAAAAGTTTCAGATTATTTTGAAAGCAGTGATGATGATAATATTTTTATTTATCATTTTCAGAGACTTAAATCATTAATTTTAAATATTTCAAATGTTCAAATAATTGAAATGGTCCCTGGTATATCCATGCCCTTAATTATCAGACATAGTGAACATTTTTTATGGGCATTTTGGATTTGTTGAAATTTCATTTATCTGGAATTTCTTTAATTCATGAAATTCTTAGGGTTTCTTTCTTTCTCCCCATTTCATATTGATGTAATGATGATGATGAAGATGCAAACACAATGCTAGCCTAGACACTTGCTAGGGTTGTGACAACATGTGTGGGTATATAGACAAACACAATGTCCCTAGTATGACTCTAGTAGACTAGCTCGTTGATCAAAGATGGTTAAGGTTTCCTAGCCATAGACATGACATGTCATTTGATAACGGGATCACATCATTAGGAGAATTATGTGATGGACAAGACCCAAACTATAAACATAGCATATGATCGTGTTAGTTTATTGCTACAGTTTTCTGCATGTCAATGTATCTGTTCCTACGACCATGAGATCATGCAACTCCCTAACACCGGAGGAATGCCTTGTGTGTATCAAATGTCGCAACGTAACTGGGTGACTATAAAGATGCTCTACAGGTATCTCCGAAGGTGTCTGTTGGGTTGGCGTGAATCGAGAGTGGGATTTGTTACTCCGTATGACGGAGAGGTATCTCGGGGCCCACTCGGTAATGCAACATCACAACAAGCCTTGCAAGCATATTGACTAAGTGTTAGTCACAGGATCTTGTATTACAGAACGAGTAAAGAGACTAGCCGGTAACGAGATTGAACTAGGTATAGAGATACCGACGATCGAATCTTGGGCAAGTAACATACCGAAGAACAAAGGGAACGACATACGGGATTAACTGAATCCTTCACATAGAGGTTCAACCGATAAGATCTTCATAGGATAAGTAGGGGACAATATGGGCATCCAGGTCCCGCTATTGGTTATTGACTGTAGAGGTGTCTCAATCATGTCTACATAGTTCTCGAACCCGCAGGGTCTGCACACTTAAGGTTCAGTGACATTTTGGTAGATTAGAGTTATGTATGGCGATAATCGAAAGTTTTTCGGAGTCCCGGATGAGATCCCGGACGACACAGGAGTTCCGGAAGGGTCCGAAGACAAAGATTGATATATAGGAATTCCTGTTTTGGTCACCAGAAAAGTTTCGGGTTAATCGGTAATGTACCGGGAGTGTCGGTAGTGTACCAGGGAACCATCGGGTGGGGTATTTAGACCCAAGAGGCTACATGGGCTGTGGGAGGATTAATACCAGCCCTTAGTGGTTTGGTGAGAGTACCACATAAGGCCCATGCAGCTGGGAAGAATTATCAAAGAGAAAATAAGGCAAAAGGTGGAAATAACAGAGAGGAGTCCTAATCCTACTAGGAGTAGGAGAGGAGGACTCCTCCTCCTAGTTCGCCGGCCAAGGAGGGGACAGCCCCTTGCGCCAAGGCAGCCCCCTCTCTTCCTTTATAGACTAGTGGATTTAGGGATTTTAGACAAGTCTTTTTCAGCCACATATAAACCCTTCCTCTAGATCAAACCTCCTCTAGTCTAGATCAGCGGTGCTTATGTGAAGCCCTGCCGGAATTGCTCCAACACCATCACCGTCACGCATGTAGGATATATGCCCTAGAGGCAGTAATAATAGTTATTTTGTATCTCCATGTTTGTAATGAAAGTTTATGTTCCATGCTATAACTGCAATGATTCTCAAGTCTACAATAACCACGAGGCTTGGAGGGAAACTCATGTGCACATGTGGTATAATAACGGTAAATTGAATTCCTAGTCTAGCCTCTAAGACTAGCTCAAGTATTGCATGATGATCCTGTTTTCCTAATCATGGGCATGGCTATGTCGGCAATTTTGAGGGCACGATGTTGGAAGAACACTCGTGTTGAATCGATCCGAATTGATGTTATGCTATGAGATACATTCGTCACAAGTTAATGGTTTATAACACAGAGATGGTTAACATTTGCATAATTCCTTAGACCACGAGAGTATCGAGTTTCTTCATGCTTACTTCATGAACTTTGGAGTTTGTTAAACGTCATCCGTAAATGGGTGGCTTTTACGGCGGCTTACGGGTTCATTGAAAAGTATGTCAAGTAACTTGATAGCTCAAGATTGGGATTTTCTCCTCCAACGATGGAGAGATATCTCTGGGCCCTCTCGGTGTTACGGTATCCATCATCGTCTGGCCAGACACTTTGTGATTTGATCACAGGGATGCCGGAACACGGGAACGAGAAAAGAGAACCATACTGGCAACGAGGGAACTGGCATAGTGGACAAGTTGTTGATCCACGAGGATGCCTGCATGTCTCACCTCGGGTAATTGTAACATATAGCGAAGCAACAGGAATAGCTCACGGCAACTGGAGGTTCACTCGAATATTCATTCGTGTGGGTATAGGGGTCAATATGGGTGTCCACGGCTCCGATGTTGATCATTGATCGAAAGGGGTTCCGGGTCATGTCTATGCTTCAACGAACCTATAGGGTCACATGCTTAAGGGTCATCTATCTATTGAATACTAGACAGGGAGTTTGAGAGAAAATCACCGAAAAGTTTCGGACACCGGAAAAGTTTTGGACAACGGAAAAGTTCCGCAGACAGGACATCGGAATAGTTTCGGTAAAACTAAAAAGTAGTTTGAGGGGATACCATTAAGTCAAATTGGTTTCGGCACATGCCTGATAATTCTTGGAGGGTGCCAGAACCATTCTGGCAACTTCTGGGAATTTTTCGGAAGAAAAACCAAAAATGTTCCGGAGCTGCCGGAACCGCTTCAAATGCTTCTCGCAGATGAAAATCACTATTCTGGAATTGTTTCCAGATCGCATTAAAAATTATTTTAGTGGGGTACTAGAATTGTTCTAAGCCCACATAAATATTTTCAGTTCGATCGGACGCTGAAAAATGTAGTCATGAATAGTGAAAGTGCTTTTTGGATATTTATGAAAATAGATCTTTTTGGATATTTCCAAAAAGGCTTCTAGAAGGGATTGGGGAGCAAGTTAGCTCGTCATGGGGGGCCCCCAAGGGTTGGCCGGCCAAGGGTGGAGCTCCTCCATGCAGCTCCACATGGCACCCCTTTTTCCTTCTTATGTTTTTTATGTGTGACATAAAGTGGGGGTAGTTTGGTATTTTCAAGACCCAACCCTACCCCTTGGTTTTCCTATAAATAGAGGAGATGTGGGCTGCCATGTCTTCATCCTTGTCCTCTCATACACATCCTTGCTTTGCAACCTCTCTCTCTCCCTCCCACGAAAAGAGTCCTTCGTAGAGCTGAAAGGTTGTCTGGGTTCCGGCAGGAACTAGTTCTGGACGGTGAAGCCCTGCTGGATAGTTGACACTGTATGTGTGCAACCCCGTAGAGAGGTCTTAGTTTCGATCTTTTTCCCGGGGGGCTGTTCGTGTGTCCTCCCGTAGGGCTGTCCGAGTCTCCGTTCGAGTTTCAAGGGTCCTCCCGAAGGGCTGTCCGCGACGTCGTCCGGGAGACTGCCTGACCGCGTCCCGAAGGGCTTTCCGACAAGGGAGTACATCCTTGTGGTTGGAAGGTTGTAAAATCCTAGCTGCGGGGATCTGCACCAACGATCTCCACCGAATCTTCTTTCGCTGCGCTTCGAGTCGGTACGGATCAGATCAAACCTTGTATGCAGTCTCCATAGTGGTCCTCGGCGTGCTCGCAATACCGGAAATTTTTGTTTTCTGTTGCGTTCCCCATCAACGCCATCGCGTTGATGGAGAACTCATCAACCTATTCGCCCCCTCTTTATGGACCAAGAAGGCGGAGGTCGTCATCGAGCTAAAAGTGTGCTGATCGCGGAGGTGTCGTCCATTCGGCACTAGATCGGGATGGATCGAGGGACAGCTCGTGGGACTGTTGGCGGGGCTGTTCGAGGGACTGTTCGTGGGACGGTTCATGGGACAAATCTTCCGCGATCTGAATCGTTGCGAGTATGACTCCATCAACCGCGTTTCTTAACGCTTACCGTTGTGTGATCTACAAGGGTATGTAGATCAACTCCCCCTCTCATAAGTCTTCATGAGCATGATAGATCTTGCGTGTGTGTAGAATTTTTTTGTTTCCGATGCAACTTTCCCTCAACACAAAGGATTTTGTGGGCATTGATGTTAAAATTGCTTCCTCTCTTAGTATTCTCTTGATTCAACGGTATCGTAGGACGAAGCGGCCCGGACCAACATTACTCGTACGCTTACGAGAGACTGGTTCCCTCAATTGCACTTGGTGCATATGATGGCTAGCGGGCGTCGGTTTCTCCTACTTTAGTTGGATCGGATTAGATTGAGGCGGTCCCTGTAGAAGGTTGAATAGCAATTTGCACATCATCGTTGTGTTTTTGCGTACGTAAGAAGCGTTCTTACTAGTATACCCATAGCAGCCACGTAAAACTTGCAACAACAAAATTAGAGGACGTCTAACTTGTTTTTGCAGGGTATGTTCTGATGTGATATGGCCAATGACATGATATGATATATTTGATGTATGAGATGATCATGTTGTAATAGTTAAATATCGACTTGCATGTCCATGAGTATGGCAACCGGCAGGAGCCATAGGGTTGTCTTTAATTTATTTGCGCCGTTTTTGCTTTACTTTCTCGCTATGAGTTAGCAATAGTCATTGATGCAACTACGAATGCGACAACCTCATGGCGACACGTTGATGGAGATCAAGATGATGGATATCATGGTGTCATGCTGGTGACGATTGAGATCATGCTAGTGCTTTCAAGATAGAGATCAAAAAAGCACAAAGTTCATGGCCATATCATGTCACTTATGAATTGCATGTGATGTACATCCTTTTAATGCACCTTGTTTTCCTTAGATCTACGGTAGCATTATAATCCCTTACTTAATTATCAAGATAAATTGTGTTCTCCCCGAGTGTGCACTATTGCTAAAAGTTCGTCGTTTCGAAGCACCACGTGATGATCGGGTGTGATAGACTCTACGTTCACATACAACGGGTGCAAGCCAGTTGCACACGCGGAAAACTCGGGTTAAACTTGACAATCCTAGCATGTACAGACATGGCCTCGGAACACAAGAGACCGAAAGGTCGAACATGAGTCATATAGTAGATATGATCAACATAGATATGTTCACCATTGAAATCAACTTCGACTCACGTGATGATCGGACTTGAAGTTGATGAATTTGGGTCATGTGTCACTTGAATGACCAGAGGGATGTCAATTTGAGTGGGAGTTTTTAAGTAATATGATTAACTAAACTCTTTATCTTGAACAGTAGTCTAAATTGTCTTTGCCAATTTTATGTTGTAGATCAATGCCTCACGTGGTAGCACCCCTGAATTTTAATGCGTTCCTAGAGAAAGCTAAGTTGAAAGATGATGGAAGCAACTTTGTTGGTTGGGCACGTAATTTGAGGATTGTCCTCGCGGTTTCCCAAAAGGATTATGTCCTTGATGTACCGCTAGGTGATCCACCCACACTCCCGGCAACTGAAGATTTTATGAACGTCTGGCAGTCGCGTAAGGATGATTACTCAATAGTTCAGTGTGCGATCTTGTGTGGTCTAGAACCGGCACTTCAAAGATGTTTTGAACGTCATGGAGCATATGGGATGTTCCAGGAGTTGAAGTTCATCTTTGAGAAGAATACCCGGATCGAGAGGTATGAGACCTCCGATAAATTCTATACCTGCAAGATCGAGGAGAACGGGTTTATGAGCGAACATGTACTCAGAATGTCTGGTTACTCAAACCGTATGGCTGAGTTGGGTTTACCCCTCCCGCCGGAAGCGGTCGTTGATAGAGTTCTCCAAGCACTGCCACCGAGCTACAAAAGCTTTGTGATGAACTATAACATGCAAGGGATGAACAAGTCAGTCGTCGAGCTGTTTGCGATGCTTAAAGTCGCTGAGTCTGAAATCCGAAAAGAACATCAAGTGTTGATGGTCAATAAAACCACTAGTTTCAAGAAAACCGGAAAGGGTAAGAAGGGTAGCTCCAAAAAGAGTGGCAAAGCTGTTGCCCCTCCGGTGAAGAAGCCCAAGGCTGGACCCAAGCCGGAAACTGAGTGCTTTCATTGCAAGGGAACTAGACACTGGATGCGGAACTGCCCAAGTATCAGGCTGATAAGAAGGCGGCCAACGCCAAACAAGGTATATATTATATACATGTTATTGATGTGTACCTAGCCAGCTCTCGTAGTAGTGCATGGGTATTTGATACCTGTTCTGTTGCTCACATTTGTAACTCAAAGCAGGAACTGCGGAATAAACGAAGGCTGGCAAAGGACGAAGTGACGATGCGCATAGGAAATGGTTCCAAGGTTGATGTGATCGCCCTCGGCACGCTCGCTCTTCGATTACCATCAGGATTAGTGATGAACCTGAATAATTGTTATTTAGTGTCTGCTTAAGCATGAACATTATATTTGGATCTTGTTTATTGCGAGACGGTTATTCATTTAAGTTTGAGGACAATGGTTGTTCTATTTATATGAGTAATATCTTTTATGGTCATGGACCCAATTTGAGGGGTTTGTTCATCTTGAATCTTGATAGTGATAATACATGTGTTTATAAGACTGATGCCAAAAGATGTAGAGTAGATAATGATAGTACCACTTTCTTGTGGCACTGCCGCTTAGGTCATATTGGTGTAAAGCGCATAAACAAACTCCATGCTGATGGACTTTTGGAGTCACTTGATTTAGAATCACTTGGCACATGTGAACCATGCCTCTTGGGCAAGATGACTAACACCCCATTTTCCGGTACTATGGAGCGGGCAAGAGACTTGTTGGAGATCATACATACTGATGTGTGCGGACAATTGAGCATTGAGGCGCGTGGTGGATATTGTTATTTTCTCACCTACACTAATGATTTAAGTAGATATGGGTATATTTACTTAATGAAACACAAGTCTGAAACGTTTGAAAAGTTCAAGCAATTTTAGAGTGAAGTTGAGAACCATCATAACTAGAAGATTAAATTCCTATGATCTGATCGAGGAGGAGAATATCTGAGTTACGAGTTTGGCAATCACTTAAGACAATGTGGAATCGTTTCACAGTTGACACCGCCTGGAACACCACAGCATAACAGTGTGTCCGAACATCGTAATCAAACCTTATTGGACATGGTGTGGTCTATGATGTCTCTTATCGTTTTGGGGCTATGCATTAGAGACAGCTGCATTCACTTTGAATAGGGCACCATCTAAATCCGCTGAGATGACGCCGTATGAACTGTGGTTTGGCAAGAAACCAAAGTTGTCGTTTCTTAAAGTTTGGGGATGTGATGCTTATGTCAAAAAGCTTCAGCCTGAAAAGCTGGAACCCAAAGGGGAAAATGTGTCTTCATAGGTGACGGGGGGATGACCCCCGGGTAGCCTCAAACACCCCCAATACTTCGGGCCCGCCTACAGGGCAAATGGGCGGGCCGCCTTCGAGGAGCCGACCCATCTATGCTCTGTCGGCTCCAACCCCCCGACACAGGCGTGATGGCTACTCCTTCACCGGCTTCTGTGTGCTGGCCGGCTGGGGCCTCGCTGCCTGGCTCCTTCCCCTAGCCGGCCCAGCATTGGATGCCCCTGACGGGCCCTGCGTGGCAACAGTGGGCCCCGTTCCATCGGGGGTCAGCGCCCGCATGGCCACAGTGGCCCCTATCCCGTCGGGGGTCAGTGTCTGCATGGCCACAGTGGCCTCTTGCCGCTGTTGGACGGCGACCAGGCCTCCAACAGTGGTGGCCTGCCCCCAGCCACTCCATCATCTACCCCCGCATGGCTACAGGACAGTCGGCCGGCCGCTGACTTCGGCCGGCCGCCGAAAGACGACGACACCACGGGCGCCCCGTGCCGCGACGCGACCGGACTTGGGGCCCGCTCACGACAAGACCGAAGCTGGTGGCCCCCGCAGCCGGCTAGAGAGGCTGCCGGCTGGATACCCCCACGACCGTTATATTCATATTGTAAGCCGGGGGTTGGTCTATAAAAACCCACGGGCCTCCCCCATGCAAAGGGACGACGAAGAGAACAACGACGACAGCACCACCCACGTAGCACCTCCCACGGAGAACCTCTCGGGCCAGAGCACTTAGCTCCCCCTTGATTCATACAGCTCAAGGAGCACCATTGTAGCCTTCACCATTGTCTCAACGAGTCCAAGCAGGAGTAGGGGTTTTACCTCCCACGGAGGGCCTCGAACCCGGGTACATCGCGTGTCAGTCACCGTTTGTGCCTAACCCCGTTCCCGGAGTCCACCAGCGTCCTTTCGTCCCCTCTTGATTAACGTACCCATGGCATCTGCCGTGACAAAACCACGAAAGTTGGCGCCCCCCAAGGGGCCTTCTGCGGCGCCGGTCGGAGTTATGCTCCGGGCGGGGTCCTTCACTACCTCCCCCGGCCGCCCCGCATCCGGGCGGAACTGCATGCTCATGGGGCTTGCTCCAGCGGGTCCTATGGGCGACGCGACCAGCCTCTCTGATGAATGCCCTAGCCGCAACCTAACGCTCCACGACAACACGCTCGCTGGGCTATTCAGCAAACTCAGCCTCGCCGGTGAGGCGCCGGCTGACGAATACCCTAGCGGGGTGCTCGACTGCACCGATCCTCCCTCGTCCGTAGGCGCTCTTGCCATCGGCGATGCGATTGGCTCCCACGCCCGCGTGGGAGTAATGGTCACCGCCTCCTCCCCCACTTCGGGCCGTGTGCGAGCGACCGAGGCCGACGTGGCTGCCGCCCGTGCCGGCACCTCCGACCCTCTCACCGCCACCCTCCAAGGTCTTGGCACCCCCATCACCACGACGACGGACCCGGCCGCCGCCAGCTGTTCGAAGATGCCAGCACCCTCGTTGCCGAGCGACGCCTGATGGAGGCCGCGTAGCGGGAGTACAACTCCGTGTATGGCCTCACCCCGGCTGGCCCCGAGCCCAGCAGGCGTGGCGCCGTGCGGGAACGCGTCCGCGTGGTCGCCGAGATCCTAGGCGGCCGCCTCCCCGTCTACGACAACCCTGCCGGCAACCTGTGTGCCACCAAGGTTACCTATGAGGACCTGGCAACCTTGGAGGGCGAGGAGCGGGCCGCACGCGAGCGGCACATTAAGGACCTCACCCACACTGCCAACGCGCAGCAGGTCACCCTCACTCCCGGAGGGTCCGTCTCCGAGTTCCCCCATCCCAAGGGCGAGGGCCCTGGTGTTGTCGACCTTCGGCAGGCTCAGCACTCCAGCACCCCTCGTCCCTCTGGCCAGAACGCCCGGGGGAGCAACGCTCAGCGTCCCCCGTCGCATGGGAACGAACAGCCAGCTGTGAACGAGCCAGAGGACTGGCTGGTCGATTACACCACCGCCTTCGGCATCGCCAGGGGAAACAAGCGCGTAGTCGTCCGCTATGTCCCCCTGATGCTGCTTGGCTCTGCCCGCACCTGGCTGAACAGCCTGGCTACCGGCAGCGGTAACACCTGGACCGAGGAAGCCTTTGTCCACAACTTCACCGGCACCTACAAGCGACCCGATCGCCCCCGCGAGCTCGCCATGTGCGTCCAGGGCCCGGACGAGCCCCTCCGTGACTACCTCACGCGCTGGACCGAGCTCCGCAACTCCTGCGAGGGCGTGCACGAGGTGCAGGCCATCCAGTACTTCATCGAGGGTTGCCGCGACGACACGCCCCTCAACCACAAGCTCTTGTGCTCCGAGCCAACCTCCCTGGCGGACTTGATGTCCAAAGCAGACAAATACGCCACGGCCGACTCCATGAGGATGAAGGCCAAGGCACCAACCAAGCCGTCTCCGGCTCCGGCCAAGACGGCCGCCGACAACCGGCAACAGCCCAACGGCAAACGCAAGAACGACCAGCCCGATCCCCGATACGGGAGCCGGCTCGTCGCCTCCATCGAGGAGGAGCAGCCGGCTGGCCAGGCCTCCAATAAGCGCCAGCGCACTGGCAAGGCTGCCTGGCAGCCCAAGCTGACTTTCGAGCAGCTGTTGGATCTCCCCTCCATGAACCGCTCTGGTGCCACGCCGGCCATGCACACACTCCGGCAGTGCAGCTTCTCATAGCTCCTGGCCCGGGGGGACGGCCTCCCGGCTCCCCTCGTGCTGCCAGCCCATGCGCCGGCTCCAGCCCAGGCTCCGCCTCCGGCTCCCGGACTGGCCCACACGGCCCCAGCCCCGGCAGGAAACGACGGTCGGCTACTGGACCAATACCCCGAGCCCGACGGCTGCTACGTCGTCTTCACGAGTGAAGAGACGGACAAGCACACCCAACGCCGGCTCCACCGTGAGGTGAATGCCACCGCGTCCGCAACTCCCCAGTTCATGCACTAGTCTGAGAAGCCGGTCACCTGGAGCCGGGCAGACCATCCGGCTGTGATGCCAGACCCGGGCAGCTACGCCCTCGTCCTCGACCCCACCATCGCCTCCGAGAGGCGCTCCTGCTGCTTTTCGCGGGTGCTGGTCGATGGCGGCAGCAGCATCAACATCCTCTACCTTAACACCCTGCTCAAGCTAGGGATCAAGGTGGAGGACCTGAAGGCAAGCTGGACCGTGTTTCACGGCATTGTTCCGGGCAAGTCCTGCACCCCCCTCGGCAAGATCCGGATCGACGTCCTCTTCGGCGACGCTGGCCACTTTCGCCACGAGCCAATATGGTTCGAGGTGGCCGACCTTAGCAGCCCCTACCACGCCTTGCTGGGCCGGCCCGCGCTCGTCAAGTTCATGGTGGTTCCCCACTACGCCTACCTCAAGCTCAATATGCCGGGCCCCAAAGGCATCATCACCGTTGCCGACAAGTACCAGATGTCCATGGCGTGTGCCCGCGATGGCAGCCGGCTGGCCGAGGCCCTGGAGATAGCGGAGGTGAAACGGGAGCTCGACCAACTGGTGGCTCTCGCCTCTGCCCAGCCGGCCGTGCCGGCTTCTCCATCCCAGTACGTCAGCGAGGGCTCTTTCCAGCTGTCCAGGGACACCAAGCAAGTGCCGCTCGATCCGACCAACCCCACCCAGTGCGTGACCATCGGTTCGCGCCTCGACAGCAAATAGGAAAGCGGGCTTGTCGACTTCCTCCGTGAGAACCGGGACATTTTTGCATGGTCCCCCAAAGACATGCCAGGTGTCCCGAGGAAGTTCGCCGAGCACAAACTACATGTTCGACCGGATGCAAAACCGGTCAAGCAACCCCTGCGCCGTTTATCTGAGGAGAAGCGACGCACCATCAAAGAAGAGATCACCCGGCTGCTCGCAGCCGGCTTCATCATGGAAGTTTTCCACCCGGACTGGGTAGCCAACCCAGTCCTGGTGCTGAAGAAGAACAATACTTGGCGCATGTGTATCCACTACATGATCCTGAACAAGGCGTGCCCGAAGGACACGTTCACCCTACCACGGATCGATCAAGTCATCGACTCCATGACCGGCTACGACCTGTTGTCTTTCCTGGACGCCTACTCCGGCTACCTCCTTCATCACGCCCTTCGGGGCCTACTGCTACATCACCATGTCCTTCGGTCTGAAGAACGCAGGCACCACCTTCCAGCGCTGCATGCAGAAGTGCCTCCTGCCTCAGATAGGCAGGAACGTCCATGTCTACGTCGATGAAATCGTCGTCAAGTCCAAGAAGCACTTTAGCATCCTCGAAGACCTCCGGGAGATGTTCTCCAACCTGCGCGAATACAAGATCAAGCTCAACCTGGAGAAGTGCGTTTTCGGCGTCCCTGCCAGCCAGCTTCTAGGTTTCTTCGTGTCCGCTCGCGGCATCGAAGCCAACCCCAAAAAGATCCGGGCAATCGAGCGCATGCCCAAGCCGGTCCGGCTTCGCGATGTTCAGAAGTTCACCGGCTGCCTCACCTCCCTCAGCCGGTTCATCAGCCGGCTGGGTGAGAAGGCCCTGCCCCTCTACGGACTCCTGCGCAAGTCGGCCTTGGTCGAGCCGGGCCGAGACCTCTCGCAGAAGCCGGCCCTGTTCGACTGGCCCAGCGAGGCGGACGCGGTGTTGCACGACCTCAAGCGGGCTCTCACCAGTGCGCCCATTTTGGCCGCGCCGGCTGAGAAGGAGCCCCTGCTTGCCTACATCACGGCCACTACACGTGTTGTCAGCATCGTTCTGGTAGTGGAGCGGCCAAAGGAAGGCAAGGCGCTGCCGACGCAGCGTCCGGTCTACTACCTCAGCGAAGTCCTCTCTGCCTCCAAACAGAACTACCCCCACTACCAGAAGATGTGCTACGGCGTCTACTTTGCCACCCAGAAGCTGAAGCATTACTTCCAGGAATACGTCGTCACTGTCGTGAGCACGACGCCGTTAGGCGAAATCATGGCCGGCCGGGATGCCACCGGCCGGATATCCAAATGGGCCATCGCCATGGCCGACTACGAGATCCGGTATGAGCCGCGCACCGCCATCAAGTCCCAAGCGATGGCCGACTTCCTCGTCGACTGGGCCGAGACCCAGTTCGTGTCGCCTCCACCCGACTCCACACACTGGCGCATGCATTTCCACGGCTCCAAGATGAGGACCGGCCTGGGTGCCGGCATATTCCTCTCCTCCCCGAAGGGTGACCAACTCAAGTACACCCTCCAGATCCACTTTGCCGCCTCCAACAACGTGGCCGAGTATGAAGCCCTCGTCCACGCCCTCCGGCTCGCCAAGGAGATTGGCATCCGACGCATAGTATGCTTCAGCGACTCCGACCTTGTGGTCCAGCAGGTTTCTGGCGAGTGGGACGCCAGAGAAGCCAACATGGCCAGCTACCGCTTCCTCGTCCAGCAGCTCACCGGCTCCTTCGAGGGCTGTGAGTTCCATCACGTCCCCCGGGTGGACAACGAGGCGGCCGACACGCTGGCCAAAATCGGCTCCACCCGATAGGCCATCCCTGCCGGCGTCTCCCTCGAGTGGTTGCTGAAACCCTCGATCCAGCCGTCTCCTAAGTCAGAGTCCATCTTCATATAGGCGGGCGCTGCCGGCACTGCGGTTGCGCCGGCTACCCTGCCGGCCCCTTTTATCGAGGCGCCTCGCCGGCTCCGGCACCACCCGCCACTCCAAACCAACCGGTCCTGCCGGCACTCGACACCGTCATGACGACGCCGACCTTCCCGCTACCACTTCTCTCCTGGGGACGGACGAACCAGTCGCGGGGGCTGACATGCCGGCCTCGGGGGCTGGCGTGCTGGTCCCGGGGGCTGCCGTGCCAGCCCCGGGGGCTGCCGCCTCCGACGTCCCGCTCGAGCCCGAGCCGGCTCCCGTCTCGGCCCCCTCGTGGGCTCTGCCCATCTTGGCGTTCCTCGAGCGTGGCGAGCTCCCCTCTGACGAGGCCACCGCAAGGCAAATCCAGCGCCGGGCCTCGGCCTACGTCATCATCAACCGCGAGCTCGTTCACCGCAGCACCACCGGCGTTTTCCAACGCTGCGTCGAGCCGGAGAGGGGGCTGGATATCCTCCTCGACATCCACCAAGGCGAGTGCGGGCATCATGTCGCCTCCAGGTCCTTGGTGGCCAAAGCGTTCCGCCACGGTTTCTACTTGCCGACTGCCCTGGAGGCGGCCAAGGACCTGGTCGACAAGTGCGAGGGCTGCCAACGTTTCTGCGCGCAGAGGCACCTGCCGGCTACCGCCCTGCAGACCATCCCCCTCTCATGGCCTTTCGCCGTCTGGGGGCTGGATATGGTGGGGCCTTTCAAGATCGCCCAAGGCAGCATGACACACCTGTTGGTCACCGTCGACAAGTTCACCAAGTGGATGGAGGCATGGCCCATCAAGAAGCTGGACGGCCCCACTGCCGTCCAGTTCATTGAAGACATCACGGTTTCCTATGGCGTCCCCCATAGCATCATCGCCGATAACGGCACGAACTTCGCCAAGGGCGCACTGGCGCGTTTTTGCTCGCGACAAGGTATCCGGCTTGACCTTGCGTCTGCCAGCCACCCCCAGTCCAACGGCTAGGTCGAAAGGGCGAACGGCCTAATCCTGGCCGGCATCAAGCCCCGACTCGTCACGCCGCTGGTCCGATCGGCCGGCTGCTGGGTCAAGGAGCTGCCGGCCATCCTATGGAGCCTCCGGACCACGGCCAACCGGTCGACCGGCTTCATCCCGTTCTTTCTTGTTTATGGGTCCGAGGCAATCATCCCCACCGATATTGAGTTCGATTCGCCTTGGGTCACCCTATACACAGAGAAGGATGCAAGAGAGGCAAGGGAGGACGGTGTCGACCTCCTCGAAGAAGCCCGCGAGCTAGCTTTGAGTCGGACGGCCATCTATCAGCAAAAGCTCTGGCACTAGCACAACAAGCGGATCCGACCGCTCTCCTTCCGCGAAGGGGCCCTGGTGCTCAGGCGGGTTCAGCGAACAGCCGACCAGCACAAGCTGTCCTCCCCATGGGAGGGCCCATTCATCATCAACCGAGCGCTGCACAACAACGCCTACTACCTGATAGATGCCCAAAAGCCGCAGAAGCGCAAGAGAGACGCATCCAGCAAAGAAACGGAGCACCCGTGGAACGCGGCGCTCCTCCGCCCCTTTTACTGCTAAAAAGCCAGTGTATGTACCCTGTACTTTTGCCCCTTTGGGCCCATGAATCCAATGGGGACCTCAAGCCGGCGCTTGAGGCACACCCCTTTAAGATTTCTCCAAGTTTCCTCCTACCATCTAAGGCCCGGGCCCGGCTCGCGATCTCGGGGACTCGCCCGGCTCCTCTCCGAGGCGGACGAATAAGTTTGAGGAAGCGGCCCTTCGCCTCCCCCGCCCTAACCAGCCACAGACCATCCCCCGGCTGTCTGGCTGAAGGGACCGCGGGGTACAAAGGAGCTTCTCACACAAAGGTCCGCCAATGCGCGGTAGCCGGGCTAGCCCAACCATGCTACGTCACTCCTCGTAGCCGGCCTCTGCCGGCTCGACCTAGTCCTAGCCGGTTGACTCTAAGAGCCCACTACTCTTCCCTAAGGGTGAAGCCCCGTCCCTGTCCCAGACCGGCTCCCGGCTGGCCGGCAGGCGGGGCAGAAGCCGGAAGGAATCCTAGCGCACACAAACAAGTCAACAGGCAAGAGGCGAAGGTAGAGTCGGCACGCACTCCTTTCCATTTCTAATAACAAGACATCGATTAAACATAACAAAAGGCCCCATGGCCGAAGGTTCATTACAATATGTCTTAAATACACCCCAAGTGGGTGGAACTCCGGCACCAAAAATAACATGCAGACAAAAAATACAAGGAGGAAAGACCCAAGCAGGGGCGATCTCGAGCCGTCTCGCCTCCAGCACCGGCACCCCTAAGGCCGGCTACGTTCATGTCGGCGGCGCTGGCGCCTTCGAGGCTGGCGCTCCTAGGGCGGCCGAGGTGGAGGCTCCCGCGTCCTCAGCCGGCTCGGACGGAGCGTAGTCGTCGGTGTCGGACCCATCACTGACCGTCTCACACTCGCTCCCCTCCAGGTCGTCGAAGGCCAGCCCGTTTGAGTCTTCCAGGATGGCCACACTGTCTACACCACGCTCCGGGACGTACTCGTCCCACGCGGCCAAGGACGCGAGATCGCTCGCTCGCCTCTGCAGCTCGTCCGCCACTACTGACAGCTCCGCTTCGGTGCCGGCACGCTGGGCCGTGAGCAGCCCCAGGTCAAGCCTGGGATACCACGACCTGGCAAAATGGAGTGCCATCTCTGCGTCGGCAGTCCTCCAGGCGTTCACCCACGCAGTCCCAGCTTCCAGCCTTTGGGCAAGCCGGGTTAGGGAGCCCGGATCCACAGCCCGGGGCTAGAGGGTCCGGACCAGCGCCATGCCGGCCTTCCGAAACCGCGTCAGGGTGCGGATGACCGCCTCCAGGCGCACCTCGGCGGCAACCCCCACCTCTTCCTGCGTCCAGGGGGTGCCTGACTCGATGACCTCTCCCTGGGCCCGCCGGTCCTGACGATCAGACTCCACGGCCGCCTCTGTGCTCTCTTGGGTACAGGGGAAGAGTCCTAAGAAAAGACAAGAAGTAAGAAAAGGGCGAGGAAAGGAGAAGAGGACGCATAAAGAAAAAAGGAAAAAGGAGGGCCAGGAACTTACGGCGTAGCATCCAGTCCACCCCGTGGCCCTGCTCTGCCAGGTGCGCCTCCCGGTCCACCGCTTCCTGGCGATAGCGCTCAGCCTCGTCCTGAGCCGCGTGCGTCTCCTTGATCACCTTCGTCAGCGCGGCGGCCTGGGCCTCCAGCTTGTTGCAGAGCACCTTCTCCCGCTCCTCCGCCTCCCGGCGGAGCACCGCCTCCCGGTCCGCCAGTTCCCGGCTATGGTCCTCCTCGAGCTTCTTCCGGTCTGCCCTCAGCCCCTCCGCCCTCTCGCGGAACTTACGGCACTCCGCCGCCATGGTGTCCCGCTCCCCAAGGAGCCAGACCACCTACTGCCGGAGGCCGACCACCTCGTTTTAGGCGGCAGCACGGAAAAGAATTGATCACCGTTCGACGGAAGGAATGACAAGGGAACCCGGCCCGCTTCCAGGGTAACCGGCTTGGCCCTCGGGGGCTCCCCCCGCCAAGGACACAGGGACACATACCTTGCAGGTCCGCAGTCGCGGCGGCAAGGCGGCTCTCCACCCCCGAAACAACCCCAGCAGGGTGTTGTACGCCTCCGCCCGGCAGTCATGGGCCGCCTGCAAAAGCAAAGAAGAAGATAGCGCTTTAGGCTCGACCCACCTGCAGCCCAGCCGGCTCGGGCCTCGGGGGCTACACCCAGTGGGTGCGCCAGCGCGCCCCACTGGAAAAGAAAAGAGAAAAAGAAGAGATAGGGCGTCCTCCATCGCCTAGGTGCGGCAGGCCGCGAAAGACTCCACGATGGCAGCTACCGCAGTCCCAAGGGCGCTCGCCGCCTCCCCAGAGGCTGGGCCCCCGGCCATCGCCCACAACTGCTGGGGCCGGCCCCCGTCTGCGGGCCCTCCTTCGCGGGAGACGACGATGGTACCGGTTCCCGTCGTCATCGTTGTTCCAGGGGTCATCGACGACGTGCTCGCCGCGGCCGCCCCCTCGGTGGCCGTGGTCCTCGTCTCGGATCCTCCACCGCCGGCGCCCCCTGGCCGGCTCGCGTCCGGTGCCGGCGTGTCAGGAGCTGGCATGCCAGTAGCCGACACCCCCGTGGCCAGCGCCTCCGACGCCGACGCTCCCGAAGCCGGCACCCCTGGAACCGGCGCCTCCTGCGTCGGGGCCTCCAGGTCCACCACCTCCACGCCCGGCGGCATGACACTCGCCTCTGGTGGCGCATCGCTCGCCACCGGCGGCACGTCATTCCTGGCCGGCTGGGAGGCTCGCTGGCTCTTCTCCGTCAAGTCCTTCGCGGCCTCCCCGCCGTCTCCCGCGGGCTGGTCGGCACCATGGTAGTCCGGCGACGTCTTTTCCGGGTCGCGCGGGAATGCCTCCCACGTTTGTCCAGCAGCATCCCCGCTGGGCGCCCGCGCCGTTGCCGCCGCCTCCTCCCACCGGCGGCGCTCCTCCTCCCGCAATTCCCGCTCGGCCTTGGCGAGGTCGAGCCACGCTTGGCGCTCCCTCTCCTCGGCCGTCGACGGCGGCGTCGCTTTCGTCGTCCTGCTGCCGGGCTCTCCTCCCAGCGAGCGCGCCTCCCTGATGGTGGCGGGGCATTAGGCGATGAAGGAGGCAAACCGAGATATGATTCAATAGAAGATTAACACTTACCAGATTACGACCAGCACCGCCCGCCTTGAGGGCCCGATCGGGTCCCCCCTTTGCCTTTTGCTTCCTCCGGGGCAGCTACCGCCCGGCTGCGCGGCTGCCGCGCGCTTGGGCGCCGGCTTGGAGGCAGCCGGTCCCTTCCCCTTGTCCACCACGGCCGGGCCGCTGGCGGCTCGTGGCCGGCGCCCCCGTGGTGCCGTGACCTCCCCCTCTGAGAAGTTCATCGGGTCTTCTGCAGCACGGGCCAGCTCCCGCTCAACATCGTCGTCAGGCCAATCCCTTAACGGCGCCCGGAAAGAAAACTCACCCGGCGGCTCGGCCTCGTCGTCCTCCTCCTCCTCCCCCTCATCGTCGCCCGGCTGCACCTCGCCAGCTCGCTCGGTGGCGGCCGGCTCCACGTCGACGTCGTCCTCGACCTCTTCCGGGTCCGAGTCCACCGAGTCTGGCGCCGGCTTCGCGTAGTCCTGCAGGGGTGCGAACTTCTGCAGGCAAACCGGGTGGCGCTGTTAGACCAAAGGGGGAATACGACCCGACGGCAATAGAATGGGAGGAGGAGCCAGCTGTTCACTTACCTGCGGTGCCGGGTGACTCCGGCTGTAGGGGATCTTCCCCCACTGCCACTCCCCTCCTTCATCTTCGCCATCGACATGGCGTTGACCTTCATCTTCGCCACGTGAGCCGACCTCAGCTCCTTGGTGGAGAGCCGGCAGGGGTCGTGGCGCCCTCCCATCTGGCAAATAAGATGCGGCCGGTGCTGTAGCGGCAGAACCCGGCGCGCCATCATCGCCGCCAGCAAATCCGTGTCCGTGAGCCCCTCCGTCTCGGTCAGCTGGCGGAGGCGGGCATGGAGCCGGTCGGCCGTCTCGGGCACCGAGGTCGGCGTTGCCCACTAGTTCTGTATGGCAGCCGGCGGGTGGTTGGCAAAGTCGGGGAGGTTGATGTAGTCCTCCTCCGGCTTCACGTTCTTCACATAGAAGAACCCCCTCTGCCATCGCTTCACCGACTCCTGCAGCAGGCGTTTGGGGAGGCCGACACCCTGATGAATCTGGACGGAGGCGCCCCCGCAGGCGGTCATCACCATCTTCTGGGTCGCCGGATCCTTCACCGTCTGGCGCTTGAAGTTGAAAAGCCGGCACCAAAAGTCGAGTATGGGCTCGATTCCAAGATACCCCTCACAGAGGACGACGAACGCCGCCAGCTACAGGACAGAGTTGGGGGCAAGGTGGTGCGACTGCAGGCCGAAATGCATCAGGAACCGCTGGAAGAAGGCGCTCGCCAGCAGCCCCAACCCACAGTGGAAGTGGTCGGCGAAGACCACGACCTCGCCTGACCGCGGCGTCGGAGAGTTCTCCGCCCCCGGTGGGCGGGCCTCCAAGAACTCCGCCACTGGGAGCTTGCGGCGTGCACGGAGATACCCGATGAAGGTGGCGTCGACGTCACTACCGTGCCAGGCGCCCTTGGTCACTGCCTCCATGGCGGAGGCGCGCGGGTGTGACGGCGGTGCAGGGACGGGCCGACGGGCTGTCCTCTTCGCGACGGCGGGCGGTGGCGCAAGCTCGCTGTCCCTCACGAACCCCTCTCTTCCCTTCTCTCTCTCTCTCTTTCGCTCGGCGAGGAGGGCAGGGGGGAGCAAAGTGACGGAGGCGAGGGGAGCAAACGGGCTTTTCCCTCGCCTCCCCTCCCTACTTATACCCCGCGCGGGTGACGGTAGTGGGGGCGCCCTTCGCGCACACATCCCCCACAATCCCCCATGCGCGCGGGGCGGACATCATGATGCTCCGAAACGCCAAACGTCTGCCCACTATGCGCGGAATCTTCGCGGGCGGTTCAGGGCCGCGGTGGTGGCGAGCCCCGCCTGGTCGCCAGGTCCGAACCGTCGCTTGGCCCGCCAGGCTGCGGCCCGCGCAGCGCGGTTTCCCCGCCTGGTGGGCAACGCTGGCGGCACGGGTAGCCCCGGACGACTGCAGAGCCGGCTGTCACGTGCCGGCACCGCCCGGCTCCCTAGGCGCTTTCGGTGCTCGAGCATTCTTCAAGCCGGCGAGGTCCGCAGTATCCCGTCGGCAGGCCTCCCCGGCTTCGGGGACTACTGATGGGGGGATGACCCCTGGGTAGCCTCAAACACCCCCAATACTTCGGGCCCGCCTACAGGGCAAATGGGCCGGCCGCCTTCGAGGAGCCGACCCAGCTATGCTCTGTCGGCTCCAACCCCCCGACACAGGCGCGCCGGCTACTCCTTCACCGGCTTCGGTGTGCTGGCCGGCTGGAGCCTCGCCGCCCGGCTCCTTCCCCTAGCCGGCCCAGCATCGGATGCCCCTAACGGGCCCTGTGTGGCAACAGTGGGCCCCGTCCCATCGGGGGTCGGCGCCCGCATGGCCACAGTGGACACTATCCGGTCGGGGGTCAACGCCCGCATGGCCACAATGGCCTCTCGCCGCTGTTGGACGACGACCAGGCCTCCAACAGTGGTGGCCTGCCCCCAACCACTCCGCCATCTACCCTCGCATGGCTACAGGATAGCCGGCCGGCTGCTGACTTCGGCCGGCCGCCGCAAGACGACGCCGCCCGGGGCGCCCCGTGCCGCGACGCGACCGGACTTGGGGCCCGCTCATGACAAGACCGAAGCTGGTGGCCCCCGCAGCCGTCCAAAGAGGCTGCCGGCTGGGTCCCCCACGACCGTTATATTCATATTGTAAGCCGGGGGGTTGATCTATAAAACCCCCCGGGCCTCCCCCATGCAAAGGGACGACGAAGAGAACAACGACGATAGCACCACCCACGTAGCACCTCCCACGGAGAACCTCTCGAGCCAGAGCACTTAGCTCCCCCTCAATTCATACAGCTCAAGGAGCACCGTCGTAGCATTCACCATTGTCTCAACGAGACCAAGCAGGAGTAGGGGTTTTACCTCCCACGGAGGGCCCCGAACCTGGGTACATCGCTGTCAGTCACCGTTTGTGCCTAACCCCATTCCCGGAGTCCACCGGAGTCCTTTCGGCCCCTCTCGATTAACCTACCATGATATCTGCCGTGACAAAACCACGACAATAGGATACCCAAAAGAGACAATTGGGTCTATGTTCTATCTCAAATCCGAAGACAAAGTGTTTGTCGCAAAGAACGGAACATTTCTTGAGAAAGAGTTTCTCTCGAAAGAGTTGAGTGGGAGGAAGATAGAACTTGAGGAGATTATAGAACCTCTACTTCAACCAGAGAGTAGCGCAACACAGAAAGATGTTTCTGTGGAGCCTCCAACGGTTGAGGAGGAAGGTAACGATGATGATCATGAAACTTCTGATCAAGTTGCTATTGAACCTTGTAGGTGGACAAGGGCCCGTACTGCTCCTGAGTGGTACGGCAACCCTGTCTTAGAGGTCATGTTGTTGGACAACGATGAACCTACGAGATATGAAGAAGCGATGATGGGCCCAGATTCCAACAAATGGTTAGAGGCAATGAAATCCGAGATAGGATCCATGCATGAAAACAAAGTGTGGACTTTGGAAGTATTACCTGAAGGGCGACATGCCATTCAGAACAAATGGATTTTTAAGAAGAAGACGAACGCGGACGGTAATGTAACCGTCTATAAAGCTCGACTTGTGGCAAAGGGTTTTTCACAAGTTCAAGGAGTTGGCTACGATGAGACTTTCTCACCCATAGCGATGCTTAAGTCTACCAGAGTCATGTTGGCAATAGCTGCATTTTTCAATTATGAAATCTGGCAGATGGATGTCAAAACAGCGTTCCCTAACGGTTTCCCTAAGGAAGAGTTGTATATGATGCAACCAGAAGGTTTTGTCGATCCAAAGAATCTGACAAGGTATACAAGCTCCCGCGCTCCATCTATGGGCTGGTTCAAGCATCTCGGAGTTGGAACAAGCGTTTTGATGAGGTGATCAAAGCGTTTGGGTTTGTACAAGTTTATGGAGAATCTTTTATTTACAAGAAAATGAATGGGAGCTCTAAGCGTTACTAGTCTTATATGTGGATGACATATTGCTGATTGGAAATAGTATAGAACTTTTGGATAGCGTAAAAGGATATTTGAATAAGTGTTTTTCAATGAAGGACCTAGGAGAAGCTGCTTACATATTAGGCATCAAGATCTATAGAGATAGATCAAGACGCTTAATAGGACTTTCACAAAGTACATACCTTGACAAAGTTTTCAAGTAGTTCAAAATGGATCAGTCCAAGAAAGGGTTCTTGCCTGTATAGCAAGGTGTGAAGTTGAGTAAGACTCAATGCCCGGTGACTGCAGAAGATAGAGAATAGATGAGTGTCGTCCCCTATGCTTCAGCCATTGGCTCTATCACATATGCAATGCTGTGCACAAGACCAGACGTCAGCCTTGCCAATAGTATGGCCGGAAGGTTTCAAAGTGATCCAGGAGTGGAAAACTGGACGGCGGTCAAGAATATCCTGATGTACCTGAAAAGGACCAAGGAAATGTTTCTCGTTTATGGAGGTGATAAAGAGCTCGTCGTGAAGGGTTACGTCGATGCAAAGCTTTCACATGGATCCAGATGACTCTAAGTCGCAAATCAGATACGTATTTAATCTTAATGGTGGTGCGGTGAGTTGGTGCAGTTCCAAGAAAAGCGTGGTAGCTGATTCTACGTGTGAAGCGGAGTACATAGCTGCCTCGGAGGCAGCAAAGGAAGGTGTCTGGATGAAGGAGTTCATGACAGATCTTGGAGTAGTGCCCAGTGCACTGAATCCTATGACTCTGTTCTGTGACAACACTGGTGCCATTGCTCTTGCCAAGGAACCAAGGTTTCACAAGAGGACGAGACACATAAAGCGACGCTTCAACTCCATCCGGCATTCCGTCGAATTGGAAGATAGAAATATTTGCAAAGTACACACGGATCTGAATATTGCAGACCCGCTGACTAAACCTCTTCCACAGGCTAAACATGATCAACACCAGAACTGTATGGGTGTTATACATCTTACAATGTAAATCACATGGTGATGTGAGCTAGATTATTGACTCTAGTGCAAGTAGGAGACTGTTGGAAATATGCCCTAGAGGCAATAATAAATAAGTTATTATTATATTTCCTTGTTCATGATAATCGTTTATTATCCATGCTATAGTTGTATTGATTGCAAACTAAGTACATGTGTGGGTATATAGACAAACACAATGTCCCTAACATGCCTCTAGTAGACTAGCTCGTTGATCAAAGATGGTTATGGTTTCCTAGCCATAGACATGAGGTGTCATTTGATAACGGTATCACATCATTAGGAGAATGATGTGATGGACAAGACCCAAACTATAAACGTAGCATATGATCGTGTCAGTTTATTGCTACAGTTTTCTGTATGTCAATGTATCTGTTCCTACGACCATGAGATCATGCAACTCCCTGACACCGCAGGAATGCCTTGTGTGTATCAAACGTCGCAACGTAACTGGGTGATTATAAAGATGCTCTACAGGTATCTCCAAAGGTGTCTATTGGGTTGGCATGAATCGAGACTGGGATTTGTTACTCCGTCGGACAAAGAGGTATCTCGGGGCCCACTCGGTAATGCAAGATCACAACAAGACTTGCAAGCACAGTGACTAAGTGTTAGTCCTAGGATCTTGTATTACGGAACGAGTAAAGAGGCTTTCCGGTAACGAGATTGAACTAGGTATAGAATAGAGTTATGTATGATGGTAACCAAAAGTTATTAGGAGTCCTGGATGAGATCCCGGACGTCACGAGGAGTTCTGGAAGGGTCCGGAGACGAAGATTGATATATAGGAAGTCCTGTTTTGGTCACCGGAAAAGTTTCGGGCTTATCGGTAATGTACCGGGAGTGTCGGGAGGGTGCCGGGGGACCATCGGGAGAGGTATTTCGACCCAAGAGGGTGCATGGGCTGTGGGAGGATGTTTACCAACCCTTAGTGGGCTGGACAACCCCCCAAGGAAGGCCCATGTGGCCGAGGGAAAGAAAAAGACCAGAGAAGGGAAGAGTCCTAAGAAGGGAAGGAGAGGAATCCTGCTAGGAGTAGGATTGGAGGTGGACTCCTCCACCTCCTCCTCCTCTCGGCCGATCCCTCCTTGGTGTGGAGGGCAAGGCAGGCTCTCCCCTCCCTCCTCTTATATATACTAGAGGGTTTTAGGGTTTTTGGACATAAGATTTCAGACACTTCCACACCCTACCTCTAGAACATTGTTGCTCTAGTGTAGATTGGCGGTGCTTAGGCGAAGCCCTGCCGGAATAGCTCCACCACCATCACCGTCACGCCGCCGTGCTGCCAGAGAACTCGTCTACCTCTTCGCCCCCATTTGCTGGATCAAAATGGCAGAGATCGTCATCGAGTTGTGCGTGTGCTGAACGTGGAGGTGTCGTCCGTTCGGCACTAGTTCGGGACGGATCATGGGACAGCTCATGGGATTGTTCGTGTGAATCTTCTGCGGTCTGAATCACCACAAGTACGACTCCATCAACCACGTTTCTTAGCGCTTACCACTGTGCGATCTACAAGCGTATGTAGATCAACTCCCCCTCTCATAGGTCCTCATCACCATGATAGATCTTGTGTGTGCGTAGAAATTTTTTGTTTCCCATGCAACGTTCCCCAATAGGCACATTGTGAAAATTGATCTTAACAACAACAACAATAACAAAAACAACAACAAAGCCTTTAGTCAAACACAAGTTGGGATAGTCTAGAGGTGAAACCCATAAGATATCGGAACCAACTCATGGTTCTAGCACATGGATAGCAAGCTTCCATGCACCCCTTTCCATGGCTAATTCTTTCCTGATGCTCCAATCCTTCAGATCTCTCTTCATGGACTCTTCCCATGTCAAGTTTGGTCTATGAAAGTGTAATATGCTCCCTTGGTGTTTTTGATAATTCAGGACAACATACATTGTCTATTGGACTAATAGTTTTATCTAGCTTATTTCAGACATAGTCCATAGAGAAGGTGTAGGGGATATAAGCCCGCAGTGTAACCCGCCTAGTTGGACTGGTTCAATATGATGGTGGCTCTGGAGTAAAGCTTGAGACGGGCCACACCATGAATACAAGGCAGCAAGATAGTTGTTGAGCAAGCTGCTAGGCGACCCGAGCACCAAGAGACGACGACTCAAGGCCCATGGGGTAGATCACGCGAGAAGATTTCCTTGCTTGAGAGGCAAGGTGTGTTAGAGACATGATAGGTTACGAGTCATGATGTGACTAGTACTCTGCTATAAACCCTAGGGTTTTGACCTATACTTAAAGGCAAGCCCCAGGGCCAAAAGACTCAAGTTAGACACCCTCGAATGCTAGGTTAGCGATCCCGCACCCTAGTAATCGAGATCTCCGTTAATATAGACACAAAGCAGGACATAGGCTATTACGTCCATCGGAGGGGCTCAACCTGGGTAAACCCGCTTCCCGTTCTCGTTCGTTCCCTTTAAGTTGCCTCCCAGCGGCGATGGCCTCACACCTAAGTCCTTGCACGAGGACATCTGCCGTGACAAAACCATGATAGTTGGCGCCCGTCGTGGGTCCTTCTGGTGGAATTGAGTTCTCGAAGGGAACCTGTCCAGGGTTTGGGAAGTCCGCGGTTAATCAGATGATCAACAACTGTCGTGACAAGATCTATGTCAACAACCCAATCTAGGGTGTCAAGGACAACTCATCCAAGCATGAACACCCGATCCCCCTTGACTGGCTTGGTACTACCGTTGCCGAGCCGGACTTCTACATCAAGATCGACGAGTCGGCTTGGCCCGCGCGGCCCGGTCGGGATCAAGCCGGCTAGCGTCATGTCTTGGTCGGTTTCACTAAGGGAGTTTCCCTCCCAAAAGAGCCGTCGAGAAGGGATGGCGTACTTGATGGCTCAAATGGTGATTCTTCTACTAGAGAAACGGAGTCGATGTGTCCTCTCTACGATGGGAGACTCGGAGGACCTTTGGATCTTGAAGCCCCCGAGGAATCCCATGAGTCAACTAGGCAAGTCGTTGTTTACATTGCAGGAACCGCAGCGGCTTAGAACCGTCCGCGTTCGGAGCGGCTTTCAGACCTAGCGGGTCGGGCAAGACGCCGGCTCAAGCCACGGCAGATCTGATGGCTTAAATGGCAAAGCTTGTGGAGAGTCCCATTACGGCGGAAAAGCAGGAAGGGCGTAACATGTAATTGACCAAGCTGAGAGACCAGATGACTGAGGTACGAAGGGAAATTGACGCTGAGAATGCTAGGGTGGCGGAACGGCATGCCCGCATACATAATGAGTCGAAACGCCTTAAGGCCGAGGCTTGGCAGCTGGAACGTTAGAGAGAGGCGTCTCAGGCGGTTTATGAAAGGAGACAACCAAGTCGGCTGCCGCCAAACTTCGAGCCGCAGTGTTTCTTCAACACCCCTTAGTAGACACTGGGGGCTAGGCAACCGCTTGCGAATCAACAAAACAAGCCGCCCTAGTCACCGCTAGTCCCTTCGCCACCACAACGTTTTTAGATGGCACGGGGAAATTTTTCTAACCCTCTTGACAACGTGCTAGCTGCAGCCCGGCACATGGAATCATTGTTGGGGAACAGTGCATGGGAAACAAAAAATTTCCTACGCACACGCAAGATCTATAATGGTGATGAGGACCTATACGAGGGAGAGTTGATCTACATACCCTTGTAGATCGCACAGCGGTAAGCGTTAAGAAACGCGGTCGATGGAGTCGTACTCATGGCGATTCAGATCGCGAAAGATTCGTCTCATGAACTGTCCCACGAACAGTCCCATGAACAGTCCCACGAGCTGTGCCACGATCTGTCCTGATCAAGTGCCGAACAGACGGAACCTCCGCGTTCAGCACACGTATAGCTCGATGACGATCTCCGCCTTCTTGATCCAGCAAGAGAGGGCAAAGAGGTAGACGAGTTCTCCGGCGGCGTGACAGCGTGACGGTGATGGTGGTGGAGCTATTCCGGTAGGGCTTCGCCTAAGCACCGGCGATCTAGACTAGAGGAACGACGATCTAGAGGTTGGGTGTGGACGTGGCTGAAACATTATGTCCAAAAATACCAAAACCCTCTAGTATAAAGGAGGAAGGAGAGGGGGGGATGCGCCCAAGGGGAAACCCCCTTGGGTCGGCCGAAGTGGAGAGAGAGGGAGAGTCCTCCTCCTAGTAGGACTCCTCCTCCCACAAGGAAGGTGGAGCCTTCGGAGGACTCCTCCCCAATTCGGTTTCTCCCTCTCCCACCTGTGCCTAAGTCCTCTTTAGCCGACCCCCCCATCCCACTAGGGGCTGGTGAGTCGCCACATAGGCCCATGGGGTGGGTGGCCCCACTGGTGGGCCCCTGGAACGCATTCGTCACTCCCGGTACAATACCGAAAGTGCCCGAAACTTTTCCGGAGTCCAAACACCACTTTCCTATATATCAATCTTCGTCTCCGGACCCTTCCAGAACTCGTGGCGACGTCCGGGATCTAGTCCGAGACTCCGAACAACTTTCGGTTACCATCATACATAACTCTATTCTACCGAAACGTCATCGAACTTTAAGTGTGCAGACCGTGCGGTTTTGAGAATTATGTAGACATGACCGAGACACCTCTGTAGTCAATAACCAATAGCAGGACCTGGATGCCCATATTGATTCCTACATAGCCTACGGAGATCTTATCGGTTGAACCTCTATGTCAAGGATTTAGTTAATCCCGTATGTTGTTCCCTTTGTTCTTTGGTATGTTACTTGCCCGAGATTCGATCGTCGGTATCTCTATACCTAGTTCAATCTTGTTACCGGCAAGTCTCTTTACTCATTCCATAATACAAGATCCTGTGACTAACACTTAGTCGATGTGCTTGCAAGGCTTGTTATGATGTTGCATTACCGATTGGGCCCCGAGATACCTCTCCGTCACACAGAGTAACAAATCCCAGTCTTGATTCATGTCAAACCAACAGACACCTTCGGAGATACCTGTAGAGCATCTTTATAGTCACCCAGTTACGTTGCGATGTTTGATACACACAAGGTATCCCTCCGGTGTCAGGGAGTTGCATGATCTCATGGTCATAGGAACACATACATTGACATGCAGAAAACTGTAGCAATAAACTGACACGATCATATGCTATGTTTATTGTTTGGGTCTTGTCCATCACATCATTCTCCTAATGACCTGATCTCGTTATCAACGACATCTCATGTCCATGGTTTAGGATAACTCAACCATCTTTGATCAACGAGCTAGTCTACTAGAGGCATACTAGGGACATTGTGTTTGTCTATATACCGACACATGTATTTAGTTTCCAATCAATACAATTATAGCATGGACAATAAACGATTATCATGAACAAGGAAATATAATAATAACTTATTTATTATTGCCTCTAGGGCATATTTCCAACATTCATTTCCCATATTAGGGAATACCCCTGTTGATGTTGAAGCAAGGAGCACTATAGAGATGCTGAAAAAAACGATGGTGCCACAAGCACATTATTCCTACGGCCGCGATCGTATGCACTCCACCCCGTACGTGAGTCATAGCTAAAATCACCAGTTGGAATCTCCGGTGGTTTCTAGCAGTGGGCACAAGCAACAGCTCTAGACTCCCCTAACCCGGCCTATACTACCAGGAGCACATGAGATTGTAGATGTGGCTAGGGGAGCATGACAAGCAGAGGCGGAAGCAGCAGCATAGATGATCCAGCAGCCACCACCTCAAACGGAAACTGGGATCAATCTCTACCTACTAATAAAGTAAATGATTCTTCTGGTCGTACATTATCGAAATTGCCCCTAAATTTGTAAAAGATTACCCACCAATGCCACCCATAAGTGATAAAAAATGTTTCACACAGAAAAATTTCGAACTGGGCTGGCCCATGTAAGAACGTCCTATACTACGCCCTGCGCGCTAGAAAAAGACATAGCTCTCCAGTTTGGGCTGGCCCATGTATGGGCGACCAGTTTATAATTTTCGGTTTTCATTTTTGTCGTAGTTTTTTCTGTTTTAAATAATATAATATTTGAAAAAGTTTATAAAATTATGAAAGCAATAACTTTGAAATAAATAAATGTTTAATAACTCATACATTTTTATGGCTTCTGATATATTTGCAACTAAAAAACATATTCGTAAATATTTAAAAAGTTGTTGAGAAAAAAAATACGTTCATGAGTTTATCAAAACAAATGTTCGGAAAATAAAAATACGTTTATGAGTTGTTGTTTTAAGTTCGTGTATTAAATAGTATGTATGAAATTGTACATAAAATTGCCAAATTAGAAAATATTCATGAATTGAAAATATCCTAAAAATTTAAAAGTGTTCATAAATTGATATAGAGTTTACTGATTCATAAAATATTCGGTGATTCAACCAGTTCAAAAAATATTTATTAATTTCGTAAAATGTTTCATAAAATATTCTAGAATTGTTTGCCGACTAAAGTTTTTTTAAAGGTTCACATTTTTTAATAAAATGTATATAAATAGGATAAAATATTCATGAATTTAAAAAATATTATTTATTGCAGAAAATGTTCGTGAATTAAAAAATCACAATTTCAAATATGTGCATGAGTTTAATAAATGTTTAGGATTTTTGAAAATTTGCTGAGGGTTTCACCAAATTGAGAATGAAGTGTATCTCGATGACGTAGTAAAATGTGATCATTGCCATTCGAGATTGTGATTTTTTTTCTCCCGTTGCAACACACGAGTCATTTTGCTAGTAGTAGGACAATTGGAATACCTTGCCTATCATCGGCTCTCCGTGCGGAGCGTAGCCCAAAGATTTTAAAGGGCCTCGTAAATTGCCAAATTACAGAGCGGATCTTGAGCCTACGGCCTGGATTGAGAGCTACGAGTTTGCAACTGATATGCTCGATGTCAGTGATGTAGTATGCGACAAGTACTTGACCATGATGCTGGAGGGGCCGGCTCGAACATGGCTAAAAATCTACCGCCCAATTCAATTAGTACTTAGTCGGAGCTTAAAGAGTGTTTTATTAGGAACTTCCAAGGAACGTGCAAAAGGCCAATGATGATAGTGGACCTGCAACATTGCCTACACTGAGTCAATGAGTCGGCCCATCATTGGACCCATCGGGTCACAAAAATCATACATTCGTTAGACAACATGACGGTGGGTCAAGTCGTCCTGATTCTGGAAAAGAATTGTCACTTCCAACCGTTGGTCCTGAAGCTTGGACGACTAAAGCGAAAGGTACAAGATATGGGCGTCTTAATGGATGTCCTCACCAGATACGCTAAGTCAGATGGCACAAAGGATCCTGGCTCGAATGAAGATGAAACTGGCAAAGGCAGGAAGGGTGAAGGCGACAAGGGCCAACATAACCATGGTAGTAACCAAGGGCTCCAGAATAATAGTGGCAAACGAAACAACCAGATGGCCAGTCAGATTTCAATGCCAACACTAATGTTGGCTTCAAAAACCAGCGTCGCAATAGTCGCCCTGGAGGGTCTTACAATGGGAATAACCCTCATAACTACAAGGAGGCGCTCACAGCACCGTCTCCCAAACATAGTACCCAGCTTAAGCCTCTACCCACTCATGGGGGAACTGCTATATCGTGCAGGAATTCTGTAACAAGGCTTTACAAAGTCATTTAGGAGGCACTGGTGGTGGACACCCCAGCCAACATGGACCTAGCGGGTCGCATGGCGGTTGAGGTGCTGGTTTCTAGCATCAGGCGAATATTGGCAATGGACAGCATCCTGGCCAGAACAATCAACATAATAACCAAGGTGGCTTCGAGAGTAATCCCAAGCAGTTGAACAGCGGTCGGTATCTTTAGTATTTGAGTTGTTAAAACATAAATCATATTTCTTGGAATATTTCCAAGAATATCATATGCCACCAAGGAGAAAATAAGTCGGCCCTAGAGCACTGCTCGTCTATGACCATATTACATTTTAGAGCCACTAGCTCCTTTACCTTTTGTACCCCTATCACAACCCTAGTAAGTGTCTAGGCTAGCAATGTGTCTGCATCATCATCATCATCATTGCATCAATATGAAATGGGGAGAAAGAAAGAAACCCTAAGCATTTCATGAATTAAAGAAATTCCAGATAAATGAAATTTCAACAAATCCAAAATGCCCATAAAAAATGTTCCCTATGTCTGATAATTAAGGGCATGGATATACCAGGGACCATTTCAATTATTTGAAATATTTTAAATTAATGATTTAAGTCTGTGAAAATGACAAATAAAAATATTATCATTATCACTGCTTTCAAAATAATCTGAAACTTTTGATACAAGCTTGAAATATTCAAACTTGAATTTATAAAAGTTTTAGAATTATTTGAAGGGGTATTTGGACCTGCAAGAAATAAACAAATGTCAGAAGAAATCATAAAACAGAATTAAAAGAAAAGGGAAGAGAGCTTACCTGTGAAAGTGGAAGCCCAGCCCAGCCCACCAGGGGCGTGGAGGTCATCTTCCACCTCGCACCAGTAGGCGTCGAGGCGGCGACCGAGCATCGGCGACCTCCACCTCCTGCTTCCATGCAGCAGGCTGCGACCCTACCTCCCCCGTGCCTGGAACACGCCGGTCCTCTCTCCCCCAAGCTCATTCTCCCTCCGTTCCTCGCTCTCTCTTCTGCTCTCTGCTCCCGCCATGGCCGCTTAGCTCCTTGCCGTCGTGCCGTCGCCCTAGCCAGCCTCGAAGCCCTGTGAGCTAGCCATTCGCTCCACTCGAACCCCCTCTACCTCCCAGCCGAGCCACGCGTCGCCGGAAGCCCTCTGTCGCCGTCGCGCCATCGTCTTCCTCCTCGGGTCGCCAGAGGGGATTTTGAAGCTCGCCGTTGATTCCGACCGTCCCCGAGCCCGCTTTCAACCCCTCTCCGTTCACCGTGAGCTCCTAGTCCTTTTCCCCCTCTTTCCCCGTCTGTCTCGCGTCCTAGCCTCGGATTCCATCGGAGTCCGAACGTCGCCGCCGCTTGAGCTCGTCGCTGGTCGCGTTCCGGTGATCGGTTGGTCCTTCCAAGGCCACCATTGAGCTTGCGGAGTCGTGTAGTTGTTGTTGGTTCTAACTAGGAGCTGTGTCGTGCCCTGGTTCGACGAGCCCGAGCTCGCCCGAGCTCCGGCCGCCGCCCAGCTCATCGCCGGCGTCGATTCCGACCACCCCAGCTCGTGGGAAGGGTCGAAATGGACATGCGCGTCGATGCTGAGTAGATAGGTGCCCTTCGCCGTCCATTTGGTCACCGGAGGTGGGTTTCCGAGCCCCTCCACCGTTCCTGGAGTCACCGGCGGCTCAACGCCGGTGGCCCTGGTCGGTTTGACCACGGGGGTTTGACCACGGGGGTTTGACCCCTGACATGTGGGGCCAGCCCCTGGCTAATTAGAGATTAGTGCTAATTTATCAATTAAATTAATTAAGTTAATGTGACACTGATAGTGGGTCCCACTAGTTAATTAGTTAGGATAATTAGTTTAATTAAGTCTCATTAGTGCCGAGTGTATGACAGATGGGCCCCACTGGTCAGGTTTGACTCTGGGCCGAGTCAGCTGACCAGCAAATGTCATCATGACATCATGCTAATGCAATAAGTCAATTTCCTATTTAAAAATAATTCCAGAAATTATTTAAAACTTTGAAAAATCATATAAATTAATGTGTAACTCAGATGAAAATAATTTATATATGAAAATTGATCAGAAAAATCCAATGAATCCAATGGTGCTATTCTCATGCATGATAGAGAAACCTAAATAGGTGAACATGGACATTTTAGCATTAGGTCAATATATAGAAATTGAAATGAGAACAACTTTGAACCTATATTCAAATACATTTCAAATTGACATGACCACTAATTGCATTAGCTCATCCATGCAAACTATTATGCCATGATCATGCATCATATTGTTGCATCTGCTTGTATTGAATGTTTTCATCTGCGTTGCGGTAGGCCCTAATCCGAAGGATACTACTCCGTACCCCGACGAAGGAGAGAACTCTTCCGCAACCCAGCAAGGCAAGCAACCCCATTGATCATTCCGATAACATCCCATTCTCTCGCTCCTGCTCTCATTTATTGCATTAGGACGAACGATCACATGTCAGTCATACGCGGTAGATGATCCTATTCTTATGCATGACCTGATCTTGTTACAGTAAATAGCTAAACCTTGCAACCTAGCATACGTGGTAGATGCTTGTGCCATGATGTGCTGAGCTTACTTTGCCTGCTATGTTTGCTATGATTAGAGTATGTCAGGTCTGTTTCATCTGGGTGATGAACTGAGTGAAACAGTGTTGTCCGATTTGATGAGCATATAATGAATACGATTTGGTAAAGGTAGCAGTGAGAGGCTATGTAGGAGTACATAGTGGGTTGTCTCATTGGGGCCGTTCTTAGGAACTGGGTTCCGTGTTTGTGATCCAAGACTAGTTACTACCACGCATTGGGTTCCGGTTACTCGACCCCTCTCGACTTATCAGTCGCTTAGTCTTTGGTCCAGGTATTGCAAGTAGTTTCTGGTGTTTAGAGCATGCTGGAGGCCGTGCGTAGCGCTGACCCTCGGGGTGGGTTACCACGCGGTAGGCAGTGGCACGGTGTACCAAGGGTCACCCGAATGGTGGGCTTGGAAACCCTGCGCACATCGTTTGGGACCGTAGTGGAAACTTCGGCCGGACTTCCATGCGGGTCAGTCTCAAATAGGCGGTAGCCTGGACTAGAGTTCTTATGTGATTGATGGTCGTGGCCGACTCCCTCGCTGGGCATCCGCTTGAAGGTTGCCGAGGTGCATGGTTTTATGAGCACACAGCGATAAGTGGCGAGAGCGTGTGTGAAGAGGTACACCCCTGCAGGGTTATGAAACTATTCGAATAGCCGCATCCTCGGATATGGACTACTTGGAGAACTTATGCTGTTCATAGATAATCAAATGGATACTTCTAAAAATCTCAAGACAAGTGTGAGTACCGTGGATGGCACTCTTCCGGAAGGGGAAGGTGAGTCCATGGTGGTGTATTGAGATGGAGTTAGTGGACTCGTGTGCGATAACTAAAATTGTAACAAAGAGTTTAAAACTAAGTAGTGTAGGATAGCCATGAGTTAAAGTTGGCTTTCTGCATAAACTCCACCACCTCTTATTGATACATGAGCATAAATAGACTAGGTATGTTTTAAGGACTTGCTGAGTACGATTGTACTCATCCTTGCTTAATTAATGTTGCAGAAGAAAACCAGGACCCATCAGGTGGGTTCTATCTAGACGTTGATGATGCCGAATAGCCGGTGTCCCAGCTACGATCTTGCCCGTGTGGTGGGCTGTAGATAGTCAGGCCATGTGCCTCTTTTATATTTTGCCGTCTGTACTCAGACAACTTAAGTTTCCGCTGGCTTGTATGACTATGTTTGTATGACTTGAGTGCCGGGTCATGTGAGCCCTATCTATAAGAACATATTATGCAAGGCTCGTCGGAGCCTCTTAAATAAAAGTCATGTTGTTGTATGGTTATGTTGTGATGCCATGGTTGTATCTATGCATATCGGGCATGTTGTGCATACGTGTGACGTGCAACGGTATGTATGGGATCCGACACCTAGTCGTGTGCCTTTATTAGTACTCTTTATGGGAAACTGCCTCTTTGTGCTTCCACCGAGCCATGGTAGCTTGCTACTGCTCCGGACACATTGATTGACCGGCATGTATCCTTCTTTGCTGATGTGTTTGTCCCTCCGGGGAAATGTCTCACAGTGTAATGGAGTCCCTATAGCCTGTTACGACTCGTCTACGTGCAGTGATGACATTCGTGTCTTGCGACTTAATGGAGTCCTTGTAACTTGCTACGACTCGTCTACACACACTTGAGGCCGACACCTGCATTGCTGGGTTATGTATGCCTGTTTCCGTACGGATGTGCCACTTGGGTTCTATGACTAGTTATGTCGGCCCGGGTTCTTTGTTGTGTGATTGCCAGTGATATGTTCACATACATGAGCCAAAAGACGCAAACGGTCCCGGCCAAGGTAAGGTGGCAGCCATGGGGTACCGTGCGTGAGGCCGCAAAGTGATGTGGCTTGTTACAGTATGGAATCATATGACTTAGGATCGGGGTCCCGACAACCCCCCTGAAAATTCTGTACATACTTCTTTATATTTCAATAAAGTCAGCTTACCCGACATTCAGATTTCTTGTCGTTTCAGCCACAAGCTTGTCTTGAGTCTTTACTTTTTGGGCACTTGGGGGCTTCCAACTCATTGAGTTTAGCTTTGTCACCTTTGTGACCCAGAGAAACCACCACAAAGATATTGGGCATTTGGGGGCATCCAACTCACCGATTTTAGCTTTCTCACCCTCTTGACCCGGCAAAAGAAAAACGCCACATGTGGTTAAACCTGCCTGTATGATTGATGTGACTCCGATCAGGTGACCCCATGTACTCTAGCTTAAAAAGTCAATCCTTTTTTGGGACCCTGAACTTTTTAAGGTTAAAACATTGGCTTGAGTCACGAGAGAGCCGGCAAGCAGAGAGCTTGAATAAAGCACGGGTTATCATACCCACTTCATTGAAGCAAGATTCGAGCCTCAAAAGTCGGTCTCTATGTCGAGCCTCGAAATGTGGCACATATTTTACATGTGCATTTCATCATGACATAGCATTATTCGAATAAAACATCATACCTATTTATGCTTATTGTGTGAACCTGGTCTTCGAACCAGGTTGCACTATAAAATCCCGCAGAAAGATAAGTCTTTGGTTTAAACAATACTAAGTGATTAGAATTTCCGATCCAGCTTAAAAAGGCCAGTTTATCTTACTACGCCTCAAAAGCCAGTCCTCTACTACCGAGACACATTAAATCGTCTTATGATAAAATACTTGATCTTGTTAACTAGTGCTACCACATGAACTTTATTAGGTACAACATTGTTTACCACATAAACTTTATCCAACATTGTTTAACTAGTGTTACCGACCGTCATCATATTATGGCCGGTTAAATATCATTAAATCAAAGCCTGATGCTTTGAATGCCAAGATTGCCCTGTTCGCTCGTTTTTCTGAAGGAATCGTCAAGTAGAGTAGAAATTGTAAAGACAAGCAAAAGAATAGAGAAATCTACAATCATTAAAGGTCAAAAGGATCGAAGGTTTTCTTTCACCAATGCAAACATGCATGAAGGCATGACAGTTTTCAAGAAGTAACTAAAAACTACTCCTATTACAGATTCAACCCAAGAGTCTCAAAATATTTGTCTTGCCCAATACATGGGGGCTATAGGCAACAGGCGACTTAAATTGTTTATCACATCACTCCTGAGCTTTGCCTTTCGCACCATATGGATTCACCTTAGTTTGTTCTTTCGCTTGAGCCGCCTCTAGGTCATCCTCCCCTGCCTCTTCTGGCTCTACACTCTGAAGATTGTCCACGTCCAAGTTGCAATGAGTTAGGGCATGGAATACAACCTCTTCATTCAGAATAGGGGATGAGTCAACTTCAAGAGCAAAAGTGCGCTTACGCCACTAAGGAATCAGATCCACTGATTTGAAGGTGCGTGGTTGAATTCGTGAATTGTTCACATCATAAGCCGCCTGATATCCTTTCAGACCCATCCCAGCAACAAGTTGTGTGGCCAACACTCGAGCCTTGTTGGCACATTTCATATAGTCTACCTCACCAAAATCCGTGCCATCATCCTTGAGCTTAGGAAAGCCCTTGGACATCTATGCCGAATCAAGCTCCTCTTCATAGGCAAAGGCCCGAGTCAAAGCAAAAGTTGCGCTAGAACGGGAGGCTGATCTTTTCAGTTCTTTGACTTGTCCGGGAAGTTGAGAGTACCTTTAGCATGTCTTTTATGAGCTTCACCGGCTCCTTTTATCCAATTACAACTTTAATAGCAAGTCGTCCTCCAGGATAGAGTTTCTCCGTTAAGGTGTACACGGCCTTCAGCATAAGTAAGTTGTTCTCTTGGAGGCTGGATGTCCTTAGGCCTGCAAAACAATGTAAGCATCAAAATTATCGGGCGTTGTATCTACTAACATGTGTTTTTACAAGTTACCATAACAGACATACCAAAGATAGCTTGGGTCATAGTGGCGATATGCCACTTTAACCCGGCTAGTTCCTCGTGTTGGGGAACGTTACATGGGAAAACAATTCCTACACACATGAAGATCAATCTTGGAGAAGACCATCTACGATAGGAGAGATTGCATCTACATACCCTTGTAGATTGCTAACCGGAAGCATTAATAAATGCAGTTGATGTAGTCAGACGTCTTCGTGATCCAATCACGATCTGTCCCGTGAACTCCCGATCAAGTGCCGAACGGACGACACCTCTGCGTTCAGCACGCGTACGGCTAGATGACGATCTCTGCCTTCTTGATCCAGCAAGAGGGGAGAAAAGTTAGACGAGTATTCCGACAGCATGACGGCGTGGTGGCAATGGTAGTGGAGCTGATCCGGCAGGGCTTTGTCATGCACTGCCGAACCAATCTAGAGGAGAGACGAACTAGAGAGAGGGAGAGGGGGTTGTGCCTTGGATTAGGGTTTTGCTGCCCTCTCTCCCCTCCACTATATATAGGAGGGAGGGGGTAGGTGGCCACCCTCGGGTTTCCCCTAGGGCCTTGGCCGCCACCCCCAAGGGGAGGAGTCCACCTCCAACAAGGGAGGTGGAGTCCTAGTAGGACTCCCTCCCCACTTGGCCTCCTCCACCCCCTTGCGCAAGGGCCCCTTAGGGGCTGGCTGCCCAGCCCACTAGGGGCTTGTGCGCCACCTCTAAGGCCCATGTGGCCCCTGGGGTGGGTGGGCCTCTCCCGGTGGACCCCCAGAACCCATTCGTCACTCCCGGTACACTATCGGAAGTGCTTGAAACATTTCCTCAGCCCAAATACCCTCTTCCTATATATCAATGTTCTTCTACGGACCATTCCAAAACTTCTCGTGACGTCCGGGATCTCATCCGGGACTCCGAAGAACCATAGGTCACCAACATACATAACTCTAGTATACCAATTCGTCACCAAACGATAAGTGTGCAGACCTTGCGGGTTCGAGAAGTATGCAGACATGACCGAGACATTCTCCGGTCAATAACCAATTGCTGGACCTATATGCCCATACTGGCTCCTACATGTCAAGGATTCAGGTAATCCTGTATGTAGTTCCCTTTGTCCATGGGTATGTTACTTGCCCGATATTCGATCGTCAGTATCTCCATGCCTAGTCCATTATCATTACTGGCAGGTCTCTTTACTCGTTCGTAATACAAGATCATGTGACTAAATCCTTAGTCACATTGCTTGCAAGCTTCTTGTGATGTTGTATTACCATGTGGGCCCAGAGATACCTCTCCGTCATACAGAGTGACATATCCCACTCTCGACCCATGTCAACGCAACTAACACACTTGGAGATACCTGTAGAGCATATTTATAGTCACCTAGTTACATTGCGACGTTTGATACACACAAGGTACTCCTCCGGTGTCACTGAGTTGAATGATCTCATGGTCATAGGAAAAGATATTTGACATGCAGAAAACAGTAGCAATAAACTGACATGATCATATGCTACGTTCATAGTTTGGGTCCCGTCCATCACATCATTCTCCTAATGATGTGATCCCGTTATCAAATGACAACTCATGTCTACGGTCAGGAAGCCTTGACCATCTTTGATCAACGAGCTAGTCAACTAGAGGCTTACTAGGGACATAGTGTTCCTCTATATACCCCCACATATATATGAGTTTCCGATCAATACAATTCTAGCATGGATAATAAGGAATTATCTTGGACAGGGAAATTTAATAATAACCATTTTATTATTGCCTCTGGGGCATATTTCAACCAGTCTCCCACTTGCACTAGAGTCAATAATCTAGCTCATATCACTATGTAATTTACATTGTAATGAAACTAACACCCATACAGTTCTGGTGCTGATCATGTTTTGCCCGCGGAATAGGCTTAGTCAATAGGTGTGCAACATTCGGATTCGTGTGTACTTTGCAAATATCTATGTCAATATCTTCAATGTAATTGCAGATGGAATTGAAGCGTCGCTTGATGTGTCTGGTCCTCCTGTGAGACCTTGGTTCCTTGGCTAGAGCAGTGGCACCAGTGTTGTCACAAAACAGAGTCATTGGGTCTAGTGCACTGGGCACAACTCCAAGATATATCATGAACTGCTTCATCAAGACACCTTCCTAAGATGCCTCTGAGGCAGATATGTACTCTGCTTCACATGTAGAATCAGCTACCATGCTTTGCTTGGAACTGCACCAGCTTACTGCTCCCCCATTGAGAATGTTTATGAATCCGGTTGGAGACTTAGAGTCATCCGGAACTGTGTCAAAGCTTGCATCGACGTAACCCTTTACGACGAGCTCTTGATCACCTCAATAAACGAGAAAAAATTCCTTAGTCCTTTACATGTACTTTAGGATATTTTTGACCGTTGTCCAATGTTCCATGCCTAGATCACTTTGAAACCTTCCAGCCATACTTATGGCAAGGCTGACATGCAGTCTTGTGCACAACATTGCATACATGATAGAGCCTATGGTTGAAGCATAGACACTCATATTTTCTCTATCCTCTACAATCACTTGGCATTGAGTCTGACTCAACTTCACACCTTGCAACACAGGCAAGAATCCTTTCTTGGACTGTTCCATTTCAAACTTCTTCAAAACATTGTCAAGGTATGTGATCCGTGAAAGTAATATTAAGCGTGTCAATCTATCTCTATAGATCTTGATGCCAAATATGAAGGCAGCTTCCCCTAGGTCCTTCATCGAAAAAATCTTGTTCAAATATTCCTTCACGCTTTCCAAAAATTCCACATTGTTCCCAATCAACAATATGTCATCCACATATAATATTAGAAACACTATAGAACTCCCACTCACTTTCTTGTAAATACAAGATTCTCCAAAAACTTGTATAAACCCAAACACTTTTATCACCTCATCAAAGCAATTATTCCACCTCCGAGATGCTTGCACTAGTCCATAAATGGATCGCTGGACCTTGCATTGTCAGCATTTTCTGGATTGACAAAACCTTCTAGTTGCATCATATACAACTATTCCTTAAGGAAATCGTTAAGGAACGTTGTTTTTCCATCCATCAACGAAATTTCATAATCGAAAAATGAAGCTATTGCTAACTTGATTCTGATGGACTTAAGCATCGCTACGGGGGAGAAAGTCTCCTTGTAGTTAACTCCCTGAAGTTGTGAAAAACTCTTTGCCACAAGTCGAGCTTTATAGACGGTGACATTACCGCCCGCGTCCTCTTCTTCTTAAAAATCCATTTATTCTGAATGGCCTTTCACCCTTCGTGTAATACTTCCAAAGTCCATACTTTGTTTTAATACATGGATCATATCTCAGATTTCATGGCCTCTAACCATTTGTTGGAATCCGGGCCCACCAACGCTTCTCCATAGCTCGTAGGTTCACCGTTGTCCAACAACATGACCTCCAAGACAGGGTTACCACACCATTCAGGAGCAATACATGCCCTTCTCGACCTATGTTATTCGATTGTAACTTGATCCAAAGCTTCATGATCAACATCATCAGCTTCCTCTTCTACCGACGTAGGGTCCATAGAAACATTTTTCTGTGTTGCGCTACTCTCTGGTTGAAGCAAAGGTTTGACAAACATCATCAAGTTCTATCTTCCTCCCACTCAATTCGTTCGAGAGAAACTCTTTCTCGAGAATGATCCGTTCTTAGCGACAAACACTTTGCCATTGGATCTGAGATAGGAGGTATAACCAACCTTCTCTTTTGTGTATCCTATGAAGACACATTTCTTCACTTTGGGTTCTAGCTTTTCAGGCTAAAGCTTTCTGACGTAAGCATCGCATCCCCAAACTTTAAGAAACAACAAATTTGGTTTCTTGCCAAACTATAGTTCATATGGCGTCCTCTTGATGGAATTAGATGGTAACCTATTTAAAGTGAATGCAGTAGTCTCTAATGCATAACCCCAAAATGATAGTGACAAGTCGGCAAGAGACATCATTGACTGCACCATATCCAACAAGGTACGATTACGATGTTCAAAACACACCATTACGATGTGGTGTTCTAGGTGGTGTCAACTGTGAAACAATTCCACATTGTCATAAGCGATTGCCAAACTCATAACTTAGATATTCTCCTCCTCGATCAGATCGAAGGAATTTAATCTTGTTGTTATGATGATTCTCAACTTCACTCTAAAATTTCCTGAACTTTTCAAATGTTTCAGACTTACGTTTCATTAAGTAAATATACCATATCTACTTAAGTCATTGGTAAAGGTGAGAAAGTAACGATATCCACCATGTGCCTCCATGCTCATTGGACCGCACACATCAGTATGTATGATTTCCAACAAGTCACTTGCCCGTTCCATTGTTCCAGAGAATGGGGTTTTAGTCATCTTGCCCATGAGGCATGGTTCACATGTGTCAAGTGATTCAAAATCAAGTGAGTCCAAAAGTCCATCAGCAATGAGCTTCTTCATGAGTTTTACACCAATATGACCTAAGCGGCAGTGCCACAAGAAAGTGGTACTATCATTAGCAAATTTACATCTTTTGGCATCAATGTTACGAACATGTGTATCACTACTATCGAGATTCAATAAGAGTAAACCTCTCACATTGGGTGCATGACCATAAAACTTATTAGTCATATAAATATAACAACCATTATTCTCTGACTTAAATGAGTAACTGTCTCGCAATAAACAAGATCCATATATAATGTTCATGCTTAACGCATGCACTAAATAACAATTATTCAGGTTCATCACTAATCCCGATGGTAATCGAAAAGCGAGCGAGCCGATGGCGATCACATCAACCTTGGAACCATTTCCCACGCGCATTGTCACTTCATCCTTTGCCAGCCTTCATCTATTCCATAATTCCTGTTTTGAGTTGCAAATGTGAGCAACTGAACCGGTATCAACTACCAAGGAACTACAATGAGAGTTGGTAAGGTACACATCAGTAACATGTATATCTGATATGCCTTGTTTAGTGTTGGCCGCCTTCTTGTCGGCCAGATACTTGGGGCAGTTCCGTTTCCAGTGGCCAGTACCCTTGCAATGATAGCACTCAGTTTCCGGGATGGGTCTAGCCTTGGGTTTATTCACGAGAGGAACAACTACTTTTCCACTCTTCTTGGATTTACCCTTCTTCCCCTTGCCATTCTTCTTGAAACTAGTGGTTTTATTGACCATCAACACTTCATGCTCCTTCGGAATTTCTGAATTGGCGACTTTCAGCATCGCAAACAGTTCGACGAGTGATTTGTTCATCCCTTGCATGTTATAGTTCAACAGAAAGCTTTTGTAGCTAGGTGGTAGCATTTTGAAGAACTCTTTTAGTGAATGCCTCTAAAGGGAGAGTAATTCCCAACTCAGCCAGATGGTTGGAATACCCAAACATTCTGAGTACATGATCACTGACAGACCCATTCTCCTCCATCTTGCAAGCATAGAATTTATCGGAGCTCTCATACCTCTCGATCCAGGCATTATCTTTGAAAATGAACTTCAACTCCTAGAACATCTCATATGCTTCATGACATTCAAAACGTCTTTGAAGTTCCGGTTCTAAGCCATACAACACCGCACATTGAACTATTGAGTAGTCATCAGAACGTGACTGCCATACATTCATAACGTCAACAGCCGACTCAGGAGGGGGTGCCGCACTGAGCGGTGCATCAAGGACATAAGCCGTTTGGGAAGCCGTGGGGATAATCCTGAGATTATGGGACCAATCAACAAAGTTACTTCCATCATCTTTCATCTTGGCTTTCTCTAGCAACGCACTGAAATTCAGGGGTGCTACTGCGCGAGCCATTGATCTACAACATAAAATTTGCAAAGACAACTTAGACTATGTTGTAGATAAATGAGTTTAGTTAATCATATTACTTAAAAACTCCCACTCAAATTGACATCCCTCTGGTCATCCGCGTGTTACATGACCCAAATTCACCAACCAAAGTTCGATCATCACGTGAGATGAGGTGGTTTCAATGGTGAACATCTCCATGTAGATCATATCTACTATATGACTGATGTTCGACCTTTCGGTCTCTTGCATTTCGAGGCCATGTCTGTACATGCTAGGCTCGTCAAGTTTAACTGAAGTGTTCTGCATGTGCAACACTGGCTTGCACCCATTGTATGCGAACGTAGAGTCTATCACACTCGATCATCACGTGGTGCTTCAAAACGACAAACTTCCGCAACGGTGTACACTCGGGGAGAACACAATTTTATCTTGAAATTATAGTGAAGGAACACCTTATAATGGTACCGTCGTCCTAAGCAAAACAAGATGCATAAAAGGATTAACATCACATGCAAATCGTAAGTGACATGATATGGCCATGAACTTGTGCTTTTGATCTCCATCTCCAAAGCACTGGCATGATCTCCATCGTCACTGGCACGACACCATGATCTCCATCAATGTGTCGCCATCAGGGTTGTTGTGCCAACCATGCTTATACTACTATTGCTACCGTTTAGCGATAAAGTAAAGCATTATATAGCGCTTAATGATTGACACGCGGGTCATACAATAATTAAAGACAACCCTATGGCTCCTGCTGGTTGCCATATGCATCGACATGCAAGTCGATATGAACTATTAAAACACATGATCATCTTATACATCAAATATATCTCATCATGTATTTGTCCATATCATATCACAACATACCCCGCAAAAATAAGTTAGACGTCCTCTAATTGTTTATGCATGTTTTACGTGGCTGCTATGGGTATCTAGCAAGAACGCTTCTTACCTATGAAAAATCACAACAGTGATACACAAATTGCTATTCAACCTTCTACAAGGACCGCCTTAGTCGAATCCGATCCAACTAGAGTGGGAGAGACAAACACTAGTGAGCCATCTTTATGCAACAAGGTGACATGTTTGTCGATGGAACCGGTCTCATGTACGTGGACATGTAAGGTTGGTCTGAGCCGTTTCATACCACAATACCGCTGAATCAAGAAAATACTAAGGTAGGAAGTGATCTGAACATCAACGCCCCAAACTCCTTTGTGTTCAACTCGTGATGTCATCTAAGCATAGACCTAGCTCATGATGCCACTTCTGGGGAACGTTGCATGGGAAACAAAAACATTCCTACGCTCACAAAGATCAACCGAGGAGAATACCATCTACGAGAGGAGAGATTGCATCTACATACCCTTGTAGATCTCCAAGCGAAAGCATTAAGAAACATGGTTGATGTAGTCGAACGTCTTCGCGATCCAATCAAGATCCGTCCCGGGAACTCCAAATCAAGTGCCGAACAGACGACACCTCCGCGTTCAAAACACAAATGGCTCGATGGAGATCTTCGCCTTCTTGATCCAACAAGAGGGGGCAGAGAGGTTGACGAGTATTCTGGCAGCACGACAGCGTGGCGGTGACGGTGGTGGAGCTGATCCGGCAGGGCTTCATTGTGGACTACCAAACCAGTCTAGAGGAGAGACGAACTAGAGGGAGGGAGAGGGGGCTGCGCCTTGGATTAGGGTGCTACTGCCCTCTCTCCCCTCCACTATATATAGGAGGGAGGGGTGTAGGTGGGGCTCCCTAGGGATTCTCCTAGGGCCTTGGCCGCCGCCCCCAAGGGGAGGAGTCCACCTCCAACAAGGGACGTGGAGTCCTAGTAGGACTCCCTTTCAACTTGGCCTCCTCCACCCCTTGCGCAAGGTACCCTTAGGGGATGGCTGCCCAGTCCACTAGGAGCTGGTGCGTTACCTCTCAGGCCTATGTGGCCCCTGGGCTAGGTGGGCCTCTCCCGGTGGACCCCCGGAACCCTCCCGGTACACTACGGATGTGCCTGAAACCTTTCCGGAGCCCAAATACCCATTTTATATATATATATCAATATTTGTCTCTAGACCATTCTAGAACTCCTCGTTACTTCTAGGATCTCATCCGAGACTCCGAACAACCTTCGATCACCAACATACATAACTCTACTATACCAATTCAGTACCGAACGTTAAGTGTGCAGACCCTGCGGGTTCGAGAACTATGCAGGCATGACCGAGACACTCTCCGATCAATAACCAATAGCGGGACCTGGATGCCCATACTGACTCTTGCATATTCTACGAAGATCTTTATTGGTAGAACCACGATGTCAAGGATTCAGGTAATCACGTATGTAGTTCCCTTTGTACATCGGTATGTTACTTGCCCGAGATTCAATCGTGGGTATCTCCTTACCTATTTCAATCTCGTTACCAGAAAGTCTCTTTACTCGTTATGTAATACAAGATCCCATGACTAACTCCTTAGTCACATTTCTTGCAAGTTTCTTGTGATGTTGTATTACCGAGTGGGCCTAGAGTAACCTCTCTCTCATACGGAGGGACAAATCCTAGTCCCGATCCATGCCAACCCAACTAACACCTCGGAGATACGTATAGAGCATCTTTGCAGTCACCCAGTTACGTTGCAACGTTTGATACACAAAAGGTACTCCTTCGGTGTCAGTGAGTTGCATGATCTCATGGTCATAGGAACATGTACTTGACATGTAGAAAACAATAGCAATAAACTGACATGATCATATGCTACGTTCATAGTTTGGGTCTCTTCGATCACATCATTCTCCTAATGATGTGATCCTGTTATCAAATGACAACTCATGTCTATGGTCAGGAAACCTTGCCATGTTTGATCAACGACCTAGTCAACTAGAGGCTTACAAAGGCCACAGTGTTTGTCTATATACCCACACATGTATATGAGTTTCTAATAGATACAATTCTAGCATGGATAATAAATTATTATCATGAATAGTGAAATCTAATAATAACCATTTTCTTATTGCCTCTAGGGAATATTTCCAACACCTCATTGATGGGCTTCAACTGACCTTCAACACTTTTTGCGCGCTTCAGCAAGGCAGTTTTCTCAACATCCAAGGATACTTTTTTGTTTCTCAAGAAGTGCCTTGGTTTTATCTAACTCTTCCAAAGTGAGGCGCAGTTTCTCTTCAGCGGCGGCTCGGGCGCTTTGCCCTGACTCCAAATCTTTCTTCAAGCCGGCCACACTTGACTCGGCTTCCCGTAAGGCTTTCTACATAAAACATTCCAGGATATTCAACGATCATGATAAGAACACAAGATTCAATCTCATATGACAAAGAATTATATCAAGTCCCAAGAAAACTGCAAGCAATGTTCTTGACACTTGGGGGCTAATGTATATCAACTCTTTCCAAGACAAGGATATGGAGAAGACCTGACTCATCTCAAGAAGATGAGTCGTCCCTTGGGGGCTACAGGTCGAACTTTCATACATTTACAAAGATCCGACTCATCTCAAGAAGATGAGATGGCCCTTGGGGGCTACAGGATGAATTCTTAAAAATGCTTGTTATCAAAGACTTGACTCATATCACGAAAATGATCTGGGCCTTTGGGGGCTAGATAAGTATATGAGAAGTACACAATAAAGAGGAACATACCTCATATTTGTTTTTCATCATGCTAACAAGGCCGACTTCCATCTCCTAGCTTGTTGCAAGATGATCCCAATAACCAACTGTTGGAAATATGCCCTAGAGGCAATAATAAATTAGTTATTATCATATTTCCTTGTTCATGATAATCGTTTATTATCCATGCTATAATTATGTTGATCAGAAACTTAGATACATGTGTGGATACATAGACAACACCATGTCCCTAATATGCCTCTAGTAGACTAGCTCATTGATCAAAAGATGGTTAAGGTTTCCTAGCCATGGACATGAGATGTCATTTGATAATGAGATCGCATCATTAGGAGAATGATGTGATGGACAAGACCCAAACTACAAACGTAGCATATGATCGTGTCAGTTTATTGCTACTATTTTCTGCATGTCAAGTATATGTTCCTATGACCATGAGATCATGCAACTCACAGACATCGGAGGAGCGCCTTGTGTGTATCAAGCGTCGCAACGTAACTGGGTGGCTATAAAGGTGCTCTACAGGTATCTTCGAGGGTGTCTGTTGAGTTGGCATGGATCAAGACTGGGATTTGTTACTCCATGTGACGGAGAGGTATCTCAGGGACCACTCAGTAATACAACATCACAATAAGCCTTGCAAGCAATGTGAATAAGTGTTAGTCACGGGATCTTGTATTACGGAAGGAGTAAAGATACTTGCTAGTAACGAGGTTGAACTAGGTATGGAGATACCGACGATCGAATCTCTGGCAAGTAACATACCGAAGAACAAAGGGAACATCATACGGGATTAACTGAATGTGACATAGAGGTTCGACCGATAAAGATATTCGTAGAATATGTAGGAACCAATATGGGCATCCAGGTCCCGCTATTGGTTATTGACCGTAGAGGTGTCTCAGTCATGTCTACATAGTTCTCGAACCCGCAGGGTCCGCACACTTAAGGTTTGGTGATGTTTCGGTAGTATAGAGTTATGTATGGTGGTGACCGAAGGTTTTTCGGAGTCCCGGATGAGATCCCGTATGTCCCGTGGAGCTCTGGAATGGTCCGGAGGTAAAGATTCATATATAGGAAGTCCTATTTTGGTCGCCAGAAAAGTTTCGGGCTCATCGGTAGTGTACCGGGAGACCATCAGGAGGGGTATTTCGACACAAGAGGCCACATGGGCTGTGAGAGAGTAAATACCAGCCCTTAGTGGGCTGGTGGAAATCCCACACAAGGCCGATGAGGCTGGGAAGAAAAGCCCAAAGATAAAAAGGTGGAAAAAGGCAAAAAAATAGGGTGAATCCTAGTCCTATTAGGATTGGCGGTGGATTCCACCTCTCCCACTTGATTTGGCCGATCCAATTGCTGGTCCTTTGAGGGCCAAGCCTCCTCCTCTCTTCCTATTATATATACTAGAGGTTTTAGGGTTTTTTGGCACTAGATTTTAGCCACGTGCTACCCGTTCCTCCAGTGCATAGTTTCTCCTCTAGATCGGATTTCTATAGTGCTTAGGCGAAGCCCTACCGGAATAGCTCCACCACCATCGCCGGAGCGCGGTCACGCTGCCGGAGAACTCTTCTACCTCTCCGCTCCCTCTTGCTGGATCAAGAAGGCAGAGATCGTCATCAAGTTGTACGTGTGCTGAACGCGGAGGTGCTGTCCGTTCGGCGCTAGATCGGAAGAACCGTGATCAAGATCGTGAGACGGGTCGTGATGGGATCGCGGGACGGATCGTGATGAGTTCACGGGACAGATCGTGATCAAGGTCGTGAGATGGATCGTGATGCGATCGCGGGACGGATCGTGATGAGATCGTGGGACGGATCGTGATGAGATCGCGGGACGCTCGGCGATTTGGATCGCGAAGACGTTCGACTACACCAACCGCGTTTCTTAACGCTTCCCGCTTAGTGATCTATAAGAGTATGTAGATCCACTCCCTCTCATAGACGCTCATCACCATGGATAGATCTGCGTGTGCGTAGGAAATTTTTTATTTCCCATGCATCGTTCCCCAACAATGGTATCAGAGCTAGGTCTATGTGTAGATGAGATCTCGAGTAGAACATAAAAGGTTTGTGGGTGTTGATGCTTAGATTACTTCCTCTCTTGGTCGGATTTTGGTTTAGTGGTATTGTGAGATGAAGCGTCCCAGACCCACATTACTCGTACGCTTACGAGAGACCGGTTCCCTCAACCGCAACTTGTTGCATAGATGGCTTGCAGGTGATAGTTTCTCTCACTTTTGTTGGATCGGATTCGACAAAGGCGGTCCTTGAGAAGGTTGTAAAGCAACTAGTGTATCACCGTTGTGATTTTTGCATAGATGAGAATTGTTCTTGTTAGATACCCGTAGCAGCCACGTAAAACATGCAACAACAATTAGAGGACGTCTAACTTGTTTTTGCAGGGTATGTTGTGATATGATATGGCAAATTACATGATGTGATATATGTGATGTATGAGATGATCATGTGATGTATAGATTATCACGACTTGCATGTCGTTGAGTACGGCAACCGGCAGGAGCCATAGGGTTGTCTTTAATTATTGTATGACCTGCGTGTCAATCATTAAGCGCTATGTAATGCTTTACTTTATCGCCACGGTAGCAATAGTAGTAGAAGCATGTTGGGCGCGACAAACCCTGATGGCGACACAGTTATGGAGATCATGGTGTCGTGCCGGTGACGATGGAGATCATGCCGGTTGTTTCATGATGGAGATCAAAAGCACAAGTTCATGGCCATATCATGTCACTTATGATTTGCATGTGATTTTAATCCTTTTATGCACCTTGTTTTGCTTAGGACGACGGTAGCATTATAAGGTGATCCCTCACCTAATTTCAAGATAAATTGTGTTCTCCCCGAGTGTGCACCGTTGCGAAAGTTCATCGTGTTGAGACACCACGTGATAATTGGGTGTGATAGAATCTACGTTCACATACAACGGGTGCAAGCCAGTGTTGCACATGCAGAACACTCGGGTTAAAATTGACGAGCCTAGCATGTATAGACATGGCCTCGGAACACAAGAGACCGAAAGGTCAAACATGAGACATATAGTAGATATGATCAACATAATGATGTTCACCATTGAAGCCACCTCAACTCACGTGATGATCGGACTTGAGTTGGTGAGTTTGGATCATGTGTCACTCAGATGACCTGAGGGATGTCAATTTGAGTGGGAATTCATAGTTAATATGATTAATTGAACTCATTATCATGAACATAGTCAAAGTGTCTTTGCAAATTATGTTGTAGATTACTAGCTCACGCTGTAGCTCCCTTGTATTTTTATATGTTGCTAGAGAAATAGAGTTGAAAGATAATGGTAGCAATATTGCGGACTGGGTCCGTGATCTGAGGATTGTCCTGATTGCTGCACAAAAGGTTTATGTCCTTAATGCACCACTCGGTGCGCCAACCCCTCTAGCGTCGTCTGTAGATGTAGTGAACATCGGACAGGCACGTTCTGATGACTACATGATAGTTTAATGCGTCATGCATTACGGCTTAGAATTGAGGCTCCAAAATGTTTTGAACGTCACGTAACATATGAGATGTTTCTAAGAGCTTAAATTAGGATGTCAGGCTTGTGCCCGTGTTGCGAGATATCAGATCTCCAACAAGATTCTTTGCCTACAAGATGAAAGAGAATAGCTCAATCGTTGAGCATGTGCTCAGATTGTGTGGGTGCTACAATCGCTTGAATCAAGTGGGAGTTGAACTTCCAGATAAGACAGTGATTGATATAGTTCTCCAAGTCACTGTCACTAAGCTACTAGAACTTGGTGATGAACTATAAAATGCCAAGGACAGAAATAATGATCCCTCAGCTATTCGCGATGTTTGACACCGCGAAGGTAGAAATCAAGAAGGAGCATCAAGTGTTTATGGTTAATAAAACCACTAGTTTCGAGAAGGGCCAGGGCAAGGAGGAAACTTTCATGGATGGCAAGTCAGTTGCTGCTCCAGTGAGGCAACCTAGAGTTGAACCCAAACCCGAGACTAAGTGCTTCGATTATGAGGAGAGCGGTCATTGAAGCGGAACAACCCTAGATACTTTGTAGATAAGAAGGGTGGCAACATCGACAGAAGTATATTTGATATACGTGTGATTGATGTGTACCTTGCTAGTACTCATAGTAGCACCTGGGTATTGAATACCGGTTCAGTTGCTAAATGTTAGTAACTCGAAGTAAAACCTACGGAATAAACGGAGAACTAACTAAGGGTGAGGTGACGATGTGTGTTGGAAATGTTTCCATGGTTGATGTGATCAACATCGCACGCTCTCTCTACCTTCGGGATTAGTGACGAATCTAAATAAATGTTATTTGGTGTTTTGCGTTGAGCACGAACATGATTAGATCGTGTTTATTGCAACATGATTATTCATTTAAGTTAGAGAATAATGGTTATTCTAATTACATGAATAATACCTTCAATGGTCATGCACCCAGTGAGAATGGTTTGTTGAATCTTGATCGTACTAATACACATGTTTTTTATGCCAAAAGATACAAAGTTAATAATGATAGTACCACATACTTGTGGCACTGCCGCCGAATGTCATATTGGTATAAAGCGCAGGAAGAAACTCTATGCAGATGGATCTTTGGACTCATTCGATTTCGAATCGGTTGAGACATGCGAACCATGCCTTTTGGGCAAGATGACTAAGGACCCCGTTTTCCGGATTGATGGAGCGGGCAAGTGGTTTATTGGAAATGATACATGTGGATGTATGCAATCCAATGAGTCTTGTAACGTGCGGTGGATGCCATTATTTTCTTACCTTCACTGATGATTTTAGTATATATAGTGGATATTTACTTAACGAAACACAAGTCTGAATTGTTTGAAAGGTTCAAGCAGATTTAGAGTGAAGTTTAAGATCATCGTGACAAGAAGATAAAGATGTCTATGATATGATCGTGGAGGTGAATATATGATTACGAGTTTGGCATACAACTTTGGACAATGTGAAAGTCGTTTCACAACTCACGCCACCTAGGACACCATAGTGTGATGGTGTGTCCGAATGTCATAGTCGTGCTCTATTGAATATGGTGCTTGCTATGATGTCTCTTATCGATTTGCTACTATAGTTTTGGGGTTATGCATTAGAGACAACTACATTCACTTTAAATAGGGCACCATCTAAATCCATTGAGATGACACCATATGAATTATGGTTTGATAGAAACCTAAGCTGTCATTTCTTGATGTTTGGGGCTGCGACGCGTGTGGAAAAAATGTTTTCACCTAATAAGCTCGAACCCAAAGCGGACAAATGCATCTTCATAGAATACCCTAAGAACAGTTGGGTATACCTTCTATCTCAGATCCAAGTGCAAAGTGTTTGTTGCTAGAAATGGGTCCTTTCTCGAGAAAGAGTTTCTCTCGAAAGAATTGAGTGGGAGAAAGATAGAAATTGATGAGGTTGTTAAACCTTTATTCAACCAGAGAGTAGCGCAGCACAGGAATATGTTCCTGTGAAGCCTACGTTAGTTGAAGAGGAAGTTAATGATGATCATCATGAAGCTTCAGGATCAAGTTACTATCGAACTTCGTAGGTCGACAAGGATGTGTACTGCTCCTGAGCGGTACGACAACCCTGTCTTGGAGGTCATATTGTTGGACAACGATGAACCTACGAGCTATGGAGAAGCGATGATGGGCCCGGATTTCGACAAATGGTTAGAGGCCATGAAATCCGAGAAAAGGACCCATGTATGAAACCCAAGTATAGACTTTGGTAGACTTGATCGTTGGACGGCGGGTCGTTGAGTACAAATGGATCTTAAAATGAAGACAGACACAGATGGTAAATGTCACCATTTGTAAAGCTCGACTTGTTGCAAAGAAGTTTGTGACAAGTTCAAGGAGTTGACTGCGATGAGACTTTCTCACTCGTAGCGATGCTAAAGTCTGTTGGAATTATGTTAGCAGTTGATGCATTTTTCAATTATGAAATCTGGCAGATGGATGTCAAAACATCGTTTCCTTAACGGTTTAATTGAGGGAAGGTTGTATCTGATACAACCAGAAAGTTTTGTCAGTCCTAAGGATGCTAAAAGGTGAGCAAGCTTCAGTGATCTTTCTATGGACTGAAGCAAGCATCTCGGAGTTGGAATATACACTTTGATGAGGTGATCAAAGTTTTTGAAATTTATACAAAGTTTACGAGAAACTTGTATTTACAATAAAGTGAGTGGGAGCACTATAGAGTTTCTGATAAGTATATGTGGATGACATATTGTTGATCGGAAATAATGTAGAATTTCTGGAAAGCATAAACGGTTGTTTGAAAAGTGTTTTTCAAAGGAAGACTTGGATAAAGCTACCTAATTGTTAAGCATCAAGATCTATAGAGATAGATCAAGATGCTTGATGAGACTTTCAATGAGTACATACCTTGACAAGATTTTGAAAGAGTTCAAAATGGATCAGTCAAAGAAAGAGTTCACACCTGATTTGTAAGGTGTGAAGTTGAGTGAGACTCAAAGCTCGACCACAGCAGAAGAAAGAGAAAGGACGAACGTCGTCCCCTATGCCTTAGCCATAGGCTCTGTACAGTATGCCATGTTATGTACCGCACCTGTGTGTGCCTTACCATGAGTCCGTCAAGGGGTACAAGAGTGACCCAGGAGTGGATCACTGGACAGCGGTCAAGATTATCCTTAGTAGCTCAAAGACTAAGGAGATGTTTCTCGATTATGGAGGTGATAAAGTGTTCGTCGTAAAGAGTTACGTCGATGCAAGCTTTAACACCAATCCAGATGACTCGTAGCAGCAATCTCGATATGTATAGCGGAGCAGCAATTTGGAATAGTACCAAGTGGAGTGTGGTAGCAGTGTTTACGGTTTGAAATAGAAATTTGCAAAGTACACACGGATATGAATGTCGTAGACCCATTAACTATAAGACCTCTCTCACATGCAAAGCATGATCGAGCCCCAGAACTCATTGGGTGTTAGTTTCATAACAATGCGAATCACATAGTGATGTGAACTAGATTATTGACTCTAGTGCAAGTGGGGGACTGTTGGAAATATGACCTAGAGGTAATAATAAATTAGTTATTATCATATTTCCTTGTTCATGATAATTGTTTATTATCCATGCTATAATTGTGTTGATCGGAAACTCAGATACATGTGGATACATAGACAACACCATGTCCCTAATATGCCTCTAGTAGACTAGCTCATTGACCAAAAGATGGTTAAGGTTTCCTAGCCATGGACATGAGATGTCATTTTATAACGGGATCACATCATTAGGAGAATGATGTGATGGACAAGACCCAAACTACAAACGTAGAATATGATCGTGTCAGTTTATTGCTACTGTTTTCTGCATGTCAAGTATATGTTCCTATGACCATGAGATCATGCAACTCACAGACATGAGATGAGTGCCTTATGTGTATCAAATGTCGCAATGTAACTGGGTGGCTATAAAGGTGCTCTATAGGTATCTCTAAGGGTGTCTGTTGAGTTGGCATGGATCAAGACTGGGATTTGTTACTCCGTGTGACGGAGAGGTATCTCAGGGCCCACTCGGTAATACAACATCACAATAAGCCTTGCAAGCAATGTGACTCAGTGGTAGTCACGGGATCTTGTATTATGGAACGAGTAAAGAGACTTGCCGGTAATGAGGTTGAACTAGGTATGGAGATACCGACGATCTAATCTCTGGCAAGTAACATACCGAAGAACAAAGGGAACATCATACGGGATTAACTGAATCCTTGACAAAGAGGTTTGACCGATAAAGATCTTCATGGAATACGTAGGAACCAATATGGGCATCCAGGTCCCGCTATTGGTTATTGACCGTAGAGGTGTCTCGGTCATGTCTACAAAGTTCTCGAACCCGCAGGGTCTGCACACCTAAGGTTTGGTGACGTTTCGGTAGTATAGAGTTATGTATGGTGGTGACCGAAGGTTTTTTGGAGTCCCGGATGAGATCCCAGATGTCGCGAGGAACTCCGGAATGGTCCGGAGGTAAAGATTTATATATAGGAAGTCCTATTTTGGTCGCCGGAAAAGTTTCGGGCTCATCGGTAGTGTAGCGGGAGTGCCGGTAGTGTACCGGGAGTCCATCGGGAGGGTTATTTCCACCCAAGAGGCTACATGGGCTGTGGGAGAGTAAATACCATCCCTTAGTGGTCTGGTGGAAATCCCACACAAGGCCCATGAGGCTGGGAAGAAAAGCCCAAAGAGAAAATGGTGGAAAAGGGCAAAAAATAGGGTGAATCCTTGTCCTACTAGGCTTGGAGGTGGATTCCACCTTTCCCACTTGATTTGGCCGACCCAATTTCTTGTCCTTTTAGGGCCAAGACTCCTCCTATCTTCCTCTTATATATACTAGAGGTTTAGGGTTTTTTGGCACCAGATTTTAGCCACGTGCTACCCGTTCCTCGAGTGCATAGTTTCTCCTCTAGATCGGATTTCTGCAGTGCTTAGGCAAAGCCCTGCCGGAATAGCTCGACCACCATCGTTGGAGCGCCGTCACGCTGCTGGAGAACTCTTCTACTTCTCCACTCCCTCTTGCTGGATCAAGAAGGCGGAGATCGTCATCAAGCTGTACGTGTGCTGAACGCGGAGGTGTCATCCGTTCGGCGCTAGATCAAAAGAACCATGATCAAGATCGTGAGACGGATCGTGATGAGATCGCGGGACAGATCGTGATGAGTTCATGGGACAGATCGTTATGAGATCGTGATGAGATCGCGGGACGGATCGTGATGAGATCGCGGGACGTTCGGCAATTTGGATCGTGAAGACGTTCGACTACACCAACCGCGTTTCTTAACGCTTCCCGCTTAGCGATCTGTAAGAGTATGTAGATCCACTCCCTCTCATAGATGCTCATCACCATGGATAGATCTGCGTGTGCGTAGGAATTTTTTTGTTTCCTATGCATCGTTCCCCAACACCAACATGAAGTTCTTTAGCACTCATGCTCTAATAGTTTGGAAGCTCCATCTTGGCTTTGCCTTTCGCTAGCAGTATTTATTTATCCTTAGAAAGAAGTTTTGTTAACACTATGGAGACCCTAGGGATGGTATAAGCCGACCCAGTAATGAAAACCTCGTCGTTGTTGTCACAAGGATTATTTTCAATTATCTTGGGAGGACTGGTCGGGTCAAGATTTAGCGTCGGGTCAGCTTCAGTATCCACAACGTCGGCGCTCACAGCCTCAAGTCGAAGAGGGACATCAGTCTGGATCTCCTGGTGACCTTGAGGATGACTCGCATGAACTTCAGGAGCAGTCGAGTTAGGATTTCCCAACTTAGGGGCCTAAGGATCAGTGGACAGCTCACCAACTTTCCTTTTCTTGGCCTTGGCTTGAGACCTATAAGACAAGAAGGCATTATCAACAAAGTGCCAAAAGGCGTGTAAAGGCAAGTATTTAAGCAAAAGAGAAACTTACCCAGGGTTGATCACAAGGGGTGTTAGTTTGGAGGCAGTAGAATCGCCTGATGAAGGTGCTGACTCCTGGTAATAGTCAGGATAACTTTAGAAGATTGATAATTCAAGTCAGCTTCAGAAAAGAGAAGAATTAGATTGGAAGGTACTTGAGTTGGGCGCTTACGTGCAACTGGCTTATTGGGTAAGCCGGCTGCAAGATCAGCACTACCACTTTGGGTCTTGCACTTGGACTGATGCTGAGTTTTCTTCAAAGCAAAATTGAAATCTAAATGAGCATCCGGATGTGTGAAACTTACTTTCTGAGTGACTCTCCTTGTTCTTGTTGGAAGCAAGGATTCGGAGTCGGAGGAAATATAAATTACGTCAGTGTCTTCAACCCGGTTTATGTCAACATCACCCTAGGAAAAAGAGACATCAGCTAGAATCAATAATATATGGTTAAAGAATTTTTTACCTTCGATTGAACATCGGTTGTTTCTAACTCGCCCATGAGTGACGGCTCTTCAACGATTGTTTTATCTTTCTTCGAACCTGGAGGCACTTTGGATTTCTTGGTAGCTGTTTTTGTTCATTTCCTGTCCCAAAATCGAGATTTGGCCTATAAAGTTGAAGATAAAAATAATGGATAAGGTTTGCAAACTTAAAAGGAAGAAATCATTTATGAAGGTCAAGCATGGAGTCATCAAATATCCTCACTGGAGGACCGGGTTATGAGCGTAAAATAATTTCAACCCATCCTTGTTGCAAGCGTCTAGGCTTTCGCCCAGCAACTTCTTCACACTTGATTCACTTCCTTTGCGCCCAAAGTTATATTATTAAACCTTTGGGGATCGTCTAAATCACCTTAGTAAGCACACATCAAGCTGCTTCTTCGGCTTAACGTCAAAATACTCCAAGAAATCAAACACGGGGTCTAATCAACTTCGGTTAACCCGTTGGCTATTAAAGCCCTCAACTTCGGATAAATATGGGTGTGCTGAGCACGTTGTTCCTAAGGAGCCCAGCCAGGAAGTTCAAAGTTCATGGGAAGACGGTCTGGCTTATAACCTGGCAAGGGATTCTCATCTTCCAGGGCCGTGTTACGGCAATAGAACCAAGTTTTGTTCCATCCTATGGGGTGTCTTCGCAGAGTAGCAGCGAGGAAGACGACATCTCTCCTCCTATGGATCGAGATTCCGCCAAGCTCGTGACTGGGGCCATCAGCACATTCAGTCTGGCGGTTCAAGTAGAAAAACTCCCTAAAAAGGGAGACTGAGGGTTCTATCTATAGATACGCCTCACAGAGCACTTGAAATTGGCACAAGTTTGACATAGAAATGGGAGTCAAATCTTGGGGATGAAGATGGAAGAAATGCAAGATAGCCCGAAAGAATTTTGACTCGGGAGGTGAGAAACCCCTCAGAAGATGGTCCAAGACTATTACCACTTCGCCTTCATCCAGTTTAGGGATTTCATCTCCAAGAGCGACCCGCCAGCCAATTACTTCTTTGGGCGACAAAAACCCTTGATTATGGTAGTCTTCAAGAATGATTTCAAAGACTTTGGAAGCCGCCCAGTTGCAGGAAGAAGTTTTCGACATGATGAAATTTCCTGAATAAAATGAAGGGGGCATCTTAAGTACATGATCAAGGAGAAGATATTCTAACTTATTTATGAATCAATAAGTTGCCTCATGAGAAGGATAGGATTTTGATACAACAATCTAGAGCATGGTGGGTCACAACTACTTTGTCGGCACGAATAAGGGCAGCTCATTTTGAAGTAAAAGACAACTAGTTTTTGCTAAGTGTAGGGGGAAACAGGTTTCTATCAAACTGGCTGCAATTTTGGATCTACAAATGATTCGTAAATAAAAGGTATTCACAAACCCTAGCAACATGGCGTGGGAGAAGTGGTGGCATAATCTGCAGGATCTTAAGAGGGGCTCAAAGATGTCATATGAAAAAAAATTGCCAAGAGAATTGTAATGCCACCGCTAGCCCCCTGAATTTCTGGCATAAGACGTCATTAATAAATAAAATTTGGAAAAATCACGAGTCTAGAAATGGTATGAGCGGGCATTTTGGGATTCATGAAGAACATAGGTGTAAGCAGATGGTAAGTTGCCAAGAGAAAACAAGAGAAATTGACCTCACACCTAAATCCTTGCACGAAGACATCTGTCGTGACAAAACCACGACAAAAGCGTTGACAAAGGATGGTTAGGAGAATTCCCCAAGAACGAGAAGGAGAAGAGAAAGAAAGAGAATTAGCAAAGCTTCAAGCAAGAAGACTCTACATTTTACTTTTTGAGAAATCACTTTGAGTCCATGGGAAAGACAATACTATTAAAAAGGGGCGAGGTAATGTTGGTGAACAAAATGCTCAAGTGCTAGCCACCAAAAATACTCTTGACTTCTCCCACAAATATTCCTTCCGAATCCTATACACAAAAATCGGTGAGACCAACAGTTCCCATTCGGTCCATCCGTGTCCAAACCTAGACAGAGCCAGAGCCAAGCCCACATCTCAGTGCCTCCAAGTTTTCAATATTGTTGTAACTGAGATCAATGACCAACCTTCAGTTGTCCTATTCACAAGAATCGGAATTTTCAAGAATTGTCAATCGGTGTCACCGAGTTGTGTAACTGCCCTCGGCCACTCATATCGGTACCACCGAGATTCCTATATATACCCCTCGGTGTAACCAAGATTTACTTCGGCTCAACTGAGTTGGGCAATAATGTTGTAACGGTTGGATTTTTGGATATGCCTATATATACCCCTCCACCACTACTCACTCGGAATAGAAGCACTCTAGACAGATCCACACTTTCCATATCATATTTTCTGGAAGAGAGCTACCTACTCATGTGTTGATATCAAAGTTTGATTAATATTTCAAATACATGTTAAATATTTTCTCAAATGCTTGATTATATTTTTATATACATGGTCAAAGTTTTTCAAATATTTAACAATTTACAAATATTTAACAATTTACAAATATTTATAAATTTGTAATACATTTTAAACATTGTTTCTATACATATTTAACAATTTACAAATATTTATCAACATTTTTCAAATAGTTTTTTTTCAAATACTTGATTAACACTTATATGTACACTATCACACAAATTCATCCTTTTTTCATACATGCTCAACATTTTTATATACACATTTAACATTTCTTGCATGTCTAACCTTTTTCAAATAAATTTTCAACAGTTTTCCAAATGTTTGTTCAACATTTTTTGTATACATGGTAAAACAAAATCATCATTTTTTCATACATGGTCAACATTTATTCTATACACTTTTAACATATTTCAATTTTTTGATTAAAATTTTTCAAATACTTGTTCAAATGTTTTTCAAATGCTTGATTAACATTTTATGAATAGATGAGCAACTATTTTATACATTTTTTGTATATGTGATGAACATTTTTTATATACACATTTAACATTTTTCAAATGCTTGGTTAGCATTTTTTTTAATTTTTTTACAAAACTATTTGGTTATATATATTTATAATATTTTAAAGTAGGAAAAAAGTAAAAGAATAAAGGAAAAAAGAATTCAAAAAACGTAAAAAACAGAAAAAGAGGCGCTAGGCTCACACGTAGTTGGGCTGGCACATGTGGAGCTTCCCCGACGCGAGGATTGAGCTCTGTCTCACTGTAAACATGGGGCGTCTGATCCGAGCCCAGAGACTATTATCGTCTGAAGCGAGTCGCCAGAGAAAAAGACAAGAGGAAAGGTACATAAGGCACGCTGCTAGCTACAACCAGCAAATTCCATTCGTGGTTAGTACTAGGGGCGCCAGATTCTTTATATGCCATTTGAGCTGGGTTTTGTTCTTCGTTTTCTTTCTTAGTTTTCAAAGATTTTTTTCATTTTTCTTCTGTTTCCTTTGGTTTTCTTTATTCTCCCTTTTTCTTTTATTGCAATTATTTTTCTTCTCCATTTCAACTCTTTTTTTCTTTTTGTTTCTATTTTCTAATTTCCCTTTTTTTCTGTTTCCGTCATTATTCTACATTCTTTTTTGTATGTCAACAATATTTTTCAAATACATGTCTAACATTTCCTCTCCATTTTATTTCTTATGTTTGTTGCCATTTTAATAAGTGATTAACATTTATTGTATACACGTTCAACTTTGTCCGAACACTTATTAAACATTTTCTAAACACTTATTCAACATTTTATTGTTTATTCACCATTTTCAAATACATGTTTGACATTTTTCAAATAATAGTTCAACATTTCTAATACTTATTTAACATTATTAAATAATTGTTCAATATTTTTCATACTTATTCAACATTTTAAATACTTTTTCAACGTTATTAAAATACCCATTCAACATTTTTTAGTATTTATTCAACCTTTAGCAAATACTTGTTCACCATTTTTAATATTTATTCAAAAAAATTGCTTGTTCAACCTCTTTTAATATTTATTTAATATTATTAGACAGTTGTTCAACAATTTTCGAATTTGGTTTTGAAGAATGTATTTTTTATTTATATGTAAAATATTTTGAAGTATAAACAAAAATACAAAAATAAAGCAAATATAGAGATTGAGAAACTGAAAAGGAAAACAGGTTGTGGCCTCTCGTGTGGCTGGGCCGGCCCATCTGGGCTCCCCCTCACCAGAGGCTTCCCCCGGTGATTGCTTAAAACGAGAGATAGGGGTCCCCGATCCGAGCTAGTCCGATTGTACCCGCCCGTGCGCTGGCCCAATCAATCCAACCCATCTATTCTTTTAGTGATCAACCCAGCTATTTCGTATGTCACTTTTGATCGTCCAGCCAAAATTTTTTGTTTGAGGCAAAAATAATTTTTGATGAATGGATTCGAACTCAACCTAACTCCCAACACATAATGGCACGCCCATCCAAGCTAGCTTGTGCCTTTTGCAGAATGAAAAATTGTTTCAGATATTAATTAGTCTCACCTCGTTTTCCACACACAATACACCCAATTATATACGTTGGTGAGGTTCCTATGCATCGAGAAGTCATCTCAGAGATTGACAGAAAAATGAGGACGAAAATAGAGGCTAATTAACCTTTTATATATGTGTAGAATCTAATCTTCTATATCTGTGGTGGGCTACAAGATAGTCTAATCTAAACTACAAAGGACACGAGGGGACATAGAACGAGGTGACATATATACGCATGTTAGCACACATGGGAAGCATATATACCTAGAAAACATGTGAAGTATACAACAAAGATTTACACAGGTAAGCATAATACAAAACGAACCATTTTCAGGCAATGTTAATCTCGCGTATAACCATGCTTAACGTCTTTAAAGGTGTCAACATGTTGGAGATAGAGGAACAATTGCATACAGATAAAATTACTTTCATAAAAGTGTTGTGTGTATGACATTTTGTTTATCTATCGTTAGTAACTCATTAGGAACTAGAAAGGTCCGGTACTGATGTCCTCTGTACATCCCTTCGTCTCCAACCGCAACCCTTCCATCATATGTTTCTCCCGGTAAAATTTCTTGCATGCACAACTCATCTTCAGTCTGAGCGTACTCTGAAGCTGAAGGAGACACCTCATGAGTATGATTCTTCACATTTTTGCCCCAAGGTCCGGACGACGAAAATCCTAAATGGGATAAACTATATCTATACCTAATTAGAAAGCACGGATTTCTTGTGTCCATTCACCGTCATTAGAAGTGTCCCACAAGTTGATAATATTTACCTCATTGTCACCCATAAGTAAAATAAATGTTCACCCTAGAAAATCGTCAGTTGGTATATCCACCTCGTGATCCTCCCGATCGATCCGAATCGAGGGATGCCAAAGAGCGTGTGGGGCATAAGGCAGCTCTCCAGCGGTGGCGGCGAGGCATGGTCTGGAGGTGGCAGTGTTGGGGAACATAGTAGAAAACAAAAAAGTCGGAACACTATGAAGATATGATAGTGGTTGACATCACGATCATTACCGTCATCGATTTGCTGCGAAAGAAGAACGTGAAAATGTAGATCATACCTGGAGTCCCTCGACCCGTAGATCAACTATCCCGGGAACCACCCATGAACGATCCCTCAAACTGAAAGACCGAAAGCACAGGCTCTCTACCTGGTTGCAAGCATGCAGTTGAAAGGACCGATATGACGACTAGAGGGTGGTGAATAGGCGTTTTGAAACTTTTACGAATTTGGCTTTATCCTAATGCGGAATTAAACTTAATGAATACTTCTCGAGCAAAAATCATAAATATGCTAGGCTCAACTATGTGCACCAACAAGCTATGCTAAACAAGATAGGCACTTAAAGAAACTAGCAAGCACAAACTATATCACAAGATATGGAAATTTAGGAGCAACTAAGCAATTCTAACTATCACAAGATATATCAATATGAGCAAGTATGAATTGCAGAAATTAAATGGTATGGGAATGAGATGACCACAAGTGAGTCGAGGAAGCGGATTTATCCCGAAGTTCACACTTGTGAGAGTGCTAATATCCATTGGAGCGGTGCCGAAGCCAAATATCTGGAGCGCCACCAAGTGGCTCACCGTATTCCCACTTTTGAGTCACCCCCAGCGGATGAGCCTTGACTCACTCGGTGTTCGTCTTGAAGGCGACCACCACACCTTTACAACTTCCCCGGAGCACACCAAAAACACAAAAGCTTCTGGAGGAACATGACCACCTAGGCGACTTCACACCCTTCCCCGGAGCACACCACAAAAGGACACTTTTGGGGAAGCTTGGCCACCTAGGCCTCTTAACAAACTTATCAATATATCACCAAACTATCTAGGAGGCGGAAGCCTCCAATTGTAATAAACTCACGAGATCTCCCACGAACAAATCAATGCGGGGAGCTCAAACCAATGCAACAGATGCAATGCAAGGTCAAGCAACAAATGATCAACTCACTCTCTCAATCTCACAAACATCACCCTCGAAAGTAGGATATTGAAGAGAGGGGATACAATGGAGGAAATCAACAAATGAATCCAAAATCCATACACAAATCTCCCTTCACATATAGGTGAGATAGGGGTTGGAGAGAGGTGGTATAATGCTCAAAATTATGTTTAGAAAGTGTATGAACAACCCCCAAACCCTTGGGGAGGAAGGGCCCTTTTATAGGCAACCCCCAAAACTAGCCGTTGGGGATCAAACGGAGAGTTCCTGGACACCCCGTGCCCATGGGACCCCATACCCACGGTACAATTCCTTGTACAAAATCTCGTGTGCACGATGTACCCAGAGACAGCCCAGATCAGGAAACTGAAACATGCATAACAGGCTCGTTTTAAAGCTATGGAAAAGACCAAGGTGCTCACATAGAGAACCAGCCAAGATGAAAATAAAGAATGATGCAAATCATTAACAGTTTTGAGCTCTCTACATGCGACGTGATCAAGCTACTCGCCAGAAAGTCCCTTTTGATAGTACGGCTATCAAACCTATAATCCGGTCTCCCACCAAGCACCATGAGCCCGGCAAAACTAGGAAAACCTAGCTAAGGTTTACCTTTGACTTGCACATTCCACTTGAGCTTCCTGATGACTTTAGTGCTTGCCTCAAGTTGTCATCTTTTTCTTGTCCACGATCCCTTGGTGAAGATACTTGAAATGCTTCCTCATATTGGAATGATGGAAGCCTTGACTTAAGCCCATATTCACATGCACATTATCATGATGTGGACTGCAAGATTGAAAGCAGACAACCTTCGGCTTCTAATCTTGCACTTGGACTCCTGGAACTTGATGATCATCAACACTTGATGTCATCCTCACATAGGCCACTCGAAATCTTTCTTTTTATGCAAGACCATGAGAAACAGCTAACCGATATAGAGATAGCAAACACATAGGATGAGTTAGTGCACAATCGTAATGTACAATTACTTGTCGTACCACTAGATCCCTTGATCCCATGCGATACATTTTTTGCGCTTGTGAGTTGACCATCTAGATATACTCTTTGAGCTTCATCTTGGTCAACCGACATGTTTACTTCAAGCTATATATTGGTTTCTTGGAAGCCAAAATGAACTCTTCATTTTACTTCACTGCTTCAAGACTATATCACCAAATCTTTCATCACCATATCTAGATTTCACCATGAACATCATATTGGTCATCACTTGCTCTTTTAAATGACCCATCTCAAACTCTTAAGAGACACAAAGAATTCTTCACTCTAGTTTCTTAGTTCAAGATATGATCAACCAAAAGCCAACACATGAGCTCATCATGATTTTCTCTTGATCATACCACAGCTTGAATTTTTCTATTTAATTATACTCCCAAGACCTTGAATCTTATAAGCCCAAATTTGTGAACCTTTGAGATCCTCGAATGAACTTCAGCTTGAACATATTTGGTTAGACATCGAAATCAATATTGATGGCTCTATTAGATACATCCAAAGACCCAACTAGTATCCTTACTTAGTCAAGAGACCCCGAGAGTCAAACCCTACGCCTCGTGTGCATGGAGGTCAAAGACCCCGTGTGCACGGGATGTTCAGAGAATTTAACACTTGACCCCATGTGCACGGGGTAAGCAAAGAGGATACCATCAGGACTTCTTGGAGAGGCTTTTGATGGATCTTCCCACATAAAACTCAACATACTTCATGCATCACTATGGGACATTTCTTTGTATAAGATACAATCCCCTTGATGCTCCATAGCGATTGCCATTCAATACCAAAGCTAGAAGCAAATCTTCATATTTATGGCGATCATCCTTAAGTCTCCATCTATGTAAAATCCATTCAAATATATATCAGTGAAAGCATTAGGCCATAGAGATTGTCATTGATTACCAAAACCACACTTAGGGGTTAGATGCCCTTTCAATCTCCCCATTTTGGTAACTGAGGACAATCTCAATAAGAGGGTTTATATAATGAATTTCAACATAAGTATTCAATTTATCCAAGAATAAATTGAATACTTGAGGTGGTTTTGAGAGCCTAAAATATCACAAAGATAGTTCATGTTATCAAAACCGGCTGTACTAGCATCACAATAGTACAGAGGAATTGCGTGCTAGTACAACCACACTATATAGAGCAAACTCTCCCCACAACATATGCATGTGTGAATGAACTTGAATTTGAATGCATATATTGTATGACATAACCTTGGCAGAGTTTTCTATATATAGATGCAACAAGCATACACAACAAATGTAGATATGCATGAATTTCAACAACCAATTGAAAGCAAAATATGCTCCCTTGGTGGTTTTGATAATTCGTGACAACATAGATTGTCTCTTGGACTAATATTCTTATCTAGTGTTTCAGATAAAGTCCATAGAGAAAGGATGGAAAATGATTGTGGAGAGACCCAAGGAGGACAAGAAGAAGGAATAATATTGGCAAAGCTTCAAGACTAGAAGACTCTTCATTGTACTTTGTGAGAAATCAGTTTGAGTCATAGGAAAGCCAATACTATTAAAAGGGGGTGAGGTAAATGTTAGTGAACAAAATGCTCAATGTGAACAAGTGCTGGCCACCTAAAACACTCACAAACTCATCCACAAAAAGTCTGTCCAAAGCCAAACAACAAAATCGGTGCCACCAAAAAAATACTTCGGCCCTACTAATTTTTAACCCTAGACATCACCAAGCCAACCCTAGCTCTTCGGTGCCACAGAGATTTTCATATCGGTGCAACCAAGATGAGTGGCAAGCTCTCTGTTGCTCAAATGCGCTTTTTCAGTACCACCGAAAATGTTGCATCGGAACCACCGAGTCTGTCATTCTGACTATTAACCATCCTATCGGTACCATCGAGTTTTATATATCGGCTTCACCGAGATTCAAAAGTTGCTACCTTTGAGAGCAACTCGGTACCACCGAGATTAACATACCGATGTCATCGAGTTGATCACTTTAGCTGTAACGGTTGGATTTTTAGAGGTGCCTATATATACCCCTCCACCACCGCCTTCTCAAAAGATAAGCACACAGAACTGTTCCCCACTTTGCATATCTGATTTTTTGAGAGAGAGCCACTGACCCATGTATTGAGATTAAGCCATTCCACTCCAACCATATGAATCTTGATTTCTAGCCTCCCCAAATTGCTTTCCACCCAATCATCTTCTCCACCATAGAGAAATCTATGAGAGAGTGATTGAGTGTTGAGGAGACTATCATTTGAAGCACAAGAGCAAGGAGTTCATCATCACTACCACACTTATTACCTTTTCGAGGGTGGTGCCTCCTAGATTGGTTAGGTGTCGCTTGGGAGCCTCCTACTTTGTGTTGTGGAGTTAAATCAAGAAGTTTGTAAGGGCAAGGAAATCGCCTACTTCATGAAGATCTACCTCGAGTAAGGCTAGTCCTCCGTGGACGTAGGCCATCATGGAATAGTCAAGGTTGCTTCTTCTGCAACCCTCTGTGGGTAGAGCCCTCCGTGGACTCTCGTGACCGTTACCCTCTGTGGGTTGAAGACTCCATAAACATGGACGTACGATAGCACCACCTATCAGAACCATGAGAAAAATCTTCGTGTCTCCAATTACGTTTGATCTTCCTATCTCAACTTCTTACTTCATGTGCAATGTCTTTACTTTCCGCTGCCATACTTGTAGACTTGCATGTGTAGGGTGTGCTAGACTTTCTTGAATTGCTAAAAATCTGTCAACCATTAACTTTGTATATTGTGTAGATTTTAATTTGTGCTAGTAGTATATTCACCCCCTCCATACATACTATTCTAGTGATCCAACAAGGGGTATCAGAGCGTAGGTCTCTATATCCTTAGTTTAATCACCTTTGGAGGAAGATGACTATGTCTAGTTTGGAGAGTTTGAGTTGTAGAGTGCCTATTCTTGATGGGGAGTACTATAGTCAATCGAAAGATGCTATGCTTGATCTATTTGATGAATTCCATTTGAGAGAATATATTGAGAATCCCTATGTGCCCCCATTGATGCTTTACATCCCACACACGAAGAGGAAATGTATATGCTTGGAAACCTTAGAGTCGTTAATCTCATCATTAGAGGTTTGCCAAGATTTGTGCTTAATCAAATGAAGAATTTTAATTGTGCTCATACTTTGTGGAATTATTTGGAGAAACGATGTCCAAATTATTCATTGAAAAATATTGATGAAATTCTTCATAAGACCATTGCTTGTCACAAGATGAAGCCAAGTGATCCAAACTTTGATAAATGTTTATTTGAGCTTCGTAATCTTATGTGTGCTAAAGGGTATGTCACTCATATTAGCAATATCATTATAGAAGCCATTCATATTCACTAGCTTGAATATTCTTATGGTCAAAATTCTAACGAATCTCTTGGTTTCTATGATGAGGAGATTCCATCTGATGATAACAATGGAGAACACGGCTACTATGATGAAGATGAGTTGTTTGACATCGAATGTGCCAAAATGATGAAGTGCCTATGTTTCATGGAAAACTTCAAGGATTACATGTCTGGTGGAAAAGAGTGGATTCTCGACAGCGGATGTACAGATCAGATGACTGGTGATAAAGACATGTTTCAAGAGATCACACCTAATCAAGGACCACGAAGGTATGTGACCTTTGGAGACAACTCTAAGGGTAAGGTACTTGGTCTTGGTAAGGTGGCCATATCTCAAGATAGTTCCATTCAAAATGTCATGCATGTTGAATCTCTTGGCTACAATCTTCTTTCCGTATCTAGACTAGCAGACTTCAGTTTTAATGTGCTATTCACTGAAGTAGATTGCCAAGTGTTTCATCATGACAACCATAACATTATATTTACCGGTATTTGTAGAAGTTATCTATACATAGTTGACTTCACTAAAAGAGCTCAACATCGTACTTGTCTTATTGCGAAATCATCTAAAGGTTGGCTATGGCATAGAAGGCTAGGACATGTAGGCATGCGCAATCTAGATAAGCTTATCATGGGTGATCATATTCTTGGTGTTAAAGATATTATCTTTGATAAATATAGGCTATGTAGTGCTTGTCAGGTTGGAAAAAAAGTAGGTGGAAGTCATCCGGTCAAAAATATCATGACTACTAGGAGAACACTCGAGTTACTTCATATGGATCTCTTTGGTCCCAATGCTTACAAGAGTCTCGATGGAAATTCCTATGGTCTAGTTATAGTTGATTATTTTTCCAGATGTACGTGGGTATTGTTTCTTGATGATAAGTTGCAGGTTCAAAAGACCTTCAAGAACTTCGTCGCAAAGCACAAACTCAATTCAAAGTGAAGATCAAGAAGGTTCTGTTGGAAATATGCCCTAGAGGCAATAATAAACGAGTTATTATTATATTTCCTTGTTCATGATAATCATTTATTATCCATGCTATAGTTGTATTGATTGGAAACTAAATACATGTGTGGGTATATAGACAAACACTATGTCCCAAGTATGCCTCTAGTAGACTAGCTCGTTGATCAAAGATGGTCAAGGTTTCCTACCCATAGACATGAGATGTCATTTTATAATGGGATCACATCATTAGGAGAATGATGTGATGGATAAGAACCAGAATATAAATGTAGCATATGATCGTGTCAGTTTATTGCTGCTGTTTTCGGCATGACAATGTATCTGTTCCTATGACCATGAGATCATGCAACTCCCTGACACCGTAGGAATTCCTTGTGTGTATCAAACGTCACAGTGTAACTAGGTGACTATAAAGATACTCTACAGGTATCTCCGAAAGTGTCTATTGGCTTGGCATGGATCCAGACTGGGATTTGTTACTCCGTTTGACGGAGAGGTATCTCAGGGCCCATGCGGTAATGCAACATCACAACAATCCTTGCAAGCACAGTGACTAAGCGTTAGTCACATGATCTTGTATTACGGAATGAGTAAAGAGACTTGCCGGTAACAAGATTGAACTAGGTATGGAGATACCGAAGATCGAATCTCGGGCAAGTAACATACCAAAGAACAAAGGAAGCAACATACGGGATTAATTGAATCCTTGACATAAAGGTTCAACCGATAAAGATCTTTGTAGAATATGTAGGAACCAATATGGGCATCCAGGTCCCACTATTGGTTATTGATCGTAGAGGTGTCTCGGTCATGTCTGCATAGTTCTCGAACCCGCAGGGTCAGCACACTTAAGGTTCGTTGACGTTTTGGTAGTATAGTGTTATGCATGGTCATAACCGAATGTTGTTTGGAGACCCGGATGAGATCCCAGACATCACGAGGAGCTTCGGAACGGTCTGGAGGTTAAGATTGATATATAGGAACTCCTACTTTGGTCACCGGAAAAGTGTCCGGCTCATCGGTAGTGTACCGGGAGTGTCGGGAGGGTACCGGGGGACCATCGGGAGGGGTATTTCGACCCAAGGGACTACATGGGGTTTGTGAGGATGTTTACCAGCCCTTAGTGGGCAGGCTAAAGTCCCACAATAGGACCATGCGGCTAGAGAGAGAAAACTTGGTGGAAAAGCAAGTTTTCCAAGTGTGGAAGAGAAGGAGTCCTACTCCTAATCGGATTGGAGGACTCATCCTCCTCCCACTTCGGCCGAACCAAGGGTTGGCCTATTGTCTGCCAAGTTCCTCCCTCCCTCGTCCTATATATACTAGAGGTTTTGAGGGTTTTTGACACATTAGATTTCAGCCACGTGTAACCCTCAACTCTATATCATAGTTCCTCTAGTCTAGTTCGGCGGTGCTTATGCGAAGCCCTGCCGGAATAGCTCCACCACCATCGCCGTCATGCCGACGCGCTGCCGGAGAACTCATCTACCTCTTCTCCCCCTCTTGCTGGATCAAGAAGGCGGAGATCGTCATCGAGTTGTACGTGTGTTGAACGTGGAGGTGCCGTCCGTTCGAAGCTAGATCGGGACGGATCCTGGGACGCCTACGATTTGGATCGCGAAGACATTCGACTACATCAACCGTGTTTCTTAACGCTTCCCGCTGTGCGATCTTCCAGGGTATGTAGATCAACTCCTACTCTCTTAGGTGCTCATCACCATGGATAGATCTTGTGCGAGCGTAGGAATTTTTTTTGTTTCCCATGCAACGTTCCCCAATAGTGGCATCATGATCTAGGTCTATGCGTAGATGAGATCTTGAGTAGAACACAAAAGAGTTTGTGGGTGTTGATGTTCAGATTGCTTCCTCCCCTAGTCTTTTCTTGGTCCAGCGGTATTGTGGGATGAAGCGGCTCGGACCAACATTACTTGTACGCTTACGAGAGACCGGTTCCCTCAACTACACTTGGTGCAAAAGATGGCTGCCGGGTGTCGGTTTCTCCTACTCTAGTTGGATAGGATTAGATTGAGGCGGTCCTTGTGAGAAGGTTGAATAGCAATTTGTATATCACCGTCGTGGTTTTGGGTAGGCAAGAATCGTTCTTGCTAGAATACCCATAGCAGCCATGTAAAACTTGCAACAACAAAATTAGAGGATGTCTAACTTGTTTTTGTAGGGTATGTTGTGATGTGATCTGGCCAATGACATGATATGATATATTTTATGTATGAGATGATCATGTTGTAATAGTTAAATATGGACTTGCATGTCGATGAGTACGACAACTTGCAGGAGCCATAGGGTTGTCTTTAATTTATTTGTGCCGTTTATGCTTTACTTCATAGTTATGAGTTAGCAATAGTCATGGGAGCAACTATGGGCACGAAAACCTCATGCATATCAAGATGATGGAGATCATGGTGTCACGCCAGTGACGATGGAGATCATGCCGGTGCCTTGAAGATGGAGATCAAAAAGCACGAGTTCATAGCCATGTCATGTCAGTTATGAATTGCATGTGATCTTAATCCTTTTATGCACCTTGTTTTGTTTAGGACGACAGTAGAATTCTAAGGTGACCGCTCACTTAATTTCAAGATAAAATAGTGTTCTCCCTGAGTGTGCACCGCTGCAAAAGTTTGTCGTTTCGAAGCACCACGTGATGATCGGGTGTGATAGACTCTACGTTCGCATACAATGGGCGCAAGCCAGTTGCACGTGCGGAACACTCGGGTTAAACTTGACGAGCCTAGCATGTACAGACATGGCCTCGGAACACAAGAGATTGAAAGGTCAAACATGAATCATATAGTAGATACGATCAACATAGAGATGTTCACCACTGAAATCAACTCAACTCACGTGATGATCGGACTTGAGTTGATGAATTTGGATCATGCTTCACTCGAATGACCAGAGGGATGTCAATTTGAGTGCGAGTTTTTATGATATATGATGAACTAAACTGATTATCTGGAACAATAGTCTAAGCTATCTTTGCAAATTGTATCTTGTAGATCAATGGCTCGCGCAGTAGCACCCCTGAATTTTAATGAGTTCCTAAAGAAAGCTAAGTTGAAAGATGATGGAAGCAACTTTGTTGATTGAGACAGTAATTTGAGGATTGTCCTCACGGTCTCCCAAAAGGCTTATGTCCATGATGCACTGCTAGGTGATGCACCCACACTCTCGGCGACTGAGAATGTTATGAACGTCTGGCAGTCGCGTTAGGATGATTACTCAATAGTTCAGTGTTCGATTTTGTATGGTCTAGAACCGGAACTTCAAAGGCGTTTTGACCGTCATGAACCGGCACTCCAAGAGTTGAAGTTTATCTTTGAGAAGAATGCCTGGATCGAGAGGTATGAGACCTCCGATAAATTCTATACCTGCAAGATGGAGGAGAATGGGTCTATCAGCGAACATGTACTCAAAATGTCTAGGTACTCAAACTGTATGGCTGAGATGGGTTTACCCCTCCCGCCAGAAGCGGTCGTTGATAGAGTTCTCCAATCACTGCCACCAAGCTACAAAAGCTTTGTGATGAACTATAACATGCAAGGGATGAACAAGTCAATCGCCGAGCTGTTTGCGATGCTGAAGGTCGCTCAATCTAAAATCCAGAAGGAGCATCAAGTGTAGATGGTCAATAAAACCACTAGTTTCAAGAAAATTGCCAAGGGTAAGAAGGGTAACTCCAAGAAGACTGGCAAAGCTATTGCCCCTCCCGTGAAAAAACCTAAGGCTGGACCCAAACCGGAAACTGAGTGCTTTCACTGCAACAGAACTGGTCACTGGAAGCGAAACTACCCCAAGTATTTGGCTGATAAGAAGGCGGCCAATGCCAAACAAGGTATATATGATATACATGTTATTGATGTGTACCTTACCAGCTCTCGTAGTAGTGCCTTGGTATTTGATACCTATTTTGTTGCTCACATTTGCAACTCAAAGCAGGAACTACGGAATAAATGAAGGCTGGCGAAGGATGAAGTGATGATGCGGGTGCGAAATGGTTCCAAGGTTGATGTGATCGCCTTCGGCATGCTCTCTCTTCGATTACAATCAGGATTAGTGATGAACCTAAATAATTGTTGTTTAGTGCCTGCATTAAGCATGAATATTTTATCTGGATATTGTTTATTGCGAGACGGTTATTCAGTTAAGTCTGAGGACAATGGTTGTTCTATTTATATGAGTAATATCTTTTATGGTCATGCACCCAATGTGAGGTGTTTGTTTACATTGAATCTCGATAGTAATGACTCACATGTTTATAACATTGATGCAAAAAGATGTAGAGTAGATAATGATAGTACCACTTTCTTGTGGCACTGCCGCTTAGGTCATATTGGTGTAAAGCGCATGAAGAAGCTCCATGCTGATGGACTTTTGGAGGTACTTCATTTTTAATCAATTGGCACATGTGAACCATGCCTCATGGGCAAGATGACTAAGACCCCGTTTTCCGGAACAATGGAGCGGGCAAGTGATTATTGGAGATCATACATACGGATGTGTGAGGTCCAATGAGAATTGAGGCGCGTGGTGGATATCGTTACTTTCTCACCTTCACTGATGACTTAAGTAGATATGGGTATTGTCGGGACCCTGATCCTAAGCCATAAGAATCCAGCCTGTAACACATCACATCACTTTGCGGTCTCATGCACGGTTATCCCCACGGCTGCCACCTTACCTGGGCCGGGACCGTTTGCGTCTTTTGACTCACGTATGTGAAAGTGTTGCTAGCATTCAAATGTCAAAGAACCCGGGCCGACATGGCTAGTCGTAGAACCCAAGTGACACATCCGTACAGGGACAGGCATACGTAACCCAGCAATGCAGGTGTCGATCTCTAGCGTGTGTAGACGAGTCATAGCAAGCTACAGGGACTCCATTACGTCGTGGGACATAAAAGTCTTCACTGCACGTAGACGAGTCGTAGCAGGCTACAGGGACTCCATTACACTGCGAGACATTTCCTCGAAGGGACAGACACAGCAGCAAAGAAGGATACATGCCGGTCAATCAATGTGTCCGGAGCAGTAGCAAGCTACAAAGGCTCGGTGGAAGCACAAAGAGGCAGTTCCCCGTAAAGAGTACTACTAAAGGCACACAACTAGGTGTCGGATCCCATACATACCGTTGCACATCACACGTACGCACGACATGCCCGATATGCATAGATACAACTATGTCATCACAATATAACCATACAACATTACAACATTTATTTAGAAGGCTCGGATGGCCAATACAATAGATGTTACAAACAGGGGTCACAAGACCCTACATTCAGAGCATTCAAACAAGCAAGCGGAAGTTAAACATGTCTGGGTACAGACATCTACAAAAGTGGCTAGAGGAGCCTGAAAAGCTACAACGACCCTACCAAAGGAACCAGACCTCTGTCTGGGATTCCCAAGCTAACCCGGTCAACATCAAACTTCACGTTGAAACGATCACTAATGAGACCAACGTCTCCTCTACAAAACATAAATTAAGCAAACATGAGTACAAGAGTACTCAGCAAGACTTACATCAGAACTAACTACATATGCATCAGCATCAATGAAGGGGGTTGTGGAGTTTATTGCAGCAAGCCAGCTTTGACTCTTGGCTAACCAATACTTCGACTACAAGTGATTTCTTTGAGGTGGGATAGCGCACACGAGTCCACATATTCACCAATTAATACACCACTACGGATCCACTATCGTCTCCCTACGAGAAGGCCATCCATAGCACTCACGCTTATCTTGCGCATTTTAGAGTATCCACTTCAAATTCTCTATGAACCACATAAGTTCTCCAAGTAGTCCATATCCGAGGACGTGGCTATTCGAATAGATTATTTCACCCTGCAGGGGTATACTTCTTCACACACGCTCGTGCCACTTAGCACCATATGCACGTCATGCATCTCGGCAACCTTCAAGCGGAAGCACTGGCGTGGGCGTCCGCCACGACCGTCAACCACACAAGACCCTAGTCCAGGTTTATCGCCTATCCGAGGTTGAACCCGCACGGAAGTCCGGCCGAAGTTTCCGCTACGGCCTCAAACGATGTGCGCAGGGTTCCCAAGCCCACCGTTCGGGTGCCACTTGGTACACCGTGCCACTATGCATGTACCGCATCATAGTCCACCCCGTCAGGCAGCACTATGCACGGCCGCCAACACTTTCCCTACAAACGCCAAAAACTAGTTGCAACTCCTGGACAGAGGTCTAGGCGATTAATAAGCCGAGCGGGGTCTTATTTCAGGGCCCAATGTGAGGTAGTATCTTGTCTTGGATAACATACACAGAACTCGGTTCTTAAAGACGGTCCCGATGAGACAACCCGCCTTGTACTCCTACATGACCTCTCATCGCTACCTTTACCAAATCATGTTCACTTACTTAACTTCCACACAGTAGGACATGAATACTGCCATTTCGATCCATCACCCAGATATATCCGACCCGACATGACACGACTCTAAGCATAGCAGGCACAGTAAGTAAGCATGCATGTATGAGTAAGCACAACAAGGCTCAAACAGTTGCTACTCATGCTAAGTGGTTTCAACTATTTACTGTGGCAAAGACAGGTCATGCAAAGGAACGGGTTCAACTATCGTTGACATGTAACAGTTGAATCGTTGTTGTCCTAATGCAGTAAAAGAGAGAAGGAGCGAGAGAGTGGGTTGATATCAGTATGCTCAAGGGGGTTTTGCTTGCCTGACAGTCCTGAAGATATACTTCTCTTCATTAGTGTCAACGTTCACATCGTCGGAACCATCTTCTACCGAGAGGGAATAACAACCGGCAAACACGAAGAAAGAACACATTCAGTGCAATGCAACGATCATGATGTATGACATGGCATATTAAGGTGTTGGGGAACGTTGCATGGGAAACAAAAAATTTCCTACGCACACGCAAACCTATCCATGGTGATGAGCATATATGAGAGGGAGAGTGGATCTACGTACCCTTGTAGATCGCTAAGCAGGAACGTTAAGAAACGCGGTTGGTGCAGTCGTACTTCTTCGCGATCCAAATCGCTGAGCGTCCCACGATCTAATCACAAACCCTCCCATGAACTAATCACGAACCGTCCCACGATCTCGTCATGATCCGTCCCGCGATACGATCACGAACGTCCCGCGGCCTTGATCACGATCCTTCCGATCTAGTACCGAACAGACAGCACCTCCGCGTTCAGCACACGTGTAGCTTGATGATGATCTCCACCGTCTTCATCTAGCAAGAGGAAGTCGAGAGGAGAGAGAGTTCACCGGCAGCGTGACGGCGCTCCGGTGATGGTGGTGGTGGAGAAATTCCGGCAGGGCTTCGCCTAAGCGCTGCAGAAATCCGATCTAGAGGAGCACCGGTGAAACGGGTAGCACGTGGCCGTAAACTATGTGCAAAACCCTAGCTATCCACCAATATATATAGGAGGGAGGAGAGGAGAGGCAGCCAAGGCCTCCTTGGCTCGTCCGGCTAGGGGAAGGGGGAATCCTATTCCACCTCCAATCCTAGTTGGAGTAGGATTGCCTCCTATTGGCTGATTTTCCACTTTTTGCTTTAAGACTTTATCTCCTGCACCATGGGCCTTTGTGGATGGTTTTCCCATCCTACTAAGGGCTGGTTAACACTCTCCCACAGCCCATGGACCTCTTGGGGTCGAAATACCCCTCCCGGAGGCCTCCATGAAACTTTTCCGGTGACCAAACTGGGACTTCCTATATATGAATCTTTACCTCCGGACCATTCCGGAGCTCCTCATGACGTCCGGGATCTCGTCCAGGACTCCAAACAACCTTCGGTCACCACCATACATAACTCTACACTACCGAAACGTCACCGAACCTTAAGTGTGCAGACCCTGCGGGTTCGAGAACTATGTAGACATGACCGAGACACCTCTACGGCCAATAACCAATGGCGGGACCTGGACGTCCACATTGGTTCCTACATATTCTACGAAGATCTATCGGTCGAACCTCTATGTCAAGGATTCAGTTAATCCTGTATAACGTTCCCTTTGTTCTTCGCTATGTTACTTGCCCGAGATTCGATCGTCGGTATGTCCATACCTAGTTCAATCTCGTTACCGGCAAGTCTCTTTACTCGTTCCGTAATACAAGATCCTGCAACTAACAATTAGTCACATTGCTTGCAAGGCTTATTGCGATGTTGCATTACCGAGTGGGCCCTGAGATACCTCTCCGTCACACGGAGTAACAAATCCCAGTCTCGATCCATGCCAACTCAATAGACACCATTGGAGATACCTGTAGAGCACCTTTATAGTCACCTAGTTACGTTGCGATGTTTGATACACACAAGGCACTCCTCCGATATCCGTGAGTTGCATGATCTCATGGTCATAGGAACATATACATTGACATGCAGAAAACAGTAGCAATAAACTGACACGATCATATGCTACGTTTGTAGTTTGGGTCTTGTCCATCACATCATTCTCCTAATGATGTGATCCCGTTATCAAATGACATCACATGTCAATGGCATACTAGGGACACAGTGTTGTCTATTTATCCACACATGCAATGTGTTTCCAATCAGTACAATTATAGCATGGATAATAAACGATTATCATGAACAAGGAAATATAATAATAAACACTTTATATATTGCCTCTAGGGCATATTTCCAACATAAGGTACTTAATTAACCTAGAGGAGTGGTTAGCCAAATTGGTTGAAGTGGAATTCAAACAAGTTTGAATTTCCAACTCCAAATAATATTTCATATATTGGCCTAATCATAAAATGTCCTACTTGGTGATGTTAACTTGTCCAAACATGCATGATCATGGCATAAACAGATTCATTGGATTTTTCTGATCATTCTTGATATATAAATTATTTTCATCTGAGCTATAGATTATTTTCTATGATTTTTAGAAGTTTAGAGCATTTTCTGGAATTATTTTTATTACAGAAAATATTTATTGCATCATGCTGAGGTCATGCCTACGTCAGCAGGTCAACTAGACCGGGTCCAGGTCAAACCTGGCCACTGGGGCCCACTGGTCAGTGACCCAGGTCTAATCCCCGGTCAAACCAGAGGCTAATTGAGCTTTGACCCCCTGTGGGGCCCTCTGGTCAGCGGCTAAGTGGGTGGTTAGTGGCTAACTAACCCGGCCACATCGGCTTCGACGGAGGGAGGCCGCCGATAGCGAGCCGAGACGGCAGAGATCGCCGGAAATCTTCCTCCGGCGACCATTTGGGCGGTGGAGGCCACCTACAGGCAGCTAGGGAAGGGCCGCATCGATGGGGGGGAAGTAGGTGGCAGGAGGGGCACCGGAAGCATGCCGACGACGAGCTATGGCGGCGTCCGAAACCTAGCCACGGAGGAAGTCGTGGCCACGGCTCGAGCACGGCTAGAAGAAGGGAGGGGGAAGGGGAAGGAGCTCATAGGGAGACTCGCTAGCGTCGAAGGCAGCTCGAAGAGGCGGCGACGCGAGCGCAGGGTCACCGGCGATCTTTGGCGCCCGAAGACGAAAACGGCATCGGGGACGATGCCGCGGGGCCTCTGGCCTTGATTCCTTCGGCGGGGAGGAGTTGGGGAAGCGGAGGACCTGTTGGGCTTACTACCTAGGCGAGGGGAGGCCGGGGGCAAAGACGGGGCGAGCAATGGCGACGGCGGCCTTCGGGTCCGGGAGGAGGGGACAGGGGAAAAGAAACAGAGGGGAATGGGGGATGAGCTCGGGGGGGTCTGGCGTCCTTGAGGCGAGGCAAGAAGCCCGCCCGCGCCACGGCGAAGCAGGAGGCGGAGGCCTCCCGGCTCAGCGTGCTCGGCTTCGCCTCTGCCTACTGGTAGAGGTTGAAGACGACCGCTCTCCCAGGGTGGGCTGGGCCTTCCACATGGGCCGACTGGGTAGGTCCTCTCCCCTCTGCTTTCTTACTTTTGTTTTTGATTTCTGTTTTCTTTTATTCTGACATTCTTCTTTTATTTGTGAGGTCAAAATACCTAGCACAAAAATGCCCAATATTTAATGAAATATAGTCTGATTATTTCAAATTTCCACAAAAAGATTTGGGCATTTTTAGACAACTATCATATTTATAATGCTTTATTAATTGATTTCAGTAGCATTAATGAGTATTTTAAAATGCTAAATTTGTTTGAAAATTAAGATGTCCCCTAATGTGTTGTTGCCATCATTTATCAGAAACAGTGAACATTTTTTAAGAGTATTTTGAAATCATTGAAAATTCAATTGTTGGAATTTTATTTATTTGAGGAGGTGCTAGGGTTTGTCATCCCCATTTTCAGGTTTATTATAATTAAAGTATGATGACATGATGCACATGATGCAACTAATGCGATCAGCTTCCAGGGTTGTGACAGGTATATTTACTTAATGAAACACAAGTCTGAAATGTTTGAAAAGTTGAGAACCATCTTAACAAGAAGATTAAATTCCTACGATCTGGTCGAGGAGGAGAATATCTGAGTTGTGAGTTTGGCAATCACTTACGACAATGTGGAATTGTTTCACAATTGACACCTCCTGGAACACCACACTGTAATGGTGTGTACGAATGTCGTAATCGAACCTTATTAGATATGGCGCGGTCTATGATGTCTCTTACTGATTTGACACGATTGTTTTGGGGTTATGCATTAGAGAAAGTTGCATTCACTTTAAATAGGGAACCATCTAAATCTGTTGAGACAACACCGTATGAACTGTGGTTTGGCAAGAAACCAAAGTTGTCGGTTCTTAAAGTTTGGGGATGTGATGCTTATGTCAAAAAGCTTCAGCGTGAAAAGTTGGAACCCAAACCGGATAAATGCGTCTTCATAGGATACCCAAAAGAGACAGTTGGGTATACCTTCTATCTCAAATCCGAAGGCAAAGTGTTTGTTGCTAAAAACAGAATATTTCTTGAGAAAATGTTTCTCTCGTAAGAGTTGAGTGGGAGGAAAATAGAGCTGGATGAGGTTTTTGAACCTTTACTTCAACAAGAAAGTAGCGCAACACAGAAAGATGTTTCTCTGGAGCCTGCATCAGATGAAGAGGAAGCTAATGATGATGATCATGAAACTTCAGATCAAGTTGCTATCGAACATCGTAGGTCAGCAAGGGCATGTACTGCTCCCGAGTGGTACGGTAACCCTGTCTTAGAGGTCATGTTGTTGGACAACAATAAGCCTACGAGATATTAAGAAGCGATGATGGGCCTGGATTCCAACAAATGGTTAGAGGCCATGAAATCCGAGATAGGATCCATGTATAAAAACAAGTATGGACTTTGGAAGTATTACCTGAAGGTTGAGAGGCCATTCAGAATAAATAGATTTTTAAGAAGAAGACGGATGCGGACGGTAATGTTACCGTCTATAAAGTTCGACTTGTGGCAAAGGGTTTCTCACAAGTTCAAGGAGTGGACTACGATGAGACTTTCTCACCCGTAGCAATGCGTAAGTCCATCAAAATCATGTTGGCAATAGCTGCATATTTCGATTATGAAATTTGGCAGATGGATGTCAAAACAGTGCTCCTTAATGGTTTCCTTAAGGAAGAGTTGTATATGATACAACCAGAAGGTTTTGTCGATCCAGAGAATGCTGAAAAAGTATGCAAGCCCCAGTGCTCTATTTATGGGCTGGTGCAAGCATCTCGGAGTTGGAACAAGCGTTTTGCGTTTGGGTTTATACAAGTATATGGAGAATCTTGTATTTACAAGAAAGTGAGTGGGCGCTCTATGGCGTTTCTAGTCTTATATGTGGATGGCATATTTCTGACTGGAAACAGTATAGAACTCTTGGAGAGCGTAAAAGGATACTTGAATAAATGTTTTTCAATGAAGAACCTAGGAGAAGCTGCTTACATATTAGGCATCAAGATCTATAGAGATAGATCAAGACACTTGATAGGACTTTCACAGAGTACATACCTTGACAAAGTTTTGAAGAAGTTCAAAATGGAACAATCCAAGTAGGGGTTCTTGCCTGTGTTGAAAGGTGTGAAGTTTAGTAAGACTCAATGCCTAGTGACTGCAGAAGATAGAGAAACGATGAGTGTCGTCCCCTATGCTTCAACCATAGGCTCTATCATGTATGCAATGTTGTGCACAAGACAAGACGTCAGCCTTGCCATTAGTATGGCGGGAAGGTTTCAAAGTGATCCAGGCGTGGAACACTGGATGACGCTCAAGAATATCCTGAAGTACCTGAAAAGGATCAAGGAGATGTTTCTCGTTTATGGATGTGATCAAGAGCTCTTCATAAAGGGTTACGTCGATGCAAGCTTTGACACTGATCCGAATGACTCTAAGTCACAAACCGGATACATATACATTCTTAATGGTGGTGTTGTAAGCTGGTGCAGTTCCAAGCAAAGCGTGGTAGCCAATTCTACGTGTGAAGCGGAGTACATAGCTGCCTCGAAGGCGACAAAGGAAGGTGTCTGGATGAAGGAGTTCATGACAGATCTTGGAGTTGTGCCCAGTGCACTAGACCCAATAAATCTGTTCTGTGACAACATTGGTGCCGTTGCTCTAGCCAAGGAACCAAGGTTTCACAAGAGGACCAGACACATAAAGCGACGCTTCAACTCCATCCGGCATTACGGTTAATTGGAAGACATAAATATTTGCAAATTACACACAAATTTGAATGTTGCAGACCCGCTAACCAAACCTCTTCCACGGGCTAAACATGATCAGCACCAGAACTGTATGGGTGTTAGATACATTACAATGTAAATCAGATAGTGATGTGAACTAGATTATTGACTTTGGTGCAAGTTGGAGACTGTTGGAAATATGTCGTAGAGGAAATAATAAATGAGTTATTATTATATTTCCTTTTTCATGATAATCGTTTATTATCCATGCTATAGTTGTATCGATTGGAAACTAAATACATGTGTGGGTATATAGAAAAACACTATGTCCCTAGTAAGCCTCTAGTTGACTAGCTCGTTAATCAAAGATTGTCAAGGTTTCCTAGCCATAAACATCAGATGTCATTTGATAACGGGATCACATAGTAGGAAAATGATGTGATGGATAAGACCCAAAATATAAACGTAGCATATGATCGTGTCAGTTTATTGCTGCTATTTTCGGCACGTCAATGTATCTGTTCCTATGACCATGAGATCATGCAACTCCCTGACACCGGAGGAATGCCTTGTGTGTATCAAACGTCGCAATGTAACTGGGGGACTATAAAGATACTCTACAGGTATCTCCGAATGTGTTTGTTGGGTTGGCATGGATCGAGACTGGGATTTGTTACTCCATGTGACGTAGAGGTATCTCAGGGCCCACACGGTAATGCAACATCACAACAAGCCTTGCAAGCACAATGACTAAGTGTTAGTCAAAGGATCTTGTATTACGGAATGAGTAAAGAGACTTGCCGGTAACGATATTGAATTAGGTATGGAGATACCGACGATCGAATCTCGGGCAAGTAACATACCGAAGAACAAAGGGAACATCATACGGGATTAAATGAATCCTTGACACAGAGGTTCAACCGATAACGATCTTCGTAGAATATGTAGGAACCAATATGGTCATCCAGGTCCCTGTATTGGTTATTGACTGTGGAGGTGTCTCGGTCATGTCTGCTTAGTTCTCGAACCCGCAGGCTCTACACACTTAAGGTTCGGTAACATTTCGGCAGTATAGAGTTATGCTTGGTGATAACTGAATGTTGTTCGGAGTCCCGGATGAGATCCCGGACATCACGAGGAGCTCCGGAATGGTCCGGAGGTAAATATTGAAATATAGGAAGTCCTGTTTTGGTCACCGGAAAAGTTTTGGGCTCATCGATAGTATACCAGGAGTGCCCGGAGGGTACCGGGGGACCATCGGGAGGGATATTTCGACCCAAGGGACTACATGGGCTGTGGGAGGATGTTTACCAGCCCTTAGTTGTCTGGGTAAAGTACCACAATAGGCCCATGCGTCTAGAGAGAGAAGACTTGGTGGAAAAGCAAGTTTTCCAAGTGTGGAAGAGAAGGAGTCCTCGTCCCACTTCAGCCGAACCAAGGGGCGGACCCTTGGATGGCAAGTCTCCTCCCTCCCTCCTCCTATATATACTAGAGGTTTTGAGGGTTTTTGACACATTAGATTTCAGCCACGTGTTACCCTAAACTCTAGATCAAAGTTCCTCTAGTCTAGTTTGGCGGTGCTTAGGCGAAGCCCTGCCGGAATAGCTGCACCACCATCGCCGTCACGCCGTCGTGCTGCCGGAGAACTCATCTACATCTTCGCCCCCTCTTGCTGGATCAAGAAGGCAGAGATCGTCATCGAGCCGTACGTGTTCTGAACGTGGAGGTGCCGTCCGTTCGGTGCTAGATCTGGACGGGTCATCGGACGGCTGCGATTTGGATCGCGAGGACGTTCGACTAAATCAATCGCATTTCTTAATGCTTCCCGCTGTGCGATCTACAAGGGTATATAGATCAACTCCCCCTCTCATAGGTGCTCATCACCATGGATAGATCTTGCGTGAGCGTAGGAATTTTTTTTGTTTCCCATCCAACGTTTCCCAACATTGGCATCATGAGCTAGGTCTATGCGTAGAAGAGATCTTGAGTAGCACACAAAAGAGTTTGTGGGTGTTGATGTTCAGATTGCTTCCTCCCTTAGTCTTTTCTTGGTTCAGCGGTATTGCGGGATGAAGTGGCTTGGACCAACATTACTCGTACGCTTACCAGAGACCGGTTCCCTCAACTACACTTGGTGCAAAACATGGATGGCGGGTGTCGGTTTCTCCTACTCTAGTTGGATCGGATTAGATTGAGGCGGTCCTTGTGAGAAGGTTGAATAGCAATTTTTATATCACCATTGTAGTTTTGCGTCAGTAAGAATCGTTCTTGCTAGAATACCCATAGCATCTAGGTAAAACTTGCAACAACAAAATTACATGACGTCTAACTTGTTTTTGCGGGGTATGTTGTGATGTGATATGGCCAATGACATGATATGATATATTTTATGTATGAGATCATCATGTTGTAATAGTTAAATATCGACTGGCATGTCGATGAGTATGGCAACTAGCAGGAGCCATAGGGTTGTCTTTAATTTATTTGTGTCGTTTATGCTTTACTTCATAGCTATGAGTTAGCAATAGTCGTGGGAGCAACTATGGGAGCGACAACCTCATGGAGACACGTTGATGCAGATCAAGATGATGGAGATCATGGTGCCATGCCGGTGACGATGGAGATCATGCTGGTGCTTTGAATATGGAGATGAAAAAGCACGAGTTCATGGCCATATCATGTCACTTATGGCATGTGATGTAAATCCTTTTATGCACCTTGTTTTGCTTAGGACGACGGTAGCATTATAAGGTGATCCCTCACTTAATTTCTAGATAAAATAGTGTTCTCCCCGAGTGTGCACTGTTGCGAAAGTTCGTCGTTTCGAAGCACCACGTGATGATCGGGTGTGATAAACTCTACGTTCTCATACAACGGGTGCAAGCTAGTTGCATGTGCGGAACACTCGGGTTAAACTTGACGAACCTAGCATGTACAGACATGGCCTCGAAACACAAGAGACCGAAAGGTCAAACATGAGTCATATAGTAGATATGATCAACATAGAGATGTTAACCATTGAAATCAACTCAACTCACGTGATGATCGGACTTGAGTTGATGAATTTGGATCATATTTCACTGGAATGACCAGAGGGATGTCAATTTGAGTGGGAGTTTTTAGGAAATATGATTAACTAAACTCATTGTCTTGAACAATAGTCTAAGTTGTCATTGCAAATTTTATGTTGTAGATCAATGGTTCACACAATAGCACCCCTGAAGTTGAAAGATGATGGAAGCAACTTTGTTGATTGGGCCCTTAATCTGAGGATTGTCCTCATGGTCTCCAGAAAGGCTTATGTCCTCGATGCACCGCTAGGTGACGCACCCACAGTCCCGTCGACTGAGGATGTTATGAACGTCTGGCAGTCGCGTCAGGATGATTACTCAATAGTTCAGTGTTCGACTTTGTATGGTCTAGAACCGGAACTTCAAAGGCGTTTTAAACTTGATGGAGCATATGAGATTTTCCAAGAGTTGAAGTTTATCTTTGATAAGAATGCCTAGATCGAGAGGTATGAGACCTCCGATAAATTCTATACCTGCAAGATGGAGGAGAATGGGTCTATCAGCGAACATGTACTCAAAATATCTGGGTACTCAAACCGTATGGCTGAGATGGGTTTACCCCTCCTGCCAGAAGCGGTTGTTGATAGAGTTCTTCAATCACTGCCACCGAGCTACAAAAGCTTTGTGATGAACTATAACATGAAAGGAATGAACAAGTCAATCGCCGAGCTGTTTACGATGCTGAAAGTCGCTGAGTCTGAAATCCAGAAGGAGCATCAAGTGTTGATGCTCAATAAAACCACTAGTTTCAAGAAAAACGGCAAGGGTAAGAAGGGTAACTCCAAGAAGAGTGGCAAAGCTGTTTCCTCTCCCATGAAGAAACCCAAGGCTGGACCTAAACCGGAAATTGAGTGCTTTCATTTCAAGGGAACTGGTCACTGGAAGCGGAACTGCCCCAAGTATCTAGCTGATAAGAAAGCGGCCAATGCCAAACAAGGTATATATGATATGCATGTTATTGTTGTGTACGTTACCAGATCTCGTAGTATTGCCTGGGTATTTGATACCGGTTCTATTGCTCCCATTTGCAACTCAAAGCAGGAACTACGGAATAAACGAAGGCTGGCGAAGGATGAAGTGACGAAGGCTGGCGTTAAGCATGAACATTATATCTGGATCATGTTTATTGCGAGATGGTTATTCATTTAAGTCCGAGGACAATGGTTGTTCTATTTATATTAGTAATATCTTTTATGGTCATGCACCCAATGTGAGGGGTTTGTTCATATTGAATCTCGATAGTAATGAGACACATGTTTATAACATTGATGCAAAAATATGTAGAGTAGATAATGATAGTACCACTTTCTTTTGGCATTGTCGCTTAGGTCATATTGGTGTAAAGCGCATGAAGAAGCTCCATGCTGATGGACTTTTGGAGTCACTTGATTTTGAATCTCTTGGCACATGGGAACCATGCCTCATGGGAAAGATGACTAAGATCCCGTTTTCCGGAACTATGGAGCGGACAAGTGACTTACTGGAGATCATACATACTGATGTGTGTGGTCCAATGAGCATTGAGGCGCGCGGTGGATATCGTTACTTTCTCACCTTTATTGATGACTTAAGTAGATATGGGTATATTTACTTAATGAAACACAAGTATGAAACGTTTGAAAAGTACATCATGACAACAACAGGATGAAAAGGAGGAGGAAGTACATCATGAAGATCTACCACAACCTCCTTCACCACCACCTCAAGGAAACAACATCGACAACAACAATGAGGAAGATGATGGTGATGAAGAAGCTCCACCATCCAACAAGCAAAAGCTACCCCGAGTTCGAGCAAGAGTGATCAAGAACCATCCCCTAAACCAAATCTATTGTGATATACAAATAGGGAGAATCACTCATTCCAAAACTCGCTTAGATAATTTTTGTGAGCATTACTCTTTCATCTCTAGCATTGAGCCTTTGAAGGTTGAACAAGCTCTTGAGGATCCAAATTGGGTGAATGCTATGCATGAAGAGCTTCACAACTTTAAGAGGAATGAAGTGTGGACACTCGTGGAGTAGCCCAAGGATGAACAGAACATCATCGGTACCAAATTGGTGTTCCGAAACAAGCAGGATGAAGACAGTCAAGTTGTATGCGACAAGGTGCATCTGTAGCCCAAGGATACACACAAGTCGAAGGTATGGACTACGATGAGACCTATTCCCCCATTACTAGACTTGAAGTTATCCGAATTCTTCTTTCTTATGCCAGTCACCATGATATCACATTATACCAAATGGACATTAAAAGTGCCTTTTTAAATGGAGAAATAGAGGAGGAGGTCTATGTTAAACAGCCTCCTATTTTTGTTAATGCTAAGAAACCTGACCACTTTTACAAACTTCGCAAAGCTTTGTATGGTCTTAAGCAAGCTCCTCGTGCTTGGTATAAATGCCTAACAAAGTTTCTCATTGAAAAGGGTTTTGAAATTGGTAAGATTGACGCAACCTTATTCACAAAGAGATTTAATGGTGAATTATTTGTGTGCCAAATATATGTGGATGATATTATCTTTGGATCTACTAACCAACATTTTAGTGACAAATTTGGAAGGTTGATGTTAGAAAAAGTATGAGATGTCCATGATGTGTGAGCTGAAATTCTTTCTTGGTCTACAAATCACGCAAACGAGAGAAGGTATGTTTATCTCTCAAACCAAGTACACCAAGGACTTGATCAAGAAGTTCAATATGCAAGAGTGCAAAGGTATGAAAACTCCCATGCCTACTAGTGGACACCTTGACCTCACTAAGGAGGATGAACTGGTTGATCAAAAGGTTTATCGATCAATGATTGGTTCATTGCTATACTTATGTGCTTCACATCTTGATATTATGCTTAGTGTGTGCATGTGTGCCGGATATCAAGCCGCACCTAAAGAATGTCATCTTATAGCTGTAAAACTTACTGTGAGATACTTGATACATACACCAAACTTTGGCATTTGGTATCCCAAGGGATCTTCTTTTAATCTTGTTGGCTATTCCGACTCGGACCGTGCTAGTGACAAGGTTGATAGAAAATCCACCTCGGGTACTTGTCAGTTTCTTTGTAGATCTCTTGTGTCTTGGTCCTCCAAGAAAGAAAACTCGGTATCTCTATCTACTACCGAAGCTGAGTATATTGCTGCTGGATCATGTTGTGCGCAATTACTATGGATGACACAAACGCTTAAAGATTATGGTATGTATGTGAAAAATGTTCCATTTTTGTGTGAAAATGAAAGTGCTATTAAAGATTGGTCATAATCTCGTGCACCATTCTCAAACTAAGCATATCCAACTTCGTCATCACTTCATTCGTGATCATGTTGCCAAAGGGATATCCATCTTAAGCATGTTCGCACTAACAAGCAATTGTCCGATATCTTTACCAAACCACTTGATGATAAAGTGTTTTGTCATTTGAGGAGTGAGTTGAACATCATTGATGATTCAAACTTGAGCTAACTCACTTGGATGCATGCAGGGGATGATCTTACTTGATCATTCCATGTTATCTTTGCCATGAATATCATAAACCTTGGAATTCTATGCTCCCTTGTATTGCATCTAACCCTTTTGTAGTTACTTGGAAGAACTACACACCACAAGATTGCCATCAACTCATATCGTAAGCAATCTTGTCAAGGCCAAGTATCCACAACCCCTCTTTGATGATGGAAGGAAGAAGACAACAAAACATATCCTTGACATATATATTTGATTACTCACAATTGGTATCATGTCACAAGGATATATCTTGTTCTTCCTTGCATGACTAACCCTTGTAGGTGAAAAGTGAAGAAAAACAAGAAGGATAGCTCCCAACTCTAGATGAACATCATCAACCTCAAGCATCCTCATCAAGTTCAGTTAGAAGCTACGTCATCAACATCACTCATAGGTATGTACTCATATTCTTGAAAAGGGTTTACTCCAAGTAATGAGATAAAGCAACTCAAGCGATATGAAGACATTAAAATGATTAAATGAAAAATGGTAACCCCATTTTGACATTAACGATGAGTATGACAAATGATCAAGTATTCTTGCTTGACTCCTTAAGTCAATATACTCTAATATAGGTGACCTAATCACCGCCGATCATCAAGTTATAAGAATTGATTGGAGAACATTTCTTGTGTTGTTCTCTGACATTTCCATTCAACTTTAGCCTAGATGAAAATTCATTGCAAATTTTTATGAATATTCATTGCAAATCCTTGTGAAAATTCATCAAAAATCTTTGGGATTCTTTTGCGACTTTCTGAAAAGTGCATTTAATTTTTTTGCTGAAAATCATTTTGGCAAGTTTATGTTTTACAACTCGGAGCCTCCGATCAGATTTTCTCAGTCTCACCAATATGGCAGTCACACTGCACAACAACATCTCGGTGTTGCCGACCAACTTCGCCTCGGAGCCACCAATTTTCTGAAACTTTTATGCATTTTTTTCTCTCTTCTTATGTCAAATCTATGATTCCTGTGATAAAGGGCAAGAAACAAAAAAAGGATCCCTTTATCAACTGGAGGAGAAATCTTTATGTTTTTAGAAATTTTTAAGGGGAAAAATATTTTCAAGGAACCCTTATCTCAAATGCTCTCAATGACCCATATGCTCTAGGATCCCGTTCTACTCTATGATCCCTTCTATCCAATCCTTTGTGACCCTTTTTTTGAAATTAATGCCAATGGGGAGAGTTATCAAAGCTTGAAGCCTATACCCTTATCTTAGGGGGAGATGCTCGTATCAAAGGAGGAGATATAACACTTAGGGGGGAGAAATATCTAAGCATTCATGCTTCTGGGGGAGAGATGGTCATGAAAAGAAGAAGTGCATATTCATTGATAAAGATGGAGAAAAAGTTCAAGGAACTCTTCTACATTCAGGGGGAGACATATCAAGGATCCCTTATGCCAAAAACACTTCTTAAGGACAAAGTGTAGATTGAATTTGATTCTTATTTATTTTATACTTTTTTCAGCACTACCTACTCCCAATATCTACATGCTATGATTCAGGGGGAGAGAAAGATCTACAAATTATATCTAGGGGAGAAAAGCTCTAAATGAGTTGGAGTCATATCAGTCTTAAAGAAACCATTCTTATTATGTCTTCAATATCTTGGTATTCTTGGATTCTTTTGCATTTCTATGATTAGAATACACTTGTGTTTCCTAACATTGTTTTCTCAAGTGTGTTTCTACTGTTAAAATGCTCAAGGGCCTCAAGGTAAGTATATGCATCATATCCTTGGTCAAGATGATCTCTTGCTTTTTGCACATATTGTTTGCAAGAGTAAGTCTTGAACATGGCACCACTTCATTCATATATATTTGATGCATATAGCCAAGATGTACATGACTTATCATGTCCTTTCTACTATGTGTGTGTTCATGTATTCCAAAGCAACTATCCTTTAAAATGGATTGCACACATTTAGGGGGAGCTTGTACTAGTCATGTATCCTTCAAAGCTATCATAATTTTCTGCATATCTTGAATTGAAGCTTTGATTGTATGTTGTCATCAATTACCAAAAAGGGGGAGATTGATAGCACAATATGCTCCCTTGGTGGTTTTGATAATTCATGACAACATAGATTGTCTCTTGAACTTATATTCTTATCTAGTGTTCCAGATAAAGTCCATAGAGAAGGGATGGCAAAGGATTGTGGAGAGACCCCAATGAGGATAAGAAGAAGGAATAATGTTGGCAAAGCTTCAAGACTACAAGACTTTTCATTTTACTTTCTGAGAAATCACTTTGAGTTAGAGGAAAGCCAATACGATTAAAAGGGGGTGAGGTAAATGTTGGAGAACAAAATGCTCAATATGCACAAGTGCTAGCCAAAAAAACACTCACAAATTCTTCCACAAAAAGTCTGTCCAATGCCAAACAACAAAATCGGTGCCACCAAGAAAAATACTTCGGCCCTACTGATTTTTAACCCTAGACAGCAGAAAGCCAACCCTAGCTCTTCGGTGTTGGGGAACATTGGATAGGGAAAAAATCCTACGCACACACAAGATCTATCCATGCTGATGAGCATCTACGAGAGGGAGAGTGGATCTACATACCCTTGTAGATCGCTAAGCGGGAAGCGCTAAGAAACACGGTTGGTGTAGTAGAACGTCTTCGCGATCCAAATCGCCGAGCATCCCGCGATCTCATCATGATCCGTCCCGCGATCCAATCATGATCCATCCCGCGAACTCATCACGATCCATCCCGCGATCTCATCACGATCCATCTCGCGATCTTGATCACGGTCCTTCCGATCTAGCGCCGAACGGACGGCACCTCCGCGTTCAGCACATGTACAGCTTGATGACGATCTCCGCCTTATTGATCCAGCAAGAGGGAGCGGAGAGGTAGAAGAGTTCTCCGGCAGCCTGACGGCGCTCCGGCGATGGTGGTGGAGCTATTCCGGCAGGGCTTCGCCTAAGCACCGCCGAAACCAATCTAGACGAGAAACTACGATCTAGAGAAGAAGAGGGTAGCACGTGGCAATTAGGGTTAGCTTTTATCTATAAATCCTCTAGTATATATAGGAGGGAGGGAGGAGAGGAGGCAGCCTAAGACCCTCAAGATCTGGCTGAAATTGGAGGTGGAGGAGTCCTACTCCAATCCTATTAGGAGTAGGATTCCTCCTTTCCACTTGGAAACTCTTTCCACCTCTCCACCTTTGGATTTTTTCCTTCTCAAACCTCATGGGCCTTGTGTGGGACTTCCACCAGCCCACTAAGGGCTGGTATAAACTCTCCCACAGCCCATGAAGCCACTTGGGTCGAAATAACCCTCCCGGTGGTCTCCCGGTACACTACCGGCACTCCCGGTACACTACCGATGAGCCCAAAACTTTTCCGGCGTCCAAAACAGGACTTCCTATATATGAATATTTACCTCCGGACAATTTCGGAGCTCCTCATGACGTCCGGGATCTCATCCAAGACTCCGAACAACCACCGGTCACCACCATGCATAACTCTATACTACTGAAACATCACCAAACCTTAAGTGTGCAGACCCTGCGGGTTCGAGAACTATGTAGACATGACTGAGACACCTCTACGGTCAATAACCAATAGCGGGACCTGGATGCCCATATTGGTTCCTACATATTCTACGAAGATCTTTATCGGTCGAACCTCTATGTCAAGCATTCAATTAATCCCGTATGATGTTCCCTTTGTTCTTCGGTATGTTACTTGCCCGAGATTTGATCGTCGGTATCTCCATACCTAGTTCAACCTCGTTACCGGCAAGTCTCTTTACTCGTTCTGTAATACAAGATCCCGTGACTAACACTTAGTCACATTGCTTGCAAGGCTTATTGTGATGTTGTATTACCGAGTGGGCCCTGAGATACCTCTCTGTCACACAGAGTAACAAATCCCAGTCTTGATCCATGCCAACCCAACAGACACCCTCGGAGATACCTGTAGAGTACCTTTATAGTCACCCAGTTACGTTGCGACATTTGATACACACAAGGCACTCCTCCGGTGTCCGTGAGTTGCATGATCTCAAGGTCATAGGAACATATACTTGACATGTAGAAAACAGTACCAATAAACTGACACGATCATATGCTACGTTTGTTGTTTGGGTCTTGTCCATCACATCATGCTCCTAATGATGTGATCCCGTTATCAAACGACATCTCATGTCCATGGCTAGGAAACCTTATCCATCTTTTGATCAACGAACTAGTCTACTAGAGTCATACTAGGGACATGGTGTTGTCTATGTATCCACACATGTATCTGAGTTTCCGTTCAACACAATTATAGCATGGATAATAAACGATTATCATGAACAAGGAAATATGATAATAACTAATTTATTATTGCCTCTAGGGCATATTTCCAACATTCGGTACCACCGAGATTTTCATATCGGTGCAACTGAGATGAGTGGCAAGCTCTCTGTTGCCCGAATGCACTTTTCGGTACCACCGAAAGTGTTGTATCGGTACTACCGAATTTGTCATTCTGACCGTTGCCCATCCTATCGATACCATCGAGTTTTATGTATCGGCTTCACCAAGATTCAAAAGTTGCAACCTTTGAGAGCAAACCGGTACCACCAAGATTAACATATCGGTGTCATCGAGTTAGTCACTTTAGTTGTAACGGTTAGATTTTTGGAGATGCCTATATATACCCCTACACCACCACCTACTCGAAAGAGAAGCACTCAAAACAGTTTCCCACTTTGCATATCTGATTTTCTTAGAGAGAGCCACCTACTCATGTGTTGAGATAAAGCCATTCCACTCCAACCATATGAATCTTGATTTCTAGCCTCCCCAACTTGCTTTCCACCCAACCATCTTCTCCAGCATAGCCAAATCTATGAGAGAGAGATTGAGTGTTAAGGAGACTATCATTTGAAGCATAAGAACAAGGAGTTCATCATCACTACCGCACTTACTAACTTTTGGATGGTGGTGCCTCCTCGATTGGTTAGGTGTCACTCGGGAGCATCCTACTTAATTTTGTGGAGTTGAACCAAGAAGTTCGTAAGGGCAAGGAGATCGCCTACTTCGTGAAGATCTACCTCGAGTAAGGCAAGTCATCCATGGACGTAGGCCATCATGAAATAGTCAAGGTTGCTTCTTCGTGCAACCCTCCATGGTTAGAGCCCTCCGTGGACTCTTTCGACCATTACCCTCCATGGGTTGAAGAATCCATAAACATGGAAGTATGATAGCACCACCTATCGGAACCACGGGAATAATCTCCGTGTCTCCAATTGCGTTTGATCTTCCTATCTGTTGACGACTGATTTTGGCATGATGCAAAAAAGCAATTAAGATGGCCTCAAATTAAAATGTGTTCAACATGAAAAAGTTTTACATCGCCAAATGTAACGGATTTCATGTTTAGATCATTGATTTCCAGCCTCATCTTAAGGACCAAAATCCACTCGGAGTGCCAGAATCTAACTTCCCGAGTGCTATTCGGCCGATTAGGCCCCCAAGATGACCACTTATGAGAAAATGATCTATACAGATTGTCTCCGTCTCGTCGAAACGATCGATATTGATATTAAGGTTATCTCGATCCGAGATCGTATGCAAAAGTTAGAGCAATCAGAGTGCAGACCTACCACAAGGCAAAAACTGTCGCGAGGGATCAGACACATGTCTGATGGATCGCGCGAGCCATTCGGCCCTCAATACAGCCTCTAATGGAAAATCTTAAAAAGTTAAAAAGATAGGTCTCGTCGAGCCGGTCGATTTTGTTATATAACTCATCTCAATCCTAGGTTGTATGTGACCTGGAGAGGCAAAACAAGATCAGGCTAAAGTTTCAGTCGGGAAATGTGAGTGAAAGTTTCTCGACCGAGTGAAAGTTGCCGTCCGAGTGAAAAAGCTATCGGCCGAATGAAAAGTTACTCGGTCGAGTGAAAAAGATATCGGCTGAATGAAAATTTTCCCGGCCGAGTGAAAAAGCTATTGGTCGAGTGAAAAAGCTATTGGCCGAGTCAAAAGCTACCGGTCGAGTGAAAAGGCTATCGGCCGAATGAAAAGTTTCCCCGCCGAGTGAAAAGCTATCCTTCTAGTGAAAAAGCTATCTGCCAAATGAAAGTTTTAGTATTCAAGTGAAAAACTACTATCTGAGTGAAGAAAATATGGACATCCGAGTGAAGGATCCTGATATCCGACTGAATAAATTTAAATCCGAGTGATGGTGGCCAATCCAACCGAAAGCTGAAAATAGGTCCGAAAGGTTGTATAGATGAGTTTGAATGGAAAAGTGTTTAACAAAAAAAGTGTGTGTATCATCGAAACTGTTAACTTTTACTTTGGAGTCATCATCATCACAGATAGTATGCAACTTGCAAAAACGATACAAGATTCGGACAGTCCAATCGGCTGTCAGTCCGAGTCCGACTAGAAGTTGAAGATGACCTCATAAATTGTTGAAGATGGCTTCAGATGGAAAAGTGATAAACATAAGAATTGTTAGTCTCATCGAAGCGGTTGATTTTGATATCAATATCATCTCAATCCAAGGTCATACGCAGATTCTGCGGGCCACACAAGGAGCAAGACACAAGTTTGGGCCAGATTCGGGTTGAATCCGAGTTGAACTAGAATTAGGACTATAGGACGTGATTTGGTGTAATATCCTTGAAAGGAAAACCTAGATGAATCCTTTTCTTGTACGGGAAGTCCAGCCGCTTGTTATATATAGTGGAGGTAACGGCCGATTGAAAAAAGAACACAATCGAACAAATCAATCTATACTACTTTTTCATCTGCGTTTTTATTTCTCCGTCGTTTTTCTCTCTCGTTCTTCGCTGTTCTTCATGTTTGAGAGCTGCGAATATCAAGGCTCTAGGGGAGAGAAAATCGACCTAGGGCATCCCATAGATGCCGCACTCCCTGATGGGGTTCCTCCCGGGCGAGCAGGGTTTTGGGTCTGCAAAAGCGCTCGCCGACTGTCTTGTGTATCGCGCTGCCCGTCGGGCCTCCTTCGATGCGAGCTGCGGTGCATCATCCCCAGCGTCGAGGGTACACGATGATGTGTTCTTGTGTCAACACACTTTTTGGCTACTCCGCTGGGACATAATTAAAGATCAATCATCCTCATCAACCATCATGTCTGATCTTCCCAAGCCAGCTAAGGTAGATGCCGATAACATCATTGAGCCCATGCTTGATGAGCTATCAGCCGATCATCGTCAATCCTATGAGGAGTACAAGAAGGCCTGTGAAGAGAAGGAGTTGTAGGAGTTCCTTGGAAACTTCAAGAAGGATCGCCAAGGCAATATCACTCCGATTGGAGAAATCATGTTCCCTCCTCTTCAAGCCGAGCAGGTTAAACCTTCTGTAAGTACTACCTTTTCTCCTGAGCAGTGGGCTGAGATTGAGAGTGTATTGCTAATGGTAACAATATGGTCTATCAATCCTTTTTAGAGAATACTAAAGCTCAGCAAAATATGCCTCAATCATCTACTCGTAATATTGGTGTGCCGACTGGTGTAGAAAGCCCTTATATGTCTTTACCTATTTCATCGGCTCCTCCCATGCCGCTGAAATATTATCCTACCCAAACAAATCAGATTGTGGCTGCACCCATTAATACTTTCATGATCATGCCATGTTGGGTGGCAACACTGAACCAAACATTACCTGTAGGTGCAAATGCTGCTAGACCACTGCCGAACTATGGTTCGGCATACATGCCACAGTTTCTTCATGCTGCTAGTAATCCTAGTCCTCCTATGCCACTGCAGCAAATCTCATCGTCCACTACGAACGATGCTCTAGCTAATTTTAGAGAGGATATGGCTAAGATGCTTAGGGAAAAATTTGGTGTTGAATTACCTAGGAATCGGATTTACCAAAAAACGTATCCTGAGTACTTTGATGCGATCCAGTGCCCTCCAGGATATAAAATTCCAGATTTTATTAAATTCAATGGAGAAGGCATAAAAACCACATGGGAGCAAGTTAGTTAATACCTAGTTCAGTTAGGTGAAGCGGGCTCGTTAAATGAATTGAAAGTGTGTTTATTTCCTTTAACATTGACTGGTACCGCATTTTCGTGGTTTTCTTGTTTATCACATGGTTCTATCCGTGTGTGGTCGCAGCTAGAACAGAAATTTCATGATCACTTTTATAGCGCCGACAATGAACTTAAGTTGTCACATCTTACATCGTTTCAGCAAAAACATGATGAATCGGTCTCCGATTATGTCAAGAGGTTTAGAGAAACAAAGAACCGGTGTTATAGTTTCGTGATAACCGAGAGGGACTTAGCGGATCTTATGCTTAATGGTTTGAGAACTAACATTAGAGAGAAGCTTGAATGTTATGAGTTTTTAAATATCAATCAAGTCTTACAAAGGGCTTTGGCTCATGAAAGCCGAAGCAAAGATCCCAAAGAAATGCATAGGTATAAAACTGATCGTCCAAAGATGAATATGGTTGAATATGATAGTGATCACTTGGAAGACGAGGTTGATATTTTGCTACTGAATTTGTTTTTCCCTCAAAGACCAAACCATTTACTTGCAATGGTATAAAACCGATTCATAAAAATCGTGATGAAGAGATGAAGTTTACTTTCAACATTGCCAAGTGTGATAAAATATTTTATGCTTTGCTGCAAGCTAAGATTATCAGAACATCGCATACTTTCCCGCCGTTTGAAGAGCTGAAACGGCGTGCTTATTGCAAGTATCATAATTATTTTCTCATGCTACTAATGATTGCAATGTTTTTTGATGACAGATACAATCGGCCATTAATGACGGATGATTGAACTTTTCTGAGCTGCAAGTTGATAAACAACCCTTTCTTATGAACACCATGAACATGCAGGGAAAGAAGTTGCTCATTCGGCCGGAGGTAGTCGAATCTGCTAATAAGTCTAATGTTGTCATAGGTGATCCCAAGAAGAGCAAGGAGAGCGACAATGTCTTGGGGAGGCAAGTTGTGCTTAAAAAACAACCCGGTGGCAAGGAGATAATCAGAATCACCATCAAAAATCCTACACTTGAGGGGCAACCATAGGTACAAGAAAACACCCATGTCAAATTTGTTAAGCCCAAGAGTCCAGAAGTTGGCAAGTGGAAGACGAATGAGGCTAGAGTGAATTGCAGGCAGATCAAACCAACTTTTGACATGTTGTTGTCCAAGTATGCCAATCAGTTGGCCGGTTCTAGCTCTAATCGGCCATCATATTTGAAGCGGCCAAGGTCACCATCCGCTGATATGTAGTGAGAACTTGTTTGGGAACAACTCGATGACCCATATAAGGGCCGACTTAACTTTGGTGGATATCAGTCGGCTGGTCAAAATATGCAACCGAGTGGTATCTATCCGAGTGTAAGAATGCACCCAGGCAGAAGCTATCTTAGTGAAACAATGCACCCGAGTGGATTCCATCTGAGTAGAAAGGTACGCCCAAGTGAAAATTTCATAGGTCAGAAGAGTCAAAAAGAATGGTGTGTTAAGTCGACAGGTGCTACAACGGTCGAGTTGGGTAAGGGTAAGGAAAAAATTGATGCCAACTCACTCACCGTGGGCATGAAAACATTCCCGATACAGCAGCCGATTGTGCATAGCCATCCGACTGAGCCGATACTTGCTATCGCGCCAAAATACTCGGATAATAATCATGAAGCAAGGACCAGCCAAGTAAAGCCAAGAGATCCTATATACACTCAGCCAAAGTGGTGTCCTCCAGGGCTAACAAAAACACAAACGGGGAAACTGTAAGGTTAAGGAATCAAGATATGGCAGAGAAAGAGGTCGAGAAGCAAATAGATAAGTTGTTCAATGACACTCGGCCCATGGTACATACGAAACAAGTGTGGAGGCCTAAACAAATATAAAATACAAGGGCTTCTACATCCGTCACGACAGAAACTACACCACCAAAAGAGGACGATGTAGCTATGACATCTTCTCAGTCACCTATTACTTCTTCGTCACTCGGACATATTTCAAACACCGTGGACACACCAGAGGAGGAAGATGAGATATTGGACTATGAATCTACACCGGCTCATGAAGGTATGGATATCAATATGGTGTATTACTTACCTGCTGAGTTTCGTGTTGTAGATGAAGAAGAGGAAGTGGCTCAACTAGATTTTCGCCCTAAAAATGCAATATTCAAGAAACCAAAAGAACTAGTGACACAGTTGAAACCGTTATATCTCAGAGGTCACATTAACGGGTCACCACTCAATCGGATGCTTGTTGACAGTGGTGTTGTGGTGAATCTTATGCCCTATTCGGTCTACAAGAAATTGGGCTTGCCCGATGAAGAGTTGATAAAGACCAATATGGTGCTTAATGGATTTGAAGGCAAAGATAAGACCGAAGCCAGTGGTGTGATGTATGTGGAGCTTATAGTCGGAAGCAAAACTTTGGCTACTGCATTCTTTGTCGCTGTCGGTGTCAAAACCGGCATTTCTAGGGTAAGGGGTCCCTAGCCGTGATCGTGGAGTCGATGGTAACAGAGACGAAGGGGACGATGTTTTACCTAGGTTCATGCCCTCCTATGAAGGTAAAACCCTACGTCCTTCTTTGTTGTATTGATATTGTAGAGATTACAAGGTTGATCTTCCTCGAGATCAAGTACCTAAAACCCTAGATGAGAATAATCTAGCCTCTACGACTAAAACCATCTGGCTTATATATGCGTCGTGGGTCTCCAGGGTTTACACAATGTCGGTTACCTATCGGAGGAATAAACATGCCTATTTGCTAATTTAAATGTGGAGAACAAGTCATGACTCTCGAATCTTCCTTCTGAGAATAAGGCCTTCGACTGCCCTATTGTTCGGTATGTGGCCCACACAGTCCGGCCCACAAGATATAGGCCAGCGCCCCGAGGACCCATTAATCTAGGATTCCCTCAGTATCCCCCGAACTTGTCTCCAACGCTAGGGTTCTATAGCTTCAATTGCTTCGCATGGTTAGAGTCTTCGGCTTGCGAGGCGAGTTCTTTCGTCCGAGTATAATCCGGCCTCCGATGACATAGAGGCACGTCCGAACACCGTGGACAGTCCGGCTTTGAAGGCCGAACGTTTAGGGGAAAACAATGACCTCTAATATCCTTTCTGACGAAAGGTCCTAGCCCACCTCGACCACTTCAACGCGGCTCGAGGCACATGGGCCGTTTTTATTTCTTAGGACGACCTATTCGGTGTAAATCGTGTCCCACTTTACACGGGATTTTTTTAATCGTGCATGTGTAACGATACACATGTCTTGGGAATCAAAGGAATTTGCGGCAAAGCGGAGGGAGGCCTACCAACGATAAGTCTCATAAAGGGGAAAAACCCTACGCTTTACTCACCCTTCCCATTCGCATCTCCTACTTCCTCACTCTCCGAGCTCCTTGCGCCCAGATCTAACTTTCGCATCTCATTATCTCCAAGATCATCAATGGCGGGCCTTGGTTCGCACAGCAAGTGGGAGGCTTCTTCCGTCACCGACAAGGACATCCGCGACCTCAAGGCCATGGGATACCTCCCTGCCAACGTCTTCCACCGTGCCCCGGAAAAGGAAAAAGTGATCCCCACTCCCAAGCCAGGCGACAGGGTGGTCTTCATCCCTCACTTCATGAGGGGGTTTAGCTTTTCGCTCCATCCCTTCGTACGGGGACTAACGTTCTTTTACGGCCTCGATTTTCATGACCGAGAACAATATTGGGTCATGCATATATCGACCTTCATCCTCGTCTGTGAGGCATTTCTGCGAGTCGAGCCGCACTTCGGGATCTGGCTAAAGGTTTTTGACCCCAAGCCAACATGTTGTTAGGCATCGTAGTAGTAAATCAAAAAAATCAACCTATCACAAAGATCAATCTATGGAGAAACCACCAACGAGTAAGGGTTTTGAGCATCTTCATACCTTTGAATATCGCTAAGAGGAAGCGTTACTATGAATGCGGTTGGTGGAGTTGTACTCGCAGCGATTCAGGTCACGGTGGATTCCGATCTAAGCGCCGAACAACGGCGCCTCCACGTTCAACACACATTCAGCCCAGTGACTCTCCCGCGCCTTGATCTAGCAAGAAGAAGGGAGAGGCTGAGGGAGGCAGCCCCAACAGCAGCATGACGGCATGGTGGTGGTGGAGCAGCGTGGAACTCCGACAACGCTTTGCCAAGCACTATGGAGGAGGAGAACGAGAGGTAGGGTTGCGCCGTGGGAGAGAGATGTGTGTTTCCCACATCCACTATATATAGGAGGAGAGGGAGGAGGGTGCGCCCCCTCTAGGGTTCCCACCCTAGGGGGTGTGGCAGCCCTAGATGGCCCTTGGGGGCGGCGGCCAAGAGGGGAGAGGGGGCGCGCCCTAGGGTGGGCCTAGGGCCCATGTGCGCTAGGGTTTGCGCCCCCCCCCCCCTTGCCTCTTCTTGCGCCTTGGGCTGGGTGAGGGGGGCACACCAGCGCACCTAGGGGCTGTTTCCCTCTCATGCCTGGCCCATGCAGCCTCCCGGGGCCAGTGGCCCATCTCGGTGGACCCCCGGAACCATTTCGGTGGTCCCGGTACATTACTGGTGGTGCCCGAAACACTTCCGGTGACCAAATCCTCACTTCCTATATATCAATCTTTACCTCCGGACCATTCCGGAACTCCTCATGATGTCCAGGATTTCATCCGGGACTCAAAACAACCTTTGCTAACCACGTACACTATTCCCATATAACCCTAGCATCATCGAACCTTAAGTGTGCAGACCCTACGGGTTCGGGAAGCATGTAGACATGACCGAGACACCTCTCCGGTCAATAACCAACAGCAGGATCTGGATACCCATGCTGGATCCCACATGTTCCATGATGATCTCATCGGATGAACCACGATTTCGGGGATTCAAACAATCCCGTATACAATTCCCTTGTCAATCGGTATGTTACTTGCCCGAGATTCGATCGTTGGTATCTCTATACCCTGTTCAATCTCATTACCAGCAAGTATCCTTACTCGTTCCATAACACATCATCCTGTGACTAACTCCTTAGTCACATTCAGCTCATTCTGATGATGTCTTACAGAGTGAGCCCTGAGATACCTCTCCGTCACACGGAGTGACAATTCCCAGTCTTGATTCGTGCCAACCCAACAGATACTTTCGGGGATACCCATAGTGCACCTTTATAGCCACCTAGTTACGTTGTGACGTTTTCCACACCCAAAGAATTCCTATGGTATCTGGGAGTTGCACAATCTCATGATCTAAGGAAATGATACCTGACATTCATAAAAGCTTTAGCAGACGAACTACACGATCTTGTGTTATGCTTAGGATTGGGTCTTGTCCATCACATCATTCTCCTAATGATGTGATCCTGTTAGCAACGACATCCAATGTCCATGGTCATGAAACCGTGACCATCTATTCATCAACAAGCTAGTCAACCAGAGGCTTAGTAGGGACATGTTGTGGTCTATGCATTCACACATGTATTACAGTTTTCGGTTAATACAGTTATAGCATGAACAATAGAGAATTATCATGAACAAGGAAATACAATAATAACCACTTTATTATTGACTCTAGGGCATATTTCCAACAGTCTCCCACTAGCACTATAGTCAATAATCTAGTTACATTGTGATGTGTCGAACACCCATAGAGTTCTGGTGTTGATCATGTTTCGCTCGGGAGAGAGGTTTAGTCAACAGATCTGCGACATTCAGATCCGTATGCACTTTACAAATATCTATATCTCCATCCTAGACATATCTAATGGAGTTGAAGCGGCTCTTGATGTATCTTGTCTTCTTGTGAGACCCGGGCTCCTTGGCAAGGGCAATAGCTCTAGTGTTGTCACATAGTAGAGTCATTGGGCCCGACGCATTGGGAATAACTCCTAGGTCGGTGATGAACTCCTTCATCCAGACTCCTTCCTGACCTGCTTCCGAAGCAGCTATGTACTCCGCTTCAAATGTAGATGCTACCACGACGCTTTGCTTAATGCTGCACCAGCTGACTGCCCCTCCATTCAAAATATACACATATCCGGTTTGTGACTTAGAGTCATCCGGATCTGTGTCGAAGCTGGCATCAGCGTAACCCTTTATGACGAGCTCTTCGGCACCTCCATATATGAGAAACATATCCTTGGTCCTTTTCAGGTACTTTAGGATATTCTTGACCGATGTCCAGTGTTTCGCTTCGGGATCACTTTGGTACCTCCCTACCAAAGTTATGGCAAGGTTCACAGCAGGTCTGGTACATGGCATGTCATACATAATAGAGCCTATGGCTGAAGCATAGGGGATGACACTCATCTTTTCTCTATCTTCCGATGTGGTCGGGCATTGAGCCTTGCTCAATCTCACACCTTGTAATACAGGCAAGAACACTTCTTGGACTGATCCATATTGAACTTCTTCAATATCTTGTCAAGGTATGTGCTTTGTGAAAGACCAATGAGACGTCTCGATCTGTCTCTATAGATCTTGATGCCTAATATGTAAGCAGCTTCTCCAATGTCCTTCATTGAAAAACATTTATTCAAATAGGCCTTTATGCTTTCTATAAGTTCTATATCATTTCCCATCAATAATATGTCATCCACATATAAAATGAGAAATGCTACAGAGCTCCCACTCACTTTCTTGCAGGTACAGGCCTCCCCATAGGTCTATATAAACCCAGACGCTTTGATCACCTCATCAAAGCGAATGTTCCAACTCCGAGATGCCTGCACCAGGCCATAGATGGAGCGCTGGAGCTTGCATACTTTGTCAACATTCCTAGGATCGACAAAACCTTTCGGCTGCATCATATATAGTTCTTCCTTAAGGAAACCGTTAAGGAATGCCGTTTTGACGTCCATTTGCCAGATCTCATAATCATAAAATAGGGCAATTGCTAACATGATTCGGACGGGCTTCAGCATCGCTACGGGTGAGAAAGTCTCATCGTAGTTAACTCCTTGAACTTGTCGATAACCCTTAGCGACAAGCCGAGCCTTATAGATGGTCACATTACCGTCCGCGTCAGTCTTCTTCTTAAAGACCCATTTATTTTCTATGGCTCGCCGATTATCGAGAAAGTCCACCAAAGTCCATACTTTGTTCTAATACATGGATCCTATCTCGGATTTCATGCCTCAAGCCATTTGTTGGAATCCGGGCCTGACATTGCTTCTTCATAGTTCGAAGGTTCACTCTTGTCCAACAACATGATCTCCAGGATAGGGTTGCTGTACCACTCTGGTGCGGAACGTGTCCTTGTGGACCTTCAAGGTTCAGTAGCAACTTGATCTGAAGTTTCATGATCATCGTCATTAATTTCCTCTCTAGCTGGTTCAGGCTCCATATAAACAACTTCCTGCGTTGCGCTACTCTCTGGTTCGAGTGGAGGTACAATTATCTCATCAAGTTCTATTTTTCTACCACTTACTTCTTTCGAGAGAAACTCTTTCTCTAGAAAGGATCCATTCTTGGCAACAAAAACCTTGCCTTCGGATCTAAGGTAGAAGGTATACCAAACAGTTTCCTTAGGGTATCCTATGAAGACGCACCTTTCCGCTTTGAGTTCGAGCTTCTCAGGTTGAAGTTTCTTCACATAAGCATCACGTCCCCAAACTTTTAGAAACGATAGCTTAGGTTTATTTCCAAACCATAATTCATACGGTGTCGTATCAACGGACTTAGATGGTGCCCTATTTAAAGTGAATGCGGCAGTCTCTAATGCATATCCCCAAAATGATAGCGATAAGTCGGTAAGAGACATCATAGATCACACCATATCCAATAAAGTGCGATTACGACGTTTGGACACACCATTTCCCTGAGGTGTGCCAGGCATCATGAGTTGTGAAACAATTCCACATTTCCTTAGGTGTGTGCCAAACTCATGACTCAAATATTCTCCGCCGCGATCAGATCGTAAGCACTTTATTTTCTTGTCACGTTGATTCTCCACCTCACTCTGAAATTCGTTGAACTTTTCAAAGGTCTCAGACTTGCGTTTCATAAAGTAGACATACCCATATCTGCTTAAGTCATCAGTGAGGGTGAGAACATAACGGTACCCATCGCGAGCCTCAACGCTCATTCGACCGTATACGTCGGTATGTATTATTTCCAATAAGCTGGTTGCTCGCTCCATTGTTCTGGAGAACGGAGTCTAGGTCATCTTTCCCATGAGGCATGGTTCGCACGTGTCAAATGATTAAAAATCAAGAGACTCCAAAAGTCCATCAACATGGAGTTTCTTCATGCGTTTGACACCAATATGACCAAGGCGGCAGTGCCACATGTACGTGGGACTATCGTTATCAACCTTATATCGTTTGGTACTCACACTATGAATATGTGTAACATCACGTTCGAGATTCATCAAAAATAAACCATTGACCAGCGGAGCATGACCATAAAACATTTCTCTCATATAAATAGAACAACCATTATTTTCAGATTTAAATGAGTATCCATCTCGCATCAAACGAGTTCCAGATACAATGTTCATGCTCAAAGCTGGTACTAAATAACAATTATTAAGGTTTAGGACTAATCCTGAAGGTAGATGTAGAGGTAGTGTGCCGACGGCGATCACATCGACCTTGGAACCATTCCCGACGCGCATCGTCACCTCATCCTTTGCCAGCCTCCGCTTATTCTGCAACTCCTGCTTGGAGTTACAACTGTGAGAAACTGCACCGGTATCAAATACCCAGGAGCTACTATGAGCACTGGTAAGGTACACATCAATAACATGTATATCGTATATAACTTTGACGTTGTCGGCCTTCTTATCCGCTAAGTACTTGGGGCAGTTCCGCTTCCAGTGACCGGTACCCTTGCAATAAAAGCTCTCAGTCTCAGGCTTGGGTCCATTCTTGTTCTTCTTCCCGGCAACTTGCTTACCCGACGCAACAACTGCTTTGCCGTCCTTCTAGAAGTTCTTCTTACCCTTGCCTTTCTTGAAACTAGTGGTTTTATTAACAGTCAACACTTGATGCTCCTTTTTGATCTCGACATCCGCTGATTTCAGCATCGAGTACAACTCAGGAATGGTCTTCTCCATACCCTACATGTTCTAGTTCATCACAAAGATCTTAGAGCTAGGTGGGAGCGACTTGAGGATTCTATCAATGACCGCCTCATCCAGAAGATTCACGTCCGGCTGAGACAAGCGGTTATGCAACCCAGACAATCTGAGTATGTCCTCACTGACAGAACTATTCCCCTCCATCTTATTGCTCAAGAACTTGTCAGAGACTTCATATCTATCGACCCGGGCATGAGCTTCGAAAACCATTTTCATCTCCTGGAACATCTCATATGCTCCATGTTGCTCCAAACACTTTTGGATCCCTAGTTCTAAACTATAAAGCATGCCGCACTGAACCAGGGAGTAGTCATCACTGCGTGACTGCCAAGCGTTCGCAACGTCTGTAGCCGCTACGGGAGCGGGTGCGTAACCTAGCGGTCCATCAAGGACATAATCTCTTTTGGAAGCTATGAGGATAATCCTCAGGTTACGGACCCAGTCCGTATAGTTACTTCCATCATCTTTCAGTTTGGTTTTCTCTAGGAACACGTTGAAGTTGAGGGCAACATTAGCATGGGCCGTTGGATCAACAATATAGATTATAAACGCATTTTAGACTAAGTTCATGATAATTAAGTTCATATAATCAAATTATTTAATGAACTTCCACTCAGATTGACATCTCTCTAGTCATCTAAGTGACACTTGATCCATGTCGACTAGCCCGTGTCCGATCATCACGTGAGACGGGCTAGTCATCAATGGTGAACATATCCATGTTGATCGCATCCTCTATACGACTCATGTTCGACCTTTCGGTCTCTCGTGTTCCGAGGCCATGTCTGTACATGCTAGGCTTGTCAAGTCAACCTAAGTGTTTCGCATGTGTAAATCTGGCTTACACCCATTGTATGCGAACGTTAGAACCTATCACGTGGTGCTTCGGAACAACGAACCTTTGCAACGGTGGACACTTAGGGGAAACACATTTCTTGAAATTTTAGTGAGAGATCATCTTATTTAAGCTACCGTCGTTCTAAGCAAATAAGATGTAAAACATGATAAACATCACATGCAAATCATAAAGTGACATGATATGGCAAATATCATCTTGCTCCTTTGATCTCCATCTTCGCAGCACCATGATCATCATGGTCACCGGCACAACACCATGATCTCCATCATCATGATCTCCATTATTGTGTCTCTGCGAAAATTGTCTTGCCAATTATTACTTCTCCTACTACATCTAACGGTTCAACAATAAAGTAAAGTAATCACATGGCGTTGCATCTCATACAATAAATTAAGACAACTCCTATGGCTCCTGTCGGTTGTCATACTCATCGACATGCAAGTCGTGAATCCTATTACAAGAACATGATCAATCTCATACATCACACATATCACATCACATCCTTTGGCCATATCACATCACAGAGCATATGCTGCAAAAACAAGTTAGGTGTCCTCTAATTGTTGTTGCAAGGCTTTACGTGGCTGCTATAGGTTTCGAGCAAGAACGTTTCTTACCTACGCAAAAACCACAACGTGATATGCCAATTTCTATTTACCCTTCATAAGGACCCTTTTCATCGAATCTGATCCGACTAAAGTGGGAGAGACAGACACCCGCTAGCCACCTTATGCAACGAGTGCATCTGTGGTACAACCAGCCACACATAAGCGTATGTGTAAGGTCGGTCCGAGACGCTTCATCCCACATTACCGCCGCATCAAGATTGGACTAGTACGGCAAGAAAATTGACAAAATCGACACCCACAACAACTTGTGTTCTACTCGTGCATACATTCTACACATAGACCTAGCTCATGATTCCACTGTTGGGGATCGTAGCAGTAAATCAAAAAAAATCTACGTATCACCAAGATCAATCTATGGAGAAACCAGCAACGAGTAAGGGATTTGAGCATCTTCATACCTTTGAAGCTCACTAAGCGGAAGCGTTACTATGAACATAGTTGGGGTTGTCGTACTCGCAGCGATTCAGATCGCCGTGGATTCCAATCTAAGCGCCGAACAACAGCGCCTCCGCGTTCAACACACGTGCAACCTGGTGATGTCTCTCGTGCCTTGATCCGGCAAGGAGCAGGGACAGGTTGAGGGAGACAGCCCCAATAGCAGTACGACGGTGTGGTGATGGTGGAGCAGCGTGGAACTCCGACAGGGCTTTGCCAAGCACTACGGAGAAGGAGGAGAACGAGACGTAGGGATGTGCCGTGGGAGAGAGATGTGTGTTTCCCAACAGCCCCAAAACCTCCACTATATATAGGAGGATAGGGACAAGGGTGCGCCCCCTCTAGGGTTACCACCCTAGGGGGTGCGGCAGCCCTATATGGCCCTTGGGGGTGGTGGCCAAGAGGGGAGAGGGGGGCGTGCCCTAGGCTGGGTCTAGGGCCCATCTGCGCTAGGGTTTGCCCCCTGCCTCTTCTTGTGCCTTGGGCCGGGTGAGGGGGAGCAACAACCCACCTAGGGGCTGGTTACCTCTCACGCCTGGCCCATGCAGCCTCACGGGGCCAGTGGACACCCGAAACCCTTCTGGGTGTCCCGGTACATTATCGGTGGTGCCCGAAACACTTCTAGTGACCAAATCCTCAGTTCCTATATATTAATCTGTACCTTCGGACCATTTCGGAACTCCTCGTGACGTCCCGGATCTCATCTGAGACTCCAAACAACCTTCAGTAACTACGTACACTATTCCCATATAACCCTAGTGTCATCAAACCTTAAGTGTGTAGACCCTACGGGTTCGGGAAGCATGTAGACATGACCGAGACACCTCTCCGGTCAATAACCAACAGCAGGATCTGGATACACATGTTGGATCCCACATGTTCTACGATGATCTCATCGGATGAACCATGATGTCGGGGATTGAAACAATACCGTATACAATTCCCTTGTCAATCGGTATGTTACTTGCCCGAGATTCGATTATCGGTATTTCTATACCCTGTTCAATCTCGTTACCAGCAAGTCTCTTTACTCGTTCCGTAACACATCATCCCGTGATGAACTCCTTAGTCACATTGAGCTCACTACGACGATGACTTACCGAGTGGGCCCCGAGATACCTCTCTGTCACACGGAGTGACAATTCCCAGTCTTGATTCGTGCCAACCCAACAGATACTTTTGGGGATACCTGTAGTGCACCTTTATAGGCACCCAGTTATGTTGTGACGTTTGCCACACCCAAAGCATTCGTACGGTATCCGGGAGTTGCACAATCTCATGGTCTAAGGAAATGATACTTGACATTCAGAAAAGCTTTAGCAGACGAACTACATGATCTTGTGCTATGCTTAAGATTGGGTCTTGTCCATCACATCATTCTCCTAATGATGTGATCCCATTATCAACGACATCCAATGTCCATGGTCATGAAACCGTGACCATCTATTTATCAACGAGCTAGTCAACTAGAGGCTTACAAGGGACATGTTGTGGTCTATGCATTCACACATGTATTACGGTTTCCGGTTAATATAGTTATAGCATGAACAATAGACAATTATCATGAACAAGGAAATATAATAATAACCACTTTATTATTGCCTCTAGGGCATATTTCCAACAAATTTGTCTCCAGCGAACATGCGGAGTGCATCAGGGTAGTTATCAGCAAACTTCCCCTCATGAAGTGGCTTGCTGGTACTGTCATTGAGACCGTCAGGACATGGCAAAAAGAGTGGTTTTATATCACCGAGCCGCGAGTTGAAGGCCAAGCCGCACCAACGGAATTTAGATCTGCCCCCCCACCCCACCCCGCCAGATAACTTCGCAGGTCAAGAAGGGCCTTGACTGGGGATCAGCCGAGGAGGTGAAGGCTTTGCAGGGGCGCATCGTCTCCTTGATCTGGGCAGACATCAAACTGACCACTGTGGTTCAGGTTATGCTCCGGTGGCATGTTCTCCCCTGCTAGGTTCATCATCATCCTATGTGAGAAAACAAACCCACCGATGAGCCCACTATTCGACACCTCTTCCGTACTACATGGGAGAAACTGTGGAAGGCCCTCTTTAAATCGCAGAAGGATAGCCCGGGTGAAACCGAAGACAGGGGTCTAACCGCCGAGTTCCTGGCTAAACTGGGAAATATATTTGCATTAATCGGTTTTGAATTTTATGAAAGGAATAAACCTAACTTCCCTTCCGATCTCTTTTGCAGAGGTGGGCTACAAAAGCCACTGGCATCAATTGCCCGGCGCCACAGCCCGAAGACGCGTCGTTCGAATTGCTGGCAAAGATGATGGTGGTGAGGCCCTACAAGCCTCCAACGAAGAAGGAGAAGAAGAATCCGGCCCGAGAAGGCCTCTGAAGTCGGGAATAGCTAGCATATGTGTCCGAGGAAACTAATGTCTCCTCAAATCAAGAGGAGCATGAGGAGGAGGAAGAGGAGGGAGAAGACGAGGGGGAGTTCAATTCCCCCTGGCAAAGAAAAGGGAGGCATCATCGGATGCTTCCGAGGAGGCAGATCCTCCTGCCCCAAAGAGTCAATTCTGTCTGATGAGAGTTCGGACTCGGTACCGAGTCCGATGATTTTGCGCTGGCCCCATGCAGGAACGTGGGGGTCAAGCGCCCTGCTGAAAGGTAAGAATCCGATATTTTCCTTAACCTCTGTAGAAACAGGTTTTTTCTTGGGGGTTGCTAATGTGCGAGGGCTTATTATTTTTTGCAGCCCACCCCGCGTTGTCCCTACTATCCAGGTTTCATACGGGGAGACCCCGCCTGCCGAACTAGTGGACAGTGGGAATATGTCTCGTGCCACCACTCCGGGCACCACGAAGGATACCACGGAGGTATCGTCCCAACCTGCTAATATGGAGCAGGACCTGGGTGCTAGAGATGACATCGTGGCTGAAGCTGATGTCTCGGCCACCAAAAATAAGTAGGTATATCCCCATTCGGACATCAAGGAGTCCGGTACCGGGGACGTGCAGTCTCCTCTGAGGACATCTCCGGAGCGCAACATGCCTCCGGAGGCACCGGTCCATCCTCCGGCTGGTGATCGGATAACCCGATCACCCCAGTGCCACTGACCAATGAGTGGTCGGTTATGGGGGCAGCCCTAACGAGGCTCTCCCTTTCCAAGGAGCACCGCACTCTTATGGGTGCGGTGTTGCAAAGCCTTCAGTCCATCGATAGCGGGCCGAAGAAGTCCGATAATGGTCTCCTTGTGGGCTTTCAGGTAAGCCGCGCAATGCTTGTTTTTATTAAATGTTTTAATTTATTTGTACCATCATTGTATACATGGCAGGCCCCGAGCCTCAGGTGAGTGTTGAAAAACAACTCGCCTGATGGTCAATTGTGGACTATTTGTCCGTGCTATGTACCGATTAGGTGTTCGGAATGGTCTAATATCCCAAAAGGAGACAGAAAATAGCGGTTGGTCGGAGTGTATCTAAGTATCCTGATGGATTTTTTGATGTTTTGTAGGCTTCATCGTCAATGGCGGCTGGAAGTCGAGCTGGATGTGCTTAATCGGAAGCTGAAAAGCTTCGAAGAAGAGCTTGATGCTGTGAACAAGAGGTTCGACGTGGAGCAAGGTAAACATAGGTCGGCATATGGAAATAATTCGATTATTGTACTGTCAATTCCGTACTTAATATAACTCATGTTTATACAGCCTCAGCGAAGGAGATGGAAAAAATCAAGGCCGAGCTATAGCAGGTAAAGGAGGAGGCGGTAACCCTAAAAGCCAGCAACGCTAAACACAAAGCCCGGGTGGGGGAGGTCCCACAGTTGCTACAGGATGCTAGCTAGAAGTGCGAGGACCTCGAGCAGGCGAGCCAAGCCCATGCTGCCAAGGTATCCTCTTTGAAAACCCAGCTCCAAGGGCTGCATGTTGATGGTACTTTGAGGATCTGGTCAACCAGACAAAGACCATCACGGATGGTAAGCTGTATTTACTACATTGTGTCTTTGGGGATAGTAAGTTCAAATTGCTTACCCAGGTGTGGCATTCCTCACGTGCCTGCTCCGACCTCCAAAAGAGTGTTGCGGACGCCGAGCAGCTATATGCTTCGCGTGGAGAAGAAGACGAAGCTCGCCTGTTTTGGGAGCAGTTTGAAGCCCCCGGGCGCTCTCTTCTCTTGACCGATCAATTGAAGCAGTTGATGGAGATTCATCGGATGGCGGAGCCGTCCATGAAGGACCTTTGTATCTAGCTATGGCCCAATGAGACATTGTCGGGTAGTTACTTCGGCCTTGTGCAAAGGCTGATCAAAGCTTCGCCCCGGATTGAAGCGGTACGGTGATCTTCTTGCATCAAAGGGGCCCGTATGGCCTTTGCGAAAGCAAAGGTCCACTGGCCAGGGATTGACCCCATGAAGATAGCAACCGCTCCTCCGCCTCCTGGAAAGGAACACAAACACCCCGAGCTGTACTTCTCCGTAGTAATGGAGAGTGCTCAGGTTATAGAGTCTCAATGTTCGGGGGAGGACAGTCCCGAGTAGGTTTTTATTGTAATGCGTTCGAAGACATTTTTAGTTGTTATTAAGTTCAATGATGTATGATATATGATTCTCTTAATGCTTTTGCGTTCCTTATTAACTCCTGTGTGGCCGATTAAAACTGAGCCGTCGTCGGCTTTAGCCCCCATGTAGATACTACATGGGGTGCCTCTACCAATCTACTGCCACCCTTAGCCGAGCTATCGGGACCCGAAGGCGGTGGAGTACGGTGGACCAGGAGATCGGACAATAGTGCTTTATTGCTTTCACTTAGCCATAGGGGCTTGAAAAGGACGACGGGGGGCTTACAAATAGCTCCCGTGGTTTGTGATATTCGGATGAACCGCGACTGACGCCAATATCGCGTGGTTTGAATAACAACCCATTGTAAAAATGAAATACTTAAAGATCAGATTCGCAGATTGACTCTCGCATACCATGACAGTACGTTATCGGCTTTATCCTTTGAGATGTTTGACCGGACTAACCAGAAGCACAATCGCAGAGGTTCTCCCTTTGCCCTTTTAGCGAAATGAGCGAACGTAAAGGGCCAGTCACAGGAGCCGGGCAACCCAAACTTATTGACCAAAGACATGGTTCAGAACCAATGCATGTAGAGAAAACTCCAAGACGCCAAATGTAGAACAAATTGTACATAAGGCGATTTGAAATTGTAAATATTTAGCCCTCAGTCTATGAGCCGGTTGCATCGCAACATATCGAACAGTGTTACGAGAAGAGGGAGGGAATAAGATTCATGGCAAAAAGGACGACAAAACAAACATACACAAATATGTTTATATTGTTCTCGACACCTTTGTATAACTTGGTTTGCCGAAGCCACTGTTTACAGGTATTTGAAAAGATTGCAAAAAAAGAACAAAGGAAATAAATTTATAGGAGTATTCGTACCAGGGGTCTACGATTTGGTGGTTCTAAGTCCTCGATATGTCCTGTCATTTGTCTACTCCTGCGCCTCCTGAAGGGGTGTTGCACCTCAATGGGTTGTACTTTTCGGCGAATGGATCTTGCGAACAAGGTCATTCAGATGTCGCCGAAGTGTAGATGAGCTTGATGTTACTGGCAGGTCCTTAGGTTGGTGCGTGCATTGTGTCCGAGGACACCTTCGATGGTAGTAGCTTGGTTTAACCGAACACTTACCCTTTTTTCCGCTGCCCATGGAGTTTTGAGTGCGAAGTTATGCCTTCGTGGCACATACTTTGCTGGTTCTTAGGTTAGGCAGTGGGGGTGAGTCCCTATTTGATAGTGTAAGGTGGCTTAGGTACTTCGTGCTGAAATCGTGCGCGTTTCCCGGCCATGTGTGCCTTTACGGCGGACGTTGGTGTTTGCCGATCCTCATTGGAATGGAATTTGGCCGCCAGGGCCAGCGCATGTTCCTCGGTCCGAAGAGAGAGCTCTGTGTTTCCATTGACAGTAATGACCCCTTTGGGGCCAGGCATTTTTAGCTTCAGGTATGCATAGTGAGGTACGGCGTTAAAGCAAGTGAACGCTGTTCGGCCGAGCAGGGCATGATAGCCACTGCAGAAGGTACGACATCGAAGATTAGATCTTCACTTTGTAAGTTGTCAGGCGAGCCGAACACTACTTCCAGGCAGATTGAGCCTGTGCATCGGGCTTCAACACCCGCGATTACTCCTTTGAAGGTAGTATTGCTGGGTTTGATTCTTGAGGGATCAATGCCCATCTTTTTCACCATGTCTGAGTAAATCAGATTAAGGCTACTTCCTCCGTCCATCAGGACTTTTGTGAGGTCATCTATGATGGGGTCTAGAAGGAGTGTGGCCGAACCACCGTGACGGATACTGGTCGCATGATCACGGCGATCGAAGGTGATCGGACATGCCGACCATAGGTTATACTTTAGGGCTACAGGCTCTACAACGTAAGCCTCTCGAAGGGCACGCTTCGTCTCCTTCTTTGGTATATGGGTGGTGTAGATCTTGTTAACTGATTTCACCTCTAAGGGGAATTTCTTTTGTCCGCCACCGATCAGACCCCGAGGCTGATCCTCGTCCTCGCTAGGACGACTCTTACTTAGGTCCTCGGGTGTGACTTTTCCGGCCTGTTTGAACACCCAACAGTTATGGTGCATGTGATTGGCAGGCTTGTCACGAGTGCCATGGATTTGGCAGGGCTTCTCCAGGATTTTTACCAGCGGTTTGGGTCTGTCACGGTTGCCTTTGGAAGGCTTTTTCTTCTGCCCAGGTCGAGTGTTACGAAACCCGGCGTTTACCACTGTGTCATCGGCATCACTATTGTTGTGCATGCGCTTGTTTTTGTTGCGTTTAGGCTTCCCGTTGCCGTCCCAAACTTTGTAGGTTCCTGGATCTTCGGCATTGTGGCTGCATTTTGCGAGCCAGTTATCCTCACCCGTGCAAAAGCCGGTCATGAGAGAGGTAAGGTCGGACATAGTCCGGGGTTTGTCCTGACCAAGCTGGCAGGCCAACCATTCATCCCGAATGTTGTGTCGGAAGGAGGATATAGCCTCGGCGTCCGGGCAATCGACGATCTAGTTCTTCTTGGTCAAGAACCAATTCTAGAATTCTCGTGCAGACTGTCTGAGCTTCTGAACGACATTACTAAGGTCGAAAGAGTCTAGAGGCTGAACATAAGTGCCCTCAAAATTAGATCGGAAAGCATCTTCCAGGTGTTACCAGCTTCTAATGGAGTTTTAGGGGAGGCTGTTTAACCAGTGCCGAGCTGGCCCGTTGAGCTTCAGGGGGAGATACTTGATGGCATGGAGGTCGTCTCCTCGTGCCATGTGTATGTGGAGGAGGAAGTCCTCAATCGATACGGTTAGGTTAGTAGTCCCATCGTACGGCTCTATGTTGACGGGTTTAAATCCTTCTGGGAACTGATGCTGCATCACCTCATCGGTGAAACACATAGGGTGAGCGGCACCTCTGGCCCGGGCTATATCGCGCCTGTGATCGGCGCCTGCCCTGACCCGGGTTTTTCCCCGGATTTTGTTGCTGTGATCGAGCCTGGTTCTGGGTCCGTCCCATCTACTGGGTGCGTACCCCCTGGATCCGTAGATGGATCTTGTATGGCATGTTCTGTAATCCAGGTTGTGTCATAGGTCAAACCTATGATCGGGCTCCGAAGACTCCCTCCCCCATCTGCGGGTCGTCGCTAGCCTATAACCGATGTTGTTATCTGCTCTATCCCGTCCCCTAGGAGGTCGGTCGGGTATGTCGTATGGGGTATGGGTGGGAGACGGTGTATCATTGAGCTCATCTTTGAATTGGCGCAGCAGCCTTCTGCGTGGATAGCTTTTTGTATGGTATGGAGGACCAGTAGCATACCCTTCCTCAGCTGAGAGGACTTTAATCCATCGATCATTGAGGTCGTCCTGTTCAGACTTGATCTGCCGTTCTTTCGCCTTCAGGCTTCGTGTCGTGGCTATGAGCTACTGTCTAAACAGCTCTTGATCTTCAACATTGTTGGGGATGTTGAAGTCATCAGTTTCCGGGTCTTCCTCCACAACGGGAGGGAGGTAGTGGTCATCCTCGGAATTAATGAGGTCATCGGGTCTGCGCTGGTCTTCTAGGTTATGCTGACCCTCTGTTGGGTTGTTAGGCATGCTCAGATCGCCGAGGTCTTCCGGGTTAATCCCGGTCCTGATGATGGCCTTCTTCCCTTTAATGCCTTTTGACCTTTTATGCGGGTTACGACGCTTTGATGGCGCCTCGCCCAACTTGTCGCCCTCTTGCTTGGGTGTATTATCATTGTTGGCAGCCGGAGTATCTACCATATAGACGTCGTAGGAAGAGGTAGCGGCCCATCTCCCAGTTTTGGCAGGTGTTGAAAGGTGATCTTCCTCATCCATGTATCCTCCATCTTCGGAGGCGTAGTCCAGCATGTCGGTTAAGTCTTCGACTGTGGCTACTAGGTGGGTGGTGAGTGGGTCAAAAAATTCGCACTCACCCATCCTGTAACCGATCTGAGTATAGATCGGCATTGGGTCATCGGAAATCCTCATCGATGAAATCCGACCTAAAGCCTCGTTGAGGGTGGAGAGCTCGATCGGGGCATGCTGCATGGAACTCATGGAGCCGAACTCTAATGTGCCCAGGCAGACGGGGTTTTCAGCAAGAACAAGGGTCTGGTTACCTAGTGCTATGACCTATTCCGGACTGGAGGAGACGTCGTCGCTGGGGACATTCCCAATGGCACGACCAATAAGAGAGTTCGAAGGCAAGGCTTCGAAATCTGCAGCAAGGGTAGTCGAAGCTACGGACCCGGTTAGCGATAAATTGCCTCGAGAGTCCGTGGAGAACTCTAGGTTCCTGAATCTAATCTCTTGATCCAAGGCTAAGATTTCGACACGGCCTAGATGGCCGGTCCGTTCGGCATGAAGCACGATGCGGCCGAAGGTGAAGACCTATCCGGGTACAAAAGTGCCCGGGTTATGGCCCTATTCGTTGATGACGATGTGAGCCATCAATTCCTCAAGTGATCACAGTGGAACTCCCAATGAAAGCACCAATGTCGGTGTCAAAACCGGCCTATCTAGGGTAAGGGGGCCCTAGCCTTGATCGTGGAGTCGATAGTAATAGAGACGAAGGGGACGATGTTTTACCCAGGTTCGAGCCCTCCTATGGAGGTAAAACCCTATGTCCTTCTTGGTTGTATTGATGTTTTATATATTACAAGATTAATCTTCCTCGAGATCAAGTATCTAGAACCCTAGATGAGAATAACCTAGCCTCTACGACTAAAACCCTCTGGTTTATATAGGTGTCGTGGGTCTCTAGGGTTTACACAATGTCGGTTACCTATCGGAGGAATAAACATGCTTATTTTTAATTTAAACGTGGAGAACAAGTCATGACTCTCGAATCTTCCTTCTGAGAATAAGGCCTTCAACCACCCTATTGTTCGGTAAGTGGCCTACACAATCCGACCCACAAGAAATAGGTCGGCGCCCCGAGGACCCCTTAATCGAGGACTCCCTTAGTCGCCGAGGTGTAAGGTAACTACAATGTTATTTTAGGCTGTGATTAGGTTCATGCACACCAGTGTGTGACGTCTACTATGCACCAGTTTTTGATCTAGTGGGTTGATGATGAAGTGGAAGTCATTCATGCGGATAATTCGGCTTGTGTTGCTTTGGCCGATGCATCGGTCGATTGGCAACATCCCAATTCTACTTGCTTGAGAGGGCGCGACTTATCAGAGTTTGATTTTCTCAGCGCTACGAAAAATGGTTTTGTGCCTGTTTCTTTAAAGCCGGTTGGTGGCAATCGGCTCCAAAACATAATGTATTTAAATGGATTCTAATTCTGAGTGGTTACAAAAGATACTTACAGAATATCGGTCCAAGGAGGACGATATGTATGAGTCTATACAAGAGTTAGATGATATGGACAAACTTGGATAGGGTTTTCAGTCGGCAGATTCATTAGAACAAATAGATATAGGAGATGGTTCAGTTCCTAGGCCGACATTTGTAAATGAAAATTTAAGAGCCGATCATAAAGCTAATTTGATCGAGTTATTGAAACAATATGATTGCTGCTTTGCATGGGAATATCTCGAGATGCCCGGTTTAAGCCAAGAGCTAGTGGAGCATCGGTTACCTATAAAGGCTGGTTTTAGACCTTATAAGAAACCGGCCAGAAAATTTAATCCAAAAACATATGACTGGACCAAAGAAGAGGTCGGTCGTTTGCTTAAACCCGATTTTATTAGACCTTGTAGGTATGTCGAGTGGATTACTAACATTGTGCGGTGGAGAAGAAAGGTTCCGGCAAGTTGAGGGTGTGCATTGGTTTCAGAGATTTGAATAGAGCTACACCCAAAGATGAGTATCCCATGCCCATAGATGATATGCTTATCAATGATACTTCTGGACACAAGGTCATTAGCTTTCTTCAGGGTAATGCGGTGTATAACCAGATTTTTATATTCGAAGAGGATATGTCCAAAATGGCTTTTCGGTGCCCTGGTTTTCTTGGTTTATTTGAGTGGACAGTGATGACCTTTGGATTAAAGAATGCCGACGCCACATATCAAAGGCCTATGAATTTAAATTTTCATGATTTACTTGGTGTTATACTTGAGGTCTATATTGATGATATTGTTGTCAAATCGGATGCTTTTGAATCTCATCTGGCCGGTTTGCGTTTGGCCTTTGAAAGAATGAAAAAATATGGACTGAAAATGTATCCTTTAAAATGTGCATTCAGCGTGTCGGCTGGTAAGTTTTTGGGTTTTATTATTCATGAAAATGGTGTAGAGATTGACCCCAAACAGATAGAAGCTATTCAAAACATGGAAGCTCCAACATGCAAAAGACATATGCAGAAGTTCCTTGGCAAAGTCAATTATTTGAGAAGATTCATAGCTAACTTGTTAGGAAAGGTTGATGCATTCACTCACATCCTTCGGTTAAAGAACGATGCCAATTTTACTTGGGGGGCAAAACAACAAGAAGCATTTGATACGATCAAGAATTATTTGTGCACTCCTCCAGTGATGAAAGCACCTAAGCATAGGGAGCCATTTAAGCTTGACATTGCAGTAGAGGAAGGTGTTATTGGTGTTGTTTTAACTCAAGAGACCGAAGAAAAAGAGCATGCCATTACATATTTGAGCCGACGTTTATTGGACGCTGAAACAAGGTATACATTTATTGAAAAATTATGCATGTGTTTATATTATGCTTGCAAAATACTGAGACATTACCTAGTACCGAATGCTTGCATAGTAGCTTGTCATACCGATGTAATTAAGTACATGTTGCATAGACCAATTCTTAGTGGTAGAATTGGTAAATGGGCTTATGCGTTAATTGAATATGATTTGGCCTATGAACCTCTAAAGTCTATGAAGTGACGAATAGTTGCTAATTTTATTGTTGAGCATCGGATTAATGACAATCATAACATTGATATAAATATTGTCTAGTTAGTACCATGGAGATTATATTTTGATGGTTCAGTATGTAGCAATGGCCAAGGTGTTGGTGTTGTTTATATATCTCATCATGGTGTTGTTTTTGAAGCCTCTTGTCGCTTAGAATATTTTTGCACAAATAATCAAGCCGAATATGAAGCATTGTTATTCGTCCTAGAGACGTTACTGGCTATAGGTGCTACACATATTGAGGCTTTTGGTGATTCATTACTAGTAGTACAACAAGTATCCAAATTTTTCCAATGTTTTGACGAATCACTCATTGTTTATCTTGATAGGTGTCTAGATATAATTTCTACTTTAAATTCTCTTCGCATTGCTCATATATCTAGACATGACAATTGGAGAGCAAATGATTTGGCACAACAAGCATCTGGCTATCATGTTGATCATGACATGTTTCACGTTTCTCAAAAGCCGATGTCTAGCTTTGCCGGTATGGATGAGGCTGAATTAGAACATGCTACTTCGGCCACTAACAAGAAACCTAGACTGGAGGAAGCCCATCCTTGATTACTTGCGTGATCCGAGTGAAAGGGTGGACATGGTTGTTCAGCGTATGTCTTTCAAATATACGATGAGGTATGATGACCTTTATCGCCGAACGGTTGATGATATTCTCTTAAAGTGCTTGGACGAAAATCAAGCTAGAGTTGCTATGGGAGAGGTACATGAAGGTATTTGTGGAACACATCAGTCGGCACCTAAAATGAAGTGGTTGTTGCGGCGTTCTAGGTTTTATTGGCCGACGATGATTAATGATGGCTTCAGATATTATAAAGGGTGTGAAGCTTGTCAAAAATTTGGTGATATTCAATTGGCTCCTACTGCCATGTTACATCCTATTATCAAACTGTGGCCTTTTAGAGGATGGTATTTGGACTTCATTGCACAGATTCACCCATCTTCCTGAAAGGGTCATCGGTTCTATTGGTGGCAATAGATTATTTCACTAAATGGTCTGAAGCAGTACCTCTCAAGAACATGACACATACGGAGGTAATTCAGTTAATAACCAAGCATATTATTCATAGATTCGGCGTTCCTCAAACATTAACGACAGATCAAAGTACATCTTTCATGTTACATCAAGTTAGACAATTTGCCGAATCCAATAAGATAAAGTTGCTCAATTGCTCTCCGTATTATGCCCAAGTTAATGGACAAGCTGAGTCTAGCAATAAAGTATTAATCAAGCTCATCAAGAAGAAGATTGAGGATAATCCAAGGAAATGGCATGAGCTATTTTCGGAAGCTTTGTGGGCACATAGAATCTCAAGGCATAGTGCTACAAAGGTAACTCCTTATGAGCTGGTAAATGGCCAGGAGGCAGTTTTACCAGTGGAAGTGAATTTGAGTGCTTTGAGAATAGCCAAACAAACTGATTTATCGGCCACAGAATTTTATGATTTGATGATGGACAATATTGATGAAGTTGCCGATAAACATTTTGCCGCTTTAAAGTCCATAGAGAGAGATAAGTTGAGAGTAGCAAGAGTTTACAATAAATAGGTCAAGTTGAATAATTTTCAAGTTGGCGATCTCGTATGGAAAGTGATCCTGCCGATTAGTTCAAGAGATAGAAAATTCGGGAAGTGGTCTCCAAACTGGGAAGGTCCTTTTAGAATTGCACAAGAGTAGTTCCTGGAAACTCATATTTGGTGGAATCAATTCAAGGGGTAATGCTACCTCGGGCTTTCAATGGAAAATATTTGAAAAAATACCACTCGAGTGTGAGGCAAGAAGCCTAAGCAAGGAATGGCTGATATACAGTTATCACCCCTAGCATAAAAAAATGGCCGATATATAATTATCGCCCTAAGAGATACAATGGCTGATAGAGTGTTTACATCGTCCTTAGAACAAATACATTGCAGATTATTTTTCAGCATACAAGTTTTACCCAAAAACAGGGAGGCATGTGTTGACGACTGATTTTGGCCTGATGCAAAAAAGCAATTAAGATGGCCTCAAATGAAAAGGTGTTAAACATCAAAAAGTTTTACATCGCCAAATGGAATGGATTTCATGTTTAGATCATTGCTTTCCTACCTCATCTTAAGGACCGAAATTCCACTCGGAGTGCCAGAATCTAACTTCCCGAGTGCTATTCGGCCGACTAAACCCCCAATATGACCTCACATGAGAAAATGATCTATATGGATTTTCTCCGTCTCGTCGAAATGATGAATTTTTATATGAAGACCATCTCGATCCGAGACCATATGCAACAGTTAGAGCAATCAGAGTGCAGCCCTACCACATGGCAAAAACTGGCGTGATGGGTCAAACACATGTCTCATGGATCGCGTGAGCCATTCGGCCCTCAAGACGGCCTCTAATGAAAAATCTTAAAACATGAAAAAGTTAGGTCTTGTCGCGCCGATCGATTTATGTATATAATTCGTCTCAATCCTAGGTTGTGTGCGACCTGGAGAGGCAAAACAAAATCAGGCTGAAGTTTTAGTCGGGAAATCAGAGTGAAAGTTTCTTGGCCGAGTGAAAGTTGCCGTTCGAGTGAAAAAGCTATCGTCCGAATGAAAAGTTTCCCGATCGAGTGAAAAAGCTGTCGGAGGAATGAAAATTTTCCCGGCCGAGTGAAAAAGCTATTGGTCGATTGAAAAAGCTATTAGCTGAGTGAAAAGCTACTGGTCGAGTGAAAAGGCTATCGGCCGAATGAAAAGTTTGCCTACCGAGTGAAAAGCTCTCAGTCGAGTGAAAAAGCTATCAGCCGAATGGATAGTTTTAGTATCAGAGTGAAAAATTGTTATCTGAATGAAGAAATATGGACATCCGAGTGAAGGATCCTGATATCCGAGTGAATAGATTTAAATCCGAGTGATGGTGGCCAATCGAACCGAAAGCTGAAGATAGGTCTGATAGGTTGTATAGATGCGTTCGCATGGAGTTCGCATGGAGAAGTGTTCAACACAAAAGTTGTGTGTATCGTCGAAACGGTCAAATTTTATTTTTGAGTCGTCATCATCATCAGAGATAGTATGCAACCTGCAAAAACGATACAAGATTCGGACAGTCTAGTCGGCTGTCAGTCCGAATCCCACTGGAAGTTGAAGATGGCCTCGTAAAGTGTTCAAGGTGGATTCAGATGAAAAAGTGATCAAAATGAGAATTGTTTGTCTCATAGAAGGGGTTGATTTTGATATAAATATCATCTCAATCTGAGGTCATATGAAGATTCTGCGGGCCGCACAAGGATCAAGATAGAAGTTTGGGCCAGATTCGGGCTGAATCCGAGTTGAACTAGAATTAGGACTCTAGGATGTGATTTGGTGTAATATACTTGTAAGGAAAACATAGATGAATCCTTTGCTTGTATGGAAAGTCTAGCCGCGTCTTATATATAGTGGAGGTGACGGGCGACTGAAAAAAAACGCAATCGAACAAATCAATCTATACTACTTTTTCATCTACGTGTTTATCTCTCCATCGTTTTTCTCTCTCGTTCTTCCCTGTTCTTCGTGTTTGAGAGCTGCGAATCTCGAGGCTCTAGGGGCGAGCAAGTCGACCTAGGGCAGCCCATAGCCACTGGACTCCTTGACGAGGTCCCTCCCGGTCGTGCGGTGTTTCGGGTCTGCAAAAGCGCCCGCTGACTGTCTTGCGTATCGCGCTGTCGGTTGGGCCTCCTTCGATGTGATCTAAGGTGCATCACCCCCGGCGTCGAGGGTACACAATGACGTGTTCGTGTGTCAACACTATCTCAACTTGTTACTTCATGTGCAATGTCTTTACGTTTCGCTACCAAACTTGTAGAGTTGCATGTGTAGGGTGTGCTAGACTTGCTTGAATTGCTAAAATTCTGCCAACCATTAACTTTAGGTGTTGTGTAGATTTTTCTTTGTGCTAGTAGTTTATTCACCCCCTATAGACATACTATTCTAGTGATCCAACACCAACCCATTTCTCCTAAACCCACTAAACTTCTCCCCCATTGGCATCAAATGCAAATATGGAAGAAATATAGAAGGCCAATATAGTATGCGTTCCTCCATAATTTGTGCGTTTCTCAAATGTGAGTGAAATCAAATACACATACCCATTTATGAATGAATGGAGGTGATCGAACTACATTCGGGGTCCATGGAATGAAACAAGAAGATAAAGCATGAGAAAATTTTGTCCAAAAACTCATGAGTGCAAAGATATAAGAAATACATCCAAGCACTCTATTCTCATCGTCTTACCGGATCCATGAAAGAATCAAAGAAGAGACAATCCCAAGGTCCCGTGAAAAAAAAGATATCAAAGAGGGATAAGTGGCCAATAATCATCGAGATGAACATCCACAACCAAACTTCCACACACAAAAAGATACAAAAATAAAATAGTAACAATATATCCATGAATGAATGCATTATTATACAAACTTGATCTTAGCATATGAGTTTTGACACATGTCACATGTCACAAGGCACATGGTGAAAATTGATCTTAACAACAACAACAACAACAACAACAACAATAACAAAGCCTTTAGTCCCCAACAAGTTGTGGTAGGCTAGATGTGAAACCAATAAGATCTCGCCACCAAATCATGGTTCTCGCACGTGGATAGCAAGCTTCCATGCACCCCTTGCCATGACTAGTTCTTTTGTGATGCTCGAATCCTTGAGATCTCTCTTTACGGACTCTTCCCATGTCAAATTTGGTCTATGAAAGCACTATATGCTCCCTTGGTGGTTTTGATAATTCATGACAACATACATTGTCTTTTGGACTAATAGTTTCATCTAGCTTATTTCAGACATAGTCCATAGAGAAGGGTTGGCAAAGGATGGTGCGGAGAATTCCCCAAGAACGAGAAGGAGAAGGGCAACAAAAAATATTAGCAAAGCTTCAAGCAAGATGACTCTACATTTTAATTTGTGAGAAATTACTTTGAGTCCATAGGAAAGCCAATATTATTAAAAGGGGGTGAGGTAATGTTGGTGAACAAAATGCTCAAAATGCTCAAGTGCTAGCCACCAAAAATACTCACCACTTCTCCCAAAAATATTCTGTCCAAAGCCTATACACCAAAATCCGTGACACCAACAATTCCCATTCGGTCCCACCGAGTCCAAACCCTAGATAGAGCCAGAGCCAAGCCCTCATCTCGGTGGCACCAAGTTTTCAGTATCGGTGCAACCGAGATGAGTGACAAACCTTCTATTGTCCTATTCACAAGAATCAGAATTTCTGAGAATTGTGAATCAGTATCACCGAGTTCTGTAACTGCCCTCGGCCACTCGTATCGGTACCACCAAGATTCGTATATCGGTCTCAGCGAAAAGCCAAAGTTGCCACATTTTGAACTAGCCGGTGTAACCAAGATTTACTTCGGTTCCACCGAGTTGGGAAATAATGTAGTAACGGTTGGATTTTTGGATATGCCTATATATACACCTCCATCACCACTCACTCTGAAGAGAAGCACTCAGAACAGATCCACACTTGCCATATCATATTTTCTGAGAGAGACACATACTCATGTGTTGAGATCAAAGTTTGATTAATATTTTAAATAGTTGTTCAATATTTTCTCAAATGCTTGATTAATATTTTTATATACATGATCAAAGTTTTTCAACATTTTTGTAATAAATGGTCAACATTGTTTCTATACATATTTAACAATTTACAAATATTTATCAACATTTTTCAAATAGTTGTTCAACATTTTTTCTCAAATACTAGATTAACACATATATATACACGATCAAACAAATTCATCATTTCTTCATACATGCTTAACATTTTCTATATACACATTTAACATTTACAAATATTTGGTAAAAACAATTCATCATATTTTTAATACATGCTCACAGTCTAATAATATGTACGTGTGTGTATGAAGAATTTTGATTTGGCATGCATGGGAGTTGCCTCCAAATAGAGCAGGCAAATAAATCTGGAAAAAAAATTATAAGTGCTCCAAGCATGCAAATGTATTAGGAAACAAATGAACACTAATGCATTCGGTTTCCAATTAAATACATTAGCGGCCGTTTGGGGCACCTAGGTGTCCAGGCTTCTTGCCTTTCCATCATTTGATTGCATTTAGATGTGTGTTATTGTGATAGGTATATAAGGTAACGGATCAATCCATCACCAATTGCCAATTCCGAAACAATTAAATTTGGAAATAATTATGAGCCATATCATAAATGGATGTCATTAAGCATGGTCTAGCACGTCATGCATGGTAACATATTTTAAAAGAAAAAATACTACACATTATGTATATGGACATTTATTTTACACGGTACGAAATAGGTTCGTATGAATTCAGTTTTGTTAGTATGTGCCGGTTAGATTTTTATACGTATATACCTAGAATATTTAGTATGTACGCACTAGTTTTTTGTCTAAATGTATACCCAAAATATTTAGTACGTATTACATATGTGTAGATTTCCAAAGCATGCATGTATTAAAAAATATGTGCGGGTATGCCATCATAGGTCCTTGTACATACGAAAAAATCGTATGTGGGTACTGGCAAGCAACGTACATTCCTAATAAAACTAAAAAGAATCATGGATGAGTATATATATGTACGTAGGAAAAAAAGCATGCGTGGGTATATGTACGTAACAAAAAATCATGCGAATGTACGTAATTTTGTTAATAAGTATTAGATACCCCTATTAGATAGTTAAAAAAAAATGCATGTATTATATACCCGTAACAGTTCAAAAGAAAATCAAACATCAATACGATTTATTGTATGGCAAGTCTTGCATGCATAATAGTTAAAACAGAAATAAAATGTAAGCATGAAAAGTCTTGCATGAACAATAGTTAGGAAACAAATCAAGCATTCATTGTGCAGCCATACATACCTAAATCAATCAAGGTGGCCCGGCACCTATGTGCTATATATATATATATATATTCGTCATTCAGGGTGTATAATAAGTTATTCTTCATCCAGGTAATTTTACGATCATTTCATAAATAAATTTCATTTGAAATACAAATAGTTACATTTATATTGATTCATTACGTAAAAATTGACGTAAAAAAATGAAAAATATAGGTCGTAAGACTAGAAAATTTGCATTTCATGTATATTTTACACTATGTTTTTATGTTTGTAATTTTACGTGACATAAAATATTTTTTACGGTAACTATATTTTTTACAAAATAAAAAAATATTTGCGGCACGTAAAATTACGGTGCATTAATGTGAAAATAGAGGAGGGTGTATTCTTCACCCAGCACTACTAGGAAAAACCTTATATAGAGGAGCCTACTAGTAGCGCTGAAAAAATAACTACGCTGCTGCTAATTACCAGTAGCGCTGTATTTAGGCAGCGCTACAACTAAGGACTTAGCAGTAGTGCTGGGTTCTAGGACAGCGCTACTGCTAAGGTGGCAACAACGTTCCCACCGACACTATTTTTAGTAGCAGCGCTCGCACGAAGAAAGCGCTACTGTTAAGTCTCCTATCAGTAGCGCTTGCTGCGAAGCAAGCGTTACTGCTACTTAGTAGTAGCGATTGTGCAAGCAAGCGTTACTACTAAGCCACATACTAGTAGCGCGCTGTGTATTCCAGCGATAATAGTAGCGCGATGTGGTGTCATCTTTTCACCTACCATCCCTTCTTCCTTTTTCCTTCCCCTCCTTTCCCCTATCCACCAGTTTTGGCCTTCTTTTCTCTTCCTTCTACCTCTCTTCTCTCCCCATTAATACCTCCCTCCACCATAATTCTCCTCCATCTAAATGGTCTCTCCATATTTATTTGGCTCTCCCCTCTCCTTCCCTACCTATAGATCTAACTAGATCCTCTCTCTCTCCTCTCCATTAGTTAGCTAGAGTCATCTCTCCTCCTAACAACTATATCTAGCTAGCTATTTAGCCATCCACACTAGATCCCTACGAAGGCCCTAATATAATGATCTAATTTTGTGCACAATCTCTTTCGGGGTACAGGTGAGTAAAAAGTTGTGCATTTAAAGAATGGGAATATGTGTGTTTGTGATATGAAGGGATATTAATATAGTGTGAGACATGCCTGGTGAGTTGCTTATGTTTTCCCGAAACGTTGATTTACTTCCGTTTTGGCAGATTTCGAGCAAACACAATATGTCGTATTTTTAGGCAAGGTCATGCCAAATTTTGATATGACTTTTTCTTGTTATACCGTGCACTCATGATGGTGAGTGGAAGGAAGGTGGAGCGATACTTGGAATGCGCGGTGATGGACATGTATACAAATAATCGGACTGGGATTAGGTGTCCGTGTACGAAATGCAAAGAAGGAGACATTTTGGACCCTTTTTAAAATGACACTTTGAAGGCGCACGTAATGGTGCATGGTTTCATGGATGGCTACACTCGGTGGATAAGTGAAGATGATGAGGAGGAGGACGTCCACATGGTAGGGAATAACGACATGATGGGGCTAGACGAAGAGATGACCGATCGACGTGAAGATGATGGCACCGGAGATGGCGGACGGGAAGAGTCTGAAAATGGTGGAGAAGAAGATTCCGGACAGGACGAAGAAGAGTCCAGACATGACGAAGAACAGACGGGCATGCCGCAGTCTTCGATGCTATACTAAGTTCAGTCGAGGATGACCCTCATGTTCGAGACCTCCTTCGCAAGAGTAGGACTACTGACAGAGCTTCTTCTAGAGAGGAGGCCAAGCTGGCGCAAGACTTGAAGACTCCATTGTATGACGGTTGTGATCCCGAGGTGACCCAGTTGAGTTTCACGCTCGAACTTCTGAAGACAAAGGCCAAAAACAAATGGGCAGACAAAAGCCTCGATGAGCATTTGAAGTATCTACATAGTAAAGGGCTTCCTGCGGGGAACCTGTGTCCTACTAGTGTCAAGGTGGCTAAGAAAACCGTTTGCCCTCTTGATCTGCCGCACATTAGATACCACGCATGCATCAATTATTGCATCATTTATCGGGGGGAGTACACAAAAATAACGAGCTGTCCAATGTGCAATGCTTCTCGATACAAGAAGGCTGGAAAGAAAACTCCTCAGAAAGTTGTATGGTACTTTCCGATCACTCCCTGTCTACAGCGGTATTTCGTAGATCCTAAGGAAGCAAAGCTCATGTGCTCGCCCACGGAGAGGAAGAAGCCCGATGATGGAGATGATCCGAAGCTGAGACACCTCGCAGATGGTAGCTAGTGGAGAGCATTCAACGCCAAATATCCATTTTTCGGAGAAGATGCAAGGAACACCGTGCTTGGTGCGAGTACCGATAGCATGAATCCGTTTGGAAACCAGAACACCAACCACAATACATGGCCCGTCTTTGTATGGATGTACAACCTCCCCCCATGGAAGTGCATGAAGACAAAGTACATACACATGAGCATGCAGATTCAAGGGCCGAAATTGCCGAGAAATAATATTAACCTATATATGGGGCTTCTGAAAGAGGAGCTAGATACGTTATGAAAATCACCGGCCAAGACATGGGATGCCAGCACAGGAGAATATTTCTATATGAGAGCCGCGCTGATGACGACGGTGCATGACTATCTCGGTTACGGGTACACCTCGGGATAGGTGTACCATGCATACTACGGATGCATGAGGTGCATGGATGATACAGCGTCTTAGCAGCTTACGTCAACGAAAAATGGTGGGTCTTGGAAAATTGTGTACATGAGGCATCGTAGATGGTTCGAAAAGGATGACTCGTGGAGAAAACATGGAGATCTATTCAATGGTTTGCCTGAGCATCGAGGACCTCCATGTAAGAGGACCGGCGCCGAAATCAAGGAGCTGTTGGATAACTTGGAACAGTGCCCCATGCCGGGAAAGATGGAAAAGGCGCCGGAGCCGCTGCTGAAGATATGGAAAACGAGGTGTGTTTTATGGGACTTGGAGTACTGGCACAATCACGACATGCCTCATTGCCTTGAGCAAATGCATATAACGAAGAATGTCCTCGAGATCTTGCTTGGCACACTAATGAATATGCCGGAGAAGACCAAGGATGGGCCGAAGGCAAGGAAAGACTTGGAAGATTTGGAGATCACGACAGATCTCCACATGCCCCGTAAAAAGTCGATTGAGGAGAAGGAGACGAAGGAGGAGGAGGCGCGAAGGGGCAGAAAAGTCAACAAGAAGGAGGAGAATTGCCCCCCTTCTTGCTTCACCTTAAGTGCAAAGGAGATAGATCAATTCATCAAGTGCCTTATGGGAATCAAAGTCAGTTCTGATTACTGTGGGAAGATAAGCAGATTTCTAGACACCAAGAAGAAAAGGTTCAGCGGGATGAAGTCTCATGACTATCATGTGATGATGAAGTAGAGACTCCCGGTTGCCCTTTGAGGGATAATGGAGAAGCACGTCCATGACACACTTACTGGTCTCTGTAACTTCTTCGATGTTATCTCTCGAAAGTCCATCAGTGTGAAGCAGCTCCGAAGGCTACAGGAAGAGATCATTGTCATACTATGTGATCTTGAGATGTACTTCCCGCCCGCGTTCTTTGATTTCATGGTGCATCTTTGTGTCCACATCGTGGACGACATCATCGACCTCGGACCGACATTCCTTCACAACATGATGCCATTCGAGAGGAGGAATGGGGTCATCAAAGGATTCGTTCATAACATGTCTCGTCCCGATGGGAGCATCATCCAGGGTTATCTGACCCAAGTGTGCATCTCCTTTTGCGAGAATTATATAGGCAGCGGAGACCCTGGTTTGCCCATCAAGAAGCACCATGTTAGGCTTGGAGGAGAAGGTCACAACAACGGACGAAGGGAATTGCACATGGACTACTCGAATCGACGGGACGACTTTGACAGGGCTAACTTAGTAGTGCTACAACACCTGGATGAGGTAGATTATTATGTGACACTACACAAAGAAACCATCGCAAAGAAATACCGTGATCACGGGATGCGCAAGACGGATGACGAAGTTACTGTAGAGCACAATGCCATTTTCTTGCATTGGTTCATAGAGCATATTCTCGATAATCCCCCGGAAGATGGTAGTTCAGATGGATTGCTCATACACGCCTTAGCACATGGCCCCGCGCCCAAACTCGCATCCTATCAAGCATACGATATCAACGGGTACATGTTCAACATGGAGGCCAAAGACATGGACAGTGATTACCAAAACTCAGGGGTGACGATTGAATGCGTGATCGACGCCAACGGCACAACTGAAAGATTCTATGGGAGGGTCGAAGAGATCTGGGAGCTTGACTACGCTGGAATGCACGATGCAACGATGTTCCGCGTCAGATGGGCTAAGGGCGTCGTAAGAGAAAACAAGTATTTTACTACCATGTCTATACCCGATGCGAATAGCGCTATTATGAAGGTTGACGCCATTGCCAAAACTGGGCCATGGGTACACGCTAAGCACTTGACACAATGCTTCTTCATAACCGACCCGACCAATCCCGTCCGTGTTGTCGTGAGGAGAGGGAAAAGGAGCATCATCGGAATGGATGGAGTCGCCAACGAGGAAGACTACAACCATTATGGCAACCCGATGAGGGAAGATGACGATGATGATGAAGCGTATGTGAAAACAAGAATCAAGACTACACTATGTTAGAAAAATCGTACTCCATGGTGCCGGAGAAGTCATAACAAGGGGCTCAATCATTCAACAACGAACAAGAAAGGGAAGAAGAAGCTCAATGTGAAACGTGGTCGACGCAGCTTAGAAACCATCATCTATATATATATATATATATGTATGTATGTATGTATGTATCTATTTTATGTACGCACTTAAGTAACCTTTATCGGTCAAATGATGTATACCTTGTATGCCCACATATTCCCGGTGATATATATTCGCGTAGTAGTGGGAGGGAGATCAACGTTCTCGTCGACCGCGTGTCACGCCGTCGGGCGAGAAACAAAAAACAGAAACAAAATGGATAAAGCAATACAAAATTAAACATAAAAGCCAAGGAAAATAATAAAAATTAAATTAAATTAAAAACTAAAAAAGTAAAATAATAAGAAAAATAAGAAAAAGGTAGCGCTGGTTGTAGACAAGCGTTACTGCTACTTTGATTATCTCTGGCCCGCTCGAAAATTTCGTAACTCCCTCCCCATTCCCCCCTCTCTGATTCACTCACCGCCGCCGCCCCCAACGTCGCCCGCCTCCCCGGCCTCGCCCCGACGCCCCCCCCCCCACTGACACGGCCCATTGCCCCGTCCTTGCCCCGCCGCCGCCCACAGCCCCGGCCGCGCCCCAATGCTGCCGCCCTGCCACCCCGCCTCTCCCCTCTGCTCCGTCGGCCCCCTCCCCCCCCGATGAGATGTCCCCTCCCCACCCCCCCACCCCCCACCCCCACACACACATTTAGGTTATTTAGGTTAGAAAATTTAGGTTAGGTTAGTCAATTTAGAAGAAGAAAAAAAATTAGAAGAAGAAAATTTAGGTTAGGTTAGGTTAGCAAATGTACAAGAAGAAAATTTAGGTTAGGAAAAGGAAAGAAGAAGAAGAACAAGAAGAAGAAGAAGAAGAAGAAGAAGAAGAAGAAGAACAAGAAGAAGAAGAAGAAGAAGAAGAAGAAGAAGAAGAAAGGAAAATAAAAAAATTAGAAGAAGAAAATTTAGGTTAGGTTAGTAAATTTAGAAGAATACAAAAATTAGAAGAAGAAAATTTAGGTTAGGTTAGGTTAGTAAGTTTAGAATAAGAAAATTTAGGTTAGGAAAAGGAAAAGAAGAAGAAGAAGAAGAAGAAGAAGAAGAAGAGGAAGAAGAAGAAGAAGAAGAAGAAGAGGAAGAAGAAGTAGAAGAACTAGAAGAACAAGAGGATAAGAAAAAAGAAGAAGACGACAAGAAAAAAGAAGAAGGAAAAAGAGAAGAAGAAAAAATAAGAAGAAAAAAGAAGTAGAATAAAAGAGACCCTTGTAATTATTTTATATTTTGTACTTGTTTACTTGTTTTATATTTTGTACTTGTTTTATATTTTGTCATTTTGCAATATGAACCCTATCTCATTTTGTCATTTTGCAATATGAACCATATGTCATTTTGCACTATTGATGTCATATATGCTTTGAGTGGCCTATGTTTTGCCGGAATGTTGATTCATTTCCGTTCCGGCAAATTCTAGGCGCTCCGTATGTCCACTTTCTAGCAAAGGTCATGCCCAAAATTTCCGTGGTGTTCGGCATGACTTGTGCTAGAAACTAGCTAACGACATATGGATTGCTAGGGATTTGCCGGAAGGGGAATGAATCAACATTCCGACCAAATATAGGCCCCGTTTTTATTTTCATTATTCATTTAATTGCGACCAAATAATTGAACGAGCATACTTAAATAATCGTAGGAAACATTTCTGACCATGCGAAGCCGGGGGTTCTAGTGGTCGCATCGAAGAAGACCCCGTCGAGGCAGCAAACAATTATTTCAACTACCTAGACGAACATCTGCTGGGGTTGCGTGTGTGTGCTATGGAAATCAACTAGGATGCATCCTTAGGGAAACCGCCAACATCTATGACGACAAGTTGAAGAAGATACCACGTATGAAGCACATGCTCCTAACGAAGTTGCACAAGAGGTTCTTATTCCCCGGCCGGACTAAAAGCGAACTTCACCAACGAGTTGTCCGCCTGGAAAGTACAGGTGAAAAAAGCGATTACGAAGAATGAACCGTGGTCCAAGATTCATGATGACAACCCGACAGTAACGGAAGAGGACTTCGAAAATTTCAAGGAGACTTGCGCTATAGAAGAAGTCAAGATAAAGTCGGAAAAATGAAGGCGCTCCAGGCCAGGAACACGCCTGCCCACCGCCTTGGAAGCCATGGTTACGAGGGGAAGAGGCATGTATGGGCCAAGGAGGACACCGAACGTGAAAATCAGGGAATCCCAGACCCCTTGGCGGAGTTCGCCGACCCGCGGGAGCGTGACTGGATCAGGGCCCGCTACAAGTGGGACCCGAACACGAGGGAGTTCATGAGACTACTGGTAATTGTAAACCATCAATGTTCGTTTGTAAACCAGCTTATATTAGCTTCCAATCAATTCGACAACAAGTTCTATCACATATGTAAACCATCAATGTTCCTTTTGCAGAAAGAGCAGCACCAAAAGGCAGCCGAAAGTGACGAGTCTTCTGAGTCATCGGTGAGGCCCATGTGGGACACCCCTTTCAACCGGGCCCTCAACATACTAAAAAGTTGCCGGAGGATAAACCGCCGTCGTATGGACATGTGCACGGCGTCGGAGATGGTGCCTCATGGAAGACGTGCTACGAGGAGAAGCCGGAGTAAAAGAGGCACAAACGTTTCTTTAATCAAAAGCACATTGACGAGAAGGTCGCGATTACGGTCGGTAAGGCCAAAGTTGAGACCAAAGCAGAGTTGGAACAGATGGTCGATAAAAGGATCAGTGCACATATAGTTGGCTTTACTCAGGCATTTATGGATTGGATGGCAAAAAATCCAGATAAAGGGCCAGCAGACTTTCCCCTTCCCAGCTTCGTCGGGAGCAATTCGAGGAACATCGCTCCACCAGCACCTGCTGACGGCACCGCACATGGTCCCGTATGTTGTCCCACACCAGTTCATAGCATCCCGTCCTCCATCTCAGGCCTCCTCGGTGGGCCTTCGTCTTTGGCTGAGCTCGATGCCCTCATGGTAATTATACGCGTCATACCCTCTTGACCAGTATCTATATAGTCTTCCATTTCAGTTGCCTTTCGGATGTTTGACGTTGCAGACATGTCTTCGAGGCCGACGAAACCCCATGCACCCTATTGTATGACATCAACGGCCAGAAGGTGGACGTCGGAATGGCAACAATCGTGAATCCGAAGGAACACATGTTACATAGCCGACAGATGCCCCATAGCGTCTTCAAAGTTTATGTGGCCACTGTCAAAGCGTCCTTTGAGGATTTGCCTCCTCCGGTAGGAGTCGATGACGATGAGACCCCTAAGCGGATTGGCGCATGCAAGAGCTGGTTCTTGCCTTGGCCGAAGACTCTTCTTCATGTCGAGGCGCCCGGTAGCACACCAACAACAACTCCTGAATAAGGTATAATCACCACCTGACTGTTGGGGAACGTTGCATGGGAAACAAAAAATTTCCTACGCACATGCAAGATCTATCATGGTGATGAAGACCTATGAGAGGGGGAGTTGATCTACATACCCTTGTAGATCGCACAGCGGTAAGCGTTAGGAAACGCGGTTGATGCAGTTGTACTAGCAGCGATTCAGATCGCGGAAGATTTGTCCCACGAACCGTCCCACGAATAGTCCCTCGAACAGCCCTGCAAACAGTCCCGCGAGCCGTCCCTCGATCCATCCCGATCTAGTGCCGAACGGACGGCACCTTCTCCTAAGCACCGCCGATCTAGACTAGAGGAGGTTTGATCTAGAGGAAGGGTTTAGACATGGCTGAAAAAGACTTGTCTAAAAAATCCCTAAATCCACTAGTATATAAAGGAAGAGAGGGGATGCCTTGGATCAAGGGCCTAGCCTCTCCTTGGCCGGTCGAACAAGGGGGAGGAGTCCTCCTCTCCTACTCCTAGTAGGATTAGGACTCCTCCTTCTTATTTCCACCTTTTTGCCTTTTTTCTCTTTGGGATTTTCTTCCCAGCCACATGATCCCTATGTGCGACTCTCACCAGCACACTAAGGGCTGGTATTAATCCTCCCACAGCCCATGTAGCCTCTTGGGTCAAAATGCCCCTCCCGATGGTCTCCCGGTACACTACCGACACTCCCGGTACACTACCGATTAACCCGAAACTTTTCCGGTGACCAAAACAGGACTTCCTATATATCAATCTTCGTCTCCGGACCCTTACGGAACTCCTCGTGACATCCGGGATCTCATCCGGGACTCCGAAAAACTTTCGGTTATCACCATACATAACTCTAATCTACCAAAATGTCACTGAACCTTAAGTGTGCAGACCCTGCGGGTTCGAGAACTATGTAGACATGACCGAGACATTTCTACGGTCAATAACCAATAGCGGGACCTGGATGCCCATATTGGTTCCTACATAGCCTATGAAGATCTTATCGGTGGAACCTCTATGTCAAGGATTCAGTTAATCCCGTATGTTGTTCCCTTTGTTCTTCGGTATGTTACATGCCCGAGATTCGATCGTCGGTATCTCTATACCTAGTTCAATCTAGTTACCGTCAAGTATCTTTAATCGTTCCGTAATACAAGATCCTGTGACTATCACTTGGTCACTGTGCTTGCAAGGCTTGTTGTGATGTTGCATTACCGAGTGGGCCCCGAGATACCTCTCCGTCACACGGAGTAACAAATCCCAATCTCAATTCACGCCAACCCAATAGACACCTTCGGAGATACCTGTAGAGCATCTTTATAGTCACCCAGTTACATTGCAACATTTTATACACACAAGGCATTCCTCCGGTGTCGGGAAGTTGCATGATCTCATGATCATAGGAACAGATACATTGACAAGCAGACAACTGTAGCAATAAACTGACACGATCATATGCTACGTTTATAGTTTGGGTCTTGTCCATCACATCATTCTCCTAATGATGTGATACCGTTATCAAATGACATATCATGTCCATGGCTAGGAAACCTTAACCATCTTTGATCAACGAGCTAGTCTACTAGAGGCATACTAGGGACATTGTGTTTGTCTATATACCCACACATGTATTTAGTTTCCAATCAATAAAATTATAGCATGGATAATAAACGATTATCATGAACAAAGAAATATAATAATAACTAATTTATTATTGCCTCTAGGGCATATTTCCAACAGTCTCGCACTTGCACTAGAGTCAATAATCTAGTTCACATCGCCATGTGATTAACACTTTAATCATCATGTGATTAACACCCAATTGGTTCTACGGTTTGATCATGTTTTGCTTGTGAGAGAGGTTCTAGTCAGCGGGTCTGTGACATACAGACTCGTGTGTGCTTTGTAACTCTCTATACTGTAGATGTTGCTACCATGCTTCACTTGGAGCTATTCCAAATGGCTACCCCACTATACGTATCCGGATTGCTACTTCGAGTCGTCCGGATTGGTGTTAAAGCTTGCATCCACGTAACTCTTTACAGTGAACTCTTTATCACCTCCATAATCAAGAAAATTTCCTTAGTCCTTAAGTTACTAAGGATATCTTTGACCGTTGTCCAGTAATCCACTCCTGGATCACTCTTTTACTCCCTTGTTAGACATGGGGCAAGGCACACATCAAGTGTCGTACACAGCAAAGCATAATGAATAAAGCCTATGGCTAGAGGCATAGGGGATGACCTTCGTCCTTTCTTTCTTCTGCTGCCGTGATCGACGTATTGAGTCTTACTCGACTTCACACCTTGTCAATCAGGCAAGAACTCCTTCTTGTCTGACCCATTTTGAACTCTTTCAAAACTTGTTAAGGTATGTTCTTATTGAAGGTCTCTATCAAGCATATTTATCTATCTCTATAAATCTTGACACTTAATATATAATAGTAGCTTCATCCAGGTTTTCCTTTGAAAAACTCCTTTCAAACAACCTTTTATGCTTTCCAGAAATTCTACATTATTTCTAATCAACAATATGTCATCCACATATACATATCAGAAATTATATAGTGCTCCCACTCACTTTCTTCCAAATACAAGTTTCTCATAAACCTTGTATAAACTCAAAACACTTTGATCACCTCATCAAAGCATATATTCCAACTCCGAGATGCTCGCTCCAGTCCATAGAAGGATCGCTGGAGTTCGCATACCTTTTAGCATCCTTAGGATCGACAAAACCTTTTGGTTGTATCACATACAACCTTTCCTTACAGAAACCGTTTTAAGGGAGCTTTGTTTTGACATCCATCTGCCAGCTTTCATAATCGAAAAATGCAGCAACTGCTAACATAATTCCAACAGACTTTTAGCATCGCTACGGGTGAGAGAGAGAGAAAGTCTCATCATAGTCAACTTTTTGAACTCGTCGAAAAACCTTTTAACGACAAGTCGAGCTTTATAAATGGTGACAATTACCATCAGCGTCTGTCTTCCTCTTAGAGGTCCATTTGTACTCAACGACCCACCGCTCAGTGGGCAAGTCTACCAAAGTCCATACTTGGGTTTCATACATGGATCCTATCTCGGATTTTATGGCTCCTAGCCATTTGTCGGAATCCGGGCCCACCATCGCTTCTTCATAGTTCGTAGGCTCATCGTTGTCTAACAACATGATTTCCTAAGACAGGATCGCCGCGCCCCTAAGGGGCAGTAGATATCCTTGTCAATCCGACGAGGTTTGGTAGTAACTTGATCTGAAGCTTCATGATCATCATCATTAGTCTTCCTCTTCAATTGGCGTAGGTACCGCAGAAACATCTTTCTGTGTTTTGCTACCATCCAACTAAAGTGACGGTTCAATAACCTCATCAGTTCTACTTTCCTCCCACTCAATTCTTTCGAGATAAACTATTTCTCGAGAAAGGACGCGTTCTTAGCAACAAACACTTTGTGCTTGGTCTGAGATAGAAGGTATACCCAATGTCTCCTTCGGGTATTCTATGAAGATGCCTTTGTCTGCTTTGGGTTTGAGCTCATTAGGTGAAAACCTTTTTCACATAAGTGTCTAAGTCCCAAACATTAAGAAATGACAGCTTAGGTTTCTGTCAAACCATAATTCACACGGTGTTCTCTCAACAGACTTAGATGGTACCCTATTAAAGTGAATGGATTTATCTTTAATGCATAACCCCTTAACGATAGTGTCGTAACGATAAGAGACATCTTAGTACGCACTATATCCAATAGAGCATGACTACGACATTCGGACACACCATCACACTATGTTGTTCTAGGAGGCGTGAGTTGTGAAACAACTTTCACATTGTCTTAAGTTGCATACCAAACTCATAACTCAGATATTCACCTCTACGATCATATCATAGACACTTTATCTTCTTGTCACAATGATCTTTACTCTAAAATTGCTTGAACCTTTCAAACGTTTCAGACTTGCAATTCATTAAGTAAATAACATATTTATTCAAATCATCAGTGAAGGTAAGAAAATAACGATATCCACTGTGTGTTTCAACGCTCATTGGATTACATACATCGACATGTATCAATTCCAACAAGACACTACCCCGCTTCATCAAACCGAAAATGGGGTCTTAGTCATCTTGCCCATGAGGCATGGTTCGCATGTCTCAACTGATTCAAAATCAAGTGAGTCAAAAGATCCATCAGCATGGTGTTTCTTCATGCGCTTTACACCAGTATGACCTTCGCGGCAGTGCCACAAATATGTGGTACTTATCATTACTAACTTGCTTCTTTTGGCATCAATATTATAAATATGTGTATTACTACGATCGAGATTTAATAAACCATGCTTATCGAGTGCATGAGAAGTGAAAGTATTATTCATGTAAACAGAATAACCATTATTCTCTAACTTAAATGAATAATTGTTTTGCAATAGACATGATCTAATCATGTTCATGCTCAACACAAACACCAAATAATACTTAGGCTCAACACTAATCCCAAAGGTAGAATGAGCGTGCGATTGTGATCATATCAACCTTGGAAACACTTCCAACACCCATCGTCACCTCACCCTTACTCCATCTTTGTTTATTCCGTAGCTTTTATTTCGAGTTACTAACATTTAGCAACTGAACCGGTATCTAATACCCAAGTGCTACTTAGGAGTACTCAGTAAGGTACACATCAAAAACATGTATATCAAATATACTTTTGTTGACGTTCTGCCAGCCTTCTTATCTACCAAGTATCTAAGGTAGTTCCGCTTCAGTGACCGTTCCCTTCTTAGCAGAAGCACTTAGTCTCAGGTTTGGGTTTAACCTTGGGTTTCTTCACTTGAATAGCAACTGGCTTGCTAATCATGAAGTTTCCCTTCTCACCCTTACCCTTCTCGAAACTAGTGGTTCTATCAACCGTCAACACTTGATGCTCCTTCTCGATTTCTACCTTCGAGATGTCAAACATCGCAAATAGCTTATGGGATCATACATCCCTAGTATATTTATAGTTCATCACAAAGTTGAAGTAGCTTGGTGTTAGTGACTTGGAGAACTATATCAATCACTATCTTATCTGGAAGAAGAACTCCCACTCGATTCAAGCGATCTTAGCACACAGACAATCTAAGCACATGCTCAACGATTGAGCTATTCTCCTTCATCTTGCAGGCAAAGAATATATGTTGGAGGTCTCATACCTCTCAACACGGGCACGAGCCTGAAATCCAATTTCAGCTCACAGAACATCACATATGCTCCGTCACGTTCAAAACGTGTTTTGGAGCCTCAATTCTAAGCCGTAATGCATGACGCACTGAACTATCAAGTAGTCATCGGAACGTGCTTTGTCTGATTTTCATAACATCCACAAAACACCGCTTCAGGGTTGGCGCACCGAACGGTGCATTAAGGACATAAGCCTTCTGCGCAGCAACTGAGGACAATCCTCAGATCATGGACAAAGTCCGTATAATTGCTACTACCATCTTTCAACTTACTTTTCTCTAGGAACATATCAATAAAATAGGGGAGCTACAGCGCGAGCTATCTACAACATAATTTGCAAAGACACTATGACTATGTTCATGATAATGGGTTCAATTAATCATATTACTTAAGAACTCCCACTCAAATTGACATCCCTCTGGTCATTCGAGTGACACATGATCCAAATTCATCAACTTCAAGTCTGATCATCACGTCAGTTGAAATGATTTCAATGGTGAACATCTCTATGATGATCATATCTACTATATGACTCATGTTCGACCTTTCAGTCTCTTGTGTTCCGAGGCCATGTCTGTACATGCTAGGCTCGTCAAGTTTAACCCGAGTGTTCCGCGTGTGCAACTGTTTTGCACCCGTTGTATGTGAACGTAGAGTCTATCACACCCAATCATCACGTGGTTCTTCGAAACGACGAACCTTTAGCAACGGTGCACACTCAGGGAGAACACAATTTATCTTGATAATTAAGTAAGGGATCACCTTATAATGCTACCACCGATCTAAGAAAAACAAGGTGCATTAAAAGGATTAACATCACATGCAATTCATAAGTGACATGATATGGCTATGAACTTTGTGCTTTTTCGATCTCGATATTCAAAGCACCAGCATGATCTCCATCGTCACCGGCATGACACCATGATCTCCATCAACATGTCGCCATGAGGTTGTCGCGCCTGTAGTTGCTTCAACGACTATTGCAAACTCATAGCGATAAAGTAAAGCAAAAACGATGCAAATAAATTAAAGACAACCCTATGGCTCCTGCTGGTTGCCGTACTCATCGACATGCAAGTCGATATTTAACTATTACAACATGATCATCTCATACATCAAATATATCATATCATGTCATTGGCCATATCACATCACAACAAACCCTACAAAAACAAGTTAGACGCCCTCTAATATTGTTTTTGCAAGTTTTACGTGGCTGCTATGGGTATACTAGCAAGAACGCTTCTTACCTATGCAAAACCACAACGGTGATGTGCAAATTGCTATTCAACCTTCTACAAGGACCGCCTCAATCAAATACGATCCAACTAAAGTAAGAGATACTAACACCCGCCAGCCATCTCATGCACCAAGTGCAGTTGAGGGAACTGGTGTCTCGTAAGCGTACGAGTAATGCTGGTTCGGGCCGCTTCATCTTACAATACCGATGAATCAAGACAAGACTAAGGGAGGAAGCAATATGAACATCAACGCCCACAAACTCCTTTATGTTCTACTCAAGATCTCATCTACGCATAGATCTAGCTCATGATGCCACTGTTGGGGAACGTTGGATGGGAAACAAAAAATTTCCTACGCACACGCAAGATCTATCATGGTGATGAAGACCTATGAGAGGGGGAGTTGATCTACATACCCTTGTAGATCTCACAACGGTAAGCGTTAAGAAACGCGGTTGATGGAATCGTACTCGCAGCGATTCAGATCGCGGAAGATTTGTCCCACGAACCGTCCCACGAACAGTCCCTCGAACAGCCCCGCGAATAGTCCCGCGAGCTGACCCTCGATCCGTCCTGATCTAGTGCCGAACGGACGGCACCTTCACGTTCAGCACATGTTCAGCTCGATGATGATCTCCGCCTTCTTGATCCAGCAAGAGGGGGCAAAGAGGTGGATGAGTTCTCCATCAACGCGATGGCGTGATGGCGATGGTGATGGAGCTATTCCGGCAGGGCTTCGCCTAAGCACCGCCGATCTAGACTAGAGGTGGTTTGATCTAGAGGAAGGGTTTAGACGTGGCTGAAATAGACTTGTCTAAAAATCCCTAAATCCACTAGTATAGAAAGGAAGAGAGGGGCTGCCTTGGCGCAAGGGCCTAGCCTCTCCTTGGCCGGTCGAACAAGGAGGAGGAGTCCTCCTCTCCTACTCCTAGTAGGATTAGGACTCCTCCTTCTTATTTCCACCTTTTTGCCTTTTTCTCTTTGGGATTTTCTTCCCAGCCACATGATCCCTATGTGGGACTCTCACCAGCCCACTAATGTCTCGTATTAATCCTCCCACGGCCCATGTAGCCTCTTGGGTCGAAATACCCCTCCCGATGATCTCCCAGTACACTACCGGCACTCTCAGTACACTACCGATTAACCCGAAACTTTTCTGGTGACCAAAATAGGACTTCCTATATATCAATCTTCGTCTCCAGACCCTTATGGAACTCCTCGTGACGTTAGGGATCTCATTCGGGACTCCAAACAACTTTCGGTTATCACCATACATAACTCTAATCTACCGAAATGTCACCGAACCTTAAGTGTGCAGACCCTGTGGGTTCGAGAACTATGTAGACATGATCGAGACACCTCTACGGTCAACAACCAATAGAGGGACCTGGATGCCCATATTGGTTCCTACATAGCCTACGAATATCTTATTGGTTGAACCTCTATGTCAAGGATTCAGTTAATCCCGTATGTTGTTCCCTTTGTTCTTCGGTATGCTACTTGCCCGAGATTTGATCGTCGATATCTCTATACCTAGTTCAATCTCGTTACTGGCAAGTATCTTTACTCATTCCGTAATACAAGATCATGTGACTAACACTTAGTCACTATGGTTGCAAGGCTTGTTGTGATGTTGCATTACCGAGTGGGCCTCGAGATATCTCTCTGTCACACGGAGTAACAAATCCCAGTCTCGATTCACGCCAACCCAACAGACACCTTCGGAGATACCTGTAGAGCATCTTTATAGTCACCCAGTTACGTTGCAACGTTTGATACACACAAGGCATTCCTCCGGTGTCAGGGAGTTGCATGATCTCATGGTCATAGGAACAGATACATTGACAGGAAGAAAAATGTAGCAATAAACTGACACGATCATATGCTACGTTTATAGTTTGGGTCTTGTCCATCACATCATTCTCCTAATGATGTGATCCCGTTATCAAATGACATCTCATGTCCATAGCTAGGAAACCTTAACCATCTTTGATCAACGAGCTAGTTTACTAGAGGCATACTAGGGACATTGTGTTTGTCTATATACCCACACATGTATTTAGTTTCCAATCAATACAATTATAGCATGGATAATAAACGATTATCATGAACAAAGAAATATAATAATAAATAATTTATTATTGCCTCTAGGGCATATTTCCAACACCCACCTACCCAATTACCTACACCTGTCCTAGCGGGTGATAGCGGACAATGTGAGGGAGTGACAGATGACGTCGCCCCCGTCGAAGAAGCAAACGTTGATGATGTCATGGAGGAGGAGGAGGATGACCCTAACCAGTATATCAATACCGCCTATGGCCATGCTGGGGACTCTGACTCAGGCTATGAGCATGGAGATGGTGATTTGATGAAGCATGATATGCCGGAGCCAGAACTTCTTAAGGCTGATTGCAAAAAGTCTCTCTTCATGCGATCCTCGCAGGAGACGCCACCAGATGCTGCCTCTACCCAGCAAGAACAACACCCAAGGTGTCCACTGCTTAGCCGACAACACTGGGGGTGGTGGTTAGGAAAGGTATGGTGGGCTCACTATCGGCACCACCCGTCAAGAAGCCCAGGAAGAGACAGGTCAGGAAAGGCTCTAAAGGAGCTTCAAGCAGTCAACCGCCTCTTTAGCCTCGGGAGGTAGATAGAATACCTATCGCAGGTGCAGAGCGTTTCCATGTCACCGGCCACTCGATCCTACCTTAGAAAGCGTTGAATGATATACTGAACAATGCTCTAAGGAGACTTCATGATGATGTGTTGGCCAGACAGAAAAGCTTTCTCATCTCGAAAAAACTAGGATACCTGCGATACGCGGCTCAGGTTCCAGGTGGGAGGTTATACGTCGACAAATGGCCCGCGGATAAGTTCATCCTGTAATTTGACTACATCTACGAAATGTTCCACATGATCAAGTTGGATTTTTAGTTCATCCACATGTATGCGCTTTATATGAAGTACATCATCAGGCATGAGAACATAGAAAATATCTGCGTCGTGGACCCGTACTATATGCATGAGAGCTTCTTGGAAGTCTACAAAGAGCGTCGTGGCTATGCGAGCAAGTACATCGCCGACTTCATGGTCGCTAATAAGTACAAGGAAATGATTCTCCTACCTTATCATCCCACGTAAGTCACCCGCGGATATCCTTTCGTAATTTTTAATCATTCATTTGCAAGCATGGAGGTGTTAGGGAACGTCGCATGGGAAACAAAAAATTCCCTATGCACACGCAAGCCTATCCATGGTGATGAGCATCTACAAGAGGGAGAGTCGATCCACGTACCCTTGTAGATCTCTAAGCGGGAAGCGTTAAGAAATGCGGTTGGTGTAGTCGAACATCTTCGCGATCCAAATCGCCGAGCGTCCCGCGATCTCATCACGATCCGTCCCACGATCCAATCACGATCCGTCCCACGAACTCATCACGATTCGTCCCGCGATCTCATCACTATGCGTCTCACGATCTTCATCACGATCTGTCCCGCGAACTCATCATGATCTGTTCCGTGATCTCATCGCGAATCGTCTCGCGATCTCGATCACGGTCCTTCCGATCTAGCGCCGAACGGACGGCACCTCCACGTTCAGCACACGTGCAGCTTGATGATGATCTCCGCCGTCTTGATCCAGCAAGAGGAGGTGGAGAGGAGAGAGAGTTCACCGGTAGCATGACGGCGCTCCGGTGATGGTGGTCTAGCAATTCCGGCAGGGCTGCGCCTAAGCACTGCAGAAAACCGATCTAGAGGAGCACCGGTGCAATGGGTAGCACGTGGCCGTAAAATCTATGCAAAAACCCTCTATTCCACCAGTATATATAGGAGGAGAGGAGAGGAGGGCTGCTGCAAGGAACAACTCCAATAGGAGTCGGCCGAAACTAGGAGGTGGAGGTGGACTCTCCTCCTCCACTCTTAGTAGGACTAGGACTCTTCCTTTTTGCCTTTTTTCCACCTTTTTCTTTAGGAAGTTTTCCTCCTCGCGCCATGGGTCTTTTGTGGCTGTTCCACCAGCCCACTAAGGGATGGTTATTATTCTCCCACAGCCCATGAAGCCTCTTGGGTCAAAATACCCCTCCCGGAGGTCTCCCGGTACACTACCGCCACTCCCGGTACACTACCGATGAGACCGAAACTTTTTCGGCGACCAAACTGGGACTTCCTATATATGAATATTTACCTCCGGACCATTCTGGAGCTCCTCGTGACATCCAGGATCTCATCCGGGACTCTGAACAACCTTCGGTCACCACCATACATAACTCTACACTACCGAAACGTCACCAAACCTTAAGTAAGCAGACCCTGCGGGTTCGAGAACAATGTAGACATGACCGAGACACCTCTACGGTCAATAACCAATGGCGGGACCTGGACGTCCACATTGGTTCCTACATATTCTACGAAGATATTTATCGGTCGAACCTCTATGTCAAGGATTCAGTTAATCCCGTATAACGTTCCCTTTGTTCTTCGGTATGTTACTTGCCCGAGATTTGATCGTCGGTATCTCCATACCTAGTTCAACCTCGTTACCAGCAAGTCTCTTTACTCGTTCTGTAATACAAGATCCCGCAACTAACAATTAGTCACATTGCTTGCAAGGCTCATTGTGATGTTGTATTACCGAGTGGGCCTTGAGATACCTCTCTGTCACACGGAGTAACAAATCCCAGTCTCGATCCATGCCAACTCAACAGACACCATCGGAGATACCTGTAGAGCACCTTTATAGTCACCTAGTTACGTTGCGACGTTTGATACACACAAGGCACTCCTCCGATATCCATGAGTTGCATGATCTCATGGTCATAGGAACATATACTTGACATGCAGAAAACATTAGCAGTAAACTGACACGATCATATGCTACGTTTGTAGTTTGGGTCTTGTCCATCACATCATTCTCCTAATGATGTGATCCGGTTATCAAATGATATCTCATGTTCATGGCTAGGAAACCTTAACCAACCTTTGATCAACGAGCCAGTCTATCAAAGGCATACTAGGGACATGGTTTTGTCTATGTATCCACACATGCATTTAAGTCTCCGATCAATACAATTATAGCATGGATAATAAATGATTATCATGAACAAGGAAATATGATAATAACTAATTTACTATTGCCTCTAGGGCATATTTCCAACAGTCTCCCACTTGCACTAGAGTCAATAATCTAGTTCACATCACCATGTGATTCGCATTGTTATGAATCTAACACCCAATGAGTTCTGGGGCTCGATCATGCTTTGCATGTGATAGAGGTCTTATAGTCAGCGGGTCTGTAACATTCAGATCCGTGTGTACTTTGCAAATCTCTATGTCAAACCGTAAACACTGCTACCACACTCCACTTGGTACTTCTCCAAATGGCTGCTCCACTATACGTATCCTGATTGCTACTACGAGCCATCCGGATTGTTGTTTAAAGCTTGCATCGACGTAACTCTTTATGACGCACTCTTTATTACCTCCATAATCGAGAAACATCTCCTTAGTATGTAAGTTACTAAGGATAATCTTGACCGCTGTCTAGTGATCCACTCCTGGATCAATTTGTACCCCTTTGATAGACTCATGGCAAGGCACACTCAGGTGCGGTACACAGCATGGCATACTACACAGAGCCTATGGCTAAGGCATAGGGGACGACATTCGTCTTTTCTCTTTCTTTTGCCGTTGTCGAGCTTTGAGTCTCACTCAACTTCACACCTTACAAATCAGACGAGAACTATTTCTCTGGCTGATCCATTTTGAACTCTTTCAAAAGCTTGTCAAGGTATGTATTCGTTGAAAGTCTCATCAAGAATCTTGATCTATCTCTATAGATTTTGATGCTCAACAATTAGGTAGCTTTATCCAGGTTTTCCTTTGAAAATCACTTTTCAAACAACCATTTATGCTTTCCAGAAATTCTACATTATTTCCGATCAACAATATGTCATCCACATATACTTATCAGAAATTCTATAGTGCTCCCACTCACTTTATTGTAAATACAAGTTTCTCGTAAACTTTGTATAAACTTCAAAAACTTTGATCACCTCATCAAAGTTTATATTCCAACTCCGAGATGGAAGGATCACCGAAGCTTGCACACCTTTTAGCATCCTTGGGACTGACAAAACCTTCTGGTTGTATCACATACAACCTTTCCTCAAGTAAACCATTAAGGAAACGATGTTTTGACATCCATCTGCCAGATTTCATAATTGAAAACGCAGCAACTGCTAACATAATTCCAACAGACTTTAGCATCGCTACGAGTGAGAAAGTCTCATCGCAGTCAACTCCTTGAACTTTTCACAAACAACTTTGCAACAAGTCGAGCTTTACAAATGGTGAATTTACCATCAGTGTCTTTCTTCATTTTAAAGATCCATTTGTACTCAACGAACTGCCGTCCAATGAGCAAGTCTACCAAAGTCTATACTTGGTTTTCATACATGGATCCTATCTCGGATTTCATGGCCTCCAACCATTTGTCAGAATCCGGGCCCATCACCGCTTCTTCATAGCTCGTAGGTTCATCGTTGTCCAACTACATGACTTCCAAAACAGGGTTGTCGTACCACTTAGGAGCAGTACACATCCTTGTCGACCTAAAAAGTTTGATAGTAACTTGATCCTGAAGCTTCATGATCATCATCATTAACTTCCTCTTCAACTAACGTAGGCTTCACAGAAACATCTTTCTATGCTGCGCTACTCTCTGGTTGAACAAAGGTTTAACAACCTCATCAAGTTCTATCTTCCTCCCACTCAATTCTTTCGAGAGAAACATTTCCTCGAGAAAGGATCCGTTTAAGCAACAAACACTTTGCACTAGGATCTGAGATAGAAGGTTCACCCAACTGCTCTTAGGGTATTCTATGAAGATGCATTTGTCCGCCTTGGGTTCGACCTCATTAGGTGAAAACATTTTCCACACAAGTGTCGCAGCCCCAAATATTAAGAAATGACAGCTTAGGTTTCTATCAAACCATAATTCACACAGTGCCATCTCAACAGATTTAGATGATGCCCTATTTAAAATGAATGTAGTTGTCTCTAATGCATAACCCCAAATTATAGTAGTAAAATGATAACAGACATCATAGCACGCACCATATCCAATAGAGCATGACTATGATGTTCGGACACACCATCACACTATGGTGTTCCAGGTGGCGTTTAGTTGTGAAACAACTTTCACATTGTCTTAAGTTGTATGCCAAACTCGTAACTCAGATATTCACCTCCACGATCACATCGCAGACATCTTTATCTTCTTGTCACGATGATCTTTAAACTTCACTCTGAATCTGCTTGAACCTTTCAAACGATTCAGACTTGCGTTTCATTAAGTAAACATACACTATATCTACTCAAATCATCAGTGAAGGTAAGAAAATAACAATATCCACTGCACGCTACAAGACTCACTGGATTGCATACATCAACATGTATCATTTCCAATGAATCACTTGCCCACCATCCAACAGGGTTTATAGTCATCTTGCCCAAAAGGCATGGTTCGCATGTCTCAACCGATTCGAAATCGAATGAGTCCAAAGATCCATCAGCATTGAGTTTCTTCATGCGCTTTATACCAATATGACATTTAGCGGCAGTGCCACAAGTATGTGGTACTATCATTATTAACTTTGTATCTTTTGACATCAATGTTATGAACATGTGTATTACTACGATCAAGATTTCAACAAATCATTATCACTGGATGCATGAACATTCAAGGTATTATCATGTAAACAGAATAACCATTATTCTCTAACTTAAATGAATAACCGTATTGCCATAAACATGATCTAATCATGTCCATGCTCAACGCAAAACACCAAATAATGTTTATTTAGGTTCGTCACTAATCCTGAAGGTAGAGAGAGCATGTGATATTGATCACATCAACCTTGGAAACATTTCAAGAAGCTCTCATGCATATACTGTGAACTTGACCAAGTGATCATGAAGGAGGTACTCGAACAAACAGGGATGTTCTACCATGGGCCAATGAGGTGGGAGACTGTCCGTGAACTGCTCAACGCTCAGCGTCTGGACATGAAGCCTTTCTCGAAGCTCGAATCCTTCATCCCTGACTATGAAGATTGGAGCGCTGACATGATGGATGATTGACGATGACAATGTGTATGTTTAATTAGTACCCTATGATGTCTTCCTATATGAACTAGCATAGATCGCGATAGTTAATTAGTTTGGTTACATATGAGGAACTTCGTTATTTATGTTTACTATATATAGGTTGCTTGTATTTTGCTAACTATATATGCCTCTTTGTTTTTTTCAAATACATTATGTTGCATGTTAAATCAACTTACGGTGCAGGTTCATAGACCGGGAGATGGCGAAGGACAGGTATACCCGGGAGCTAGCCACAGAGGGTTCGACAGCAGAGCGATGCAACGGCAAGAGAGCGAGACCGGTGCCTCAAGAAGTACTACATAGCTAGTCGCGCTCTTGCTCATACTGATCGATCTTGTCTTCTACATGGTATAGATAGAGATGATGAAACTTGTGGGTGTGCCATGACCATGCAGTTGCATATATCCGACACATGACTTGTGTATTGCTATTTTTGAGATGTGTGATGATATTTGTGTTTGATAATATGATGATGATGGTGGTGATATATATATATATATATATATATATATATATATATATATATATGTGTGTGTGTGTGTGTGTGTGTGTGTGTGTGTGACGAGTCTCATGTATGTGTATGATATGATGAGAATAATGTATGTTTATTATGATATGATGAAACTACCATATAGAGCATGCACACAAAAATGAACAGAAAAGGAACGGAAAAAACAAAAAAACATAAACTAGGCTTACCAGTAGTGCTGGTAGTTTATAGAAGTAGCGCTGGTTTAGCAGGAGCACTTGTTGTAAAGCAGCGCTGCTGCTAATAGCACTTACCAGTAGCGTTGGTTTTCCAACGCTACTGATAAACAATTAGCTGTAGCGCCTTGGCAGTAGAATACTAGTAGGTGGAAAACCAGCGCAACTAGTAGGGTTTTTCCTAGTAGTGCAGATAGAAGAATAGTCAATCCCTATATATATATAGAGAGAGAGAGAGAGAGAGTGGCACTATTCTAATCCCGGGATTAGAATAACTATTTGGATCACAACACCCTTATATAGGGACCGATGGAAAATTTCTGAGATCTCGTGTGTAGAAGCAAAGAAAACCGGACCAACCGTCCCTCACCTCTCGCACCCCACTCTTCCCTCGATCCACCCGACTCCCTCCTCAATCCAGAACCACGCGTTGCCCCGCCGGGTACACTCCAACTAATATGTCTCCGCCGCTGACCCCTCGCGCCGCCGCCGCCCCTCTCACAGGCCCTCCGCACCGCCATTCTAGCCCCTGACCCCACGAGCTGCCACCGCCATCTAGAGTGTTGTCGCCGCAATTGCCCGGCCCCCGTCAACACCGAAACGCATGGATTCAACCGGATCCCGGTGGGACTAGGTGAGCGATGACCTCCGCGGGCACTGTGGTCGCCGCGGACTGCGCTCACCGTCGCCGCGGACTGCGCCCAGCTTTCGTCGTGGCCTCCTCCCTCATCCCCCGTCAGGGCCGCCTCCTTAATCGATCGCGGCCATAGACGCCTCCCCCAACTTCAGGACAACCGGGGTCATTGTCTACCCCAACCACAGCTGCTCCTCAGGCCCCATGGTTAGATCCCTACCCAGCATGATACGCCACGACAACCCTCCCATGGTGATGTCCTCCCCGGTCGGCGACCCTCCCCTGGTACCGTTCTCCCTCACCGACGACCCTCCCTTGCTGCGGTCTCCCTCACCTGTCAATGCACTCTGCCAGCATATTAGCCGCTGGATCCGGTCATCCCTACACCATGTGGGTCTTTGATGACCGCAGGTGTCCGAGATCGATGGACACCGACGACGAACACCATGTCGTGCTGTGTGGACTGCAACAATGACTGAATCCGACCTCCTAGGGCATTTTGTTTTTTTTGTAACACTATGTAACCCCTATTTTGATCTATGCAAAAACAATTGTTGTATGTCGTAAGTTCAAATATGCCAATCGCATAAGTTCAAAATTCTTATCCAGTAAGAACAAAAAAGTTTATGCCTCAAAAGAAAAAGAAAAATGTTTTCTCTAGAAAAAAAATACTATGTGTGTATTTCTCCATGCAATACAAAATATGTATTGTTTTTTATTTAAATTAAGGACTAACCACACATCTACCAGCAGAATAACCAACTCAAGACAACAATTCAGAGAATAAAGATTGTTTGGGGGGACTGGCAGTTCCTTCGAAGCCATGGTTGTGAGCTTTTGTACCTTCTACTTGCTGAGTCCTGCAGGCACGCCTAGGACACACAAGAGGAAAAAAACAGAATCAACCACTAGTTATTTTTGATAATGCAACGATTCTGCCGCTCTTTCTTTTGGATTGTCTAATTTCAGTCTCCACTGTGGCGGCATATTTTACATGAGAGTGACATGTTGTGTTGTACAAAACAGTTTGTGTTTATTTCTCAATGGGCGCCATGCATAAAACTTTAAATCCTATCATGAGATATTACTTTGAGAAGTCACAAAATGTAACCAAGGGAAATACATGGTATTGTTTGTTGTTTTCTACAAGGGAAAGATAGATTAGGAAGAATTGGGTCCTTTGTGTTCTTATGTGATTGCGCTCAAACATAGCTCATTAGTTGTACTGCTATACAAAGATAAAGGAGAACAAAAGAGGAGATAGTGATGTTGTTCAAAAAGGCACGTCATACATGTTCATGTGGTGAAAAAACGCTTCTAATATTTTTTTGGCAAGGTGGACACACGCTTTTCTGTCAATTCCCTTGTTTCTAAAACAACAAGGAAGTTCAAATTAAAGTACATTACCAGGTCGATGTTAAAAAGACACTCGGAAAAAATAAAAACCAGAAAACTTGGGAAATTCACGGAACACTTTCGAATTTGTACGTTTACCTCAACATGGTTGTTCGTGCACTTGTACGTTTGCGTGAAGTAAATCATAAAAATCATAGTTGTGGGAGGTTCCCATGTTAAACCCCTAGAGGACACTCACTTTTACGTGTGTTGGATGATAGGCCTCTTGCCCTAATATTTTACTACCCCACTTCAAGTTTAGAAAACAAAAACACATTAGTTCAAAAATACAAAAATGCTTCTAAATTTAAGGAACAAATCATGTTTTTTTGAAGTTTAAAAGTTCAATGAGTTGATTAAGAGAATTTTTAAAGTTTAAAAATGCCTCATTACTAAAGAATAAAATGAAGAAGTTCAAATAAAAAAGGTTGAGAAATTCAAATAAAAAAGCAGAGAAGTTCGAAGTTTATGAAAAACTCACATTTTTTCTTGTTACTAAAAAGAGGAAAATGAAGAACTTCAAATAAAAAAGCTGAGAAGTCCAAATTAAACTCGTGAAATTCCTTACATGGAAAACAAATCAGTTTTATTTTCCCTGTTTATAAAACAAATAGATAGAAGGTCAAAAAAAACAGAAGTTCAAATTAAAATACTGGAGTAGTTCAACGTGTAAAGCAACCTGGAATTTTTATATACTAAATTAGAAAAAGTGAGAACTTCAAACGAAAATGTGACCCAAGTTCAGAGTGAAAAGAATGATAAGTTCAAGTACTACAGGGAATGTGTTTCAGGTGACAATAAAAGTATATAAAAAATAAAAGCTTAAAAGGTTTGTTGCTAGAAGTTCAAGTGCTCTGCGCGGGGAAATTGAAAAATTGTTGCGAGAGAGGTTCGCCTTGTATTTTCATGTTCAAAAAGCACAAAAAGATGTTGTTTTGGTGTTTTCAAATAACTCTCTCAATCCACAAAGAAGTTCAGTTATTGTTTGAGAGTAATTTGATTTCAAAAAAAGAAAATAAAAATTCAAATTAGAAAAACGGAGAAAGTTCATGTACTACGTGTCGTGATTTCAATGTGACAAAGATGAATAAAAAGGCAAGTCCAAGTTCAGGTAGACGTGCCGATCAAGTTCAACTTCTTCACACGGTGCAAAAGTTCACGTACTGCATGGTGTGTGTTTTCATAAAAGAAAATAGAATAGAAAGTTAAAGTATAAAAATTTAGTTGCAAGAAATTCAGGTGCTCGTCACGGGAAAGTCCAAAACTTGTTGTGAGAGTGGTAATTGCCATGGTATATCATTTGTGCAACTCCCGATGAACGAGTGAGAAATCACGAACAAAAATACGTGGTAGAAGTTCAAATTGAAAACACCGGGAAGTTCAACTACTACACGGAATGCATTTCAAATGATAATCAAAGGAATAAAAAACTAAAGGCCTAAAAGATTTGTTGCAAGAAGTTCACGTTTTCCTCCCGCTGCAGTTCGAGATCTCTAGTGTGAGTATGCTAAAAGACAAATGGGTAAGAAATTACAAACAAAAACACGTGACAGAATTTCACCGTTGAAATAGCCCGAAGTTCAACAACTACACTCAATGAATATCGGATAAAAATCTTTTAAACCGTCACGAATATGAAAAAAAATGATCAAGAAGGAAAAGTTGCGTGTTTACAGCAGCTTTGCATCGGTATATCACTTGCTCAATTCCGATGAGTGGATGGACAGCTACAAGCAAAAAACAGCACGCGAAGAAACAGAGTGAAGTTCAGGTAGACGTGCCGATGAAGTTCAAGTTCTTCACGCGGTGCATTTTCGAAGACTCTGTTTTGCGATAAAGGCAAAACAAATGCTCTCGTTGTTTTTGAAATTACTTGAAAATGACTTGGAATCAGAGAAAATAATACATACGAAAAACTTTTGTATTTTTCGTAGCTTTGAAATGGTATATTATTTGTCCTATTCTCATACATTCTGTAGAAATTACTGCCAAAATACGTTTTTTCCATTTTCAAAATTGACATAAAACCGTAAAGAATTGGAAAAAATAATACACATATAGAAGTTTCGCATTTGATATAGCTTTTCAACGCTATTTCATTTGCTGCATTTCGATAAACCGTTGAGAAAATAACGTGAAAATACGAACTTGGTATAGATTCTGTCGTTTCCTAAATTACTTTTGAACCGTCCATAGTTAGAACAAAAAATTTATACGAAAAGATGCGTATTTTCATAAGCTTTTGAACGCCATATCACATGTGTCGATTGTGCTAGCTGTTTGAAAATTAACCCTGAAATACGAACCCGGCTGCTCGGTTTCAAAAATTCTGCCATTTTTCAAATTCCTCACAATCCGTAGGGAATTTAGGAAAACGTTCAACAGGTAAAATGAGAGGATTGGCAGCAGGTATCAAACACCATCTCATTTGCCTCATTCTGATAAACGGTTTAGAAATAGCGTCGAACATACTATTCTCAGTTTTTTGCATGAATAAAAACGGTTTTCAAAACTGCTCTTAAACCGTATATATTTTGCTAAAAATTTGACCTAGGCTATTATGCTGGTGTCCATAGCTTTCAAACGGTATATTGCAATCTCCATTTCAGCACTTTTGAGGGAAGTTCAACCTAGCACTCGGGGAAGTTCAGGTGCTACTATTGTGGCAAGTTAGGAATTTCGGATGAAAATCTTTTAAACCATCGCTAGTATGAAAAAAATGATTAAGACGGAAAAGTTGTGTGTTCACATCAGCTTTGCATCAGTATATCACTTGCTCAATTCCGAAGAGTGGATGGAGAGCTACGAGCAAAAAACAGCACATCAAGAAACAGAGTGAAGTTCGGGTAGACGTGCCGATGAAGTTCAACTTCTTCACAGAGTGCATTTTACGAAGACTCTGTTTTGTGATAAAGGCAGAACAAATGTTCTTGCTGTTTTCGAAATTACTTGAAAATGACTTGCAATCAGAGAAAACAATACATATGCAAAAGTTTTCCATTTTCCGTAGCTTTGCAACGGTATATAATTTGATCCATTCGATAAATTATGTAGAAATTACGGCCAAAATACGTATTTTGCCATTTTCAAAATTGACATAAAACCATAAAGAATTGAAAAAAACAATATACATATAAAAGTTTCGGATTTGTTCCAGCTTTTGAACGCCATATCATTTATTGCATCCTGACAAACAGTTGAGGAAATAACGTGAAAATACGAACTTGATACAGATTCTGCCGTTTCCTAAATTACTTTTCAACCATTCAGAGTTAGAACAAATTTGTTTTATGAAAAGATGTGTCTTTTCATAAGCTTTTCAACGCCATATCATATGCCTCGATCGGACTAGCCGTTTAAGAATTAACCCAAAAATACGAAACCGGCTGCTCAGTTTCAAAAATACTACCATTTTTTAAATGCCTCTTAATCCCTAGGGAATTTAGGAAAATGTTCAACATGTGAAATGAGTGGATTTGCAGTAGCTATCAAACGCCATCTCATTTACCTCATTCCGATAAATGGTTTAGTAATAGCGTCGAAAATACGATTCATGTTTTTTTGCATGAATAAAAACGGTTTTCAAAACTGCTCTTAAATCTTGTACATTTTGCTAAACATTTGAGCTAGGCTGTTATACTCGTGTCCATAGCTTTCAAACGATATATCGCAAGCGCCATTTGGTCACTTTTGTGCGAAGTTCAACCTAGCACTTGGGGAAGTTGAAGGTGCTACTGCTGCGGCAGATTATGTTGTGATCAGAATAGTGTTTATATATATAACTAGTTAAGGTTTTTGACGGTATAAAAGTTTCCAAATTTTTTGAAAAAAATACAGCAACACCACACCTATAATATACCATGATCCAACGAAGAGATTGAAAAAAATACAACTTTGTGTGTTCTGGGCAAAAAAAACAACTAGGTTAGTATATGAGTTATGTCAGCGCAAGATGAAATAGTTGTTTATTTTGCCAAGGACACATAAATGCATATTTTCATAATCCCATCATTGAATCATCTTGTTACATTAGAGAGATGTTGCACTATTTATTTCATATTTTTTTATTACTTTTAAACTGTTAAAAGTTTAGTAAGCCTAAACAAGTTCTGTGGCAAGGTAAGGTAGACACAATTTTGTCTATATATATAGAAAGTCTATTCGTCACCCAGGATGCATAATATGTTATTCTTGTATTTTTACAATCGTCTCGCAAATAAATTACATTTGAAATACAAATAATTACATTTATATTGATTCATTACGTAAAAATAGGTAATAAGACCAGAAAATTGGTATTTCATATATATTTTACACTATATTTTTATGTTTGTAATTTTACGTGACATAAAATACATTTTGCGTTGACTATATCTTTTTTACGGTCTCTTTTTATGTACGAAATAAAAATATATTTGTGGAACGTAAAATTACGATGAATTAATGTGAAAATAGAGGAGGTTGAAGAATAACTATTCTTCACCCAGGATGATGAATAGTCAATCCACATATATATATACATATATATGTATATATATATATATGTATATATATATATATATATATATATATATATGTATATATATGTATAGACCCCCTACTTTAAATTAGATCTAGCAGAAGCGGGACGAACTCCTACTAAGTGATCACATACGAGCAATTCAAGAGGATTTGGTGGGATTCTTTTTTGAACATGTCATACCTAAAGACGAAGAATTCCATCGTACTATGGAATGCGATTTTGGTAATTAGGTATGGATCATAAGATATGTTGTATTGTATATATGGATGAACGTGTACTGTATGTAGTAGCGTCGAATAGATTTACGAGAACTTATTGTTCGACCAAGTACGAAGAAAGAAAGGTCACTTCTCTCTATATATTGATCACGAAGATGTTGTATAATGGTTTCTTCATTGCTATATGTAGTAAGTACCGTCAAGTTGAATGAAAAGCATACAATAAACACAAAAAGAAAAGGGGAAACACAATATGAAACCCCTAAACCCTTTCAAAAATAAAAAAGACACCAGCTCCTAGCAGGTGCTGACGCGTGGCAGCCTTCTACTCCCGGTTAGTGTTACCAACCAGGACTAGAGGTCCTCCTGCCTGGGCTCCCACAACGGCCAAGTGGAGACTCTTTAGACCCGGTTCGTCATCCAACCGGGACTAAAAGTGGGGGCCTTTAGTCTCGATTGTTTTTTCCTGGTTGCTGAACCGGAACTAAAGGCCCTCTGAAACCGGGACCGATGCCCTGTTTTTTACTAGTGATGTAGGGGGATGCGAGAAACGGCTCAACGTGGTGGTTGGTGCCTCGGCGCGCAGGGGAAGTTATACATCACCTCCCGAGGTGATGTATATTTGCATCACTTGAGACAAAATATACATCGCGATTTAAAAAGTTTAGATCGTCAAATAAGTCTACATCACTTGTTGGAGAGACATTTCTACCCCAGATGATGCAAACGTTAGTTTTCACATCACCAAACCTATTATCAATTTATCATTTGTTAGAGATGCTCTGAGTTAGGAAGGACCTGCGTTTGATGTTCCTCGAACCTGCCGATCGAGTGGGTATTTCCAATTGGACATATCACACGTTTGATGTTCCTCAATAGGAAAACGTTTTAGACGGAACCACGCATTCATCGAGGATCCCCATTAACCTAGGATATAACCTTAATGTTCCTCAAAATATAGTGCTCTGTTCATTTGTTCATTTTATGTCATCTCCAAATTAAGCCAACGGAAAAACACAAACGTGGCCAGCCGAGCCGTACTTATACAGAATCAATAAGTCAAGGAAATCAAACAACTTAATTAACAACAGCCACTGGCAGTAGTAGTATAAGAATAACAAACACAGTACAGTACATTACTATAGTCATTTTCAATTATGCATATTCGCCGTCCTAATTTTAATACTGCCTCTGTAAATTAATATAAAGAAATTTAGATCACTAAAATAGTGTTTTAAACGTTGTTATATTAATTTACGGAGGGAGCACTACGTAGGAGGAACGTGGTTGTGGAAGTCATATGGAGTATAATTATAAGTGTTAAGGGTCCGGAAGTGCATGCATGCATGGATGCATGGACTTAGCTAGCTACTCTACTTGCGCCCGGCATGGTCGAGGAGCACCTCCAGGACAGGCATGAACTTCTCCACCTCGTTGCCCGGCGAGATCCCGTCGACAATCTTCTTTTCCTCCTCCCCTTGGCGGCAGTTTTGGCAGTTCCACTGGAGGTGCTTCTTCTTGGCATCGACAAGGATGCTACGGACGTCATCGAGCTTTGCGTTGACACAATCGTACAAGCTATCACTGGTCTCGCATGATTTGGTCAAGGCGCGTGAGGCCTTATCGAACTCGTCGGCGCACTTGTTGAAGCAGATGATTTCCTCGCGAGGCATGTCTTCATTGTGTAATTTTTGAAAGCTCGCGGTAGCGGATGCGGCGTTGAGGAGGCTGATGCCGCTGTTGATGGCCATCCCGGCCAGCATGTGCGCATCTGCGCCTTTGCTATCATTGTAGGGTGAGAGGATGGAGAAGCACACGTCTGGATGCGGACTGTCAGCGCAGGCCCTCTTGACGGTGTCGTTGTTCTTCTCGTCGCCGTTGCCTTCCACTTCCACGACGAGGGAGCCGACGCTGGAGAGGAGGATAGCCAAGAAAGAGGCGCCGGTGGTAGCCATGATCAGTTGATGCACAGGTCGATCAGTCAGTCCTATGAGCATATGTGTCTGTGGAGGTGGATTAGCAAAAGCTAGGTAATTGCTTGTTCCATCCGGCGGTATATATATATATATATATATATATATATATATATATATATATATATATATATATATATATATATGGGCTTGCGACCAACAGCATGCCGCCACACACATACTTAGTATGTTTCCATATATAGTATATAGATCTTCGCTGCATGCCACATACGCCGGCTGGCCTCCCAACCATGCGTCGCAGCCAACCAATAGGTGGTCAAATGTCCGGCTAACAAATTTTAGCTTGTTTTGCTTCTTACTGTTTTTTTCTCTCTTGCATATAAGCTTCTGACCCTCGATTGTAGGTACCATCTTAAATTCTTAATTAAACGTAGATATGTGTGTGCACAATGGGTGAAAGCTTGGCGCTTGAGATACGAGTTTCATTTACTGGACATAGATGCTAGCTCCGCCACTGAGCATAGCCCTGCGTACGGCTAGGATCGAAGCATGTCTTCTCTGTGTAATGCACTATGCTTCAGTGAAAAAATTGCAGTTCGACAGGCGGAATTGAGAGGACCTGAATGGAGAAGGGAACGCTTCTATACATCAACCAACAGACAACAACAACGCTTTAACAGGACCACATGTTACAACCTTAAAGACGAACCCGCTTTCTCAGTATTATTAATCGGGCTTGCTAAAAATCAGTCGACTGAGACTTCGCGAAATCTCAGTCGACACCATAATCCGTTGATCTTGCATCAAGATTTGTGCAAACAATTTTTTTTAGTTTTTTATTATTCTTGCAAACTATACAACTTGACTGAGACTACTGAGACCTAGACCCTCTTGCCCCTGCCATAGAAAACAGCTCACGTTAGATTATACTCTACCTAAGATAGTGATGGATGCAACAAGCACATATGTGGAGTATTGATGGAGATTACTAGGAGCCTTCCTTCATACATTGAAAACGATCTGGTTTATTCCTAGTTGGATGCTAGCTCTTTGTGGTTTCAAATATGCTTGCGACGGCCCAGGGGAAGGAAAGTTCACTGATGTTGCTACTCTTTGTGGTTTCAAATTACTTGCCTTAGATTTCTTTAGATACGAATGTATCTAGATACATTTTAGTGTTAGATACATTTGTATCTAGAAGACAAGTAAATGGAACCGGAGGGAGTAGCATTTTTTGAAATTGCGGTTCTTTTTAACCTATTTTCAGTTGTCGGGAAAATACCACAATTGCTTTTCAGTTGTCTGTACTAACTACTTTCTCTTTCTTCCACTTACAGTGCGAACAAGTTGTAGACTTATGTTGTCTACAAGTACGTCGTTGATTGCTTATATGTTTCCATTTGGTTTTAGACTTGAAACTTAATTCCTGTAAATATTGCACAATATGTGTGCCTAAATAGTAATGCCATTTTTTTAATTGATAGTGTGTCATTTTCCCTTATGTGCATAAACAAATATCTTGCACTTTTACTCTTAAATGGTTTTAATGATTTCTTAAATTATTTATGTTGAAAAACTAGATGTATATGAGCCACCCTTTGGTTACTACTCACTGGATATATATGTATACTAGTAAATATGTCCGCACGTTGCAACAGGAGAAAAAAAATCATGGCTATATCCCAATAAGCATGGATCAAGACTCCTAAGAGATGCACGTCCTCTAATTCGACATGACGCCTGACCGTGTCATCGGTTATGCTTTCCCCACCCTCTCGGACGGTGACCATGATGCCCACCCGATGACAATGCATCAAATGTGGTCAATCCTATGACGATGGGTTCGCGCATGTCACACCAATCATTGTGCCCATGGCAGTATATATATGGGCTTGCAGCCAACTGCATGCCGCCACACACATACTTAGTATGCTGTCATATATAGTATACAGATCTTCGTTGCATGCCACATATGCCGGCTGGCCATCCAAACATGCGTCGCATCGAACAAATAGATCGTCGAATGTCTGGCTAAGAAATTTTAGTTTGTTTGAGAGGAGACAAGATTCTAGAATTCCAGGAAGTGATCTTGAGGAAACTGAGGAATCCGTTGGAACTAGAAACGGTCGGAAGATTTGCAAGCATGGAATGGGGCATCTGTCCTAGGCGAAAGCATCTCATGGGGCAGCGCATGGGGGGAGGAGCACAGTCGAGTATCAATTGAAAAACCCTGCAAAGGCTAACTCCATTCATGTGGTCTTCTTGAGCTGTTGATGATGCATGGAAAAAGAGGCTAGGGGGAGAAAACTCTACCTAAGGTAGTTGGTCTTTCGGCGTCTCACTAGTGTAATAAAAAAGGCAAAACTGTGATGTGGAGTGACTGTTGATCCTCCAGCCTTGTTGTAGAGATACTTATTTTCTTTCTTTTGATTTCCTCTTTCCGGTTTAGGCTGGTGTGGCATGGTACTCGTGGGCTTCTATTTTCGCAATGAAAATCTGTAGCCGGGGGAGGCCCCTGATCTATTATTATATTACCTACTAACAAACAAAATATGTTTGTCTCAACAAAAAAAATAAAGGAAATATGTATTCTTAGTTCGTTATGATGTTTTAAATAAAATCCTTAATATTTTTATTGTTTACTAGCAAATATGCCCGTGCATTGCAACGGAAAAAACAATCATATTATGCAGATTATATCATGATGAGATAAAGATTTTTAAAATGTCATTTCGTAAACTATGTGTGACTCGTGTCATGTTGAGATAAGAGACTTTTAAATTCATTTCAAAAACAAAAAAAAATGTGTTGGCCTCATCATGACTTGATTTTCTAAGGTGCCACAACGAAATATTTTTGACTGAGCAAATTATATGGACGGACGTACCTTGCCTCACGTAGACAGATGAATGATGTGTCTCACCTTGACCTAGCGTTGTTGTATTTTTTCATGACCAGTAAAACTATAATATCAAAAATCAGAATAAATATAAGAATGTATGGAGGCAAATTAGACATTTAGTTAATTCATACAGCTTAAAAACCTAACCCATAGAAAGCCGTGTTAAATTTTTCGAACCTCAGCGTTGTAGAGAACATATAAACCTTTTTTTATCCGACATTCGGTGGACTAAATAAAATCATAAAACAATCTCTATGGCTGGCTAAGAAAATCTCAGTGTAAGCAACGGTTCACTTTGTTTGTTATTTACATATATGTTTCAATGGATTTGCGTGAATGTTTTTGAACATTTTCTAAAATTTGATGGACATGTATTCTCAAATTCCATAATAGTTTATGAATACAAGATCATTTTTTATAAATGACGAACATTTTTTATTTCAAAAAGATTTTTTTTAATATAATGAACATTTATAACTTCGATAAATATGAAAACTCACAACTTTTTGAAAATGTGGAATTCTACAATGAATTGAAAGGAAAAATAAAAAAAATGACAAGAAAATGCAAAAAATGAAATAAAAAACATAGGGCATCACTCCCCAATTTTTTCTAGAATTTTGTGGACATTTAATTTCCAATTCCGGAAAAAAAAAGAATTCAAACTCATTTTTTATAAATGATGAACATTTTATATTTCACAAAAAGTTGTTTTAAAGTCATAAAAGTTTGATAACTTCTAACAAAATAAAAACTCGAAACTTTTGAAATTTTGGAATTCCAAAATTTATTTAAAGAAGGAAAAGATAAAAAAATAAAAGCAAAAAGAAAATACAAAAAACGAAATAAAAAACATAGGGCATCTGGCCCGAGACATGGGCCGGCCATGGAAACGTGCGGGAGCACAGATAAAAGGGCTGCTATGAAAAACGTGCGGGGGCGTGGAGAAAAGAAGAGAAAAAAGGGCAAGGATGGGAATTGATCCCGAGTCTCCACTTTGGAATACTATGTCTTTAGCTATTGGGGTACTTGTGCGTTTGGAATATATCAGAGTATTACCTTATACGAACCCAGCATGACGTCGACTTCGGAAAAAAAACTGAATCGTTTTCTTCACTTACCGATGGCATAGGGGGTAAATTCATGCGAACTTTAGGGGTAATTTCTGTGATGGAGAACCCAGAAGTCATCTCTGTTTTATTATATAGGGAAATTCCATACTGCTACCAGGTATAGTTACCCCCTCCCTCGTTGGTCTTCACGTGTCCTATAGGTAGGAGCAACGCTGCTGGGTGTGGGTGGGGGCGAATGTGGCCAGAACCGTTAACTCGGAAGCTGCGTTAATTAACTGGTCAAGAAAATTGCTTTTTTAATAAGGCAATCCCTGATTTTTTGCTGGGCAGGTATGTGCAACTGATTTCAGCTTGACCAGCGATATATAGATAGCCTACGTGTATCGTCCGAGACACCGAATACAATAGACCACTAGTTTATAATTAAGAGGCGTATCTTTCTATCTGGTTATATGGACCGAGATGATGGATCCGAGCAGCCAGAGTAAGCATATTCTCAATATGTGTATACGTACTAGTAGTATATATATATATATATACTCCATACTCTTCTCTTCTACATACTTTTTTTTACTGCCGTTTCAGAAAATCAACTATGTGTATACTACATACTCCCAACGACTATACCCTCTAATCTAGTAATAAGCATTTTCCGTACTCCCTCCTGAAAAAGCTATTCTATTTTACATGCTCCCGTGTATCGTATATGATTTTTTTTCATACTCCATACTCTTCTAAAAAAGACTATTCTGCTTTACATACTTTTTTATACCGCCGCTTTAGAAAACCAACCACATATATACTACATACTCCCAACGACTGTACTCTATAATCTAGTAATAAGCATATTCCAAACTCCCTTCTAAAAAAGCTATTCTATTTTACATGCTCCCTATGTATCCTATATGATTTTTTTCATACTGCTGCTTAATTTTTTTTTAACTACGCACATACTACGTATTGCCGGACGGATTTATTCCATACTAGTAATGAGCATATATACCCAGCATACATATATATTGCATACTTCCCAGCTAAAAAATACTATTGTACTCTGCATACACCGCGCACATAATATATAGTTTTACTCAAACAAATATATACTACATACTCTGGACGGATATACTCCATACTCTCGTAATAAGCATATATGCCCCATACAGGCTACATATATACTACCATGCAAAAAAGGTATCATACTCTTTTCTAAAAAAAACACTATTCTACTCTATATACTCCACGCGTATCATATATAATTTTTTATACTGTCTAGAAAATCAACTATGCATATACTCCATACTTCACATGTGAATACTCCATACTCTTGTAACAAAGGAGTCACAGATGTTTTCAAAAAAGAAGTCACAGATGCGCATGTAACAAGCCGGTGCACACGGTTAGCCGGCCAACAAAGTAGCAAGTTGTTGGGCCTAAACATTATCTAGCCTATTAATCAATTACTTAAAATGCTAGTTTGTTACAGCTTATCAGGTGTTGTCACATCCACTAACCCGTTTCAATTAGTTGTTCGGAAGGTCGGTACTAGGTAGGACACGTGGAGGACAAAGGCTTAGGGGTAACTACACCCAGGGATAGTAACTAAATGGAGCTTGCGATATACCGTTTGAAAGCTATGGACACCAGTATAACAGCCTATGTCAAATTTTTAGCAAAATGTACGCGGTAGTTTTGAAAACTGTTTTTATTCATGCAAAAAAACATGTATCGTATTTTCGACCCTATTCCTAAACCGTTTATCAGAATGAGGCAAATGAGATGGCGTTTGATAGCTGCTGCAAATCCGCTCATTTCACATGTTGAACGTTTTCCTAAATTCCCTATGGATTGATAGGAATTTCAAAAATGGCGAAATTTTTGAAACCGAACATGTTGGAAATATGCCCTAGAGGCAATAATAAATTATTTATTATTATATTTCTTTGTTCATGATAATCGTTTATTATCCATGCTATAATTGTATTGATTGGAAACACATTGCATGTGTGGGTAAATAGACAACATTGTGTCCCTAGTATGCCTCTAGTGAACTAGCTCGTTGATCAAAGATGGTCAGAGTTTCTTAGCCATTGACATGTGATGTCATTTGATAACGGGATCACATCATTAGGAGAATGATGTGATGGACAAGACCCAAACTACAAACGTAGCATATGATCGTGTCAGTTTATTGCTATTGTTTTCTGCATGTCAAGTATATGTTCCTATGACCATGAGAGCATGCAACTCACAGATATCGGAGGAGTGCCTTGTGTGTATCAAATGTCGCAACGTAACTGGGTGACTATAAACGTGCTCTACAGGTATCTCCGATGGTGTCTGTTGAGTTGGCATGGATCGAGACTGGGATTTGTTACTCCGTGTGACGGAGAGGTATCTCGGGGCCCACTCGGTAATACAACATCACAATGAGCCTTGCAAGCAATGTGACTAATTGTTAGTTGCGGGATCTTGTATTACGGAACGAGTAAAGAGACTTGCCGGTAACGAGGTTGAACTAGGTATGGAGATACCGACGATCGAATCTCGGGCAAGTAACATATCGAAGAACAAAGGGAACATCGTACGGGATTAACTGAATCCTTGACATAGAGGTTCGACCGATAAAGATCTTCGTAGAATATGTAGGAACCAATGTGGACATCCAGGTCCCGCCATTCGTTATTGACCGTAGAGGTGTCTCGGTCATGTCTACATAGTTCTCGAACCCGCAGGGTGTGCACACTTAAGGTTTGGTGACGTTTCGGTAGTGTAGAGTTATGTATGGTGGTGTCTGAAGGTTGTTCGGAGTCCTGGATGAGATCCCGGACGTCACGAGGAGCTCCGTAATGGTCCGGAGGTAACGATTCATATATAGGAAGTCCCAGTTTGGTCGCCGGAAAAGTTTCGTGCTCATCGGTAGTGTACCGGGAGTGCCGGTACTGTACCGGGAGACCTCCGGGAGGGGTATTTCGACCCAAGAGGCTTCATGGGCTGTGGGAAAGTAATAACCAGCCTTTAGTGGGCTGGTGGAACAACCACAATAGGCCCATGTGGCTGGAAGAAAGAAACCCAAAGGAAAAAGGTGGAAAAAAAGGCAAAAAAGGAAGAGTCCTAGTCCTACTAGGAGTGGAGGAGGAGAGTCCTCCTCCACTTCCCAATTCGGCCGAGCCAACAAGCCTTGGAGGCCAAGGCTGCATCCTCCTCTCCCTCCCTCCTATATATACTGGTGGAATAGAGGGTTTTTGCATAGTTTTTATGGCCACGTGCTACCCGTTCCACCGGTGCTCCTCTAGATCGGTTTTCTACAGTGCTTAGGCGAAGCCCTGCCGGAATTGCTACACCACCATCACCGGAGCACCGTCACGCTGCCGGTGAACTCTCTCTCCTCTCCACCTCCTCTTGCTGGATCAAGAGGGCGGAGATCGTCATCAAGCTGCACGTGTGCTGAACGCGGAGGTGCCGTCCGTTCGGCGCTAGATCGGAAGGACCGTGATCGAGATCATGAGACAGTTCGTGACAAGTTCACGGAACAGATCGTGATGAGTTTGAGGGACAGATCGTGATCAAGATCGTGAGACGGATCGTGATAAGATCGCGGGACGGATCGTGATGAGTTCGCGGGACGGATCGTGATTGGATCGCGAGACAGATCGTGATGAGATCGCGGGACGCTCGGCGATTTGGATCGTGAAGATGTTCGACTACACCAACCGTGTTTCTTAACGCTTCCCGCTTAGCGATATACAAGGGTACATAGATCCACTCTCCCTCTCGTAGATGCTCATCACCATGGATAGGTTTGCGTGTGTGTAGGAATTTTTTTGTTTCCCATGCGACGTTCCCCAACAGTGGCATCATGAGGTAGGTTGATGGTTCGATGAGATCTCGAGTAGAACACAAAAGGTTTGTGGGCGTTGATGCTTAGATTGCTTCCTCCCTTGGTCGTGTTTTGGTTCAGCGGTATTGTGGGATGAAGCGGCCCGGACCAACCTTACTCGTACGCTTACGAGAGACCGGTTCCCTCAATTGCACTTGTTGCAAAAGATGGCTAGCGGGTGTCAGTTTCTCCTACTTTAGTTGGATCGCATTCGACAAAGGCGGTCCTTGAGAAGGTTCAAAAGAAACTAGTGTATCACCGTTGTGGTTTGTGCGTAGGTGAGAATCGTCCTTGCTAGATACCCGTAGCAGCCACGTAAAACATGCAACAACAATTAGAGGACGTCTAACTTGTTTTTGTAGGGTATGTTGTGATATGATATGGCCAATTACATGATGAGATATATGTGATGTATGAGATGATCATGTGATGTATATATTATCACGACTTGCATGTCGTTGAATACGACAACCGGCAGGAGCCATAGGGTTGTCTTTAATTATTGTATGACCTGCGTGTCAATCATTAAGCGCTATGTAATGCTTTACTTTATCGCTAAACGGTAGCAATAGTAGTAGAAGCATGCAGGGCGTGACAACCCCGATGGCGATACATTGATGGAGATCAAGATAATGGATATCATGGTGTCGTGCCGGTGACGATGGAGATCATGTCGGTGCTTTCTAGATGGAGATCAAAAGCACAAGTTCATGGCCATATCATGTCACTTATGATTTGCATGTGATGTTAATCCTTTTTATGCACCTTGTTTTGCTTAGGACGACGGTAGCATTATAAGGTGATCCCTCACTTAATTTCAAGATAAACTGTGTTCTCCCCGAGTGTGCACCGTTGCGAAAGTTCGTCATGTCGAGACACCACGTGATGATCGAGTGTGATAGACTCTACGTTCACATACAACGGGTGCAAGCCAGATTTGCACGTGCAGAACACTCGGGTTAAACTTGACGAGCCTAGCATGTACAGACATGGCCTCGGAACACAAGAGACCGAAAGGTCGAACATGAGTCATATAGTAGATATGATCAACATGATGATGTTCACAATTGCAGCCACCTCAACTCACGTGATGATCGGACTTGAGTTGGTGAATTTGGATCATGTATCACTCGAATGATCGGAGGGATGTCAATTTGAGTGGGAGTTCTTAAGTAATATGCTTAATTGAACTCATTATCATGAACATAGTCGATAGTGTCTTTGCAAATTATGTTGTAGATTACTAGCTCGCGCTGTAGCTCCCTTAATTTTATATGTTCCTAGAGAAATAGAATTGAAAGATGATGGTAGCAATATCGCGGACTGGGTCTGTGATCTGAAGATTGTCCTCGTTGCTGCACAGAAGGCTTATGTCCTTAATGCACCGCTCGGTGCGCCACCCCCTCTAGCGTCGTCTATAGATGTTGTGAATATCTGACAGGCACGTTTCGATGACTTCTTGATAGTTTAGTGCGTCATGCATTACGGCTAAGAATTGAGGCTCCGAAACGTTTTGAACGTCACGGAACATATGAGATGTTCTAGGAGCTGCGATTGTGATCTCAGGCTCGTGCCCGTGTTGCAAGATATGAGATCTCCAACAAGATTCTTTGCCTGTAAGATGAAGGAGAACAGCTCAATCGTTGAGCATGTAGTCAGATTGTCTGGGTACTACAATCGCTTGAATCAAGTGGGAGTTGATCTTCCAAATAAGGTAGTGATTGATATAGTTCTCCAAGTCACTGTCACTAAGCTGCTGGAACTTGGTGATGAACTATAAATTGCCAGGGATAGAAATAATGATTCCTGAGCTATTCGCAATGTTTGACACCGCGAAGGTAGAAATCAAGAAGGAGCGTCAAGTGTTGATGGTTAATCAAACCACTAGTTTCGAGAAGGGCAAGAGCAAGGAGGGAAACTTCATGGATAGCAAGTCAGTTGCTGCTCCAATGAAGCAACCCAAAGTTGAACTCAAACTCGAGACTAAGTGCTTCTATTATGAGGTGAGAGGTCGCTGAAGCGGAACAACCCTAGATACTTGGTAGATAAGAAGGCTGGCAACATCGACAGAAGTATATTTGATATACGAGTTATTGATGTGTACCTTGCTAGTACTCCTAGTAGCACCTGGGTATTGGATACCGGTTCGGTTGCTAAATGTTAGTAACTCGAAATAAAAGCTACGGAATAAACGGAGAACTAGCTAAGGGTGAGGTGACGATGTGTGTTGGAAATGTTTCCAAGGTTGATGTGATCAACATCGCACGCTCTCTCTACCTTCAGGATTAGTGACGAACCTAAATAAATGTTATTTGGTGTTTTGCGTTGAGCATGAACATGATTAGATCATGTTTGTTGCAATACGGTTATTCATTTAAGTCAGAGAATAATGGTTATTCTGGTTACATGAATAATACCTTCAATGGTCATGCACCCAGTGAGAATGGTTTGTTGAAATCTTGATCGTAGTAGTACACATGTCCATAACATTGATGTCAAAAGATACAAAGTTAATAATGATAGTACCACATACTTGTGGCACTACCGCTAAATGTCATATTGGTATAAAGCGCATGTAGAAACTCCATGCTGATGGATATTTGGACTCATCGATTTCGAATCGGTTGAGACATGCGAACCATGCCTCTTGGGCAAGATGACTGAAGGACCCTGTTGGATGGAGCGGGCAAGTGATTCATTGGAAATGATACAGGTTCATGTATGCAATCTAGTGAGTCTTGTAGCGTGCAGTGGATATCGTTATTTTCTTACCTTCACTTATGATTTGAGTAGATATAGTGTATATTTACTTAATGAAACACAAGTCTGAATCGTTTGAAAGGTTCAAGCAAATTCAGAGTGAAGTTTAAAGATCATCATGACAAGAAGATAAAAATGACCGCGATATGATCGTGGAGGTGAATATCTGAGTTACGAGTTTGGCATACAACTTAAGACAACGTGAAATTTGTTTCACAACTAACGCCACCTGGAACACCATGGTGTGATGGTGTGTCCGAACATCATAGTCATGCTCTATTGATATAGTGCATACTGTGATGTCTCTTATCGTTTTACTACTATAATTTTTGGGGTTATGCATTAGAGACAACTACATTCACTTTAAATAGGGCATCATCTAAATCCGTTGAGATGACACCGTGTGAATTATGGTTTGATAGAAACCTAAGCTGTCATTTCTTAATGTTTGGGGCTGCGATGCTTGTGTGGAAAATGTTTTCACATAATAAGCTAGAACCCAAAGCGGACAAATGTATCTTCATAGAATACCCTAAGAACAGATGGGTATACCTTCTATCTCAGATCCGAGTGCAAAGTGTTTGTTGCTAGAACTGGGTCCTTTCTCGAGAAAAAGTTTCTCTCGAAAGAATTGAGTGGGAGGAAGATAGAACTTGATGAGGTTGTTAAACCTTTGTTCAACCAGAGAGTAGCGCAGCGCAGAAAGATGTTACTGTGAAGCCTACGTTAGTTGAAGAGGAAGTTAATGATGATGATCATGAAGCTTCAGGATCAAGTTACTATCAAACTTCGTAGGTCGACAAGGATGTGTACTGCTCCTAAGTGGTACGACCACTCTGTCTTGGAGGTCATGTTGTTGGACAACGATGAACCTACGAGCTATGGAGAAGCGATGATGGGCCCGGATTCCGACAAATGGTTGGAGGCCATGAAATCCGAGATAGGATCCATGTATTAAAACCAAGTGTAGACTTTGGTAGACTTGCTCGTTGGACGGCAGGTCGTTGAGTACAAATGGATCTTTAAAATGAAGACAGACATTGATGGTGAATGTCACTATTTGTAAAGCTCGACTTGTTGCAAAGATGTTTGTGACAAGTTCAAGGAGTTGACTACGATGAGACTTTCTCACTCGTAGCGATGCTAAAAGTCTGTTGGAATTATGTTAGCAGTTGTTGTGTTTTCAATTATGAAATCTGGTAGATGGATGTCAAAACATCGTTTCCTTAATGGTTTACTTGAGGAAAGGTTGTATGTGATACAACCAGAAGGTTTTGTCAGGCCTAAGGATGCTAAAAGGCGTGCAAGCTTCGGTGATCCTTCCATGGACTGAAGCAAGCATCTCGAAGTTGGAATATACGCTTTGATGAGGTGATCAAAGTTTTGATGTTTATACAAAGTTTATGAGAAACCTGTATTTGCAATAAAGTGAGTGGGAGCACTATAGAATTTCTGATAAGTATATGTGGATGACATATTGTTGTTCAGAAATAATGTAGAGTTTCTGGAAAGCGTAAAACAGTTATTTGGAAAGTGATTTTCAAAGGAAGACCTAGATAAAGCTACCTAATTGTTGAGCATCAAAATCTATAGAGATAGATCAAGATGCTTGATGAGACTTTCAATGAGTGCATACCTTCACAAGATTTTGAAAGAGTTCAAAATGGATCAGCCAGAGAAATAGTTCTCGTCTGATTTGTAAGGTGTGAAGTTGAGTGAGACTCAAAGCTCGACAACGGCAGAAGAAAGAGAAAGGACGAACGTCGTCCCCTATGCCTTAGCCATAGGCTCTATATTATGCCATGCTGTGTACCGCACCTATGTGTGCCTTGCCATGAGTCTGTCAAGGCGTACAAGAGTGGTCCAGGAGTGGATCACTGGACAGCGGTCAGAATTATCCTTAGTAACCAGAGGACTAAGGAAATGTTTCTTGATTATGGAGGTGATAAAGAGTTCATCGTAAAGAGTTACGTCGATGCAAGCTTTAACACCTATCCAGATGACTAGTAGTAGCAATCTGGATACGTATAGTGGAGCAGCCATTTGGAAATAGTACCAAGTGGAGTGTGGTAGCAGTGTTTACGGTTTGACATAGAGATATGCAAAGTACACACGGATCTGAATATCGCAGACCCGTTGACTATAAGACCTCTCTCACATGCAAAGCATGATCGAGCCCCAGAACTCATTGGGTGTTAGATTCATAACAATGCGAATCACATGGTGATGTGAACTAGATTACTGACTCTAGTGCAAGTGGGAGACTATTGGAAATATGCCCTAGAGGCAATAATAAATTAGTTATTATCATATTTCCTTGTTCATGATAATCGTTTATTATCCATGCTATAATTGTATTGATCGGAGACTTAAATGCATGTGTGGATACATAGACAAAACCATGTCCCTAGTATGCCTCTAATGGACTAGCTCGTTGATCAAAGGATGGTTAAGGTTTCCTAGCCATGGACATGACATGTCATTTGATAACGGGATCACATCATTAGGAGAATGATGTGTGGATAAGACCCAAACTTCAAACATAGCATATGATCGTGTCAGTTTATTGCTACTGTTTTCTGCATGTCAAGTATATGTTCCTATGACCATGAGATCATGTAACTCACGGATATCGGAGGAGTGCCTTGTGTGTATCAAACGTCGCAATGTAAATGGGTGACTATAAAGGTGCTCTACAAGTATCTCCGATGGTGTCTGTTGAGTTGGCATGGATCGAGACTGGGATTTGTTACTCCGTGTAACGGAGAGGTATCTCGGGGCCCACTCGGTAATGCAACATCACAATAAGCCTTGCAAGCAATGTGACTAATTGTTAGTTGCGGGATCTTGTATTACGGAACGAGTAAAGAGACTTGCCGGTAACGAGGTTGAACTAGGTATGGAGATACCGACGATCGAATCTCGGGCAAGTAACATACCGAAGAACAAAGGGAACGATATACGGGATTAACTAAATCCTTGACATAGAGGTTCGACCGATAAAGATCTTCATAGAATATGTAGGAACCAATGTGGACGTCCAGGTCCCGCCATTGGTTATTGACCGTAGAGGTGTCTCGGTCATGTCTACATAGTTCTCGAACCCGCAGGGTCTGCACACTTAAGGTTCGGTGACGTTTCGGTAGTGTAGAGTTATGTATGGTGGTGACCTAAGGTTGTTCGGAGTCCCGGATGAGATCCCGGACGTCACGAGGAGCTCCGGAATGGTCCGGAGGTAAATATTCATATATAGGAAGTCCCAGTTTGGTTTCTGGAAAAGTTTCGGGCTCACCGGTAGTGTACCGGGAGTATCGGTATTGTACCGGGAGTGCCGGTAGTGTACCGGAGGACCTCCAGGAGGGGTATTTCGACCCCAAGAGGTCCATGGGCTGTGGGAGAATAATAACCAGCCCTTAGTGGGCTGGGAAAACAGCCACAAAGGCCCATGGCGCAGGAGAGAAAGTCCTAAAGCAAAAAGTGGAAAATCAGCCAATAGGAGGCAATCCTACTCCAACTAGGATTGGAGGTGAAGTAGGATTGCTCCCACCTCCTATTTCGGCCGACCCAAAGGCCTTGGCTGCCTCTCCTCTCCTCTCCTCCTATATATACTAGTGGATTGGGTGGTTTTTGGACAGAATTTCCGGCCACGTGCTACCCGTTTCACCGGTGCACAGTTTCTCCTCTAGATCGGTTTTCCGCAGCGCTTAGGCGAAGCCCTGCCGGAATCACTCCACCACCATCACCAGAGCGCCGTCACGCTGCCGGTGAACTCTCTCTCCTCTCCACCTCCTCTCGCTGGATCGAGACGGTGGAGATCGTCATCAAGCTGCACGTGTGCTGAACGCGGAGGTGCCGTCCGTTCGGCGCTAGATGGGAAGGACCGTGATCGAGATCGCGAGACAGTTCGTGATGAGATCGCGGAACGGATCGTGATGAGTTCGCGGGACAGATCGTGATCAAGATCGTGAGACGGATCGTGATGAGATCGCGGGACGGATCGTGATGAGTTCACGGGACGGATCGTGATTGGATCGCGGGACGGATCATGATGAGATCGCGGGACGCTCGGCGATTTGGATCGCGAAGATGTTCGACTACACCAACCGCGTTTCTTAACGCTTCCCGCTTAGCGATCTACAAGGGTATGTAGATCCACTCTCCCTCTCGTAGATGCTCATCACCATGGATAGGTTTGCGTGTGCGTAGGAAATTTTTTGTTTCCCATGCGACGTTCCCCAACAAGTAGAACCGGTCTCTTGTATGTGGACAAGTAAGGTTGGTCTGGACTGCTTCATCCCACAAAGCGGCTGAATCAAAATAAGACTAAGGAGGTTAGCAATCTGAACATCAATGCCAAGAAACTCAGATACGCATATCGTATACACAACGACCTAGCTCAGATACCACTATTGGGGAACGTGTCATGGAAAACAAAAAAACATACGAACACACAAGATCTATCTATGGATATGTATAGCTACGAGAGGGGGACTGCATCTACATACCCTTTTAGATTCCTAAGCGGAAGCGTTAAGAAACGCGGTTTATGTAGTTGTACGTCTTCACGATCCAATCACGATTCGTCCCGGTCTAGCACCGAACGGACGACACCTCTGCATTCAGCACACGTACAGCTCGACGACGTCCCCACCTCCTCGATCTAGCGAGCGTAGTGGAGTACTAGCTGAGTGCTCCAGCAGCACGAGGGCATGGTGGTGGTGCGATCTCGGCAGGGCTTTACCAAGCGCTTTCGCGACGCGACGGAGGAGAAGAACTACTAGAGAGAGAGTGACGGCGCCACCAAGGACTTGTGCATTTGCTGCCTCCCTCTCCTCTTATATATACATGGGGGTGTAGAGGTGGTTGTCCTAGGGTTGCATGCCTGCGGTGACTCGGGACTGTCTGAGAATAATATGACTCATCACAATTTGTTGAATGAATCCTTGACCGTGGTTGTAACCCGGTATGAATATCCTGGAATAATGCCTTTGTCCTTGAAATCAAATTCCTGCTCGTGGTTGCGGTGCAACCCGGCAAATATATGTTTGAGAAATCCGTAAGTGTTGTAGATTATTATAGAGCACAACTTGAAAAAAACCAAGAGCCGGTCAATTAGATGATACGACATTATATCCGATAGGATGGCTCTTCCATAATAATCAATTCTCCGATCTGGCTTGAAAACCCCAATCCTTTAATACTAGCTATGATAAACCATGATGAAGATCCAGCCAGTTTGGCTATCAAAGATCTATTTGTTACTGCGGAAGTTTATGCTCTGACCCGGTTTAGATAGCGGCATGATATGTATGTATGATGCAATGTATGATGTTCTTGCTTTCCTTGCTTTTTTTGTTCTTCAAAAACTCATTTGCCGGTTCTTTTGGGTGGACTCGTTGCCTGGACTCTTAACAGTGCAGGGTCTCTAGTGAGAGTGGTCGCCAACTCCTTTGAGTGGCTCGGGGTCTCTAGGCGAGATTAACTAATAAGAGCGCAAAGAACCAGAGAGAGACGCAGCAGGGTGAGTACCCGAAGGGCCCATAAACTACTTCTCACGTGACATAAATCCGTCGTTTGAACCTTAAACAGTGGAGGGTCTTGAAAAGAGTAACTGTTTAAGAGTACGACGGGCCCCTTGGCGGAGAGTGCGCAACAGATGAGTGAGTTTATACACGCTATCTATAAGAGGCCCTCACGTGACATAATTCACCGTTTGAACCTAAACTTGTGCTCAGGGTCTCCTAACGAGATTAACTGTCCGGTACGTTGGACAGACAATGTCTCTAAGCGATGATTAACTGGTAAGAGTTCGGCAGGTCACCTGGCGGAGCGGCATCAGCTTACAGACAGGTATAACCGAAACTTGTGGATCAAAAGGGGGTATAACTTGCTGCACCCCTTTTGACCTTTGTTGACGTAATCAACTTTTGGGTACATGACCCGATCCTGCAGTGGCTGAAGAGCCTGATCGAGAGGGTTGAAGCTTAATCCGGTGGGTTGAAAGCCCCAAAACGACCTTGGCGATGATATCAACCTGTGCACCATCTTGTAAGCCACCGCTTTGTTAGCCGTCGTTCTGTAAGTCGTCATCTTGCATGAAGAAAACGATAGAGGCCCCCAGGTGACTTTATGATGATTCCATAAAACCGGGAACCCATGTTCAAACAGTGCATTACGGCGGTTCGTCTTGTTGGGCAATTTTTTAATCTTCCGCCAATAATGTAATAGCCCCCGGGACCGGGTTAACTTCCTTGCAATGACTCGGGGGTTTTGTTAAAAACAATAATGTGTCAAGCCATATCTGTAGCCCCCGTCTTGAGTTGACTTCAAGAGGCGACTTGAACAATTGTCCTGCGAAAATATATTGCAGGCCGAAGTAATTGTTCTCGAAAGAATTTAATATGTACAGAAAAATAGATAGGGCAAATAGCACCTGGCGACCGCGGCGTTGTAGGCCGGCGCATATGGTGAGTTGCCCGTGACGTTTGGAAACCAGCATGGACGGCGAGTCGCCGTGGCGTTGTTAAGCCGGCGCGGTTGGTGAGTCGCCCATCGTATTTATAAACCGGCGCAGACGGACTGGTCATTTGTGGCATGTTGATGTAGACGCATAAGTCAGTCGCAGCGTTGTAAGCCGGTGCGGCCGCAAGAGACGGCCGAGGTGTTGTAAGCCGGTGCGGCCGCGAGAGATGGTCGTAGCATTGTAAGCCAGTACGGTCGCGAGAGACGGCCGCGGCGTTGTAAGCCGGTGCGGTCGCGAGAGACGGCTGCGACATTGTCGATGTAGACCCGACCGCGGGGACGGCAGCTTGCGGACGTCTGTTGGGCGGTCTTGGCGTGAGCGCCACCTGGCAAGTGAGCGCGCGCGGTACCGGCGTGTTGATGTAGACCGGGCCACAGGGGCGGCGTCTTGTGCGCGTCTGTTGAACAACGCGACATGGACAGAAGCACACGCATGATGATGTTTACGCGAGCTTTGTAATCGTAATATAACGCCACTTTTTAATGAACAATTCTCCTCCGCATAAAAATATTAACAGCAATATCATTCTGTCGAATGAATTTAAATTATACTGAAAAAAATATATATTGGATAGATAGCACCTGATTTAAACAAACGAATGATCTGTTTGGAGACTACAAATTGATTGAGATATATGGGAAATCAGCAACGTAGATGTGCTGTTTATTTTATTCTCCGTGAAGCACTAGTAGGGCTGGTTAACTCTTTCACAGGATGATCCCTTTTTTTAATACCTCATAGCTCGAGAACTGAGCAATTGTTCCCCACTATTTCTTCCCCGCGTGGATAGCCGAACGGAGGTGAGGCAGTGCGTTGGTGAACCTAGGCAGAGCTGGAGCAAGGGAGGGCGTGGCGGCTCATGGTGCGAGCATGCGGGCCGGTGTTGAAACGTGCGGACCGGCCGTGGGCGGCGCTCGCGCGGACGGGGTGAAAACTGTTGTGACGATGCGGCGAGCCAGTGAACGCCCGGCAGAGCCGGCGCAGAGAGGGCTGGTTCAAGGTGATTTGGACGCCGCAAGGCAAGTCGGTGGAGCCGTGGCCGGCTCAAGGGCGAGCAGCCGCAGTGGCAGAAGCGCGCGGTGAGTCGATATAGGCAATAGTGCAGAGCAGTCCGATTCGCGCCGGGCGAGGTGATGCCGCGGGCGAGGGCCAACTCGGGGAGAGGGGAAGCATGTAGGGGGCGAGGTGGCTTGCACTTGGTGGGGAGAGCTTCGAGCTGGGTCACAGCGTAGGGCCGGCTCGGCGGAGGGGCGAGGCAGGTCGCATCGGAGGGCTGGCTCGGTGAGGTCGGGTCGCGACGGTGATGCCATGGCGGTGGCAAGGTGAAGTGGAGCCGGCCGGAGCGGTACAGATGAGGTGTGGTGGAGGCGGAGTTGGCGGCTCATGCGTGCTGCGTTACTGCTGTTGTGGCGGCGGCGGCTCGCGACGAAGGTGAGGCCTGGCAAAGGCACGCATGAGGGGGGCCGGGTCAGCGCAGGCAAGGTGCGGCAGCGCCGCTGAGGGCCAGCGGGCGCAACGACTCGTGGGAGCAGTTCTGGAGGCGGCTCGAGGCAGAGCCAGCGGGTTGGGGGCCAGGTGGAGTGCAGCGCCGGCACGGCCGGGGCGGCTTCGAATTAACGGCCCGCTACAGGAGGCGATGGAGCCACCCGGCGGCTCGGTCATGCATGCGGGGTGAACTCGTGTCGTATCCGTGTTGCACCAATCCGGGCACGATGGTTGTAGGAGAGGCGAGCCAAGGAGGAGGCGAGCCATCACGGAATAGACCGAGCTCATGGCGGCTTCTCTTGCTTTCTTGTTTCTTCTCTAGCAATTGGTCTTGGCGAATCCGCGTCAGCATCCACTTCTGAGTCGTTTGTTCGGCCCTTGGACTGGTGACTTTGCAGGGTTTTCACGATGAAACAAGGCCGCAGCAACTCGGATGTGAGGCGATGAAAACCTGGTGCAATTAGGCTCAAAGCGCGGTGAAAACACGGGTGGCTTGGACGTGAGGCGGCAGCGACCTTGACCTCGAGCTTGATTCGGAGAGGCGCGGATTCATCCGGCGGGTCGCAAGCTTCTCGATCCCTAGAAGCTATCCAAGCTATCCCTTCAAGAACAACATCACCGTGCGCTGGCCCCACGGTGGGCGTCAATTGTCGTGGATTTGTCACGGCAAGATGTCCGGGTTAACGCACGTAGGTGTGAGGCCATCGCAACTATGTGACGGCTTGAGAGGGGTTGGTCGCAATCGAGAGACGCGGGTTTACCCAGGTTAGGCCCCTTCGATGGAGGTAAAAGGTTACGTCTTGCTTGTCTTGTATTGATGATGATGAGGATCTCGGTTACAAGGGTGCGGAATCGCTACCTCTAATCTCGAGTGTCTCTAACTTGTCTATCTCTCATGACTTGTCTATCTAAGACCTGTCTACTGACGTCTAAAACTTGTCCCTCTTGAGGGGCCCCGCCCCTCCTTATATAAGCTGAAGGGGCGGGTTACATGTAGAGTGCTAGTCAGATTAAGACTTATCCTATTATGACTCTCCATCACGGGCTTCTCTTCGTGGGCTTCTGAGTCCCGGGCGGCTTACAACAGGGTGGCATACAACCGGGCTTATCTTCAAGACCCATCTTCAGGACTTATCTCCGGGACTTAACTATCTGCCGGGTCATAACTGTTCCGGGTCATAACTGTCTGCCGGGTCATAACCATTCTGGTTCATAACTGTCCGCCGGGTTATACCGCGGGGTATATCCCTATCAGTTAGGGACGGCAGCCAAGGGGCTGCCTTGGCCCCCAAGGAAGGGGGGCACCCTTAGGCCAGCCCAGCCCTTGGCCACATGGCCCCTAGGTGGGAGGGGCGGCTAGACCACCAGGGGCTGGCACGCCTCCCCTCACAGGCCATGAGGCCCTCCGGGGCAGGTGGACCCTCGGAACACATCTGGCATGTCTATGACAAAACCGGTAAGTCCCAGAACCTTTCTGGAACTAGAATACTAACTTCCCATATATGAATCTTTACCTTCGGACTATTCCGAAGCTCCTCGTCATGTCCATGATCTCATCTGGGACTATGAACAACCTTCGATTACCAATATATGCAACTCAACAGTACTATCTCATCATTAAACATTAAGCGTGAGGACCTTGTGGGTTCGAAAACTATGCAGACATGACCGAGACATCTCTACGGTCAATAACCAATAGCGGGACTTGGATGTCCATGTTGGTTCCTACATATTCCACGAAGATCTTTTATCATTCGAACCATGATGCCAAGGATTCAATCCATCCTGTATGCATTTCGCTTTGTTCAACGGTACGTTTCTTGCCCGAGATTCGATTGTCGGTATCTCCATACCTAGTTCAATCTTGGTACCGACAAGTCTCTTTACTCGTTCTGTAATACAAGATCCCGTGACTAACTCCTTAGTCATATTGCTGCAAGCTTCTTGTGATGTTGTATTACCGAGTGAGCCTAGAGATACCTCTTCGTCATACGGAGTAAAAAATCCCAGTTTCGATCCATGCCAACCCAATAGACACCCTCAGAGATACCTGTAGATCACCTTTATGATTGTCCAGTTATGTTGTGGTGTTTTATACACACAAGGCATTCCATCGGTGTCACGGAGTTGCATGATCTCATGGTTATAGGAACTGATACTTGACAAGAATAAAGCAGTAACAATAAACTAACACGATCAAATGCTATGCTTATGGTTGGGTCTTCTCCATCACATTATTCTTGCAATGATGTGATCCCGTTATCAAATGACAACTCATGTCTATGGTCAAGAAACCTTGACCATCTTTGCTCAACAAGGTAGTCTAGTAGAGGCTCACTAGGGGCATAGTGTTGTCTATGTATCCACATATGTATCTGAGTTTTCGATCAATACAATTCTAGCATGGATAATAAATGATTATCATGAACAAGAAAATATGATAATAACCACTTTATTATTGCCTCTAGGGTATATTTCCAACAGGTTTTTCTATAAACCACCCTTTCTCCAAGGATTCATGTGGGATACCCCTGAACTAGTTGGACTAAGCTAAATTACAACTTGGCGAGTTGGAAGATAAAAGCTTGATCTAACTTAGCTCATTCAAAAGGATATCTTTTGTGTTTGTGTGTGTTGAAGAAAGATGATATCTTCATAGGTTGACCCTAGGAGCCTATGCAATTATGTTGGCATAGCTTACATGATGGGTCTACCCTATTATTATACACTACAGGAATCGTCTTCTTTGTCGTATGCCATAGCAGACGACAAAGGACCAGGTCGCGAATGGCAAACTCCTTTGTCGTCTGCTCGTTGAATGCCCCAGTTACAACATAGAATGTCATGGTAATAAGCTTCTTTGCCGTCTGCAAAGACACAACAAATGACAAAGATGTTTGTCGACGGCGTTCCTAGCAAAGCTAACGGCAACTGTTTTAGACGGCAAATAATGGCGGTTAGCCCCGTTAGGTGGCTATCGATATACTTTTCCGTCTCCCTGCTGCCGGCAAACCTGCTCCATCTTTGTCATCTACCAGGCCTATCTTTGCCGTCTCCTAGCAGACGGCAAAATGACCAAATGGGTCAGCCCTGGTGCTCCGAGGTTGCACAGGTTGTTGCCATATGTCACCTTTGTCGTCTGCATACTTCCTTTTCCGTCCGCAGGTAGACTACAAAGTGCCTATATTACCCCTTTTTTTATTTGTTTTTAGTTATTTCCCTGCATTTTCACAGCACATATATGATATATAGATTTGAAGCAGTGAGCTAGGCCAGATCAAAAGAACCAACACATATTCAAATAACCACTACATATTAAAAGAACCACTACATACAAAGTTTAATACTATTCATCCATATATACATACATATAGTTCCACATTGTTCATCAAGACAAATCAAAACCAAAGCTAAAGCATCCATCAATGCCACCTTCCATGAGGTGAATCAAATCTGCAAATAAGAATAAGTAGTACAAAAAGAAGGAGAAGAAGAAGAAGAAGACTAGAAGAAGAAGACTAGAAGAAGAAGAAAGAGAATGAAGATAATAAGAAGAAAGAGAAGGAAAATAATAATAAGAAAGAAAGAAGAAGCTCATCTTTCTTCTCTTCTTCTAACTTTTTATCCTTTTCCTTCTCATTTTATTTATTTTTTCTTTCTTTTTCTTCTCTTTCTTCTTCTATTCTTTATTTTTGTCCTCTTCCTTGTTTTCCTTTTTCTTATTCCTTGTTTATGTCATTTTAGATCTAATTTAGGTAATTATGTCATTTTAGAACACTAAGCTTATTATGTCACTTTGTTGGAAAATAAGCTAAGTATATGACATTTATGAGCTAACCAAGGTTATTATGCCATTTTTGCCCTAACTAAGCTAACTAGTTCATAAATTAGCTAAATAAGCTAATTATGTCATTTTGGAGAGAGAAAGAAAGAAGAAGAAGAAGAAGGAAAGAAGAAGAATAAGAGTAAGAAGGAGTAGAAGATGGAGAAAAAGAAAGAAGAGAAAAAAGAAGAATAAGAATATATTTTCTTCCTCTCTCTTCTATCTAATTATCCGTTTCCTTCTCATTCTTCTTATTCTATTCTTTCTTTTTCTTCTCTGTTTTCTTCTATTCTTTATTTTTCTCCTATTCCTTGTTTTTCTTCTTCTTATTCCTTGTTTGTGTCATCTTAGAGCTAACTTAGGTAATTATGACATTTTAGATCTAACTAAGCTTACTATGTTATTCTCGCGGAAAATAAGCTAAGTATATGACATTTATGAGCTAACCAAGGTTATTATGCCATGTTTGACCTAACTAAGCTAATTATGTCATAAATGAACTAAATATGCTAATTATGTCATTTTGGAATATAATTAGCTAAGTATGTCTTTTTTGGGGAAAATAAGCTAAGTATGTGGCATAATAGGGCTAACACGGATGTGAAGCATCAGGGTTCCTTGGGCCACTTTCACTTGGAGAAGGGGTGTGCGATGCGGCTCGGGAGTTATTCTTCATGAAAGATCACTTGCAATGTCTCATTAGCATGATGACACTCAAATGTTAAGACTAATAACTAATGATCATTCAAATGAAACTAACCGTTCCCGCTGTAGTAATGACTAGCATCGGCAGAGGGTTGTGACCGGTCTTCTCGCACACTGACTGCACATTTGGTTTTGACAAGTCAGTCATATTAGTTAGTAATGAAACAAATATTACATGGATGATTTGGCTAATATGAAGAATAAACTTACCACGAGGAGCTCGTACATGGCCTGGTGAGCCGCCTCATTCTGTGCCCTCTCCTGCTCCAACAACCGAGCAGTCTTCTCCTCCACGGTTAGTTCCTTCTCCGCTGCCACCCAATCCCTCTCCTCCAGAAGTGCCTGGGTTGTCGCTCTCTCTCTCCGAAGAGAAGCCTGCAAAACCATTCCTTGTTATCATTGTATCATCGATGGCCACACACACAATGTAATGGAGGAAAGATATCTGAGTCTGTATAAGTAACCTCGATGGCGAGATCAACTGGCCGTGGACGAGTCCTTATCTCAGGACAGGAGCTTGTTAGGCGCGCCTTGTTCTCCGAGAGAGTGAGAGGACAATGTAACAATCCATCTCCAATGGCTATCGAGCTATGGGGCCTCCCGCCACCAGCTATCATCACTAGCTCTGGATCCAAAGATGCTGGCTCGGGTTAAAGTCCTCCCTTTCCTTACCTTCCCCTCCTCATTGTACCTCACGAGCTTGTGGTGGGAGGAGATGTTGGTGAACTTTTGTAGATGATCGAGGTTAGACTCAGAGAATTCCTTGGCCTTCTTGTATGAGGCGGCATGGGGCATGGCATAGAGGTCGTACACCACTGGCACCTCTGTGTTATTTTGTTGCGCCTAAAAGAGTGGAACAAAGTATTATAAAGGGCTCAAGATAGCATGGAGAATGAATTGGATGAATCATGAAGCAAACCACATACCCAGTTCCGTCTGAACTGAAATAAGTTGGCGTTGCCTTGATGGTGTGGCACACCAACCATTTGGTCACGCTGGTCCTTTGCATGGTCATGGATGGCTCGCCATTGTCCTATGCACCACTCATCCACCAATGCCTCCCAACAATTCATCTTATCCGCACACCATCTCGGGGGCACCTAAGTTAGTAAAGAGAAATTTGAGTGCTACGCCTACGAATCAAATCAAGTAAACTAAGTACAAGGCCTTAAGAATACGTAATTACCTTCATGTACTAATGCTTCTTCACAAACTTATCGCACCACCACGACTTGTCCTTCTTAATACAACGAGTGGCGTAGTAATATCGAACATTCTACGGTCGAGACTCGTGTCGTAAGTTCTGTAATAGGCGCTTGCACACAGTATCGACAACCTTTGCTGCCTCCTCCTCGTATCCCTCCTCACACCTGTAGAAGGTCTGCAATCAAACGAGACAACACTGATTAGTACAATAACTAGCTATTGTTAATTTTGGATTGTGTAAAGGAGAAATTACCCAAAAGTTTTTGATCACCATCTCGGCCTTCGTGTGGCACAAGACACCGTCGACCATCTCCTTCGGCGGGGCCTGGGCAACCTTGTAGTGCTCCTAGCTCAATCCTAGTTGTGGAAGTTGACCCTCACCGGGCAACGTGACAAACGCTGGGAAATTTTATCGGCAAAGCACCCCAAGGATGGTGTTTGGCCTACGGACTCCACGGGCATGATGCAAAGCCCTGTAGTATGACAAGGCCAATGCATTAGATATTTGAAGAAACGTGAAGGAAAAAGGTACAAAAAGAGTAAATGCACTTACTTCTCCCAATCAGGCCTAGTCACCAGCCTCTGCTTGTGGGTCGGTTGTAGGAGCGGGAGCCATGTACCGCCATGATGGTACACGGTGACCCCCTCAACCGTCTTGCCCTCACTATCAGTAGACTCATCCCCACCACCATCTGCATGGCCACCGGCCCCTCAGGAGGATCCGGCCAGGTACCCTATCCGGACGTCTCCTTGGACATAGCCCCTGGATCCAGAGTCTCGTGGGTCAAAGCCTCTAGAACCAGAGTCTCCTAGGACGTAGCCCTTGGGACCAGAGTCTCGTGGGCCAAAGCCTTTGGGACCGGAGTCTCGTGGGATGACACTACAAGAAATATGTCAACTTGTGATCTTCTATCAGTGACCCTGGAAGAAATGTTCGTAAATATACGGCCATTTGAGACCAATTGGTCATAAGTTGTTCGGGGGGCTCCAAAACCTAAGCCATAACAACCATTTTGGTCAGAAAGGTCATAATTTCCTAACACAAAATGGTCGTAAAGCAGATAGCACTTGTCCGCTGCATTAATTCTAGGTGATCAAGACCAATATACATGGTCATAGCCTTGTAAATTGTGGTGCATTGTTATGACTAGGCGCCACTTCATCGGTTTTGCCTATGTGTCATGTCCATGTATCAGTTTTCTCCCTAGGTTGTGAAGCACCCTACATTTCTAGCATTCCCAAAATTCCCAAAAAAATCTCATAAATTCTTTATATCTTATCTTCCTCAAATATGTCAAACACCTTCCTTACCTAGTTCAAAAATAATTCAGGAATATTCATTTTCCTATTCTGTTCAAAACAACACCTTGTAAAGGAAGTGTTATTAATATTTTCTTGATTTCCCTGAAAATGTTTGGGCACCCTTTCCTATCCAAATCATTGACCCATGACAAAATTCAGCTCCATTTATCTAGTAAATCTTCCTCAGGAAATTTCCAATTTTTTTGTTCAGCTAGAAGCTTTGTGAAGGAATTACTAGGTATGCGTATCCTAATAAGGTAAAAAAATCACATCTTCTATATTCCCAAGTAATAGCTGTCCACAAAATTGGAGCCCCATCTAACAATCCATGTGAGCTCACCATCCAACCTTTTTTCTGGTAATATTTTCAGTTTTTGAAGCAACTATACTTTATATTGCTTTATCATTTATGAAAACTTACCAGGACATGACCCTGCCCAGATAATCAGCCTCCACCAAATTTTAGCTCATTTAGTTTTTTCAATTTCTCTCCTTATTGTTTCCAATTTTTTGTTTAGTGGAGAGCATTGTGAAGGAAGTACCATTTGTATTTTTCCAAATGGCGTGAATTTTGATAGTTCCTCTATATGACCAAATTATCATCGTCCTCCAAGTTGCAACTCAATCTAATCGTCTATATGAGCCCATCTTCAATTTCTATTTTCTGGCCAGATTGGCACATTGCAAACTAAGTGCTATGTATACCCTTCCTATTTCCCTCAAACCTTTTGGGCCCTCTTCCGTATCCAAATAATTTCCACATGCCAATATTAAGATCCAATTTCCTAGTAAATATTCCTCACCAAATTTCCAAAGTTTCTAGTCATATTTTCAATTTTCGAAGTAACTATATTTTATATTGCATACTACTTGCTGAAACTTTACCAGGACATGTTACTGCCTATATAATTTCCCTCCAACAAATTTGAGACCATTTTATTTAGCCAATTTCTCTCAATAAGTTTCCAAAATTCCTGCCCAGAGAAGAGCATTGTGAAGGAAGTACCACTTTGGCATTTCCAAATGGTATAAAATTATTACAGTGCTTTCCTATGCCCAAATGACCATCCTCCACCCAATTTCAGCTCAATCCATTCATGCATTTGAGCCCAGCTTCAACATCCATGTTTCTGTCCAGTGTGGTACTTTGCAAAGCAAGTGCCACCTAGGGTCCTCCATTTGAGCTAGAAATTTGTAGATAAAGTCTCCTTAGTAGATGATCATCCTCAGCCAAAACTTAGGCCCATTGTCCATGCGCATTTTCGCCGCCGCTAATCAAACACTTGACTGCTAATTCATGTTTGATCTTAGTTCATTTCCTTTGTGAGATTCTTCTGTTCTATTCTGCTTCCTAACCCCTACCCGGGGAGTTCCCAATCCATCAGACATGCCTAGGCCGGCCAGAACGTGTGGCAACACCACGGTCATGCGATGACCATGCAACTGGCATGCCATTTTACGCGATGTCGAGTTGGGGACCTCGACCACCTTCCAAACCTCAATGTATCGCCACCAAACCATGTATATATAATTAAATCGATACTTATGTACCTAGAAATGAGTTTTGTAAATAATAAAGACCAAACTATGAGGCAAGTGTAGTTCAAATTTGACCCGCTTCCTCCTGAATCGATGAAAATTTGCCTTTTTCATGAGAGGTGTGTGAGAGCCTTTTACACCCAACCATTTTATCAATTGTACAATAAATATGGCCTAATATTGTAGAAAATTGATTTCGTCCAATTTTGCAACAAATATATGGTAGGTCCTTCACAAAAAAATCATTTTGGGCACATGAAAAATGGAAAATGAATTTTTCGTCCAAAGAAAATGAAGACTTCCTTAGGCAACATTGTTTTCCGTTCCAATATGCACCCTTGTGCAAAATATGATATCATTTAAACAAACTATGCCATGAATGTTGCCATAACATTAGTCATCTGTCTTGAAAGCCATGAATCTTCACAGATGGTAGCTCATTTGTAACAAACAATTTTAATAATAATTATCGTATTACAAGTTTATTATTTTTCCTTGTTACTTGGTGACATATAATGATACAATGCAAAGGTTTTCCAAAAAAAAAATCATGCCCGTTTCAAAATACGGTCAAAACCGCAGGCATGACCGTTCATAGCTAGGGATTGAATCTTGCAAAACATTTGATCTTTCTATGATTATATAGATACTTTTCTACATAGAAATTATTTTTAGAAATAATAAGTAGAAAACTATGAGGAAAGTGCAGTTCAAGTTTGACCCGCTTCCTTCTGAATCGACAAATTTTTTTCTTTTTTATAAGAGGTGTATCAAAGCTTTTGACACCGAACCATTTGGTCAGTTGACATTAATTATGGCCTACTATCTTAGAAAATTGATTCAGTCCAATTTTTCAACCAATATATTGTAGGTCCTTCACAAAAAACTCATTTTAAGCACTACAAAAATGAAAAATGATTTGTTTCTCAAAGGAAAATGAAAACTTCCTTGGGCAACATTGTTTGCCATTCGAGGATGCACCATTGTGTAAAATATGATTGGTAGCTTCTTCGTAAACCCTCCTTATTTTTACGACCTAGAAACTATTTTAAATGACATATTTTTCGAACCAAACAGAACGCACAACACCTCTTCCCACGGATCACCTCACTGCAGCCGATCTAAGCCGTCCACATTATACAGTTGCAACGTCTCTCACTAGCCTCTCCTAAATGCACACCGGCCCAACCAAACCCTAGCATCACGAGGCACACTCCCCTCCTTCTCTCTCCCTCTCCACGATGCTGCCTCCTCCGTCCTATCCTCTACCATCTCGGCGCTGCTCACCCGCCTCTTGTGCGCTTGCCTCCCGTTCGTGCGGCTCGCTCTCCCATCGCGCGCCTCCCCAGATCACAACGACGAGCCCGTCCCCGACCAACCATGGCCGCGCCCGCCCCCGCCTCGCCGCCGCCGTCTAGTTAAGAAGATCGGGCCCTCCTCCTTCCCCCAATCGAACGATTCTGCCCGATCCCGCCCGATTTCGGCGTCCTCCGGCGGCGCCCAGCCTACCCACAACTTCCTCTCTCTACACTCTTTCTTCTCCACCTCGTCGATATGATTCACCCCTTCTCATGTGGTCGCCCGCATCACTTCCTCTTGCTAGGGTTTCAGTTTTGGCGTGGACCTCGTCGCCGGTCTCTTGCCAGGGCTCATGGCCAAGATGAACGACCTCGGCGGCTATGGCGGCGCCCGTGACATCCTCCTTCCCAACAAGGCTGCTGATGTGGCGGTACGACTGTGGTTGGAGGCTGGTGCTGGACGGCGGGCTGGCCACGGAGCTCGAGGCCAAGACCTCAACTACCCTCTCTAGAGCACCAATTGCATCCTCTCCTCCCCGCAGCTCACCTCCAAGGCAAGCCGCCGCCCAAACAAACACCTCATGTACTCTGCACAACTCATCTTTTCTTGCCGATTATTAGTTCTTAAGATTCGCAGTTTTCTTCTAGAATTTTGATATTTGCATGTTGTTCTCTACACGATTCAGAATACTCGTTGGAGTAGAAAGAAACGGAAGTGCGCACCATGATTCTTGGTGAGGCTGGGTTCCTAAAATCTACTTAACACCGTAGTAAGAAAAGAGATGCAGATCCATTATAAATTAGCTCAGCCGAACAAGTCAACATTATGGGTCACTAGCTTACAAAGTGGTTAGAACTTGAAAAATGTTCCTTTCTTTCTCCAGGGATGCTGGAACTGGAAGTGCCCCACGGTCCCATTAGAATAAGGTACTAGTGTGTTGCATCATGAACAGGGCAATAGCACCTCACGTGATGCCACCATCATAGGCCCATGCAAAGGAGAATTTGTAGCACAGAATAGTGTGCTACAAAGAAATAACTTAGAACGAGGACAACTTGTTCAGCATGCCATTATTGATGTTTGCTTCAGATTTTAAACCAATTGTTCTGGAATCAAGATTCAATATCTATTAAGTAATTTCTGATTTACACTCATGCTTATACAGATTAACAGTTGTGTATATGTGGTTACAGTGATAGTAGCTCCGATGTTTTTAGAGGCTGTGATATAGAATTTTCTTCAACTTACATTAAGAAATGGATTTGCTTCATTGTCGATAAAGTAATTGATATGAATTGCACCTAACCAGAGTGAAAAATCTTATACAAGAAACATATTTTCGTCAAATTTATAATTGTTTCAGTTCTGTTTTACAATTTGCACCTAACCTGAGTGTAATTACAGTGTAAAGGATTGTAGCTAGTTCGAGGGACAGTTGCTATGTAAGTACAGTGATGACAACTCTGTATTTATAGTGTAATTACAATGCAATTCCTATTTAATTACAGTGTATTTTCTAAGTCATGCTATGTAACTAATTATAACATATGAAAAAGAATGGAATTACACTGTATTTTGCTGTGTAATCACAGTGTATTTTTTGCCATGCATGGTTATGTGTAAATACAGTGAGAAGCTAGTTTTAATTGCTGAAGAATACTGAAATTATAGTGTGATTTACAGTGTATTTTTAAGGGTAATTATATTGTAAACTTTTTGCAAGTTTACTTACTTTTACTACTGAAATTACAGTGTAATTGCTATGTAATAATGTTCTTCTTCTTTTTGATACCAAACGTTTTCGATTGCTAATGTGATAAAATTTGTTTCACTCATCGAGAGTAGCTCCTTTACTCGCTCTTGTTTGGTTAAGTCCAGAAGTAATTTACTATAGATGTTTTGACAGGAAGTGAAGATAAGTGCTAATACCTTGTCAATGTTTGGCAAGTTTTCCTGTGATTAAGCCTGTGCTTAGGAGGCTCCGTTGTAAGTCTATCCGCATTAAAGCTTGGTCAAGCTTTCCTCACAGATGTGTTGTTATTTGATTATAGACTTTTTTTGGTTAATAATTTGTTATGTTAAGGAACTATGGCACGCTCTCTTCTTGTTTTCCATATGAATAAGAACTATTTTTCTGTCGTCTTAACGCATCTCCAGACATGTCAAGGCCAAGTTGCATGCTAATTTGAATTCCTTTTTATGCAGATGAATAAACAAGTGTTCTCCAAAAGGCTGAAGGTGAATATCAAGGGCACCGCACTTTGCTAATGCGCACCTGTGGTCTGCTCTCTATCATGCAACGACAAGATGTTCTTGATAGGTATGTAACATCAAATCTTTTGCAGAGCTCGGAACCAACCTTATTACCAATCGATTATGATGTCGTCTTGCAGTCTTATTCGTACGGTTCCTTCAGTCAAACAAAAGAAATAGAACAAGTACCTAATCCTTCTATGATATGCATCTGGTTTCCATCTGGAAGACAAGCTTCTAGTTGTGTGACAAGAACACAATCTAGATGATCCTGGAATAGATATGGTCAGAACCTAGTAATTATTTTTGGATCATAAGCTATTTTTTTGTTGACATGAATTTTCAAGACACTTATTTTGACTTCGTTTCCATGTAGGCAACATTGCTTTTCAAAACTCAAGTCCATTATTTGTCCTCGTAGGCCCATCTGACATAGATATCGAATAAAACTCTTAGAAATAAGACTAATGTTTCCTCGTAGGAACATTCTTGCCAATCTAATATTTTAACCACCAACAGGTCAGCTTGATCAATCTTGACACCAACATCAGGAATCATCCGGCCGACGGTATCACCAGCCCTTCATCACTCCGAGGTAGGCATATCTGGGTTGGAATAGACATGTACACATTGTAGTAGGCTTATGTAGCATTTTTGTTCTGTTTGAAATATTGATTATATGATTTGGAAACGTGTGAAATGGAAACCTGGCTCATCGGACCCACTTATGAAAATAATTTGAGCACTTGTGAAATTTCTACCATGTGGGCCCAATGTGTGAGACTATGACAAGTGGGACCTATCTAATTGGTGGGACCAGCTACAAAATATAATGGCCCAAACAATTTTAAATGCCCACAACCCACAAATAAATAAAACATGAAATGTTGGGCTTGGCCCAAGTAGCTGACCAAAATTGGAAGGGAAAAACACATTATAAATGGGCTGAATTGTTGGGCTTGGCCCAAGTAAAGCGTCAAACTCGACCGAGCTGATTCTAATCAACTATCTTTTCATTTGGTCGCATTTTTCCACATCAGCTCGCCACATCGGATCCTACATGGTGTGGACAGATTGCTAGTGACCAAAACAATTGGTTGTAGAACTAACGAGCTTTTGTTTTGGTCATTACCTTCCACGACGATTTCACAGTGAAGGTCGTTAAGTTTCATTAAAGACAGCCAGCTTTTGACCAACTGTTTTTGTCACAAAAAGGTCACAAGTGATAAGCAATGACCATTCAGTGACCAATACTGATAGTCGCAAGTTGCCATTTTTTTTGTAGTGCAAAGCCTCGTCGACCCAAGGCTTGTGATCTGGAGTCCCCGTAGCCTCCACCTTAGATGGATCCACCCTAGCAGTTCTATGCTCGTGTGAATGAGGTGGGGGTGGCGGCAAGGAAGGCGTAGCAGTCCGCCTACCTCTCCCGTGGCTAAGTCATGTACCTCTCTGCTTCTTCCCTCCCTGGCCTCCTCTCCCGGTGGGCAACAATGCCGATGAAGAAGCACCTGCGTGTGTCCCCATAGTGTCTATCAATGCTCTCCGGAGAGATAGGGGTGGAACGGAAGTAGTCTTCCCGCGGGCCGCCGACAAAGAAGTACCTACAGAGCGCTCTGGACCCGCGCCCACCATCTTTCAACACCTACCATAACAAATAGTAAAAGAAACTAGTAGAACATAAAAAAATTCAATACCTGACATGAATAATAATATGTACATAATGTAAGTTGGGATGCATACAAACTAATAATAGTTTGGATCGTCTATATATGCTCCGGGGTCAATAAATGCATCATCATCATCACTATCATGCGTGTCGTCATGAATGATGTGCTCATCGGGTTCAGCGGCATCAACATGTGGAAGGCCTTTCTGTAATCGGTCAACCATTAAGAGGTCATCCACAACAGTAACCTCTTCTAGTTCTGGCTCTTCTTGTTCTGGCTCGAGTGAAGTCGGATTCAATATTGCTGTCTACTTCCATGTTCTACGGTGAAGTAGAACGGTTCTTAAAATTTTTTTGGGAAGACATTTTCTTGGAAGAATTCTCCTTCATATGTGCATGGGTTAATGTGAGGTTCATAATCCTCTTCATTGGGGGGAGGTGGTGTAGCATGTGACGGCACATCATAAACGACATCCCAACCATTCAGATTCTTATCAGTTTGGCAAGCCCATGGTAGATAGAAAACTTGGGTCGACTGTTGAGCCATAATATAGACATCGTGAACATCTAAATGGGTGCTTTGTTTGATTTCGACTATCCATATATGTACATGAGTCCTTCTAGTCTCCTTCGGCTGGAACCAATAACATTTGAAGACTACGACATTAGGTGGGTTTTCTCCATAGAATTGAAGTTCATAAATTGCTTTAACTCTTCCATAATACTCGGTAGCTCCTTTGCCGATAGCAGAGACACCATAATTTGTAGATTTTTGGTGGACCATAGATAGCTCTTTGCCAAAGGTACAAAAAAATGCCCCTTGATGTCGTATTTCTCAAATGAACGGACTTTATGGTCAAAACCATTAGCGGCTTGTCTCAATTCAGCGTCCATAGACTTTGAATTAGTCTAAAAGTTCAATACAAAAGGATTGTTGCATTAGCCGCAAATTAGACAAAGAAATGAAATCGTCCATTAATGGTAATTACCATTTGTTTGAACCAAGAAATGAAACCAGGATAGCCGGCTCCATGCTTTGCCAGAAGCTCATACTCTTCGATGGAATTCTTTTGGATCACCGCTCCATCCAAGAATTGGGCGACATATCGACTGTATCAAATATTCGGGAATAAGAGTAGTTCAAAGAAATCAGAAGTTGTGAAGCAATGTATCGAAAACTTACTCGATGTCCGACCGCACTTCTATTAGGTTGTTGGAGATATATGAAAGTGCGTTATATCAACTAGAGGGGGGTTGAATAGGTGTTTTTTACAAATTCATCACTTAGGAATTTCTACTTGAGGAATTTGCTAAGTGAAGAACAACTAGCAGCAGAATAAGTACTCAAATGCATGTGAAACATAGCAGCATCATAGTCATCATGATAAAATGAAACATGCATAGAATACAAGTATTGTGTAATAGGATAGACAGGTGATGAATAAGGTGACTGAAGAATTTGAGGTGAGGAAATTGTGAAAGTCTTCAGTCAAATTCGTCAAATATTAAAGATCAATTTAAGCAACATGTATTCAAGACAGAGAGTATAGTTGAAGAAATAGAACCAGTTCTCGGTGAACAAGGTGATTTGACGACCTAGTTCCAACTGTCGTGAAGTCGTACGTCTGGTTTTGAGCGGCTTGGTATTTTAACCAAAGGACACACAATCCTTACCGTATTCTCCTTGAGCTAAGGTCACACATACCTCGCCCAACACTCATGGTAAGTCTTCAGGGTAGACTTCCAAACCCTCACAAACTCGGTCACCCGGCGATCCACAATTGATTGCTTGATGCTCTAGACCATGACGCCTAACTGTTTGGAAGATACACAGTCTTGAAAGGTAACAAGCGTCAGTTCCACATAGGAACAATGTCTTTAGTGATGCTCAATCACTTTATGTTTTGGGGATATTTTCTCACTCATGATTTTCTCTCAAAGTCCTCGAGGAGTGGGTTGCTCTCAAATGACAAAAGTCAAGTTCTTCTCTCGGAGCAGCCAGCCAACTAGTGGTTGTGGGGGTGGCTATTTATAGCCAGGGTTCAACCTGACATGATAAGACATAAATGCCCCCAATGATATGAACGTTATGTGGATAAGGTGATTGGGGGTTATTAAAGTCCTTAGGGCTTATCATATTCCTCACTAATAGGTAATTCGCACTAGTGAAATCCTAACTCCTCAGTCAGAACAAATTGTTCAGCGACCAGAAGAAGTTCGTCTCTATCACTGATGAACTTGACTGAACTGTAAGAGATTTCCAAAGGCTTCACTCGAAGGATAGGATAGTTGAGGCTTTTGAGGTGAGCATCACTTGGAAATCTTTCCTTAGTATTACCTCGACCCCCTTTAACAGTACGGTGTTTCCTATTACTCAAAGAATGGAAATGAAACTACGAAAACAAAAGTCTTCATGTCTCAAAGTCCTCAGTATCAAATCTTCAAGGTCGCGCCAAAGTCTTCATCTTCAAAGTCTTCAAGAAAAGTTCAAAGTCTTCAGACGAAGATATACATTTTTAGGGGTCGACTTTCTTCGGATATTTCAATCTCATCAGTCACTTATAGATACGTGTACACTCACAAACACATTAGTCTATTAACTTGTAAGTCTTCAATACACTAAAATCACTATGGGGCACTAGATGCACTTACAATCTCCCCCTTTTTGGTGATTGATGACAAATATGTTAAGTTTTCAAACAGGGATAAAACATAGATCAACAACTAGCAATGGAACTGGCTGGCACCTTGGGCTGCCAGGTTGGTAGTATGCCTTTTACATGCCTGGGATTACCCATGGGGACAACGCAGCCTACAGTACGAGAACTAATGCCGCTAGTTGATAGAACTGAAAGAAGACTGGCGGCTTCGACTATATGGATGACGTATGGTGGTAGAATCCAATATGTCAAGTCGGCCCTCACTTCTATTCTATCATTTGCAATGGGTAGTACTGAAGATACCAGACAAAATTCTGGAGTTGTTTGACAGGGCACGCAGACACTGTATATGGAGAAATGTGCTGGACAGGGATGCCAGGACTCTATTTTGGCTGCATCGGACCTAATCTGCCAACCCAAAAATAAAGGAGGATTGGGAGTGATCAACCTCAAGATTCATAATCAAGCCCTGCTCTTGAGGTTTCTTCATAAATTCATGAGTAAATATGATGCGCCTTGGGTGATGCTCATTTGGGAGAAACATTATGATGATACGCCACCACAGGCCATGCCAAATTGTGGATTTCAGAGGGACACCGGTGCCTATACCTAGAGCTAGGGATACTATTCTACTTTGGAAAGATATTTTGATAGACGGTGAGGAATTTTGGGTCACACTGCTGCACTTGTTCTCCTTTGCAAAAAACAAAGATGTTTCATTGACATAGTTCATCGACCGCAAATGACTCAATGAAAACTTTTACCTACCCCTCTTTGTGGAAGCCATGAATGAATTTCAAATACTATGCACGCAAACTGATGTCATTTCTCTAGAGCCTTTGGCGGCGGATGAATGGATCACTTGTTGGGGAGAAGTGAAATATAAGCCACGCACGTTCTACAAATTCTACTTCAGAGAGTTGCATCCACCTCAATATATCATGAGTATATGGAAGACCAAATGTATCATGCAGCACAAGATTTTTGCGTGGTTGATGCATTTGGATAGGCTCAACACAAGAGACTTGTTATGCAGATGTCACTTCAACATTGGGACGAATCACTATTGTGTCATGTGTATAAATGAACCTCTCGAAACCAACAAATATCTATTCTTTGGGTGCCACTTCAGTACAACATGCTGGCAATCAATCGGCATTGTTTGGGATACAACTCTGCCAATGCAAGAAATGATCAACTTGGCAGGTAACTGTTGGCCACACCAACTGTCTAGAGAGGTGGCTGTCCTGGCTGCTTGGAACATCCGGAAACAAAGGAATAGGTGATGCTTTGATGGGATCAACACCCCACTGTAAGACAGGAAAGTAGCCCTGAAATCAGACATAAGCGTACTCAAATATAGGGTGTCCCCTCAATTGGCTGAATCTCTAGACATTTTCACTCTCTCTCTTGACCTGTAAAACAAAACACACTAGGAAGGTCCCTTAGCGGTGACCCTATCCCATCTCTAGCCAAACGCTATGTAAAAACCCTTTGCTTAAATCTATTTGTGTTTTTAATATATAACAGTAGGAGCCTCTCCTGCTGTTTTCACCAGTCAAAAAAAAGTACTGCTTGAGGAATTGATATCAAGATATAGAGGAACTCACCCTAAAGATGTGCATATTTGAAGAATTTGCTTTGGCCTGCAAATGCACATGGAAGGATAGAGTCATGGAGATCTCCCCAAATATCTTGTAATCCATGCATGCATTGACATATATAATATGAAGAATTTGAGATGCATGATGGAAAATGTTGTCTGACGAATTTCAGCATGCATGCATTAAGGTACTTGAGGAAATACATATGCATAAAGTAGTTCAAAAGAGTCAGACCACCATCGGATTTAATTTTACAACTCAATCAACAAAGTCTTCAGAAGAACGAAAGTTGCAACTTAACAAAAAAAATAGCCCTCATAGATTGACCCGCTTGAAGACTAACTCAAATTTCTCCCGTTTGTCATCACTGACCAAAAGGGATGAAACCGAGGACTAACACCCCTAAAGAATTTCACTTGGAGGTAGTCAGAGGAGCGTCAGCTTTGTCAGGGTCGTTTGTTGGAGGAGGGCCTACAGCATTGTCATCAAGGTCTTCAGCTTCATCAGTTTCACGTGATGAGCAACATGAGCAGGGTACCATCAGAGGAACTTGGACTTTCCTCCACTTCTTCCTTGGTGCAAGGGACCAATCATAGGTCTGCTGCAATTCCATCTCTACTAGTTCTTCAGGAGTCTTGAGGTGAGACAGAATCGTCCAGGTCCGATTGAAGACTTCATGCAAGTAGTAGTGATTCTTCCTCAATGAATTGTGCATGATAGTCATATCATGAATAATTGCACCAACTTTATGTTTGGCCCACCTGCGATGATGATCAACTTTCTCGTGCAGACTTATGAGGATTTCACGATCAGTCATCACACGAGGAGCAGTGTTCTGAGGCCTATGAGCAGTGGTATTTGCAGCAGTGTCATGACTAGCAGTGTCATCATTGGTGGAATAAGAAGTAGGCATGCGAATTTTACCATCTAATGGAGGTGTTCCCTCATCGATGATAGTATTCTTTCATTTGTCATATTCTTCAGATGGAGTGGCTGGCCTCTTAATGACTTGAACTGGAGGCAAGAAGATGAGATGGTTGGTGCGATCTGCCTCATATGCAATTGAAGATCTTGTTCTGATGAATTTCATGATCCATGGGGCATAAAGGTTCAATTCAAATGGAGACATAACTATATTGCCCAAAGTCCTCATGAAGAAATCATGGTAATTGATAGGTATGTATTGGATGGCATTGAATAGCACATTCTTCATGATTCCCACAACTTCCTCATCATAAGAATTGTAGCCTTTGATTGGACACATTGATTTCCTCAAAATCCTGAAGATTGTCCATGACACATAGAGCAATTCCTTCATGAGGAATTTGGTTCTTGGAGCTTGGCCAGGTTTCAATGGCTTCATCAGCACTTGCATCATGTGATTGGGCAGTTTAGGTTCATCATAGACCTTTCTTGCATCTGCTGATGGAGGACTTACTGGCACTTCTCGAAGCAGTTCAGTGGTTGGTGCTTTGAAGTGAGTGTTCTCAGACATTGAGTCAAGAACCCAAGTGTTGATGTCTTCACCATTGCTAGAGATAAATAGTGTTGCATAGAAATGAAGAATTATCTCTTCATTACAATCACAAAACTCACTACAGAATGATAGAAGCCCCGCATCATAAAGGACAGACAGCACAGGAGTAAAGCATGGAAGTGATTCCATGTCTACATGATTAATATATCTGTGCTCAAAGACTTTCTTCTTATCCAGTAGGACTGATACATAGAAGTTCATCTGAGCATGTGACCAAAACCTTAGACGCGTGACTCTTGGCTTGTCATAAGGATTTTCTTCAGTGAAGAAATGATGCTCACTGTAGAATTTGTCTTTGTTGAACTTCACTTTCTTCGCATATGGAGATTTTTGTTGAGGATGAGGATTTTGTGTTGTGGGTATGAAAACTTCAGTTTCTTCAGCCTGGGGAATTTGAGCAATTTCTTCAACAGTGGTCTACTTGTTTCCTTCTCCAGCCGATGCAGCTGGAATGTCTTCAGAAACTGACTTGATAGGAGTTGGATGTTCATCAGATCCTGTTTGAATTTTTCAGTCTGAGCAAGAGACTGAGGAAATTGAGTGAGAGGAGTGGTCATGGGAGAATTTGGGTGAGTTTCTTCCCAAAAGTCATCATTGATGACAAGAGTGGTACAACCAATGTCCACCTCCTCATCAATTTCTTCAAGACCAACCTCTTCAGCAGTAAATTGAGGCTGGGGCGATGATACCAACGGTGTTGAGACAGGGTCTTCAACAACCATTTCTTCATCAAGTTTCTCTATAGAAGCAGCAGAGTGATGGTCTTCATCATCTGTGTCCATTGATATTTCATAGTCTTCACCATAAGGGACAATTTGATAAGACTGCAGTGATGAAATAGGAATAGCATCAATTGGTTCAGTTGAGGAACTTGTCAAAGTCTTCAACCGTTTGGGTTCTAAGGACTTTGGTTAGGCTCATGCTTTCCTTTTCTTTGCGGCCTTTGTTTTCTTCACTTCTAATGCAAAAAGAAGTGTGACTTTCTTCACCTTTGAAGACTTTGCAATCTGAGCTGAAGGTGAAGGTCGGACAGAGGCTTCAGGCATGACTAATGCAATCGCCCTTGCTGTTTCAGAGAAATGAGGCACATCAAATTCTTCAGCTAGCATGTTTTGTTCATCAGACACAACATTTCAAGTTGCCCTGGCAGTATCATCACATGCTTGAATTTCTTCAGCAGACCTGGCAGTTTCATCAACTGGCTGAGCAGGTTCTTCAGCCTGAGGATTTTGAGGATTTGCCTTAGCATACATCCTAGTGTTGTGGTCGTTGACTATAGCATTTGTTTCCTTGATGAATCTGCCCTTTGATCCTTTCCATTCAGCATCAAATTTGTCTTGTTGTTTAGTGAGGCTTTTGAGTTCATATTGAACTATGATGAGCTGGTTGGGAGTCAAATTCATCACATTATCTTTCAAGAATTTTTCTTTCCTTCGCGATTTCTTCTAGCTCTCGGAGCTTGTTCTTTTTTCCACTTCTCTCGAGGGACGAAATGTGTGAGGACATGACTGACCCTAATGGGTAGGTCCAGTGAAGAAAGTGGAGTGCTGGGATCTTGATGCTAGATATCGATGAAATTGAGGATCATTTTTTGATCCAACAAAAGAGGAATCGCACTGTCTTTGGCAATAACTGCCTTTTGTTGTCCATCCCTGATGATATCAACGAGTTCATCCTCATCAGCTTCATCATCCTCGGTGTCTAAGGAAATTGTGAAGCCCACATGCTTCTTGTGAGGACTTGGTCATTGACCTCGTCGAGCAGTTCTCTTGATCTTTAACACAGTGGGGCTCGTTGAAGAAGATGACTGAGCAGTTGAAGATGCTGATGCAGCAAGTTGCACAAGGGTTGAAGATTTTGCAGCAGCAACTGAAGATTGTGCTGCCACAGTATCCAAGGTGGATCTTGCATGAGGAACTTGTGCAGCTTAGGCACTTGGCTGTGAAGCCTTTGGTCTGTTTGCAGCCTTCTTGGGCATAGGCTTCTTTCCACTGGAACCACTAGCAGAGGTAGCAACAACAGCTGCAACAGAATCGTCATTGAATTTTTTAACTGCCTTTTTGGCGGTCCTCTGAAGCTTTCTTTGATGCTTAGCATATTCTTCAGGGAAGTCCTCAGGACTTGCAATGCTAGTAGGATCAATGTGGTGATCAGGAGTAGGAGTATCTCGTTTGCAAGGTTGCTTGAGAGCAAACTTCTTCATGTACTTTTCGGTTGCAAACCGATATTCTCTCCATTCATGAGCCCATCTCCTCTTAATACTCTGTATCCGGATCTTCGTCTGATCCTTTGTCTCTTTGCCATGAATTTGTTCATTTGGAGTACAGTATCCATCATACAAATCATCAGGAATATCAAGAGCAGTTTTCTGATCTCTTTTCTTTCTTCCTTTCTAAGGCTTTCTGTCGCTGGCCAGTTTCTTCAGCCGAGGAATTTGAACTCTTGAAGACTCTGAAGATGTGTTCAGATTTTTTCAAGAAATGCTACAAATGAGTTAAGTTGATGAGAACCTAGAGATTCATCAGCTGACATTTTGTACTGTTTGTGATAAAAACGATGAACAAATGATGAACTGGAGGAGTTCGTCGATGTAGATCTTCCGTGCCCCAACTTGGCGACGGAAAACAGCTATGGTGGTGGCGCAGTGAAGACTTTCCGTGGCCGGCGCGAGTACGACGACGGCGAGGTCGAGGCAGTGATGCTCTTCCTCTCTGGTGGCGATGAATTTGGCGGCGGCACTAGGGATGAGCACGGGAGATATGGGGATGAGGATTAATCTGAGCTAGTTGAAAGGGAGGGTATATATAGTGGCAGTAAAAACTGATCAGCCCGAAGATTTTGGATCAGAATACCCCTGACCCTTGCTCTCCGCGTGACATGTGTCACCCACGTACTAAGAAATGCAGATAGTGGGGGATCCTGGGTGATCCATGTGCGGAAATCGAAACGGTTTGAGGGACAAGCGCCGAAGATTGATATTGAAGATTTTAACGAGACCGTTCAAAAATTCTTCAGCTGTCAAGGACACAGTGAAGACTTTGCATGAGTTTCAAAGTAGAACGCATATGAAGAATTTGTGAATAGACTGGGTTTAGTTTAGCATAGAGGGGGAGCAGGTTCGATCACATTCACTTAGATGAAAATCAACTTGAAGAATTTGCTATATGTGAATGCTGTAGAGGACATTGAAAACTCAAACATAATATACTTAGTCAATGAAGACCTCAAAACACAAAGTTTGAAGAATTTGAAAATCTAATGATTTTGCAAACTTTAAGGAATTTGAAGATTTTGAAGAATTTGAAGAAAAACTCAAATATGAAAAATCATCAACTGTGGTTGGTGGCGTGACCCACCATATAAGAATTATGATGATTTCACACACCGCGTACAATTGTCATAGGGTTCTGAGAATAAAATTCTTCATTGATTTCTTGACACTTAGAGGGTTAGTCTTCATTGATTGAAGAAAAACGTTACTTTGTGTGTTGCACATATAAGTCACCAATTTTGCATAAGTGTTAGGGTGTGTGCCCCTTTAGAGGACATTCGATGATTCTAGGATATTTAGCTCACACCGCAACTGTCAAAATCTTTTCTCATCCAGGGGCTTTGTGAAGATATCCGCCAGTTGTTCTTCACTCTTCACCGGTAGAATGTTGATGTCACCCTTTAGCACATGATCTTTGAGGAAATGATGACGAATCTGGATGTGCTTCTCTTGGAGTGTCATATAGGATTGTATGCAATCTTCATGGCACTCTCGTTGTCACAGTAGAGAGGGACGTTCTTCACATTGATGACATAGTCCTTGAGGGTTTGCTTCATCCAAAGCAATTGAGCACAGCGTGAGCCAGCAGCAATTTACTCAGCTTTAGCAGTAGATAATGACACGCAGTTCTGTTTCTTCGAGGACTAGCAGACTATGGATCTTCTGCGGAAATGGCATGTGCCTGATGTTGACTTGCGATCCACATGATCACCAGCATAGTTCGAATCAGAATATCCAACTAGTTCAAGATCTGAGCCCTTGGGATACCATAATCCAAGTGGTGGAGTGTGAGCTAGATTTCGAAGAATGTGTTTCACACCTTTATGATGTGCTTCCTTTGGATTTTCTTGAAAACAAGCACACAGGCAAACACTAAGCATAATATCTGGCTTGGATGCACATAGGTACAATAAAGAGCCAATCATCAAGCGATATACCTTCTGATCAAAATCTATAACATTTTCGTCACTCCAGAGGTGGCCACTTGTGGGCATAGGGATCTTGACGCCTTTGTAGTCTTGCATGTCGAATTTCTTCAGGACATCGTTTTGGTATTTCTCTTGAGAGATGAAGATGACATTGCATTGCTGACGAATTTGAAGCCCTAGGAAGAATTTGAGCTCTCCCATCATTGACATTTGATATTCTTCACTCGTCATATAGGAGAATTTGTCACTCTTACGTTTGTCAGTATAAGCAAAGATAATATCCTCCACATAGATTTGACACACAAATAATTCATCATCATAAGATTGTTTGAAAAGAGTTGGGTCGAGTGAACTGGGTTTGAAGCCTTTCTTCATGAGGAATTCCTTCAGTGTATCATACCATGCTCGAGGGGCTTCCTTGAGGCCATAGAGGGCCTTGTTGAGTCTGAAGACTTTGTCAGGACGCTTGGGATCTTCAAAACCTTGTGGTTGGGTAACATATACTTCTTCCTTAAGCTTACCTTTGAGGAATGCACTTTTCACATCCTTTTGATATAAGATGGTTTTGTGATGGTTAGCATAAGCAAGCAATATTCAAATAGTTTCAAGTCTAGCAATAGGTGCAAAAGTTTCATCAAAGTTAACACCATCAACTTGTGTGTAGCCATGAGCTACAAGGCGCGCCTTGTTCCTCACCACTTTACCAACTTCATCTTGTTTGTTGTGGTAGACCACTTGGTACCAATAAAGTTGTGCTTGCGAGGATCTGACCGCTTGATAAGTTCCCACACATTTTTGAGCTTGAACTGATGCAATTCCTTTTGCATAGCTTGTATCCACTTAGGCTCGAGAAAAGAATCATCAACTTCGGTGGGTTGTATGCTAGAGACATAAGCAAAGTGCCCACAAAATTTAGACAAATGTGAAGCCTTTGAGCGAGTGAGGGGACCTGGTGCATTGATTTGGTTGATGATTTTCTCAATCTGCAATTCCTTTGCTACTCATGGATGAGAAGGTTAATGACTTTGACCGGGCTGAGGATTTTTCTTCAGCACCATTTTCTTCAGGTGCAGCAACTTGACATTCTTCATTGTTTGGGACAACTTCTTTAGAAAGCATAGTTTCTTCAGTGGCCTTGAGTTCTATGATTTCCTTAGTAGATCGTTCATCTAGCACAGGAGGCAGGTGCTCTGTTTGCGAGCCGTTAGTTTCATCGAACCGCACATCTACAGTTTCCACAACCTTTTTGTGGTAGGTGTTGAAGACTTTGTAGGTGTGCGAGTCCTTTCCGTAACCAAGCATAAAACCCTCTTGTGCTTTCACTGCAAACTTAGAGCTATGGTGAGGGTCTCTAATCCAGCATTTAGCACTGAAGACTTTGAAATAACTAACATTGGGTTTCTTGTCTGCGAGGAGCTCATATGAAGTATTTTTGAAGAACTTGTGAAGATATACCCTGTTGATGATATGGCAGGCATTATCAATTGCTTCAGGCCACAAGCGACGAGGAGTCTTGTATTCATCAAGCATAGTGCATGCCATCTCAACAAGAGTCTTGTTCTTGTGCTCCACGACTCTTGCGCTCCACGACGCCGTTCTGTTGAGGAGTATAAGGGGCAGATAGCTCATGAGTAATACCAAGTTCATCAAGACCAGTGTTCTTGAACTCGGTTCCATTATCACTCCCGATATGCTTGATCTTCATGTTGAAGTTCGTCGAGGCCCTTAAAGCAAAGTGTCTGAAGACATTCTGCACTTCAGATTTGTACGAGATAATATGCACCCCTGTATAGCGTGAAAATTCATGAACAATGACAAAGCCATATAAACATCAAGTATTTTTTAGTGTCGTATAATGAGTGGGACCAAAGAGATCCATGTGAAGCAATTCAAATGGACGAGTGGTAGTCATAATGGTCTCCGAGGGATGCTTTGATCTGTCATATTTCCAGACTCACAAGCCCCACACAGATGATCCTTGAGGAATTTGACGCCCTCGATGCCAATGACATGCTTCTTCTTCATGAGCGTGTTCAAGTTCCTCATGCCAGCATGTCCAAGTCGCTAATGCCATAGCCAGGCTATTGAAGCTTTTGCAAGTAGACACGTGGGACGTTGTGGTCCTGAAGAGAAATCAATAGTATACAAATCTCCTTTCCTAAAGCCTTCGAAGACTTTGGATTTGTTAGATTCCATGATGACCACACAACGGAATTTACCAAAGATGACAATCATATCGAGATCACAAAACATTGAGACAGACATGACGTTGAATCCTAATGATTCAACAAGCATCACTTTATCCATATGTCGATCCTTAGAGATTGCAACCTTACCTAGACCCAATACCTTGCTTTTGCCTTTGTCTGCGTAGGTGATATGCTCTAGATGAGATGGACCTAGAGGAATATCCATCAATAGATTCTTGTCACCAGTCATGTGATTAGTAGAGCCACTATCGAGAACCCATTCAGTTGATTTGGGTGTCTCATCCTCCAGATGAATTAGTAAGTCTTACGAACTCATATACTTCGGAGTCAAGAATATGATATCAGATTCATCATACAGAATTCCATCAAGTTTTATAGTAAGCAAAGTAACATGTGGACGTGAGAAATGAATGATTCATTTCTTCATGATTAGCTCGCGTCCTTTCAAGCAATTTCATCACGTCTCCAGCAAATTCATCAGATGTTTCAAGTTCATCTGGAGACCCCGACCCTGCATAAAAGGTTAGTTCATTTTCTTCACCACCCACATCCGTAGGGGTGGCAAAGAATACATCATCATGTGAGCACCATATGAGAACGTAGCCATTGAAGCTAGAACGCTTCATTTCATTGTAGGCGGGTTAAAGTACTCATACGAATAAGTAGAGAAATTCTTTGAGGACTTATGAACATAACGATTAGAAGAATAATGCACATATTCATAACCCTTAGATTTTCCCTGTGAAACAGAAGGATTAACACGAGAATGATATGTATTTTGACCATGTGAAGAATTTGGTCCACGTGAAGACTTTGCTCCATGTGAAGAATTTGATATGGGTTCATGTTCTTCATAGGTGGCGTCATGAGGACATTCACCTGAAGATTTTCCAAGTAGCTCTTGGGAACCCATATTTTCTTCATAGGAGGACCATTCCTGCAGTTAGTTCCAACATATCTAGCAAATACTTCACCATTCTGATTTTTGAACAGTTTATAGTTGGAGTCAAATGACTCATCAGAAGAGAATGAAGATTCACAAGTAAAGCCAGGTAAAGTAGATGGATCTACATGGGGTCCTTTTGCAGCAACCCATGATATTTTGGGATACTGCTCAGGTTTCCAGTAAGATCCATCAACATTGACTTTCCTCTCAAATGCAATACCCTCTTTCCTATGGTTCCTGTTTAGAATCTGCTTTTTCAGCACATCATAAAGGGTTTGATGCCCTTTGAGGGTTTTGTACATGCCTGTCACATACAATTCCTTCAACCTCGCATTTTCATCAGTGACATTTGTGGTACCCTTAGATGAGGAATTTGAAACCACACTGATAGTTGAAGAATTTGCAGTGATAGAAGCATTGGAACTTTTAGGTGAAGAATTTATAGTTTCACGTTCGTTGCATTTCATACATGGTGGAGTGAATTCTTCCTGAGCGGTACTGATCTGTTGGGGAAGCAAGGAATCATTTTCCCTTCGCAAATCCTCATGAGACACTCTTTGTTTCTCAAGATCTTGCTTTCTTTGAAGAAATTCATAAGAAACTTTCTCATGATCCTCTAAGATAATACATGACGACTAGAAAGGTTATCATACTTAGACTTCAGACTTTCAAAGTCTTCAGTCACAGTTTGAGTATGATCCATTTCCTCACTCAACAGATCATTGCTTTTGTCTAGTAGTTTCTATAGTTTTTCAATACCACTTTGTTGCTTAGTGGCAATTTTAGCAAGTTTAGAATAGTTGGGCTTAAGGTTTTCATCAGACTCACATTCACTGGATTTAGAAGAGGAGTTGTGTGTGAGTACCTTGCAAACTTTTCCAATGAGACATGTGGATGAAGAAGATGAAGCAGGATTCTTTTTTTTGGATTCGAGCAATCTCTTGTGTTCAATCAACATGGAGTCTTGATGAGTACGATGACCTTCATAGATGCCGGAGATCCTATCCCACATAAGCTTGGAGTCTTGGAGATGACTGATGCCTTTGATCATGACATTTGACAAGCTGGAGCAGATGATATTCCTTCCCTGAGCATCTATCGACTGTACTTATGAATGTCCTTAGCATTTTCCATCTTGCAAAGATCTATCAGTCCTAACTCGGTAACAGTCCATAACTCGCAGTTTATTGACATGAGGTGTTTCTTCATGAGGACTTTCCTCTTAGGATAGTCAGAGTTATCAAGGAAGGCGCAATCTGTGACTGAATCTACTCCTTTTGTCAATAAGCAATAGGTAGGAGCATAGTCATCATTGCAAATCTTAGTATCATCAGATTCTTCAGTGTTGAAGAGGTACTTGCTGACAAATGCAGTTGCGAGAGCTAGACTAACTACACCTTTAGATTCTTCTTCAGATTCCTCCTCCTCTTCATCTTCTTCAGATTCAACTTCTAAGTCCATTTCCTTGCATATGAGAGCCCGGGTCTTTCTGAGGTTGCTCTTCTTCCGAGATGAAGACTTTGATGAGCACTCTGATCATGAGGACTTTGAAGAATTCTTCTATTCTTTTGATCATCAGCAATGTCGTCCTTGTATTTCTTATTCTTGGATTCTTTCTCCCAGAGAGGACAGTCAGAAATGTAGTGACCTGGCTTCTTGCATTTGTGGCAGGTTCTTTTTTTGTAGTCGCTTGTGGAGGAATCAGATTTTGAAGACTTTCCAAAGCGACCTCTTTTTGATAACTTCTAGAATTTTCTCACGAGCATGGTTAGCTCCTCACTCAGTTCTTCAGGATCACCAAGGCTGCTATCAGAGTCTTCCGCTTCAGATGAGGAAATTTCCTTTGCATTCAGTGCACGAGATCTACCCTAGCTTGGTCCATAGAAATCTCTTTTCTCAAGTTGTTGGAATTTATGTGTATTGAGCCTCTCAAGAATGTCGACAGGATCAAGTGCCTTGAAGTCGTCACGTTCTTGAATCATCAAGACAAGTGTATAAAATGAGGAATCAAGAGATCTCAGCAGTTTCTTCACAACTTCATGGTCGGTGATGTCTGTAGCACCAAGAGCTTGGAGATCATTGGAGATGTCAGTGAGGCGATCAAAGGTTTGTTGAACATTTTCGTTGTCGAGCCTTTTGAAGCGATTGAAGAGATTGCAAATAACATCAACTTGAGAGTGACGTTGAGTTGATATTTTTTTGTTGACTTTGGACTGCCTGTCCTAGATAAGCTTCGCAGATCCCAAAGCACTCACTTTGCCATACTGACCTTTGCTCAGATGGCCACATATGATATTCTTCGCTTGGGAGTCAAGTTGCTTGAATCTCTTCACATCAGCAGCGTTGATAGTTTCAGAGACAGTGGGAACACAATTTTACACAACATACCAGAGATCATTGTCAATAGCTTCAAGATGCATGCGCATCTTATTCTTCTAGTAGGGGTAGTCTGTCCCTTCGAAGGTAGGACAACCTGCTGAAACCTTGATCATACCAGCTATCGACATAACTAAAACTCTAGGTGTTTAAACCAAAATCACAAAGAACAAGGGAGTACCTTGCTCTGATACCAATTGAAAGTATGTTATATCGACTAGAGGGGGTGAATAGGCGATTTTTACAAAGTCATCACTGAAGAATTTCTACTTGAGGAATTTGCTAAGAGACGAATAGCTAGCAGCGGAATAAGTACTCAAATGCTTGTGAAACATAGCAGCAGTATAGTCATCATGATGAAATGAAACATGCACAGAATACAAGTAGCGTGTAACAGGATAGGTAGGTGATGAATAACGCGACTTGAGAATTTGAGGTGAGGAAATTGTGAAACTCTTCAGTCAAATTCTTCAAACAGTAAAGATCAATTTCATCAACATGTATTCAAGACAAAGAGTAGAGTTGAAGAAATAGAACCAGGTGCTTGGTGAAGACAGTTATTTGATGACCCAGTTCCAACTACTGTGATAGTCGTACGTCTGGTTTGGAGCGGCTTGGTATTTAAACCAAAGGACACACAGTCCTAGGACAAGCAATCCTTACCGTATTCTCCTCAATCAAAGGTCACACAGACCTCGCCCAACACTCGTGGTAAGCCTTCAGGTTAGACTTCCAAACCCTCACAAACTCGATCACCCGACGATCCACAATTGACTGCTTGATGCTCTAGACCACGACGCCTAACCGTCTGGAAGATACACATTCTTCAAAGGTAACAAGCGTCGGTTCCACACACGAACATTCTCTTCAGTGATGCTCAATCACTTTGGGTATTGGGGGTATATTCTAACTGATGATTTTCTCTCAAAGTCCTCGAGGAGTGGGTTGCTCTCAAATGACAAAAGTCAAGTTCTTCTCTCGGAGCAGCCAACCAACTAGTGGTTGTGGGGGTGGCTATTTATAGCCAGGGTGCAACCTGACATGATAAGGCATAAATGCCCCAAATGATATCACCGTTATGTGGATAAGGTTGATTAGGGCAGCTAGCACTAAGCACAACAACGGTCGGAATTTCGAACTATGAAAGTCCTCAGGGCTTATCATGTTCCTCACGTGTAGGGAATTCACACTAGCGAAATCCTAACTCCTCAGTCGGAACAAATTCTTCAGCGACCAGAAGAACTTCATCTCTGTCACTGATGAACTTGACTGAACTGTAAGATATTTCCAAAGGATTCTCTAGAAGGATAGGATAGTTGAGGATTTTTAGAAGCGCATCAATTGGAAATTTTTCCTTATTATTACCTTGACCCCCTTTAACAGTATGGTGTTTCCTATGAATCAAAAATGGAATGAAACTGCGAAATCAAAAGTCTTCACGTTTCAAAGTCCTCAGTATCAAAATCTTCAAGGTCACACCAAAGTCTTCATCTTCATAGTCTTCAAGAAAAGTTCAAAGTATTCAAACGAAGATATACATTTTTAGGGGTCGACTTTCTTCGGATATATCAATCTCCTCAGTCACTTATAGGTCTATGTACACTCACAAACACATTAGTCTCTTAACTTATAAGTCTTCAATACACCAAAAAATAAGGGGCACTAGATGCACTTACAATATACAATGAACTTGTCCGCCATTATTCGACATCCAACACTAGTGGTTTCGTAGCACCGACTGGTGCGAGCTTCCCTTTGAATAGGCTGAGGTTGCATCCACCTTTTTAGGGTCGCCAGCATTGTACCGAGCCTTCAGATTATGCAAATGACAAATTTTGGCTTCGTACTGTGTTGTCACGAAGTTTTCCACCTCCTGAGTAATGAATGCCTCGACCATCGATGCTTCAATTCTATGTTTATTTTTACATTTTTATTGAAGCATCTTGTGCATCCTCTCAGTTGCAAAGCACCAACAATTTTTCACACACACACCCCCCCCCCCAATCTTGCCTCGTTCGGTAGATGTAAAATCAAATGATGCATTGGATTAAAGAATCCCAATGGAAAGATCTTATCTAACTTGCAGAGCAACTCTGGCGCCAACTCCTCCATGTCATGTACCATGCGAGGCAATAGTTCTTTCGCACAAAGAACACTGAAGAAATAGCTCAGCTCTTCCAGTACTAGCCATTCATCCTCAGGAATAAAGCCGCACAACATCACGGGCATTTTGACCCACAAGATAATTTCCCTCATAGCTCCCCTTCCAAGATTGAACCAGGCCTTTGGCTTCGACCAGTTCTGCTTTCCTCTCAATTGTCGCATGTGTTGTAACGGTCTATCACATAGAGTCTGTTGATCGACTCTAGCCTTAGGATTATCCTTTGACTTCCTCTGTGCCAAACAATATACCAAAACTGGCCTCTCCAATATTCTTGTCAGTGTGCATCACGTCGATGTTGTGTGGAAGAATGTGATCTTTGAAGTAAGGAAGATCCCACAAGCATGTATTGTGAGTCCAGGCGTGTTCCAAATTATACCCCTTGAACTAACCTGGACCCTCTGGATCGGGCTCGAGAGCATTTAACTGATCCAGGATCTGTTCGCCTGTCAACGCAGGTGGTGCCGAGTTTTTGACAATTGTACCTTCGATGAAGTTCTTCTTGTCTTTTTTGAACTGATGACCTGGATCGAGGAACTGTCTATGCAAGTTGAAGAAAGAAAACTTCCGACCCACCCGCAGCCAATGAAACTAAAGAGATGCCTTGCATGTGGGGAACGGGAACCTTGCATGCACACCCCAGCCAACAAATATCGCATACGCCGGCAATTCATGCATCGAGTACATGTACCAGACATGCATTTTGAAGTTTTTCTAGCGACGTCTTATGTCTTGAACCCATTATACCAAGCTTCTTGCAATTCATCCTTACACAAGTGCAGAAAAGCCTAGATATGGCGTGGCAAAAATGACCATGCTGGGGTGGAGGCCCGATGCCATCAATAAGGCGCCACAGTTAAAAAATACTACTGACATTGGGTTCGACGCCAGCACTATTCCATGCGTTTATGGCATGCCACCTTTCCAACGCCAACGGTAATATACGTCACTAGTGGCATTGGATGTTAGTGCTATGCCAACAATGTAATTTTTAGATTTAAACCAAATATGTATAACAGCGCAATATAGTAAAAATGACATCATAATCAAAGGTTTAGATAGTAATTAAATAGTACATTCCAAATACCAAAATCTAAGTTCAAGAGTAATTATTTATTATTCAGAAAATTATCAAAAAGAGGCATATAAGACAAGTACACACATGTTCGGATAAATTAACAGGAGGTGGTAAGACACCATAAGATATGCCATGCATGCCTACTAGCTAGCTAACTCAAACAATACGCCGGGCGGAGTGACTATCAAAGTCTGGAGTAAGTGGACCATCATCATCGTTGCCAGCAGGCTTGTAGTAGACCATGATCTCGTCACGATCGTAGGCAAGGTAGAACATGGCTCTCTCCCTAGCTTCCATCTCATAAGAAGATGCAAGAGTTGTCCAACCAGGGCAACCAAAATAGGTGCGGTCTGACTCGTTGGGGACAAGGCAATTGAAGGGTTCGGTCATCAACATCTTCATTAGGGTGCATTGGAACGTGGTGGTTGCATCAAGCGAAACTCGAAACTTCACTAAGAAGTCACGCCTTGCCTTGCAAGGGATGACCTAAGAGAAATTTGAAAAAATAACTAGTCAGACAATTTCGGCCACAAACGTACCATATGAAACCCAATCAGAACATGTTGAACTGAATCATACTACCTCCATTCCGATTTATAGGGATTATGTCAAAACTTCCGTTTTCTCACTTTATAAGTCTCATTTCTATTGCTTCCCATCACATGCTCAAATATTGAGGTGCATTAAATCACTTCATGGGAGGATTAAAAGAAAACTAACCAATGCATCTAAAATATATTCCTTATTTATTGGTCATGCATTCACGCATTGAAATTAATGCATTGGTAAACACAACAATTTGAGAAAAACAAGCACATTAATTGAGTACTCTTGCAAACAACCCAAATTTTTCCACCACTCATCATCTACCTTTGTAGCGACCCGACCTGAAAAGGTCAAGCCTCTGTGTGTTCTTTGCCATCCCTAGATCAGTATGCTGGCACACACAGTACATCAATGTATATATCAAAGTGCAATCACATGTAATTAATGTAAAACTGATATATACCTTAAAATCTCAGCGGAAGCAATCAACGGGAGTGGAGTCCTAATAAACACCAATGGCAGGTTGAGTGTAGACAGTAACCCTAAATCGTACTCTTACCCGTCGTAGAGCTTATCTGCAACATAAGACGTTGCAGCCATGTAGGTCAGCATTTTGAATATGCCGGCAAGTCACCAATGAGGGGGTGAAAATAATCATCTATTCTATATGCATATATGGCAGGTGGGGCTATAAGTTTAAGTTTTGCGTAAAGCAAATTTTTCCTACAACAAGAGAGGGGCAAAAGCAAAAATTATTACTGCAAAGTTGGTTGTTTAATGAGATGGTTCCATCAACCAACTCTCATACCCAAGTTAACAATAATACCCTCATCAATATAATTATTTGTGTTGAGAGTTCCAGATAGTTTTAGTTCCTTTGGCTCAAGTTGTCCATGACCGTGGACACGGCTAATCGATTAGGTTTGGGTACTCTGCAGAGTTTTGCACACGTTCCCCACAAGATTTGATCGCCTCCGTTTGATTTCTCGCACTTCAGGGTGTTTGAGAAACGGATGACCAAAACATGGTCTTCTAAAGGGTTTCCCTGAGACTCTATCGGTGCCCATCTTTTCCTACCGTTCTTCTACATCTCGTAGCACCGCCTGTGCAGGGTCACCACAGTATCCAACCAAGCCAGAGCCCATAATGGCTTGTGGCTGTGCAGGTAAGCCTTGGGTCTTGAAGCATCCATCCATCTCTTTGTGCCTGGGTGGACCTTTCCGCGTGAATACTGGCACTTCTCCAGCAACACCTAGGCTAACCACTGGTTTCTCCAGGGCGCCGTTCAACCATCATCCACCCAGAGGTAAGTTGAAAACTCGGAGTCTTGAAGTCTTGATCATATTGTAGGTCTTGAAATTATTATCTCACAACTCTCATGAATCACACAACCGACCCCGTCTACTAATAGCATAGCAAAATTTAAATCAACGTTTCCCGGGGCCAAGGTGTCAAAGGGGTGAGGGGATCCTACCACATGATACTACAACAAGTAACCAAGTTTCTAATTACCTACTTTGCATGCAATTGGGGAGATGGTAGAACTAATGCAAATAAAACATGGGTAAACATGATCAAAGTGACTTGCCTGGTATTACTTGATGAAGATAGTCGCTCTCACAATCTGGATAATTCTACTCGTCACACTCTGAGAAATCTATCATAAGCAAATAACATTCAATAAACATTCATGCCAAAACAAATAACCGAAGAACGCAAGATTAAAACTTGTGTCTTGGTGCAAAAAGATAACAAAATACTAGGTTTAATAAGAAAAGATAGGTTCTTATGGGGTTGTAAGGTGAAAGGTGAAGGAATCAACTCAAAAGAGTTAATGGATGATGAACTATGGCTATATAAGCTTAGGTTGGAGAGACTACGGAAGACGATCCAAAGTATGGGAGAACAACATGAATGTTGTTTGACAAATAGCTTAAGACATAAGAATTTATTTGTAGAAAGAATTTAATTGAAATGGAGCACTACAACACAAGGTATAGCGAATTGAAGTATGAAATGAATTTTAAATTCAAGTATGAATTGAATCTGAATTCACAAAGGTCAAAAGAAGTTGAACCGAAGTACGATGGTTATGAATAGAAATATATGACACGAGTATTTAGGGGCAAAAGGAATCAATTGAAACGGTGTTACACTTTGCAAGATATGGTCAAATGAAGGTTCGGATTCAAATTGAATCGCTCAAATTTGAAAGGTTCAAAGATTGAAACTAATGATGTTACTATATATGGGAAGTCAATATGAACGTGTAGAAAAAAGAATTACTAGGTTCAAAATGACGGATCAAAAGTTATAAGCAATTCAATATGGCATTGAATTAGCTTAGTATGGTGTGTGAACACATTTTGGGACTAATAGAAAAGTATGAGCAAGATCAAAATTATATGTTGAAACGATAACACTAATGATGTGAACAGAAAGATTACTTCGATACGGATCCGACGCAATTGGATTCATCGAAAACGGAGCTACGGATAAAAAGATATGATCAAAAGAAATTTGAATATAAATCTGAATAAATTTCGAAATTTGAAAATTTGAAAAAAATTGATCGTGATAGGTTGATTGGATAGGTGAGGTCAAGACGAAAATCTAGGCGTTGGTTTCATCTAATTCTGATAAACGAGTAGAAAGTTATGGCTATTTGAAAATTTTGGACCAAGCTGTTTTACGGAAGAAAAATGCTATGTCTAAAAGAATTGTAGGACTAATGAGTAAATACGGTGACTAATTAATAATGTAATTACTCTACCATATACTGGTATAGAAATACTAATCTAGGGATATTAAACTACAGGAGTATAAAAGAAGATATGAAGAGAATACCTTTAGAATGCAGAGAAGATATAAATCCAAAGAAGGGACGACTTTCAGAAATCCCGCCGGAGAGAAGAAAATATTTTTTTTATAAAGCTAGTCAAACCGAAACGATTCGATTCAACCCGAAGTGGATGACTTTTGGATTCACCTATGGGTCTATATTTATAGGTGGAAGGAAGGTGCAAAGGTCTAAAGCTAAGCGAGGTGGGACTAAAATCATAGACAAAGAGGAAAAAAGAGAAGAAGAGGGCCACATGGGCTTCGGTGGCTGCAGAAAAAAAAATTGTCCCGGATGAACAGTGTCCGCAATGAATAGTATTTTCTGATTTTTTTTTAAAAACCAGCAAACAAAAACAAATAAACAAAAATATACAAACATTTTATATAGGCATATTATACATCAAAAAATTTCGAAAACTATTTCCTAAATTATGAACATTTTTTAAAGGCCGAATAAAATACTTTAAAAAAATATTATTTTTTTGCAATTAACTCCAAAATGAAAAAGAAACTTGAATTTCAAATAAATGGCAAATAGTTTTTATTTTAAAATTTGAGTCAAAACATTGTATCTGATTTTTGAGTGTCATTTAACTCCTCTCATTTGATTTTATAAGAGGGTTTTGAAAATATTTGAACTCAAAATTGAATAGGGATTCGAAATAGAAAATTTTGGGAAAGTCATTTTATTCCCTCTCATTAAAATTTCAAAAGTTTCAAAATTCCACTCAATTTCACACAATCAATCACACAACATTCAAGCAAACAATCCTACTTATTTACCTAATATAACATTCCAAAATTTAGAATTTTGGGATGTTACAACCTTGGTTGGTGAGATTTTTTAGTTGATCCCTATAAAACGGAAAGGAGGGAGTACATATATATACCATCTTAGCAATGAAGTCCTTCGTAAGATCGATGAAGAAGTTCATATCCTTCTGGCATCTCAAAGCACCACAAGGCTTACAAGGGGCATCCATTTCTTGCGATGAATATCGTTGATCAAACTAAGCATAGATCATTAAACTAAATAAACACGTCAAAATAGAACATATATGCACTAGTAATTAACCAATATTCGACAAACGATGCACGGTTCAAACATAAAATAACATGCATAAAGTTAAACCATCATTCATATACAAAATAGCTAATGCTACATCCATCTCTAGCAAGCTATCGACGAGAGAGGCCGGCCTCGTCGTCGTCCCTGGTGGACCTACGATGATGCAGTAGCGACTGAACCTCCTCCTCCTCCTCATGCTCCTCCTCCTCCTCGAGCTTATCCCAATCTATGGGATCCCCCTCTGCGCTCTTCTTTGTTGCGCTCTTCTTTGCTGCATACTGAAGGAGGAGCATCTTGTTAGTCTCTAAGAGTTTGTCATCTCTCGCAAGCCCCGTCGCTAATGGGTCGAACAATTGTTGCTTGGCCTGGAGGTTCTCCTTCTCCTGAGCCTAAGTGCATATCTTTATGTTCTCTAGCGCGAGGAACTACGTGTACTCACGGTAATCAGGGAAGTTTAGAATCGCTTTTTCCTAGTGATACTCAACCGCCTTCTCATTGTAGGCGCGTGCCACTAACTCTGGGGTGTCCCAGTGGCCAAGCTGGTGGACGACATTGTCCTTAGTGATGGTTGCTTAGTACATAGTACCTTTCTGTCGCACGCCACGAAACTTCCGAGACAGGACTGTACCTACAACACCTATATATATACAATCTATAGACAGTGTAGTTAAACTACAAAAATATACTAAAAATCTGAAACTACACACGTAGACTAAATATTTGAAACTACACTAAAAATCTGAAACTACACAAACTACACTAAAAATCTTAAACTACACAACTACACTAAAAATCTAAAACTACACAAAGTACACTAAAAATCTGAAACTACACAAGTACACTAAATATTTGAAACTACACAAAAAATGTGAAACTACAAAACTACACTAAAAATCTAAAACTACACAAGTACACTAAAAATCTGAAAACTACACAAGTATACTAAAAATCCGAAACGACACAAACTACACTAAAAACTAAAACTACACAACTACACTAAAATCTGAAGCTACAATTACTCACCCGCAATGGAGGCGACGGGACGGCGATGGAGGCACGGAGACGCAATGATGGTGGATGCGCAGAGACTACGACGGTGGTGGAGGGGCAGAGACGGCGACGGCGGAGGTGGAGATGAAGATAGAGATGGCGGCAATGTGGAGTCGGAGATGGCGACGGTGGCCAGGGGGCTAGGCCGTTGGCGGCGGCGGCGGCGGCGGGTTGGGATAGATTTGGGAGCGTTTGTGTGGGGATTAGATTCGGGTATGTATATACGACTGGTTGGATTTGACGGGCGATGTGGTGTGTTTGATAGCATTGGCCCACATACAAAATTAAAATATTAGTTCAAAATATAGTTCATATAGATGAACAACATAGATTTCATTAATTATCTCGTCTGCTTACATACATTATAGAAGGATAATAAAAAATAACAAGTATAGTTTACTACTACTACTAGATCTTGACTAAGAACATCATTAGTGTGATGACGATTACGAGAAGAAATGAAGTCATTGATCCAGCTAGGAGAAATAGGACAAGCAGGCAACCGGCGAAAAAATCGTATCCGAGCATCTTGATTTTTTTATTTGGCCTCGCATCACATCGTTGTGGAGTTGCATCTTGGCTATCTGTCGTCTCAAAGGTTCAATGGAATAGTTGAGCAACTCGCTCACGTACTTTTGGACGAGATCAACCCATATCCATTTTAAGCAATATTTTCCCCCTGTTTTCTGTGGATCGCAATATATATATATATATATACACACACAAGCATATTGATGTGAGCGGCGCTAGAGGAGTTGAATTGTGAAAAATAGTTGAAAGCCAATCAATATGTACATACGTACCTTTTCACGATTGGCACAGATGTAGACCTCTCGCTCTGGATTCCATTCCATGTGCGACATATTCTTATCAAGAGGGCAATGACAACGCGCCACAGGGCCGGTATCTTCGACGCTGGTGGCGTAGCTGTCGGATTGAACAGAAGTTGAGCTGTTGGGGCGGGATGACTCACCGTACTGCATTGGTCGTGTTGAGCTCATGGTGTGGCCAACAGGACCAGATGGGACCTCGGCCAGGGCGGCGGAGTCCCAAACTATTAACACGCTCCATCAATGTGGGACCATAACTAAGAGGAGCTAACTAGTTATTAGGAAGAAGATTTGGAAGTGAATGTATTTTGAGAAACAAAGGGCTTCCAACACTAGCTTTTATTGGCAAAACTTAATGTTGGCGTTCACGAACATGGAACACCAGAACTACATAATATATCTATGGCCTGTTAGGGCATTTGACGCCAGCAATGCATTCCGACTGGTCAGCTCAGCAGGACCCTTTATTTGGTGTCGTTCTGCTTTATGTCCATGCCAGCAATAACTGTACAACGATGGCGTACCATTTCGTCCAATGCATCGCTATTTGGAAATATTAGTGCTAGCCATAGTAGAATATGGCGCGCCACTAACAAGAGTTGTGGCTAGCCATTTCTCTACTAGTTTTAAGAGGATGCATGTACACATTCATATTCTTCCCCAAATAGTTGGGCCCTGGAATTCTCAATGTCAGGAATATGTTCTTTATTTGCATAATCTATCCAGGGGAGATTGAGTGTAATGACAAATACAGGCCAACAAATGTATTGGGTTGCCATCATACCAAATAGATTGAACCCATCCGTGCCGATGCTGACTCGAGGATGCCTTGGATCTACCGCTTTATCCGGATGTAATGCATCGAAGTGCTTCCACGCAAAAGCATCCGATGTGTGTACCAACATCTTATTCCCATCTGCATCTAGTTCGGTTCTTTTTCCCAATTTGTGCCATGTCATCTGTCTGGCCGTCTCTTCGACCATGAAAAAATGTTGAAGTCTCTTATCACCCATACCGAAGAACATTAACGTTGATTTTAGTCTGCCTCTTCTCACCCATACTATTGTCCACCACAACATACCTAAAACACTTGCAAATAGGACAATAGTTCAAGCCCACATACTCAGTCCTAAATAAGGCACATCCTTTCTCACTCTGCCCAAGTTGAATTGAGCCTTCAGAGCCATTACTTGCGCGATGGCATCCAGCTGACAAAGCTCAGTCTGCTCGTGGAGAGGACGTTCTGAAGACTCCAACATTTCATAGAAGGCCTTTGTATATTCGGCCATCTCATTGTCCTAATCCCGAGCATTATCAAAGTTTTGCACCATCTCTTCGATTCCGGTACCATGCTTGTTGGTGCGATGATGAACCACCTCTCTGGTATGTTCGGCAGATTCACCATGAAATTTCCACACTGTAAAATCAAGCGTAAAACCCCTCTTCTGCTGGTGTTTACCCATTCCATCATTTGTCATCTCTTTAAATTTGTCGCACCAATGACAGGGGCACCAGGTTTTTATCTAGCCATTTGCAAATGTGGGTTTCACAAACCCCTTGGTTTTTGTTAACTATTCATTGGTAATGTCTTTCTGACTAGTATGACCGGTGTACACCCACGCACGATCACTCATGTTGCCTAGCTACTAAACACACAAGAAATACTTATATAATTCAGCATATATATATATTCATCAGTTAATCAAGTTTTTAAATTTTATTACGTCCAAGCAACCTACACGCTAATAGGTAAAGATAGGTCCTAATTCCATCTGAGTATGTGTAGATTGGATTCGTTTTCCCATGCTCTACTCCAGATCTGGCACAGAATTTCGACATTAAACACAGAGGATGTGTACCTGGAGAACAACAGGGAGGCACTGACGAAATTTTGCATCTGATCCAGAGCGGGGCATGGGAAAATGAACCCAATCTACACATACTCGGGCTGTCCATGGATAACATGGACAATTCGAAAGGATGGCGATTAAAAATATGCAAAGACATGCATATTTACAGATGCCACCCTGTCAAACGGGAGACGCCTAGGTTACAAGACTTGACATGAAAGTAAAATCTAGTGGTATCGGCACGATGACTGGAACAGAGCAAATAGGGAAGGGGGAGATGATAGTTGAGCTCACCCCTAGATCGTAGAGGCGATAGTCGAACGACGACGACAACGACAACGGGACCGATGGTGCTCCTAGAGGTGAAGAGAGGATCCCTGCACATGAAAAGCACCAGCATGACCAACATAATGTCACGCCCAAGATGCGATATTTTGGCTCGAGGGCCTCGATAGGGATAGAAGCGCATCTCGTCGTGTTCCAAGAACGGATATCATTACAAGTACATGTACTGAAGAGATTAGTATATGGAATTGGCTTACACTCGTCACAAGCTATATCAGAGTCACTTCAATACAACAAAATAATCAAACATCATACAAAAGAGCAGGGTCCGACTACGGACGAAAACAAACAATAAAATGACATCCACCCTTGCTATCCCAAGCTGTCGCCTGGAAGCCATCCTAGATTGATGAAGAAGAAGAAGAACTCCAAATCAAACAAGCATCGCACTCACGTCAATCATCGCATTACATGTACCTGCAACTGGTGTTGTAGTATCTGGTGAGCCGCACGGGACTTAGCAATCACATTTCCAAGGGTAACAAGACTAGCAAAGCTTAATGGCTAAGGTATGGTTAAGTGGTGAGTTCGCAGCAGCACCATGTATGGTGGCTAACTTATGAGTACAGAAATTAAGTATGCTAGTCTACGCATAACGGACATGAACTAGCAATGATCACTAAATGATCTTGAACTCCTACTTACGTCAAACTAACTCCATCGTGTTCTCGTTCACAGCAAAGGCTCACGAAAGAGACGATCACGGATACGCACACAGTTGGTGTGTTTTATTTGAGTTTACTTCAAGTTTCCTATGCCCGGGTATTAAACAAAGTATTCCAAGTTTCCACGTAACCGCGGGCATGGCTTTCCGAAAGATTTAACCCTGCAGGGGGTCCTCCAACTAGTCCATCACAAATTACTACAAGCCGCGAGAACAGCCTCGACCACGAATCTCGTGATTGTTGGGGAACGTTGCATGGAAAACAAAAAAATTCCTACGCACACGCAAACCTATCCATGGTGATGAGCATCTACGAGAGGGAGAGTGGATCTACGTACCCTTGTAGATCGCTAAGCGGGAAGCGTTAAGAAACGCAGTTGGTGTAGTCGTACTTCTTCGCGATCCAAATCGCCGAGCGTCCCGCGATCTAATCACGAACCGTCCCGCGAACCAATCACGAACCGTCCCGCAATCTCGTCATGATCCGTCCCGCGATCGGATCACGAACGTCCCGTGGCCTTGATCACGATCCTTCCGATCTAGTACCGAACGGACGGCACCTCCGCGTTCAGCACACGTGCAGCTTGATGACGATCTCCACCGTCTTGATCCAGCAAGAGGAGGTGGAGAGGAGAGAGAGTTCACTGGCAGCGTGACGGCGCTCCGGTGATGGTGGTGGTGGAGCAATTCCGGCAGGGCTTCACCTAAGCGCTGCAGAAATCCGATCTAGAGGAGCACCGGTGAAACGGGTAGCACGTGGCCGTACACTATGTGCAAAATCCTTGCTATCCACCAATATATATAGGAGGAGAGGAGAGGAGAGGCAGCCAAGGCCTCCTTGGCTCGGCCGGCTAGGAGGAGCAATCCTAGTTGCCCTCCAATCCTAGTTGGAGTAGGATTGCTTTCCTATTGGCTGATTTTCTCTTTTTCCTTTTTTCCTTTAGGAATTTCCACCTCCTGCGTCATGGGCCTTTGTGCCTGGGTTTCCCAGCCCACTAAGGGCTGGTTAACACCCTCCCACAGCCCATGGACCTCTTGGGGTCGAAATACCCCTCCTGGAGGCCTCCCGGTACACTACCGGCACTCCCGGTACACTACCGATGAGCCCAAAACTTTTCCGGCGACCAAACTGGGACTTCCTATATATGAATCTTTACCTCTTGACCATTCCGGAGCTCCTCGTGACGTCCGGTATCTCATCCGGGACTCCGAACAACCTTCGGTCACCACCATACATAACTCTACACTACCGAAACGTCACCGAACCTTAAGTGTGCAGACCCTGCGGGTTCGAGAACTATGTAGACATGACCGAGACATCTCTACGGCCAATAACCAATGACGGGACCTGGACGTCCACATTGGTTCCTACATATTCTACGAAGATTTATCGGTCGAACCTCTATGTCAAGGATTCAGTTAATCTCGTATAATGTTCCCTTTGTTCTTCGGTATGTTACTTGCCCGAGATTCGATCGTCGGTATCTGTATACCTAGTTCAATCTCGTTACCAGCAAGTCTCTTTACTCGTTCCGTAATACAAGATCCCGCAACTAACAATTAGTCACATTGCTTGCAAGGCTTATTGTGATGTTGCATTACCGAGTGGGCCCCGAGATACCTCTCCGTCACACGGAGTAACAAATCCCAGTCTCGATCCATGCCAACTCAACAGACATCATCGGAAATACCTGTAGAGCACCTTTATAGTCACCTAGTTACGTTGCGACGTTTGATACACACAAGGCACTCCTCCGATATCCGTGAGTTGCATGATCTCATGGTCATAGGAACATATACATTGACATGCAGAAAACAGTAGCAATAAACTGACACGGTCATATGCTACGTTTGTAGTTTGGGTCTTGTCCATCACATCATTCTCCTAATGATGTGATCCCGTTATCAAATGACATCACATGTCAATGGCTAGGAAACCCTGACCATCTTTGATCAATGAGCTAGTTCACTAGAGGCATGCTAGGGACACAGTGTTGTCTATTTACCCACACATGCAATGTGTTTCCAATCAATGCAATTATAGCATGGACAATAAACGATTATCATGAATAAGGAAATATAATAAACACTTTATATATTGCCTCTAGGGCATATTTCCAACAGTGATATCCTAGACAATTCCATTGGAAAACCGGAACCTTCGGATGGCCCGAAGTGAGATCGGAATTCCTCGCACAAGACGTTCGAGAAAGGTAAAACAAAACCAGCAAGGCTGCCCGACGTACCGACTAATCCTTATAGGAGCCGCGTATCTCATTCTCAGGGCACACCGGATGGGCAAGACGTCGGGTTGGCTGAAGCCCCGGGATTGCAAGGGGTGCCGGACATCGCCTAGTTTGGACCAACACTCATGAGGAGCACTGGCCCGGGCAGTTGAATTAAAGGATCCTCGGGTGCCGGCCGGTCCCTATGCAATTTTATTAGTTTACGTTAAGCAAATGTAGTACCAAAGTTGGGCCTTTCCAGAAAAGTCTTATCCTAAAACGACAGTCAAGGGGGTCCCCATGACAACCGCGATCGTGTTAGGAGCGCTCATTTATGGAACATAACACACCGGTTGACAAGTAACTAAGGGTGGCAAAGGTGGAACAAAACACCGAGCAAAAGGCCAAGCCTTCCACCCTTTACCAAGTATATATGTGCATTAAATTCAAACAGCAATAATATTGTGGTATAACAAGCGATCCATGTTTCCACATGGAAGCAACTGCACCTGCAACTAACAACGCTATAAGAGGGGCTGAGCAAGCGGTAACATAGCCAATCAGAGGTTTGCTGGGTAGTGGAGGTTAGAGGCTTTCATGGCAATTAGGAGGCTAGACATTTAAGTGGTGGGTAACGATATTTATCGGTATAATATGAGACAGCTAGCAAAGCAAAGATAGGATCGGGATCCGGGTATGATCATCTTGCCTCTTGGGTCTTTGGGAAACAAAGTTGAATCCTCGTAGTCGTTCTCTTCGGGTCCCTCGTACTCAGACTCGACAACAGGGTCTACCCAAAGACAAACGATCCAAATAAACAAGCCACACAAGATGATGCTTCAAACAAGATGATGCATGTCCGTGTTAATGCAATTCACAAACTTAAATTATCTAGTCATGTTTCACATGCAAAAATAAAGGTGTTTAGTAATCTGGACAGAACCTTTAGTTAAGATGGTTAAACATGCATGACTATGGCAAATATGAATGCAGCATGCAAAACTGATGCAAATACATATAAAGAACGTCACAAACGGAGCTACGGTTCTCTCGCTACGCTCACGGGAAGATACGAACGGTAACGAGATAACGATAAGGAAGGAGAGCATCATGGGATATACCTTGGTGTTCCAAGGATGCCACTGGACAGAGAAAGAACTTTAGCAACACAAGGAACAAGCTAAAACTAAACAACGGAGCTAAACTCTCACAACACACAAAACATCACAAGACAACAATCTGCTCACTAACATCAGGATAGCAACTTGTTGCAGTCATAACTACATATACAGAAAAACCTAAAATATCAAACAAGGCATCTACAACAAGTACTTAACATGCTTAACAAATTATTCAACTACAGCAACAACAAATATAGCACAGATGCATGGCAATGAAGAACACAAGTGGACATGATGAAACAGCAATCCATGGACTTGGTGAAAATAACAGCAAGCAAGTGCACCTAACATTCTGGAGACATGTTGACAGCAGCAAAACGAATATCTATAGCATGGACCATGGCATTAAAGTTAACAGGATTGTATAGAGAAACATCTACTACAAATGTCTAGCACTAAGCAAAAGCTAGATCTCAACAGAGCACTTGGTAACATCCTCTAAACATAGCACCAGAATATCAACAGCATTCCAGACTTGCTGAAAATCAACATGTTGAGACAGCAGTTATTTTATAGCAACTTTAGAGCAAGGTTCCCACACATATATGAACTTAGCATGCTAAAATAAAAAATCAGGGCATTCTACACATGTTAAACTACCACTTTCATGTTGGCATCAAGATCAAAGCATGCATGGATAAATTCATATGAAAATAACAAAGAGACATCTCAACAGAAAATAGCAGTTTTGTGAACTTGCTCAAAAGTGAAATCTGATTACACCAATGGATTCCTTGGACAATTCTACCCCAAATCCATATATCACACTCATATACTTTCATACAATAATCTACAATAAAACCTACTCGAAAATCAGCATGTGAATCACATAGGAGATATAAGTCACTTATTGCCTAAAATGTAAACTGCCAAAATTGGCATGTCCCAAACTGGACATATTCCAGAAATGGAATTTTGACAATAACAGTAATAAAACAATGGTAGTGACATATACCACAAGTGGGACCCATTGGTCATAGACACAAGGCCCCCATGGCCCACTTGCCATAAACACAAACACACACACTCACTCACATGAGCACATACATATGGGTATACATACACCCATCACTCTCACATACACATCTACAGCACCACTATCCACATATGCATAGAAACAAAATACATGCACATACCTACACACACATACATATGCCCACGTATATGCACAAGTGCATTGCACACACACACATGCATATGTGCAAGCATGTGCAAGAAGCACACACACATGCATATGTGCAAGAAGCACACACACATTTATATAGACATATACATATACATATAATAAACAGAAAAGGAAATAAAAATGTATTTGGGCATGCATATACACACAACAGAAAAGAAAAGAAACAAAGAAAAGCAAAATAAAGCTAAAACAAAAGCGAAGGGGGGTTGGTTGTGGATCGAACCCAGATCCCTCCTGGAGGTCAAGGCCATCAAACCAGTGGGCTAAGAAGGGGAGATCTGCCCTTCTAGGGGTGCTACACTTCTAATACTATACAAAGCCAGCAACTCTGACGAAACTGAAATCAGTCACATGCTTGTAATTAAAAGGGGGCCAGGGAATCGAAACCAGCACCTGACGGACACTACCACGGGGGCGCAACCACTGCGCTAGCGCTTGGATCGCGACGGAAAGGTGGGCTGAAGCTCTCTCGTACTAGCAGTCTTAGCATCTCTACTGACGAAACTGAAGAAACACGCGTGCACCTGCACAATGACAGAAACGACGGCGAGCTACGGGCGGCTACGCGTCTACGGCAACAAGGAGGCGCAAGGTGATGCGGGGCTACGCGACTACGATGGGGATACACATAGGAAGATGACGCGGGCTCACAGCGGGCTCGACAAAGACGATGCTGGAGACGACGCGGGGCAGAGACGATGGCTTCGGGAGCGCGGCGGCGGCGAGAAAGAAGAGGACGGTGAGGAGCTTGCCTCGACCTCCTAGCGGCGACAACGGAGCGAGGGGATGATCCCCGACCTCCACGGCAACTCCGAGCACGAGGGGCTCGAGACCTGAGGCGAGGAAGATGGCGATCGACGGCGACACTCTCTCTGTGAATATCTCTGAAGCTCACCTGACAGAGAGAAAGAAGAAGAAGGAGGAGGGAGGAGAAGGTGGCGGCGGCGACGAGGAGGAAAGGAGAACCCTAGGGGTGCTGCGGCTTTATAGGCGCGGCTGGATGGGACGGCCTCGACGTCAAAGCTCACGGCGTCGAGAGGAGGGGCTCTCTCTCTCTCTGAAGCTCTGACGGAAAGAAGGAAAGAAACGGGGCAGGTTGGCGTTAGGAGGAAGGAAAGGAGCACCGGCCTCTGCTGGGCTGGCTAGCTGGGCCTGGGGAAGGGAAAAAGCCAAGCTCGCTGGTTCTCTCTCTCACTTAGCGGAAAAACAAAGAAAAGGGTTTTTTCTTTAAAATAAAATTAGAACTAAACAAAACCCTCCAGAGAAAAAGAACAGGATTTTTGGTGAACAAAAATACTTTTGTACTTAGAAGAATATGCCACATTTAATAAAAATGAAAAGAATATTTTTAGCCCAAGTAAAATAAAAATTTAAATTAATAAAATAGTTGCTGTTTTGTAAAACCCATTAATCCAAAGTTCAAACATCAAGGAGAGCAACACATACATACTCAAAATAAAATCCCCTAATACAAGAACATTTTTAACAGAATTAATTATCAAGTTTTAAACACAAGTGGAAAATAGTAATTCAAAGGGGTTTTAGATGAGATTGGAAAAGAAAAGGAGTAAGGAGGTAGCATACCACACTTGCACACATCCACCACATCACATGATCTATCAGCCAAAACATCACACATGCAACTGAAAGTGCGTTATATCGGCTAGAGGGGGGTGAATAGGCGATTTTTACAAATTCATCACTTGAGGAATTTCAACTTTGAGGAATTTGAAATGTGATGAACAACTAACGGCGGGTTAAGTTCTCAAGTGCATGATGGACATAGTAACAACATAGTCTTCATGATGAAATGAAACAAGCACAACATTGAATAGCGTGATACAGGATAAGCAGTGATGAACAAGGTAACTTGAAGAATTTGACGTGAGGAATTTGTGAAAGTCTTCAGTCAAATTCTTCAAACAGTAACAATCAATTTCATCAACAGTTTTATGAGGAATAGGGAGGTTGAGGAAATAGAACCAGGTAGCTTGATGGAGACAATGGTTTGATGACCCAGTTCCAACTGCTGTGACAGTTGTACGTCTGGTTTGAGTAGCCTGGTATCTAAAACAGAGGACACATAGTCCTAGGACACACAGTCCTTACTGTATTCTCCTTGAGCTAAGGTCACACAGTCCTCGCCCAAAACTCGTGGTAAGTCTTCAGGGTAGACTTCCAAAACCCTCACAAACTGGTCACCCGGCGATCCACAATTTACTGTTGGATGCTCTAGACCGAGGTCACTTCGTGGTCTCCAATTGACTGCAGGATCACTAGACCATGACGCCTAACCGTCTGGAGGATGCATGGTCCTCAAAGGTAACAAGCGTTGGTTCCACACAGGAAATTCTCTAGTGATGCTCAATCACTTTGGGTTTTTGTGGTTTGGTTGTAGGTTTTTCCTCACTGATGATTTTCTCTCGAAGTGCTTGGAGGATGGGTTGCTCTCAAATGACAAGTGTCAGTTCTTGTTGGGGAACGTCGCATGGGAAACAAAAAAATTCCTACACGCACGCAGATCTATCCATGGTGATGAGCATCTATGAGAGGGAGAGTGGATCTACGTACCCTTGTAGATCGCTAAGCGGGAACCATTACGCTGTGGTGTTCCGGGTGGTGTCAACTGTGAAACAATTCCACATTATCTTAAGTGACTGCCAAACTCATAACTCAGATATTCACCTCCTCGATCAGATCGTAGAAATTTAATCTTCTTGTTACGATGATTCTCAACTTCACTCTGAAATTGCTTGAACTTTTGAAACGTTTAAGACTTGTGTTATATTAAGTAAATATACCCATATCTACTTAAGTCATCAGTGAAGGTGAGAAAATAACGATATCCACCGCGCGCTGCAACATTCATTGGACCGCACACATCACTATGTATGATTTCCAATAAGTCACTTGCCCGTTCCATTGTTCCAGAGAACGGCGTTTTAGTCATCTTGCCCATGAGGCATGGTTCACATGTGTCAAGTGATTCAAAATCAAGTGACTCCAAAAGTCCATCAGCATGGAGCTTCCTCATGCGTTTTATACCAATATGACCTAAACGGCAGTGCCACAAGAAAGTGGTACTATCATTATCAACTCTACATCTTTTGGCATCAATGTTATGAACATGTGTGTCATCACTATCAAGATTCAATATGAACAAATCCCTAACATTGGGTGCATGAACATAAAAGATATTACTCATATAAATAGAACAACCTTTATTCTCTGATTTAAATGAGTAACCTTCTCGCAAGAAACAAGATCCAGATATAATGTTCATGCTTAACGCAGACACTAAATAACAATTATTCAGGTTCATCACTAATCCTGATGGTAATCGAAGAGAGAGCGTGCCGATGGCGATCACATCAACCTTGGAACCATTTCCCACGCGCATCGTCACTTCGTCCTTTGCCAGCCTTCGTTTATTCCGTAGTTCCTGCTTTGAGTTGCAAATGTGAGCAACCGAACCGGTATCAAATACCCAGGCACTACTACGAGAGCTAGTAAGGTACACATCAATAACATGTATATCATATATACCTTGTTTGTCGTTGGCCGCCTTCTTGTCAGCCAGGTACCTGGGGCAGTTCCGCTTCCAGTGACCATTTCCTTTGCAATGAAAGCACTCAGTTTCTGGCTTAGGTCCATGCTTAGGCTTCTTTGTAGGAGTAGCAACTGCTTTGCCATCCTTCTTGGTTTTACCCTTCTTGCCTTTGCCCTTGCCATTTTTCTTGAAACTAGTGGTTTTATTGACCATCAACACTTGATGTTCTTTCTGGATTTCAGACTCAGCGACTTTCATCATCGCAAACATCTCGGCGACTGACTTGTTCATCCCGTGCATGTTATAGTTCATCACAAAACTCTTGTAACTAGGTGGCAGTGATTGGAGAACTCAATCAATGATCGCCTCTTGCGGAAGGGCAATTCCCAACTCAGCTAGACGGTTTGAGTACCCAGACATTCTGAGTATGTGCTCACTGATAGACCCGTTCTCCTCCATCTTGCAAGCATAGAATTTATCGGAGGTCTCAAACCTCTCGATCCGGGCATTCTTTTGAAAGATAAACTTCAACTCCTGGAACATCTCATATGCTCCATGACGTTCAAAACGTCTTTGAAGTCCCGGTTCTAAGCCATAGAATATTGCACACTGAACTATTGAGTAGTCTCCAGCACGAGCCTCCCAAGCGTTCTTAACGTCTTCGGAGGTCATGTCTTCTGGTTGGTCACCAAGCGGTGCATCAAGGACATATTGTTTCTGGGAAGCCGTGAGGATAATCCTCAGATTACAGGCCCAATCAACAAAGTTACTTCCATCATCTTTCAACTTAGCTTTCTCTAGGAACGCATTAAAATTCAGGGGTGCTACTGCGCGAGCCATTGATCTACAACATAAATATGCAACGGTTACTTAGACTATTGTTCAAGATAATGAGTTTAGTTAATCAAATTACTAAAGCTCCCACTCAAATTGACATCCCTCAGGTCATCTGAGTGTCACATGATCCAAATTCACCAACTCAAGTCCGATCATCACGTGAGTTAAGGTGGCTTCAATGGTGAACATCATTATGTTGATCATATCTACTATATGACTCATGTTCGACCTTTCGGTCTCTTGTGTTCCGAGGCCATGTCTGTACATGCTAGGATCGTCAAGGTTAACCCGAGTGTTCTACACATGCAAATCTGGCTTGCACCTTTTGTATGTGAACGTAGAGTCTATCACACCCGATCATCACGTGGTGTCTCGACACGACGAACTTTCGCAACGGTGCACACTCGGGGAGAACACAATTTATCTTGAAATTAAGTGAGGGATCACCTTATAATGCTACCGTCGTTCTAAGCAAAACAAGGTGCATAAAAAGATTAACATCACATGCAAATCATAAGTGACATGATATGGCCATGATCTTGTGCTTTTGATCTCCATCATGAAAACACCGGCATGATCTCCATCGTCACCGGCATGACACCATGATCTCCATCAACGTGTCGCCATCGGGGTTGTCGCGCCCAACATGCTTCTACTACTATTGCTACCGTAGCGATAAACTAAAGCATTAGATAGCGCTTAATGATTGACACGCAGGTCATACAATAATTAAAGACAACCCTATGGCTCCTGCCGGTTGCCCTACTCATCGACATGCAAGTCGTGATAATCTATACATCACATGATCATCTCATACATCACATATATCACATCATGTAATTGGCCATATCATATCACAACATACCCTGAAAAAACCAGTTAGACGTCCTCTAATTGTTGTTGCATGTTTTACGTGGCTGTTACGGGTATCTAGCAAGAACAATTCTCATCTACGCAAAAACCACAACGGTGATACACTAGTTGCTTTTCAACCTTATCAAGGACCGCCTTTGTCGGATCCGATCCAACTAAAGTGAGAGAAACTATCACCCGCAAGCCATCTATGCAACAAGTTGCGGTTGAGGGAACCGGTCTCTCGTAAGCGTACGAGTAATGTTGGTCCGGGCCACTTCATCTCACAATACCGCTAAATCAAAATCCGACCAAGGGAGGAAGCAATCTAAGCATCAACGCCCACAAACCTTTTGTGTTCTACTCGAGATCTCATCGACACATAGACCTAGCTCACGATGCCATTGTTGTGGAACGTCGCATGGGAAACAAAAAATTTCCTACGCGCACGCAGATCTATCCATGGTGATGAGCATCTATGAGAGGGAGAGTGGATCTATGTACCCTTGTAGATCGCTAAGCTGGAAGCGTTAAGAAACGCAGTTGGTGTAGTCGAACGTCTTCGCGATCCAAATCGCCAGCGTCCCATGATCTAATCACAAACAGTCCCGCGATCTCGTCACAATCCGTCCCGCGATCCAATCACGAACGTCCCGTGGCCTTGATCACGATCCTTCCGATCTAGTACCGAACGGACGACACCTCCGCGTTCAGCACACGTACAGCTTGATGACGATCTCCACCGTCTCGATCCAGCAAGAGGAGGTGGAGAGGAGGAAGAGTTCACCGACAGCGTGACGGTGCTCCAGTGATGGTGGTGGAGCAATTCCGGCAGGGCTTCGCCTAAGCAGTACAGAAATCAGATCTAGAGGAAAAACTATGCACTGGTGGAACGGGTAGCACGTGGCCGTAAATTCTGTGCAAAAACCCTCTATTCCACCAGTATATATAGGAGGAGAGGAGAGGCAGCCTTGGCGCAAGGGCAAGGCCCTCTTGGAGTCGGCCGAAGCCAAGGAGGAGGAATCCTACTCCTCCTCCAATCCTAGTAGGAGTAGGACTCTCCCTTTTTTTTGCCTTTTTCCACTCTTTTCTCTTTGGGACTCTTCCAGAGCCGCATGGGCCTGTTGTGGCTATTCCACCAGCCCACTAAGGGCTGGTTAATATCTTTCCACATCCCATGAAGCCTCTTGGGTCGAAATACCCCTCCCGGAGGTCTCCCGGTACACTATCGGCACTCCCGGTACACTACCGATAAGCCCGGAACTTTTCCGGTGACCAAAATAGGACTTCCTATATACGAATCTTTACCTCCAGACCATTCCAGAGCTCCTCGTGACGTCCAGGATCTCATCCGGGACTCCGAACAAACTTTGGTCACCACCATACATAACTCTACACTACCGAAACGTCACCAAACCTTAAGTGTGTAGACCCTGCGGGTTCGAGAACTATGTAGACATGACCGAGACACCTCTACGGTCAATAACCAATGGTGGGACCTGGATGTCCACATTGGTTCCTACATATTCTACGAAGATCTTTATCGGTCGAACCTCTATGTTAAGGATTCAGTTAATCCCGTATGATGTTCCCTTTGTTCTTCGGTATGTTACTTGCCCGAGATTCGATCGTCGGTATCTCCATACCTAGTTCAATCTCGTTACCGGCAAGTCTCTTTAATCATTCCGTAATACAAGATCACGCAACTAACAATTAGTCGCATTGCTTGCAAGGCTCATTGTAATGTTGTATTACCGAGTGGGCCCTGAGATACCTCTCTGTCACACGGAGTAACAAATCCCAGTCTCGATCCATGCCAACTCAATAGATACCATCGGAGATACCTGTAGAGCACCTTTATAGTCACCCAGTTACGTTGCGACGTTTGATACACACAAGGCACTCCTCCGATATCCGTGAGTTGCATGATCTCATGGTCATAGGAACACATACTTGACATGCAGAAAACAGTAGCAATAAATTGACACGATCATATGCTACGTTTGTAGTTTTGGTCTTGTCCATCACATCATTCTCCTAATGATGTGATCCCATTATCAAATGACATCACATGTCAATGGCTAGGAAACCTTGACCATCTTTGATTAATGAGCTAGTTCACTAGAGGCACACTAGGGACACAGTATTGTCTATTTATCCACACATGCAATGTGTTTCCAACCAATTCAATTATAGCATGGATAATAAACGATTATCATGAACAAGGAAATATAATAATAAATACTTTATTTATTGCCTCTAGGGCATATTTCCAACACTTCTCTCTCGGAGCAGCCAACCAGCTAGTGGTTGTGGGGGTCGGCTATTTATAGCCAGGGTGCAATTTGACATGATATGACATAAATGCCCCCAATCATATGACCGTTATGTGGATAGATGTGAATGGGGACATCTGGCACTAAGCACATCAATGGTTGGATTTTTGAACTATGAAAGTCCTCAGACATATCATGTTTCTCACTTGTAGGCAATTCGCACTGGCAAAATCCTAACTCCTCAGTCAGATCAATTTCCTCAGGGACCAGAAGAACCTCGTCTCTGTCACTGAAGAACTTGTCTGAGCCGTAAGAGATTTCCAAAGGCTTCACTCGAAGGATTCTATAGGTTGACGATTATGGAGTTGAGCATGAGTTGGAAATATCCTTAGTATTACCTCGACCCCCTTTAACTCAAGGAAAAGGAAATGAAACTACGAAAACAAAAGTCTTCATGCTTCGTGTTCCTCGTTCATATCTTCAAAGTCACACCGACTTTGTTCATCTACAAAGTCTTCACAAAGTCTTCACCAAAGTCTTCATAAAGTCTTCAGCAAAGTCTTCACGTGAAGACATACATTTTTAGGGGTCGATAATCTCCGAATATATCAAACTCCTCAGCAACTTATAGAACCTGTGTACACTCACAAACACATTAGAACCTTAACCTATAAGTCTTCAATACACCAAAATCACTAAGGGGCACTAGATGCACTAACAATCTCCCCCTTTTTGGTGATTGATGACAAACAGGTTAAGTTTTCAACGGGGATAAACATATATAGTGAAAGTACAGAGTTTGAGGAATTTGAGCATATGATATGAAGAATTTAAAATGCGTGAAGAAAATGGGATCTGACGAAATTCAGCATGTATGCATTAAGGTACTTTTAGGAAATAACTTTACGAGGAAATAGTTCAAAAATGTCAGACTGCCATCGGACATAAGTTTACAACTCAATCAACAAAAGTTTCGGAAGAACAAGAGTTGTAACTTAAACAATAATAGCCCTTAAATATAGACCCGCTTGAAGACTAACTCAAATTTTCTCCCCCTTTGTCATCGAAGACAAAAAGGGAAGAAAAGGTGATGACTAACGCTCCCTTGAAGAATTTCATCTTGTTGGTGAAGAAGGAGCGCCAGCGTTGTCGGGGTCGTTGGTTGAAGCAAGGCCAGCAGCAGTGTCTTCAATGTCTTCATCTTCAGCGTGCTCACGTGATGAAGAATATGAACTTGTGACCATCAGAGGAACTTGGACTTTCTTGAACTTCTTCTGAGGACAGCGAGCGAAGTCAGGATATTCCTCAAGGTTCAGCTCATCCAATTCGTCAGAAGACATGATGTGATTCAGCACAGCCCAAGAGCACTTGAGGTTTTCATGAGCATAGTAGTGGTTCCTCTTGACAATGTTCTGTGTCACAGTCATATTTTGCACAATGTATCCAAGTTGACGTTTGACCTACTTGTGATTTCGATCGACCTTCTGATGAAGACTTAGAAGAAGCTCACGATCAGTCGTCACAGGAGGAGCAGTTCCCTGAGGCTTTTGTGAGAGGTTTTGGTAGAGGAATCCTGAGTGGCAGAGTCATCATTGGTGCAGTAGGATGCTGCTTGACAAAACTGACCATCCAATGGACGAGTGCCTTGGTCAATGACATCCTTGCCTTTTCCTTCATCGATTGTGCTCTTGATGACTTCAATCGAGGGCAGAAAGCTGAAATGATTCTGGAAGTCAGCCTGGAAGAGTATTGAAGCCTTTGCTTTGATGAAATGCATAATCCAGGGAGCAAAAGGCTTCAACTCAAATGGTGACATAGCAGCATCGGCCAGAGTCCTCATGAAGAAATCGTGAAAGTTGATAGGAATTCCATGGATGATGTTGAAAAGCATATTCTTCATAATTCCTTCCACTTCTTCTTCAGAGTTATGGCCCTTCTGAGGACATAGAGTGTGTGTGTGAGGATTCTGTAAACAGTCCTGGCAAATATAGCAAGTCCTTCACAAGGAAGGTTGTCCTGTGAGACGTTCCAGGAGCCAGTTTCTTTATCAGCACATTCATCATTTGATTTGGCAGTGGTGGATCATTGAATAGACAGCGTGCTTCTTCTGAAGGAATTGGAACTGGGACAGACTGAAGCAATTCTGAAGAACATGCAGTGTAATGTTTTGTCCCTGTCATCCAGTCCAAGACCCAGGAGTTGACATCTGAGGAATTTCCACTTATGTAAAGTGTGGCATAGAACTGAAGAATCAGCTCCTTGTTCCAGTCACAGACATCGACACAGAAGGGGAGTAAACCAGCATCATGAAGAACTTGAAGAACTGGGGTGAATGATGGAATAGACTTCATGTCCACATGAGGAATGTTGTGATGCTCGAAGATTTTCTTCTTGTCACAGAGAACAGAGGCATAGTAGTTCATCTGTGAAGCTGTCCAGAATCTTGAGCGACCACCTCGACCAGAATCATAAGGATTAGGTCCTGTGAAGAACATGTGCTCGTTGAAGAAATTGGTCTTGAGGAATTTGGGGCGACCTGAGCCTTTGAATGGCATTTTCTGCTTAGGATGCAGATTTGGCTTAAGGCACCCTTTGATTTTCGTGGGAATGTGAGGAACAAGCTGGAGAGCAGGTTCCTTAGTTGCTTGAGGAGCTTCATTTTCATCAGCTGTTGCAACTAGAACTTCATCAGTGATCTGAACTGTCATACTGGCAGATTCATCGTGAATTTCCTCAGTTGGGGCAGTAGTTGTTTCTTCGCTCTCTAGTAGGTACAGATGTTCAGAATCTTCTGGAATTTCTTCAGTCTGTGCAGACGACTGAGGAATAAGCATCACAAGAGTTGTCATTGGGGAATGTGGATGGGCTGCATCCCAAAATTCATCATGGATTTCTGGGGTGTTGCTTCCAATGTCAATTTCTTCATCCATTTCTTCAACACCAGCTTCTTCAGCAGTTAACAGAAGCTGGGGCGATGATACCTTGGGGGTTGATGCAGTGTCATCAATTACAATTTCATCATCAATGGGCTGTGAGGAAGCAGCCGAATGATGGTCTTCTTCATCCTCAGGGATTACATACTCCACTCCGTAGGGCACGATTGCATAGGCTGCTGCCGAGGAAATTGGAGTTGCATCAATTGGAGTTGCTGAGGAATTGGATGAAGTTTTCAACTTCTTCAAAATGGGGCATCAGTAGCTGATGCTTTTCTCTTGAGAGAATTTTCCTCAGCGGAGACAGTTTCTTCAGGAACGACTGATGCAGCCGCCCTAGGTGATACAGTTTCTTCAGGCACAGCAGTTTCTTCATCTGGCCTTTCATATTCCTCAGGCACAACATTGACGGTTGCCCTAGCAAGTTCATCAGTGGTCTGAGTTTCCTCAGCAGCACTGGCAGTGGCTTCTGATGCAGAAGCTTTCCTTGGAGCAGATTCATCAGGCATAGCATTTTCCTCAGCAGCCTGAGGAATTTCATCTGCAGTCTGAGGAATTTCTTCAGACTGAGGCTCTTGGGGTTGCGATCGAGCAGCAATCCTGGTGTTGTGGTCCTTCACAGCAGCTTGAGCTGCTCTGACAAATCTGACCTTAGTTCCCTTCCACTCAGCGTCATATCTCTCTTGATCCTTAGAGAGAGTGTGGATCTCTTGCTGAACAGTGAGTAGCAGTATAGGAGTCAGGTTCATCACATTATCGCGGAGGAACTTCTCTTTGCGAGCTCTGTTTCTTCTTGCTCTCAGAGCTTGCTCTCTCTTCCACTTCTCCATAGAGATGAAGTGGGTGAGGACATGATCTACTGCCGGAGGCAGTTTTAGAGAAGCGACAGGAGTGTTTGGGTCTTCATGCCAAATATTGATGAAACTCAGGATCGTCTTAGGATCCAGCAGAAGAGGAATGGCACTTCCCTTTGTAGAGGCAACTTTTAGCTGACTTTGTCTGATGATTTCCTCAAGTTCCTCATCATCAGCTTCATCATCAGCTTCATCATCATCACCCTCTAAGGAACCTGAGGGGATGGTTACCACAGTCTTGCTTGTGTGAGGACTTGGCCTTTGACCACGTCCGGCTGTTGTCTTCTGCTTCAGAGCAGAGGGACTGGTTGAGGACTTTGCAGTGTTGGAAGGACTGGTTGTGAGCTTTGGTTTCTTTTTGGAACCATCAGTCCTTTTGCATGTTGCCAACTACACTGGAGTTGAGGACTTTGTAGCTGCATCTGATGACTGAGCAGTAATAGTTCCAGGTGCTGAAGGCTTTCTGGGCTGAGGCCTTTGACCTTGAGGAATTGGTACTGAAGACTTTGAGGTACCAATCTTCAGAGCAGTTTTCTTCATCGGTTTCTTCGGAGCACTTGCAGAGGCTCCGGTAGTGGCAGCAGCAGTAGCAGAATCCTCATTGAATTTCCTCACTACATCCTTGGCTTTTCTAGCCAATTTGGCTTGTTGCTTTTCCCAGAGATGAGGAAAGTCCTCACCTGTTTTGAGGCTAGTTGGATCAGCTGTCTGATTCTGAGCCAAAGGAGGCCTGTTGCATGGTGGTTTCACAGCGAATTTCATCATGTACTTTGGAGTGACATAACGATATTCTTTCCATTCCTTGGCCCATCTCCTCTCAATCTTCTGTAGACGGATTTTCCTCTGCTTGGTCGTCTCTTTTCCATGTGTGTCTTCGTCAGGTGTGCAATAGCCATCATATATTTCATCAGGGATCTCGAAAGCAGTTTGCACATCTGGCTTCTTTCCTCCTTTCTGAGTTTTCTTTCCACCGGACATTTTCTTCAGTTGAGGAATATGAACTCTTGAAGACTCTGAAGAGGTGCACAGTTTTTCTTCAAGTAGCGCTGCAAATGAGTTAAGTTGATGAGAACCTAGTGATTCATCAACATACATTGTGTACCTGTGAATAGAGTATAGGTGCGAGGAATTTGAAGAGGTCATATGCGTTCTTAGAAATTTGAAGAAAAATATGTTTGAGGAATTTGACCATGGATGTCTTGAGGAGTTTCACTAAGTGTTCTTTGTCTCAGGTTCCAGAGTTGTGCAAATTTGAGAATTCACACAATTGAGGAATCTTGAAGAAAATTATTACTTAGGGAAAATCATCAAGTGTGAGGAGATGTAAGGTGCTTGAAAATTGAATCTATAACGAATAAACACCGTTTGAGGAAAAGTAGAGTCAAATGAAGAACAAACTAGGGTAGTAAAAGTAAATTTTAATTACCCTAGTGAAGAACACGACGAACATAGAGGTGGAATGGGGAGGTTCGTCCGTTCAGATCTCTCACGCCCTAACTTGGCAGAGGGAGAAAGCTACATCGGCGGCAGGATGAAGACTTTCGTGGCCGGTGTGAGTACGGCGATGACGAGGTTGAGGCAGGGAAGCTCTTTCTCACCGGCGACGATGACTTTAGCGGAGGCGCTAGGCAGGAGCTCAGGAGAGGTAGGGGAGGAGAGTAACCAAGCTCAGCTGTAGGGAAGGGGTTATTTATAGAGAGAGTGAAAACGGATCTTCCCGAGGATTTTGGACAGGTCTACCCCTGACTCTTGCTCTCCTTGCGACAGGTGTCACCCACGTTCTGAGCAGTGGAGATTTGGGGGGATCGTGGGTTATCCAGTCGCTGGAATAGGAACCGTTTGTGCGGGAACCGCCGAAAATTTTGGTAGAGAAGATTTAAAGTTTTCATTCGCAAATTCTTCAGCTGTCAAGGACACAGTGAAGACTTTGAACGAGTTTCAAAGTAGAACGCATATGATGAATTTGTGAACAGACTGGGTTGAGTTTAGCATAGATGAGAAGGGGTCCGATCACATTCACTTAGATGAAAAATCAACTTGAAGAATTTAGCAATAAGTGAATGCTATTGAGGACATTAAAAAACTCAAATATTAATATATATATATATATATGTGTGTGTGTGTGTGTGTGTGTATATAGTCAATGAAGTACATGAGTCTCAAAGTTTTTAAAGAATTTGAAAGTTGAGGAATTTGAAAACTTGAGGAATTTCCAAATTTGAGGAAATTGACGGTTTGACGAATTTGCAAAGAAAAGGCAATTCCTCAATTTTGAAGAATTTCAACTTTTGGTTGGTTGCGTGACCCACCGTATAAGAATGATGATTTCAGACACCGTGTACAATTGTCATAGGGTTCTGAGAATCAATTTCTTCGTTAATTTCTTCAAACTTAGAGAGTTATTCTTCATTGTTTGAAGAAAAACGTTACTTCGTGTGTTGCACATCTAAGTCATCAATTTTGCATAAGTGTTAGGATGTGTGTTCTTCTTTAAAGAACATTCGAAGATTCTAAGATATTTAGCTCACACCGCAACTTGCAAAATCTCTTTTCATCCAAGGGCTTTGTGAAGATATCGGCCAGTTGTTCTTCAGTGGGAATGTGGTCGATGAAGATATCGCCCTTGAGTACGTGGTCTCGAAAAAAGTGATGACGAATCTGGATGTGCTTGGTCTTGGAGTGCTAAACTGGGTTGTATGCAATCTTGATGGCGCTCTCGTTGTCACAGTAGAGAGACACATTCTTCAACTTGATGTCATAGTCCTTGAGGGTTTGCTTCATCCATAGTAACTGAGCACAACACGAGCCAGCAGCAATGTACTCAGCTTTAGCAGTGTAGAGAGACATGTAGTTTTGCTTCTTCGAGGACCAGCAGACTAAGGATCGTCCGAGGAAATGACATGTGCCTGAGGTTGACTTGCGATCCACGCGATCACTAGCATAGTCAGCGTGAGAGTATCCGACGAGGTGAAGATTTGAGCCCTTGGGATACCATAATCCAAGTGTTGGTGTGTGAGCTAAGTATCGAAGAATATGTTTCACAGCCTTATGGTGTGATTCCTTCGGTGTTGCTTGGAATCGAGCACACATGCAAACACTTAGCATTATATCAGGCCTAGATGCACATAAATACAATAAAGAGCCAATCATGGAACGGTATACCTTCTGATCGAAATCTTTACCATTTTCGTCAGTGCAGAGGTGTCCTTTTGAGGGCATTGGAGTTTTGACGCCTTTGCAATCTTGCATGTCGAATTTCCTCAGAACATCCTAGAGGTATTTCTCTTGTGAGATGAAGATGCCGTTATCTTGCTGACGAATTTGAAGACCTAAGAAGAATTTCAATTCTCCCATCATAGACATTTGATATTCTTCACTCATCATATAGGCAAATTCATCACTGTAACGTTTGTCAGTACATCCAAATATAATATCATCAACGTATATTTGGCATATGAACAGTTTATGGTCATAGGATTTTGTGAAGAGTGTTGGATCGAGTGAATCGGGTTTGAAGCCTTTCTTCATGAGGAATTCCTTCAGTGTGTCATACCACGCCCGTGGTGCCTGCTTGAGGCCGTAGAGGGCCTTGTTGAGTCTGAAGACTTTGTCAGGATGCTTAGGATCTTCAAAACCTGGGGCTTGAGCAACATATACTTCTTCCTCAAGCTTACCATTGAGGAATGCACTTTCACATCCATTTGATATAAGATGATATTATGATGGTTAGCATATGCAAGCAATATTCCAATAGCTTCAAGTCTAGCAACAGGTGCAAATGTTTCATCAAAAACAATTCCTTCAACCTGTGTGTAGCCTTGTGCTACAAGACGAGCCTTATTCCTCACCACAAGGCCATTTTCATCTTGCTTGTTGCGGTAGATCCACTTGGTACCAATAATGTTATGTTTGCGAGGATCTGGTCGTAGGACAAGTTCCCACACATTGTTGATCTTGAATTGATGCAATTCCTCTTGCATGGCTTGAATCCACTCAGGCTCCTTAAATGCTTCATCAACTTTGATGGGCTCTATGATAGAGACAAAAGCAAAATGCCCACAAAAGTTAGATAAATGAGAAGCTCTTGAATGTGTGAGAGGACCTGGTGCATTGATGTCATCGATGATTTTGTCAATTTGCACTTCATTTGCTACTCTTGGATGAGCAGGCTGACGGAGTTGAGGATTTTCATCAGCACCGTTTTCTTCAGGTACATCAGCATGAGAGTCTTAATTTGATGGAATCACTTCCTCAGTAGGAATGACATCTTCAGTTGCCTTCAGCTTGATAGATTCCTTAGGAGATTGTTCATCTAACATAGAAGGCAGGTGCTCTCTTTGCGAGCCATTAGTTTCATCGAACCGCACATCTACAGTTTCAACAACTTTGTGATGAAAGGTGTTGAAGACTTTGTAGGTGTGCGAGTCCTTTCCATAACCAAGCATAAAACCTTCATGTGCTTTTGGTGCAAACTTAGAACTATGGTGAGCATCCCTGATCCAGCATTTCGCACCGAAGACTTTGAGATAACTTACATTGGGTTTCTTGCCTGTCATGAGCTCATATGAAGTTTTCTTGAAGAATTTGTCAAGATATACCCTGTTGATGATGTGGCACGCAGTATCAATTGCTTCAGGCCAAAAACATCGAGGAGTCTTGTATTCATCAAGCATGGTTCGAGCCATCTCAACAAGAGTCCTATTCTTGCGTTCCACGATGCCATTCTTGCCTTTTCCTTTGTCAGCATAGGTGATGTGCTTCAGATGAAATGGAGCAAGTGGCAAATTCATCAGAAGACTCTTGTCACCAGTCATGTGGTTTGTGCATCCACTATCGAGGACCCACTCAGTAGCTTTTGGAGTGTCATCCTGCAGATGAATTAGTACATCTTACAAACTCATATGCTTCAGAGTGAAGAATATGATATCAATTTCATCAAGCAGAATTTCATCACATAAGATAGTAAGCAGGTAGAGTGAGGATGTGAGAAATGAGGAATTCATTTCAACATGGTTAGCTTGCGTCCTTTCAAGCATTTTCTTCAGGTCTCCAGCAAATTCATCAGATGTTTAATTTCATCTGGAGACCTGACCCTGCATAAGATGTCAGTTTGATTTCTTCACCACCCACATCTGGAGGGGTGGCAAAGAATTCATCAGTCTGCGAGCACCATATGAGAAGGGAGACATTGAAGCAAGTGCGCTTCGTTTCACAGGGCGAGGGTTAGAGTACTCATATGAATAAGCAGAGAAATTCTTCGAGGACTTATGAAGACAATGGTTTGAGGAATAATGTACATATTCATAACTCTTAGGTTTTCCCTGCAAAACAGAATCATTAGCCCGAGAATGATGATTTTGACCAGATGAGGAATTTGGTCCAAGTGAAGATTTTGATCCTCTTGAGGAATTTGATATGGGGTTCCCATTCTTCAGGAGTGGTGTCGTGAGGACATACACTTGAAGATTTTGTAGATAGCTCTTGGGAACCCGGATTTTCTTCAATGGAGAGTCGTTCCTACAGTTAGTTCCAACAAATCTAGCAAATACTTCACCCTTCTGATTTTTGAAGAATTTGAAGTTGGAGTCAAGAGACTCATTAGAGGAATATGAAGTTTCACATGTAAAGCCAGATAAAGTAGATGGATCTACAGGTGATCCTTTTGCAGCAACCCATGAGGTTTTGGGGTACTGCTCAGGTGTCTAGTAGGATCCATCAGCGTTGAGTCTCCTCACAAAGGCAATACCCTCTTTCCTAGGGTTCTTGTTCAGAATCTGCTTTTTGAGGACATCACAAAGGGTTTGATGCCCTTTAAGACTTTTGTACATGCCTGTCACATACAATTCCTTCAACCCTGCATTGCCATCAGTGATACTTGTGGTATCCTTAGGTGAGGAATTTGAAACCACTGGAATAGTTGAAGAATTTGCAGCAGTAGAAGCATTTGAGCATTCAGGTGAAGAATTAGTAGTTTCACGTTCTATGCATTTCAAACAAGGTGGAACAAATTCTTCATGAGCGGTACTGATCCATTGAGCCAGTAAGGAATCGTTTTCCCTTTGGAGATCCACATGTGACACCCTCAGTTTCTCAAGATCTTCCTTTCTTTGAAGAAATTCATAAGAAAACTTCTCATGATCAACTAAGAGGTCATTATGATGACTCTGAAGGTTATCATACTTTGTCTGAAGACTTTTGAGATCGACAGACAGAGTTTGAGTCCGATCCACTTCATGGTTTAACAGATCATCGCTTTTGTCTAGCATTTTCTGAAGTTTTTCAAGTGCACTTTGTTGCTTAGTGGCAATTTTAACAAGTTTAGCATAGCTGGGTTTCACATATTCATCAGATTCACCTTCACCTGATTCAGATGAGGAATGATGTTTTTGTACCTTTGAGCTTTTTGCCATGAAGCAGTAGGTGGGAGCACAATCATCATTGCTGACGTCAGAGTCGCTGGAGTAGGCATGTTCTTCATCGTTGAAGATGGACTTGCCAACGAAAGCGGTAGCGAGAGCAAGGATAGCAACACCAGATTCTGATTCCTCCTCAGATTCCTCATCTTCTTCATATTCTTCAGATTCTTCCTCAGAATCCATTTCCTTGTCGATGAATGCTCTAGCTTTTCTGGAACCATTCTTCTTGTGCTTTAAGGACTTTGAAGATGAGGACTTTGCAGATGAGGACTTTGAAGATTTCTTCTTTATCTTCGAGTCATCGGAACTATCATCCTTGTATTTCTTCTTCTTCTCTGAATCTTTTTCCCAGAGAGGACAGTCAGAGATAAAGTGGCCAGGCTTTTTGCAACGATGACAGATTCTCTTCTTGTAGTCTTCTGAGGAATCTGATTTCCTCAAGCCACTTCTTGATGACTTTCCAAATCCACCTCTCCTTGAGAATTTCTGTAATTTCCTCACAAGCATAGCTAGTTCCTGACTTAGTTCTTCAGGATCACCAAGGCTGCTGTCAGAATCTTCTTCTTCAGATGTGGAAATTGCTTTTGCCTTCAGAGCACGAGATCTTCCATAGCTTGGCCCGTAGAGGTCTCTCTTTTTTCAGCTTGTTGGAATTCATGAGTATTGAGTCTTTCCAGAATATCAACAGGATCAAGAGCTTTGTAGTCTCCACGTTCTTGAATCATCAAAACCAGAGTATCAAATGAGGAATCGAGTGATCTCAGCAGTTTCTTCACCACCTCATGGTCAGTGATATCAGTGGCACCCAGTGCTTGAAGTTCATTGGAGATATCAGTGAGACGATCAAAAGTTTGCTGAACATTTTCATTGTCAAGCCTCTTGAAGCGGTTGAAGAGATTCCGAAGAACATCAACACGAGAGTCACGTTGAGTGGAGACACCTTCGTTGACTTTGGACAGTCTATCCTAGATAAGCTTAGTAGTCTCCAAAGCACTCACTCTGCCATACTGACCTTTGCTCAGATGGCTAAAGATGATATTCTTCGCTTGAGAGTCGAGTTTCTTGAATCTCTTCCATCAGCAGCTGTAACAGTGGGAGCGACAGAAGGCACACCATTTTCCACGACATACTAGAGATTGTTGTCAATAGCTTCAAGGTGCATACGCATCTTATTCTTCAAGTAGGGGTAGTCCGTCCCATCGAAGGTAGGACAGCCCGCGGAAACCTTGATCGTACCTGCAGTCGACATAACTAGAACTCCAGGTGGTTAAACCTAAATCACACAGAGCGAGGGAGTACCTGCTCTAATACCAATTAAAAGTGCGTTATATCGGCTAGAGGGGGGTGAATAGGCGATTTTACAAATTCATCACTTGAGGAATTTCAACTTTGAGGAATTTGAAATGTGATGAACATCTAACAGCGGATTAAGTACTCAAGTGCATGATGGACATAGTAACAGCATAGTCTTCATGATGAAATGAAACAAGCACAAACATTGAGTAGCGTGATACAGGATAAGCAGTGACGAACAAGGTAACTTGAAGAATTTGAGGTGAGGAATTTGTGAAAGTCTTCAGTCAAATTCTTCAAACAGTAACAATCAATTTCATCAACAGTTTTATGAGGAATAGGGAGGTTGAGGAAATAGAACCAGGTAGCTTGATGGAGACAATGGTTTGATGACCCAGTTCCAACTGCTGTGACAGTTGTACGTCTGGTTTGAGTAGCCTGGTATCTAAAACAGAGGACACACAGTCCTAGGACACATAGTCCTTACTGTATTCTCCTTCAGCTAAGGTCACACAGTCCTTGCCCAAAACTCGTGGTAAGTCTTCAGGGTAGACTTCCAAAACCCTCACAAACTGGTCACCCGGCGATCCACAATTTACTGCTGGATGCTCTAGACCAAGGTCACTTCGTGGTCCCCAATTGACTGCAGGATCACTAGACCATGACGCCTAACCGTCTAGAGGATGCACAGTCCTCAAAGGTAACAAGCGTCGGTTCCACACAGGAAATTCTTGAGTGATGCTCAATCACTTTGGGTTTTTGTGGTTTGGTTGTGCGTTTTTCCTCACTAATGATTTTCTCTCGAAGTGCTCGGAGGATGGGTTCCTCTCAAATGACAAGTGTCAGTTCTCTCTTGGAGCAGCCAACCAGCTAGTGGTTGTGGGGGTCGGCTATTTATAGCCAGGGTGCAACCTGACATGATATGACATAAATGCCCCCAATCATATGACCATTATGTGGATAGATGTGAATGGGGACAGCTGGCACTAAGCACAGCAAGGGTCGCATTTTCGAACTTTGAAAGTCCTCAGACATATCATGTTCCTCACTTGTAGGCAATTCGCACTGGCGAAATCCTAACTCCTTAGTCAGATCAATTTCCTCAGAGACCAAAAGAACCTCGTCTCTGTCACTGAAGAACTTGTCAGAGCCGTAAGAGATTTACAAAGGCTTCACTCGAAGGATTGTATAGGTTGAGGATTATGGAGTTGAGCATCGGTTGGAAATATCCTTAGTATTACCTCGACCCCCTTTAACAGTACGGTGTTTCCTATGACTCAAGGAAAAGGAAATGAAACTACGAAAAAAAAGTCTTCATGCTTCATGTTCCTCGTTCATAACTTCAAAGTCACACCGACTTTCTTCATCTACAAAGTCTTCACAAAGTCTTCACCAAAGTCTTCAGCAAAGTCTTCATGTGAAGACATACATTTTTAGGGGTCGATAATCTCCGAATATATCAAACTCCTCATCGACTTACAGAACCTGTGTACACTCACAAACACATTAGAACCTTAACCTATAAGTCTTCAATACACCAAAATCACTAAGGGGCACTAGATGCACTAACAGCAACTCACCTATATCACATCACACCACAACAGAAGCAACCATGGCAAGAAGTAATAAGCATATTTATGATGAGCATAATGGCATGATGCATGATGCATGAATGACAAGGGCAACTTATGACCATAACAAAGATGAAGGATCAATATGCAAGGTTACACATGAAAAGATATTACAGATAGGCCCCTGGAGCACTTGGGTTGTTACACATAAGCACCATTTTTCTGTATTTACCTGCTCACTTTAATAATATTGTAACCAACTATAAAAAAATGTGTCAACCAATAGTCGAACTTGAGCATAAAGAAACTGATTAAATAGTGTTGGTAGCACTAAAATGTCAAAAAGAGATGCAACAAGAACACTTCTGAGGTGATCAATACCATTGTAAAAATTCACAAAGTTGATTAAGTTGCATTTGTGTAGTGGATCTTCCATGGTGACATTATCTCTTCAAACACAAAATAAAACACATGTGATGTTCAGTTTGTTTTCTACATGGCAGTAGCATCACAAATGATAGCGAAGAAATCAAGTACTATTTACAATCTGTCCAAATCATCTAGTACGTCCATAATCTATCCAAATCATCTAGTACATTCATAATCTCTTCGAATTGAGGACTACGCACAATCTGTTCAATGTAAATACGGTGGAGCAAGACGCTGTGATGGTGGAGGAGGGCTCACCTTTAGGCCCGGGTCAAGGGGTGTGCGACCAATGTCAGCCGCACAGGGCCCCCGTATAGCAGGGACCCCGATTTATGGGAACTTCATACCTAGCAAGCTAATTTGATTGCTAATTAAAGGCTAAAGTCCTGGGTGAATACTTATTGTTTGCAACCCTTATCTTTTGCACCACTATTTACCAAGACGTGGTTTGGCAAGTCTCTAAAACAAAGCAGATCTAGTATTTACCCTAACGACGCAGCAGCGACTGGCAGCGGCTGGCCAACGATGCAAAAAAGGACCGGCAGCGGCACATGCCCAACGTAGGGAGGCACCATAACAGTGTGTTGTTGTAACATCCAGATGAGTGGCAACATCTAAGGCAAGCACACTACTATTTTTTGGCGACGCGCTAAGTCTTCTCAAATCAACCTTCAAAACAATTATAATCAAGGGCACTTCATCCTTCAGGACATGTGATTGCTTGTTGCCACATTCTTTTCTCAATCCCCATAATACTAATCAAGGGCACTTGGTCTTTCATCAATCTTCTCTCCGGGCTGCTCGCCTCTCCTCCAGTCCGCGCGACTCGTCCCGGAGCAATTTGACCAGGCTAAATTTGACATCAATCTCTCAAGGATCCTGGTAAGTTACTCAGTATTCCTAGTAGTTCTACCAATAATTTTCTGCTAACAGTATGATATATATCAATTGATCCATATCGCCATGTGTGCTCTACAAAACCATGTGGGAAATATAAATCTGTGGCTAACAAAAACGTCAGAAAAATAACAAACAGTGGATTTAACTCAATCTCAAAACACAATTATTATTTTTTATTACAGTAGTAAGCCTCATTTGGGAGTTCGGCATAGGGCCCCCGATTTTGACGGCCCGGCCCTCGTCATCTTGGATCGAGAAGGATGCCACAGTGGTGGAGGAGGGCTAGCGCAGGGAGGAAGGCCGGCACAGGGCGGGTCGGAGAAGGCGCAGGGAGGATGCCGCGGTGGTGGAGGAGGGGTGGCCTGACCTTGTACACTTCCGAGTGAAACACCTCGGCCGTAGCTAAGTTTCGCCCCTCCATTCGTACTGCTGGTATTACTGTCAGACTAATTCCCACGACACACTACAAGAAATATGCTAACTTGCGACCATCAATATTGGTCGCTAAATGGTCATTTTTTCCATTTTTGATCTTTTTGTGACCAAAAGAAGATGGTCAAAAGCTGAGCGTCTCTAATGGAAACAAACGACCAAAACAAAAGGTCATTGGTTCTACGACCAATTGTTTTGGTCACTCACAATCTGCCCACACCACATCCGATGAGACGTGGCAAGCTGACGTGGCAAAATTACGACCAAATTTAAAGGTCATTGATCAAAATCAGCCCGGTCCAGTTCGATGTCTATATGGGCCAATCCAACTAATTCAGCCAATTAATATATATTTTTCTCATTAATTTTTGTTAACTGCGTGGGCCAAGCCCAACAATTTGTCCCTTTTATTTTCTGGGCAATGGCGTTTCCACGGAACATTTCATTAGGCCTATTCTTTTGGTTTTTCAGATTGGGGGGACCGCAACCTTTTTAGAGCCCAAATATTATTTTATTCAGTAGAACATTTGGTCTTCTTCACTCACATATTTCAATTTACACATTTCAACAACAAACAATTAGGATTAAATTCATAAATCATTCAATCAAATACTGGCAACGACACAATACACATCGACACGTCCAACAAGTGTAGATACAATCAAAACAGATAGAGAAGCACCAAAACATGGTGGCAACATCAATTAATACTGTGGTGCACATCTCCAGGTTTCTTCTAATATTCTGTCAAAGCAGCAGCAGCCACGACGACATTTGGTCCTCATCGAGATAAACTATTAGTAAAATGCATTGGAAGTAAATAATATTCATTCAACAGACTATAATTTATACATCCATGCCCAAATGCCTCGGTTCAATAAAAACTAAGCATAGCATAGCAAAACTTCTAACAACTTGAATGCAATAGGTTGACCTAATGTTATTCTACAATAGTAACCTACAGGTACCCGTATGGTATATTGGTACAAGTGCAGGTAATGCAATGAACATCAATGTAACACATTCACAAGTCAATGCATTTAAATCCATGGGGGCACCGAACTGTATAACCATGCATGCCCAAAGGACGCAAAACAACACAAATAATGTCATAGAACAAGTGTACCAATAATTGCATTTAAGGAAAAGAAGAGGTGCATAGCACAGTGCAAGAGAATGACAGCAAAATTTCTCAATAGTATAGCAGGGTGAAATCGAATCACACCCAACAATAGTTGCAGCTACACCCAAATTAGAGGAGCTACAGAAGCAACACATATGGCCATGCTAGGAGGAAGAAGCGATGGGTCGAGGAAATTGTCTCACATACAGCAGCAGCGGGCAACAGGCGAAGTTGAGGTGGGTCGATGGCAAGAGCAGCTCGGGGACGTAGCCGGGGAAGATAGCCGGCAACAGTAGGTCTGTCACGTCCATGGCGTGCCTACAGTCGGTCACCCATTAAAGAAGCTAAAGGAGGTGGTGGGGCGGCTCAATAAAAGGGATGAACTATGATTAGCTCACAACATTAGTAAAATAATAAATATATAATTATACAGCATGGAAACTATAATTCAAAGAATTTTACTTTTAATTCATTATTTATAATGGTTACTTATTTATTCTGCAAGGAACCACAACATATTTCTACAGAAAAACAACATGCATCCAAACCAATCACCAAGCAAACAACGAGCTAGTTAATCTTATGCCAAAATAAAAAGATTCTTTGCTGCAAAAAAGTCAGCACGTATGTTTAATACAACAGTAAACAACACATGAGAGTTGTGGTGTATTAGATGTAGAACCTGCTAAGAAATTAACTGGTATAAACATTAAAAAATATTGTTTATCCACAAACAACACAAGCACTGCCCCATCCCCAAGTTTCAGTCGCATTCCTAATCAATGAATCAAAGGAGCATCTGTTGGAAATATGCCCTAGATGCAATAAAAAAGTGGTTATTATTATATTTTCGTGTTCATGATAATTGTCTGTTGTTCATGCTATAATTGTATTAATCAGAAACCGTAATACATGTGTGAATACATAGACCACAACATGTCCCTAGTGAGCCTATAGTTGGCTAGCTCGTTGATCAATAGATGGCCACGGTTTCATGGCCATGGACATTGTATGTCATTGATAACGGGATCACATCATTATGAGAATGATGTGATGGACAAGACCCAATCCTAAGCATAGCACAAGATCGTGTGGTTCGTCTGCTAAAGATTTTTTGATGTCAAGTATTATTTCCTTAGACCATGAGATTGTGCAACTCCCGGATACCGTAGGAATGCTTTGGGTGTGCCAAACGTAACAACGTAACTGGGTGGCTATAAAGGTGCACTACGGGTATCCCCGAAAGTATCTGTTGGGTTGGCATGAATTGAGACTGGGATTTGTCACTCCGTGTGACGGAGAGGTATCTTGGGGCCCACTCGGTAAGACAACATCACAACAAGCTTTGCAAGCACGGTGACTAAGTGTTAGTCATAGGATCTTGTATTACGGAATGAGTAAAGAGACTTGCCGGTAACGAGATTGAACTAGGTATAGAGAAACCAACGATTGAATGTCGGGCAAGTAACATACCGAAGAACAAAGGGAACAACATACGGGATTAACTGAATCCTTCACATAGAGGTTCAACCGATAAGATCTTCGTAGGCTATGTAGGAACCAATATGGGCATCCAAGTCCCGCTATTGGTTATTGACCATAGAGGTGTCTCGGTCATGTCTACATAGTTCTCGAACCCGCAGGGTCTGCACACTTAAGGTTCGGTGACGTTTCGATAGAATATAGTTATGTATGATGGTAACCAAAAGTTGTTCGGAGTCCCGGATGAGATTCCGGACGTCACAAGGAGTTCCGGAAGGGTCCGGAGATGAAGATTGATATATAGGAACTCCTGTTTTGGTCACCGGAAAAATTTTAGGCTTATCGGTAATGTACCGGGAGTGCCGGGAGGGTGCAGGGGGACCATCGGGAGAGGTATTTCGACCCAAGAGGGTGCATGGGCTATGGGAGGATGTTTACCAGCATTTAGTGGGCTGTCTAATCGCACAAGGAAGGCCCATGCGACTGAGGGAAAGAAAACCAAAGAAGGGAAGAGTCCTAAGAAGGGAAGGAGGGGAATCCTACTAGGAGTAAGATTGGAAGGTGGAAGCCTCCACCTCCTCCTCCCCACTCGGCGAACCCCAAGGGGGTTTCCCCTTGGGCTCAGGCTCTCCCCTCCCTCCTCCTATATATACTAGAGGGTTTTGGTGTTTTTGGACATTAGAATTCAGCCACGTCCAAACCCTACCTCTAGATCGTCTTTCCTCTAGTCTAGATCGGCGCTGCTTAGGGGAAGCCCTGCCGGAATAGCTCTACCACCATCACCATCACGCCATCGCGCTGTCGGAGAACTCGTCTACCTCTTCGCCTCCTCTTTCTAGATCAAGAAGGCGGAGATCGTCATCGATCTATAGGTGTGCTGAACGCGGAGGTGCCGTCCGTTCAATACTAGATCGGGACGGATCGTGGGACCGCTCGCGGGACTGTTCGTGGGACGGTTCGTGGGACAAATCTTCCACGATCTGAATCGCTACGAGTACGACTCCATCAACCGCGTTTCTTAACGCTTACCGTTGTGCGATCTACAAGGGTATGTAGATCAACCCCCCCTCTCATAGGTCCTCATCACCATGATAGATCTTGCGTGTGCGTAGGAAATTTTTTGTTTCCCATGCAACGTTCCCCAACACCTCCTCCCCTCCTCCTATATATAGTGGGGGTTTGGGGGCTGCCAAACACACGAGTTCCTCTCTCTCTCTCGGCGCAGCCCTACCTCTCCACCTCCTCGTCCTCCGTAGTGCTTGGCGAAACCCTGTCGGAGTACCACGCTGCTCCACCACCACCACGTCATCGTGCTGCTGTTGGAGTTGTCTTCCCCAACCTCTCCCTCCTCCTTGCTGGATCAAGGCGTGAGAGACATCACTGGGTTGCACGTGTGTTGAACGCGGAGGCGCCGTTGTTCGTCGCTTAGATCGGATTCGGTCGTGATCTGAATCGCTACGAGTATGACTCCACCAACCGCGTTCTTGTAACGCTTCCGCTTTGCGATCTTCACAGGTATGAAGATGCACTCCCCCCACTCGTTGCTGGTTACTCCATAGATTGATCTTGGTGACTCGTAGAAAATTTTGAATTACTACTACGTTCCCCAATAGTGGTGTTGGGGATATAACCCCATGGTGAGACCCGCCAAAAGGCGACCGGGTCTTACCAGCGCGGCTCGTACGATTATGGGCCGGAAGGTTAAAGGCTGGATGGCACCAGGAGTAACAAGGTGGGTCAGGACGAAGGCCCAGGAGTTAAAAGCCCAAAGAGGATCAGGCGGTTGAGTTGCCTAGGCCGGGTCAATCCAGGAAAGTAAAGATAGCTGTAATACAAGGAAAGAGATAAGGACGGTTAGATAACTTGTAAGGGTCGGATTAGGACTCTTGTAAGCCTTGGGGTCTCAGCCTAAACTATATAAAGGCAAGTCCTTGTAGAAGGTAAGGGACGGGATACTTGATTGCTAGCTAGGTCAAGTAGAACTCGCCGCCTTTGTTATCGATCTCCAGTTAATACGATACAAGCAGGACATAGGATTTTACCTCTTACGAGGGGCCGAACCTGGGTAAACTGCTTCGCGTCTCTCGATCCCGACCAACCCCTTCAAGCTCATCACCTAGCGATGGCCCCGAACTCAAGTCCGTTGACGCGAACATCTGCCGTGACAAAACCACGACAGTTGGCGCCCACCGTGGGGCAAGAGCTCGGTGGTGTGGAGTTCTTGAAGGGCTCTCTTTCAGGGATTGAGGGATACGTTGTGGAGGCGATAACCAGAAGTCGTCGTCGCAAGCTGTGGATCGACGATGTCGGATGGGGTCCTGAGGCCAGCCCAGTTGAGTATGGTTTCCGGGTCCCCTTCGGCGGATTCGACGTCTTCATTGGAAGGATTGGCGGAGCAGAGCCAGGGCCGGACATCTACACCGACATCGTCGAGCCGACTCGGCGTATGCAGCCCGCCCGTGTGCCATCTACGCGTAGGAGCGTCTTCATCGGCTTCACCCCGGGCGAAGAAGACCCTGCGTTCGAAGGTGAAACTTTGGTCTACTCAGACCAGGGATCATCCGCCGGGATGGAGAGTCGATTTACCGACTTTACGATGGCGGACTAGGGGGCTATGCTGATGGTGACAGTATTCCAGAGCCCTACAACCCGCCGAGTCAGGCTGCATTGTTTATGGCAGGACCAACACCGTTTGCCACTGGTGATACATCTCAGGTGGTAACAGCCACCGCGACGGAAGACGGGTTGCCTAAGCCACCGGCTGAGATCTTATTAGGGTTAGTGGAGGAATTAACTACCCTAATGACTACAAAGGTAACACCGGAAAACCAGGTGGAACGTAATGCGGAGATAAACCGGATAAAGGAGCAGATGGCTCAAACACAAGGAGAGATCAACATCTTACAGATTCGAATGAACGCGGAGTCGAAACGCTTAAAGGCGGAGGCCCTCCGTTTTAGTTTGGATTATCGGGCGTCGGAGGCGGTTCTCAAGAGAAGGACAGAGGTCGGCTTACACAGCCGGGTCCAGCCCCAAAATCTTTTCGGGACTCCGGAGGCCAGGGAGAGCCCGCCACCGTTGAGGAGTCGGGTCTTGGACGGGCCACGACTGCTCGACCCACCGCGTGAGGAACGGACTCCGCCACGACCTTTCATGACACCCGCCGACCGTTATTCTAACCCGATGGAAAACATGATAGTTGTGGCTGCTAGGTTAAAGGCACTACCTCTCGCGGAAGGGAATCCGTTTGCAAACGAGACACGAAACGCCATTGAATTGCTTCAAATAGCGGTGGCCCGGCAAGAGAAGTTCACCTACAGCCGGGGTCGGGTGCATTCAACACCACTCCCGAGCCGTAGTTACAGCAGGCACATGGAGTTGCCGGCGGCTTCGAGTAACGAGCGACGACGCCGGCCGCCGTAGGATGAGAATCAAGGGCTTCAGGGTCTTAGTCCAGGGCAAGACGGCCATCATGTTCCGGCTGGCGGCTCATATAAAGGTGTGGGTGTGCCTTGCCTGTCACCGGCTTTACGTAATGAATGCTTACCCAAAGATTTTAAGGGGCCGCGTAAGGTGCTTAATTACACGGCGAATCTCCCCCCCAAAGCATGGGTTGAAAGTTACGAGCTGGCCATGGAGATGCTGGATGTCAACGAGGCGGCTTGTGCAAATTTTTTTGTCATGATGTTGCAACGCCCGACATGTACGTGGTTAAAGGGTTTGCCTCCTAATACCATCAACTAATGGGCCGAGATGAAAGCGCGATTTATTAAAAAATTCCGCGGCACGTGCAAGAATCCCATGACCATTATGGACCTTGATCATTGTGTACAACAGGAAGGTGAGTCGGCCCATCATTGGGTCTGGCGGTTCTCGGCGATCATCCATTCATCTGAGAATATCGGCGCCTCGCAAGCAGTGCTGATTTTAGAAAGGAACTGTCAATTTCCGCCTTTAAGGAAGAAGCTTGGGCGACTTAAGCGCTCCTGTGAGGACATGGGCAAGCTTATGTCGGCCCTCACCAAGTATGCAGATTTAGATACCACCAAGGACCCAGGTTCACATGAGGAAAGGACGGTTAAGGGCCAGAGGAATGGCAATGGAAGGAATCAGCACCGCAACGACGGGACTTGGAATAACAATCAGAACAAGAGGAAGAACCCAGAAGGAGGGTTGGAGTTTGTGGCGAACGCCAGCGCTAGGAACAACCGTGCGAGAGGCAACGGTCGGATGCCTTATAATAATGGCGGATCTCACAATAGCGGGATTTCATCAAATTTTCAGCAAATGCTCAATAAGCCTTGTCCGGAACACAGTCGGGAACGTAAGCCGGCGCAACATCTTTGGAAAGACTACAGTCTTATGCGGCAACTCTGATACTATAATCCTAACCCGCCGCATAGCGGCAACGGGCCCCCAGGCGGCCCAGGACCTTCCGACGGCTCAGGAGCCGCGTTCAGTGGCGGCATTTCAAATGTAGGTCCGGGTTACCCGGGTCAGCATCAGCAGAATAACCAGCATGCCGATGATAATAATCAGCAACAGAATAACCCGTTCGGGTATCAGAGTAACCCGAAGCAATTAAACGGAGGGCAGTATCACGTCTTTACAACTAGTTTAGACAACCGGATTTACACCACGTGAGAAGTAGCCTATGAGATGGGGGTACTCACCCCGTTTCGAATTCTGGTCCGTTGTGCCTTAACAGTCAGTTCCCCTTCGAGACACTGACCCATTCAAGCACGTTAAGGGTCATTCTCGTTAGGAGGCATACACTGTTAAGAAGTGTAAAACACAACGGGTCCCTACCAGAAGGGTCAAGCACTGAGTTTTCAAAAAACAAAATCGCAGGAAAAAGCAACATACATTGCATCATACATTGCATCATAATAGGACATTAGACATTATTTATCATGCATGCATATCATGACGGGTAAAAGAGTACGTTTTGGTACGCAAGAGCAAGGCTGAAAAACGTTTATGAGAAGGTGAGAATGAAGATGAAAAGTATAAGATGGCAGGGGTTGTGTTTTTCTCAAAACCGCCCTCATAATAGGCCAGAGCATATTATGTTTTGCCGGTTCATCCTGAAAGGTAAGCCGTCGTTAAAGGGTTATTGAAAGGCAAAAGAAAGGTTGGCAGGCATGCAAGATTATAAAGATAGTGCAAGGTTTGTACATGCTCGATAGCATGATCAAGGCAGGTAAAGTTTTGCTACACTTATTACAAGATTTGGCAAGAGTCCACAAAACTAGGAGTTTTCTAGAGTTGCCGTATTACATAAACGGCGGCTCAAAAGGCAGTTTTTCTTCAAAGCGGAGAATGATTAAGATGTTGACGGGTCATCCTGTGCTAGGTCTTCCTTCTCCACGATCTGGAGATTGTCCACGTCCCAGTTACAGTTTAATAAGGCTTCAAACTCAGCTTCATCAAAAAGTGGCGACGGGTCGAGATCAGGAGCAAAAAGTGGCTTACAGCGGGCGGGTATTAAGCTCGTGGCTTTGAAAGTTGGGCCACGCAAACGTTTGCCTTTTTTCTCATAAGCCGCCTGGTAAGGGGTCAGCTTCGTCTCATTAACCAGAGTTGAGGCAAGAACACGTGAAGACTTCATGCAGGAGGCATAATCCGCATCGGTGAAGTCAGACCCGTCATCTTTCTTAGATGGAAAGCCATCCATCATCTCTTCCGGGGTCAATTCTGGGGCAAAGGCAAAACACCGGCTTAAGGCGACCATGGCGCCTCTTCTGGCAGCGGATCTTCTCAGCTCGTCAATCTGTTTGGGCAGCGTAGACAATGCCTCCAGGACGCCTTTCATCATCCTTGGGATGTGTTTCTCCGGTAAGATTGACTTCATGGTGCAGAGGGTGCCGCTATAAAGTTGTTGTGTCAAGGTATAGACAGCCTTTAAACTTAGTACGCTATCTGTGGATAGTTGGCGACCTCTCTGACCTGGAAAATCAAGAAAGGAGTATGAGCCGCCCGATCAAAGAATCTCATTATTAAGGAAGAAGCAATGGTACGATAAACTTACCAAAGATGGCACAACTCATCCGGAAGATATGACCCTTAAGGGTATTAACCTCTTCGAATGCAAGTTTGAGCCGGTCATCAGCATCTTGGGCGTGTTTCATTAAAGCGGCTTGATCTGCAGAGGATGTTTTCTTGAAAGCGCTAAATTCATCTTGAACCTTTTTCAGCTCTTCAAGGGTAAGATGCTATTTTTCTTCGGTTGTGGTTCTCGCGTCTTGTTGGGCAGCTAGGTTCGCCTTTAATCCGAATAAACTAGATTCAGCAGTGGCCATGGTATCCTGCACGATCATACGACCCGGGTTACACATGTTAACCCGCCAAAGTAAAAACAGCTATCACAGCAGGAGCAAAACCCTATGATACAAGTCTCAAGCACATTGCAAGCACTATACTTAACACTTGGGGGCTAATGTATGCATTTCTTCTGTTTCTCGAAGTCCTGGCATATCTTCAGCTAAAAGTTAAGTCGGCACTTGGGGGCTAATGCATGCATTTCTTCTACTTCTCGTCGTCACTAAAAGTCCCAGCATATCTTCATTTAAAAGTTAAGCCGTCACTTGGGGACTATGCAGGTTAAAGATTTTTTCTAAAAAGTGAGTCCGGCTTATAATCATAATAATAAGCCAGACTTGGGGGCCTACAATCGCATGTGTGCAAGATATTGATAAAGCAATTGGAAAGACCTGGCCTACTATCTACAATACTAGATCGGCTCCTTGCGGCTAGTAAAGGTAAAGGTAAAGAAAAAGGTATCTCATGTTTTTCCTTCATTATACTGACAAATCTGGTCTATGTCCCGGTTGGTGGAAAGGCAGGTCATATAATCCGCATGCAAGTCATCCATGGACATTTTTTCCAAAGAAGGAAGCTCAATGTTAAATTGATCCGGCAAAGTTGTATCGTCCTTTCCAGAGTATCGGGTCGGCACGTGGCAGCCCGACGATTGATAGCCCGCCCCAATAAAGGCTATTTCCGGGTCGCCAGAAGGTTTTGAAGGGTCAGACGGCTTAGGATCAACCGTCGGAGGGTAGTCAGGAGAGATGTCATATGTAGTTGTAGGAGGTGAGTGTTTAGAATCCTTTTCAGGGCCTTTCTTATCAACTTTCGGGTCCTCAGCCGAGACCTCTGGAGGTGCAGTCTTGTCAGCAATAGGGTTTTCCACGGAAGGAGCAGTGGTGGACTTATCCCTCTTCTTACGTTTAGCTTGGGCTCTGGCATGAAAACAGAAATAGTTGCATGAGTATAAGTCCGAGCAATTAACATGGAAACTGGAGTAAGAGAAAGGACATACGTCTGGTTGATTTTCAGTGGAAGTAGTTTTGAGGCAGTTGAATCGCCAGATGAGGGAGGAGAGGCCTGGAAAGATCTAAATGGATAAAAACAAAGACAAAGATAACAAAGCTAAAAGGAGATGAGGAAAGCAAAATACTTCAGCTGGTCATTTCCTATGAGACGGCTCATGAGATAAGCCGGCCATAAGCTCTTCAGTAGCTGAGCTCCGGGTCTGGCGACGGGTTTCAAACTGTTGTTTTTTAAAAGGAAAGTTGGGGATCTAAGTGAGCAAAAGGATGTGAAAAAGGGATTTTCCGTATGACCCGCCGAACTCTTTCTTGCGGTGGGGGATCTGACACGGAAGAAGGATAAGTTACCACAGAGGCGTGGGCAGTACTTTCCTCCGTGTCACCCTGTGTATAAGCATTGTCAATAAATTGCATGAAGAGTTGACCAAGAGAGTTGAGTCCTACCTCTAAGTCGTCTAATTCAAGCAGGTCTCTGGCAGACGTCTTCCTCTTACAACCTGGAGGTTTAACAACCGAAACTTTCTTAATCTTTTTGGGCCTTCGAATACGGACGAATTCTTTTTTCCAGAAGTCTGAGCCGGCCTGCAAACAACCCGCCAGTGAGTTAAAGGAGTAAAAACCAAAAATTATAAAAGTAGGAAAAAGGTTAGTAAAGGGAAGACTAATCTTACATCTGGAGCAAGGTTTTTTGCATAAAAGGGGGATAACCCGGTCGCATTGCAAGTTTCTTGAGGTTCGCCGAGAAGAGTTTTAACGTTGTTGTTAATATCGTCCTCCGTGAGGGGGGTAGGAGTGAAGCAAAGAGAGTCTTCGACATCACCAGTAAACTCATGCATGAGCCGGTGGCGTCGGCTTGAGGCATGATTTTCCATGAAACCCAGAAGCGAGTCAGATCTACCCCGGTTAATCCATTTGCTAGAAGGGCTTGAATCTTTGCGAGAGTGGGGGCACACTTAACCCGCTCCTCAGCAGACATACGATTCGGGAAAGCTAGTTTGTTGTTAAGCCGGGTAGGACGGTAACCCGGCAGTGGATTTTTGTTTTTAGGAGAAGTATCTCTACAACAGAACCAAGTCTTGTTCCAATCCTTAGGGTGACTCGGCAATGTGGCAGCCGGATAACAGACATCTCGCCGTCTTTGGACGGAAACTCCGCCAAGCTCTAAGCTAGGTCCGGATGCTTTTTTAGTTTGGCGGTTGACGTAAAAGAATTCACGGAATATATCAAGAGATGGCTCTTCTTGTAAATAGACCTCGCATAATACTTGGAATTGGCACAAGTTGGAGACAGAATTAGGGGCTATGTCCTGAGGATGGAGTTTATAGAAGTGGAGAACGTCGCGAAAGAATTTGGAGCCGGGCGGGCTAAAGCCGCGCTGAAGGTGATCTGCGAAGATTACTACTTCCCCTTCGTTAGGGGTAGGCTTGAGCTCTATTCCGGGAACCCGCCAGTGGATCACTGACTGAGCTGGCAAAAAGCCGATTGCAACGAAGTCTTGTAAAGTCTGTTGGGTGACGTTGGAACCAACCCAGTCGCAAGCAGCGGGTGCTCTTGTCATGATGGCGGATCAAAATGTTGTGAAAGAAGGAACCAAGGATGGCGAGTTAGGAACTTTGGCGGATTAAGGTTTGAACTGTAAAGACATGGTTACAAGCGAGTAAATTATTCAAACAATAACATCATGAGTCGGATAGGCTGTTGGCGGCTTACATAAAACGGGTGAAGAAGATGAAGATTCTAGGTAAGACAAACAACTTGCAAAAGTTAGTACTACCGCAGCAGGATCTACGGGCAGACGAATAATCAGATTTATTCTGGACCTAGCAAGGAACTCAGAGAGACTACTCAAATTAAGAATGGTAAGGGGAAGTAACTATAGATCTATATTGGATCAGTAATATTTCCGCATGACCTACCGTAGCGGGGAAATGAACATGGTGAGATTCTACTGAGCTATTCATCAGGTTGACAGTATGAGAAAGGTTGCGTTCTAATGGAGTCAGCGAACTCGAAGGGCCTGAACAAAGGAACTGCGAATCCAGGGAAGGAAGGAAGGCTTAGCGGAGTTGAAGCGGAAGGCGCAGGTGAGAGGCTGGTTCGTTCAGGCGGGTGTAGCGTCCTGAGTTAATGGCAAGCTTGGAAGCGACGGAGTTGAGAGGAAGAAGAGGAGGCGGCAGAGAAATGGGAGGAAGACCCCCACGTGGTATTTATGGGGTGAGGAGGCCAACATAGTCGGGCGAGAAATAAGGAGGCGATAATCATGACCTGACTAAAGAGGCGCCTAGATTTTCGGGCTACCCATTATGATGGAAAGATCTGTTGCCAATGTTAGGGAATCTAATCAGAGGTATCAATATGACGTCATGGTGGATTATAAAATTAAACTCAGATGGGAAGGTGCAAGACTCGCCGCGGAAAGAAGTGAAAATTCTCATGAATGAATTCAAATCAATCTGGGGCCTAATGTTGGGGATATAACCCCACAGTGAGACCCACCAAAAGGCGACCGGGTCTTACCAGTGCAGCTAGTACGATTATGGGCCGGAAGGTTAAAGGCTGGATGGCACCGGGAGTAACAAGGCGGGTCAGGACAAAGGCCCATGAGTTAAAAGCCCGGAGAGGATTAGGCGGTTGAGTTGCCCAGGCCGGGTCAATCCAGGAAAGTAAAGATAGCTGTAATACAAGGAAAGAGATAAGGACGGCTAGATAACTTGTAAGGGTCGAATTAGGACTCTTGTAAGCCTCGAGGTCTCAGCCTAAACTATATAAACACGGGTCCCTACGACGGGTAAGGGACGGGATACTTGATTGCTAGCTAGGTCAAGTAGAACTCGCCACCTTTGTGACCGATCTCCAGTTAATACGATACAAGCAGGACATAGGCTTTTACCTCTTACGAGGGGCCGAACCTAGGTAAATTGCTTCGCGTCTCTCGATCCCGACCAACCCCTTCAAGCTCATCACCTAGCGATGGCCCCGAACTCAAGTCCGTTGACCCGGACATCTGCCGTGACAAAACCACGACAAGTGGTATCAGAGCTAGGTCTATAGGTAGAATCTATGGATGAGTAGAATACAAGGTGTTGTTGGCGTCGATTTTGTCAATTTGCTTGTCGTTACTAGTCTTATCTTGATTCGGCAACATTGTGGGATGAAGCGGCTCGGACCGACCTTACACGTACGCTTACACGAGACCGGTTCCACCAAAGATGCACTAGTTGCATAAGGTGGCTGGCGGGTGTCAGTCTCTCCCACTTTAGTTGGATCTGATTCGATGAAAAGGGTCCTTATGAAGGGTAAATAGCATTGGCATATCAACGTTGTGGCTGTCACGTAGGTAAGAAGCGTTCTTGCTAGAAACCCAAACCAGCCACGTAAAATTTGCAACAACAATTAGAGGATGTCTAACTTGTTTTTGTAGGGTATGCCATGTGATGTGATATGGCCAAAAGAATGTGATGTTGTATATGTGATGTATGAGATTGATCATGTTCCTGTAATAGGATTCACGACTTGCATGTCGATGAGTATGACAACCGGCAGGAGCCATAGGAGTTGTCTTAATTTATTGTATGAGATGCAACGCCATGTGATTACTTTACTTTATTGCTAAACCGTTAGCTATAGTAGTAGAAGTAATAGTTGGCGAGACAACTTTCGTGGAGACACAATGATGGAGATCATGATGATGGAGATCATGGTGTCATGCCGGTGACAATGATGATCATGGTGCCCCGAAGATGGAGATCAAAGGAGCAAGATGATATTGGCCATATCATGTCACTATATGATTGCATGTGATGTTCATCATGTTTTACATCTTATTTGCTTAGAACGACGGTAGCTTAAATAAGATGATCTCTCACAAAATTTCAAGAATTGTGTTCCCCCTAACTGTGCACCGTTGCTAAGGTTCGTTCTTCCGAAGCACCACGTGATGATCGGGTGTGATAGACTCTAACGTTTGCATACAACGGGTGTAAGCCAGATTTACACACGCAATACACTTAGGTTGACTTGACGAGCCTAGCATGTACAGACATGGCCTCGGAACATGGGAGACCGAAAGGTCGAACATGAGTCATATAGAAGATACGATCAACATGTAGATGTTCACCATTGATGACTAGTCCGTCTCACATGATGATCGGACACGGGCTAGTTGACATGGATCATGTGTGACTTGGATGACTAGAGAGATGTTTATCTAAGTGGGAGTTCATTAAATAATTTGATTATGTGAGCTTAATTATCATGAACTTAGTCTAAAAATGTCTTTACAATCTATATTGTAGATTCAATGGCCCACGCTAATGTTGCCCTCAACTTCAACGCGTTCCTAGAGAAACCAAACTTAAAGACGATGGAAGTAACTATACGGACTGGGTCCGTAACCTGAGGATCATCCTCATAGCTGCCAAAAGAGCTTATGTCCTTGATGCACCGCTAGGTGACGCACCCCCTGCCAATGCAACTGCACACGTTAAGAACGCCTAGCAGTCACGCAGTGATGACTACTCCTTGGTTTAGTGCGGCATGCGCTACAGATTAGAACCGGGGCTCGAAAAGCGTTTTGAGCAACACGGAGCATATGAGATGTTTCAGGATCTGAAAATGGTTTTCCAAGCTCATGCCCGGGTCGAGAGATATGATGTCTCCGACAAGTTCTTTAGTTGTGAGATGGAGGAGAATAGTTCTGTTAGTGAGCACATACTCAGAATGTCTGGTTTGCACAACCGCTTGTCTCAGCTGGACGTGAATCTTCCGGATGAGGCGGTCATTGACAGAATCCACCAGTCATTCCCACCTAGCTATAGGAGCTTTGTGATGAACTACAACATGCAGGATATGAAAAATACCATTCCTGAGTTGTACTCGATGCTGAAATCAGCGAAGGTCGAAATAAAAAAGGAGCATCAAGTGTTGATGGTCAATAAAACCACTAGTTTCAAGAAAGTCAATGGTAAGAAGAACTTCAAGAAGGACGGCAAAGCAATTTCCGTGCCTGGTAAGCAAGTTGCCGGGAAGAAGAACAAGAATGGACCCAAGTCTGAGACTGAGTGCTTTTATTGCAAGGGTACCGGTCTCTGGAAGCGGAACTGCCCCAAGTACTTAGCGGATAAGAAGGCCGGCAACGTTAAAGGTATATGTGATATGTTATTGATGTGTACCTTACCAATGCTTGTAGTAGCTCCTGGGTATTTGATACCGGTGCAGTTGCTCACATTTGTAACTCCAAACAGGAGCTGCGGAATAAGCGGAGATTGGCGAAGGACGAGGTGACGATGCGTGTTGGGAATGGTTCCAAGGTCGATGTAATCGCCGTCGGCACGCTACCTCTACATCTACCATCGGGATTTAGTTTTAAACCTTAATGATTGTTATTTAGTACCAGCTTTGAGCATGAACATTGTATTTGAATCTCGCTTGATGCGAGATGGCTACTTATTTAAATCTGAGAATAATGGTTGTTCTATTTATATGAGAGAAATATTTTATGGTCATGCCCCGCTGGCCAATGGTTTATTTTTGATGAATCTCGAACGTGATGTTACACATGTTCATAGTATGAGTACCAAAGGTTGATAACGATAGTCCCACTTATATGTGGCACTGCCGCCTTAGTCATATTCGTGTCAAACAAATGAAAAAACTCCATGCTGATGGACTTTTGGAGTCTCTTGATTTTGAATCATTTGACATGTGTGAACGATGCCTCATGGGCAAGATGACCAAGACTCCGTTCTCCGGAACAATGGAGCGAGCAACTGACTTGTTGGAGATAATACATATCGATGTATGCGGTCTAATGAGCGTTGAGGCTCGCGGTGGCTACCGTTATGTTTTCATCCTCACTGATGACTTAAGCATATATGGGTATGTCTACTTAATGAAACACAAGTCTGAAACTTTTGAAAAGTTCAAGGAATTTCAAAGTGAGGTAGAGAATCAACGTGACAGGAAAATAAAGTGCCTACGATCTAATCGTGGCGGAGAAAATTTGAATCACGAGTTTGGCACGCACCTAAAAAAATGTGAAATTGTTTCACAACTCACGCCGCCTGACACACCTCAGCGAAATGGTGTGTCTGAACATCGTAATCGCACTTTATTGGATATGATGCGATCTATGATGTCTCTTACCGACTTACCGCTATCATTTTGGGGGTATGCATTAGAGACTGTCGTATTCACTTTAAATAGGGCACCGTCTAAGTCCGTTGAGACGACACCGTATGAATTATGGTTTGGTAAGAAACCTAAGCTGTCGTTTCTAAAAGTTTAGGGATGCAATGCTTATGTGAAGAAACTTCAAACTGAGAAGCTCGAACCCAAAGCAGAAAAGTGCGTCTTCATAGGATACCCTAAAGAAATAGTTGGGTATACCTTCTATCTCAGATCCGAAAGCAAAGCCTTTGTTGCCAAGAATGGATCCTTTCTAGAGAAAGAGTTTCTCTCGAAAGAAGTAAGTGAGAGGAAAATAGAACTTGATGAGGTAATTGTACCTTCTCTCGAACCGGAGAATAGCACAACACAGGAAGATGTTTGTGTGGAGCCTGCACCAGCTAGAGAGAAAGTTAATAATGATGATCATGAAACTTCAGATCAAGTTGCTATTGAACCTCGAAGGTCCACAAGGACACGTTCCGCGCCAGAGTAGTATGGCAACCCTGTCCTGGAAATCATGTTGTTGGACAACGGTGAACCTTTGAACTATGAAGAAGCAATGGCGGGCCCGGATTTTAACAAATGGCTTGAAGCCATGAAATCCGAGATATGATCCATGTATGAGAACAAAGTATGGACTTTGGTGGACTTGCCCGATGATTGGCGAGCCAGTGAAAATAAATGGGTCTTTAAGAAGAAGACTGACGCGGATGGTAATGTGACCGTCTATAAGGCTCGACTTGTTGCTAAGGGTTATCTACAAGTTCCAGGAGTTGACTACGATGATACTTTCTCACCCGCAGCGATGCTAAAGTCTGTCCGAATCATGTTAGCAATTGCCGCATTTTATGATTATGAAATCTGACAAATGGACGTCAAAACGACACTCCTTAACGGTTTCCTTGAGGAAGAACTGTATATGATGCTGCCGGAAGGTTTTGTCGATCCTAAGGATGCATACAAGGTATGCAAGCTCCAGCGCTCCATCTATGGGCTGGTGCAATCATCTCGGAGTTGGAACATTCGCTTTGATGAGATGATCAAAGCGTTTGGGTTTATACAGACTTATGAAGATCCCTGTATCTACAAGAAAGTGGGTGGGAGCTCTGTAGCATTTTTCATTTTATATGTGGATGACATATTGTTGATGGGAAGTGATATAGAACTTTTGGAGAGCACAAAGGCCTACTTGAATAAGTGTTTTTCAATAAAGGACCTTGGAGAAGCTGCTTACATATTAGGCATCAAGATCTATAGACATAGATCGAGACGCCTCATTGGTCTTTCACAAAGCACATACCTTAACAAGATATTGAAGGAGTTTAATATGGATCAGGCCAAGAAGGGGTCTTGCCTGTGTTACAGGGTATGAGATTGAGTACGACCCAATGCCCGACCACGGCAGAGGATAGAGAAAAGATGAGTGTCATCCCCTATGCTTCAGCCATAGGCTCTATTATGTATGTCATGCTGTGTACCAGACCTGATGTGAAACTTGCCATAAGTTTGGTAGGGAGGTACCAAAGTGATCCCAGAGAGGAACACTGGACAACGGTCAAGAATATCCTGAAGTACCTGAAAAGGACAAAGGACATGTTTCTCGTATATAGAGGTGTCGAAGAGCTTGTCGTAAAGGGTTACGTCGATGCTAGCTTCGACAGAGATCCGGATGACTCTAAGTCACAAACCGGATATGTGTATATGTTGAATGGAGGAGCAGTCAGTTGATGCAGTTCCAAGCAAAGCGTCGTGGCGGCATCTACGTGTGAAGCGAAGTACATAGCTACTTCGGAAGCAGCACGGGAAGGAGTCTGGATGAAGGAGTTCATCACCGACCTAGGAGTGGTTCCCAATGTGTCGGGACCAATGACTCTGTTATGTGACAACACTGGAGCTATTTTCCTTGTCAAGGAGCCTAGGTTTCACAAGAAGACAAGGCACATCAAACGTCGCTTCAACTCCACTCGCACATATGTACGGGATGAAGATATAGATATTTGTAAAGTACATACGGATGTGAATGTCGCAGATCCGTTGACTAAACCTCTCTCACGAGCAAAACATGATCAACACCAAAGCTCTATGGGTGTTCGATACATCACAATGTAACTAGATTATTAACTCTAGTGCAAGTGGGAGACTGTTGGAAATATGCCCTAGAGGCAATAATAAAGTGGTTATTATTATATTTCTGTGTTCATGATAATTGTCTGTTGTTCATGCTATAATTGTATTAACAGGAAACCGTAATACATGTGTGAATACATAGACCACAACATGTCCCTAGTGAGCCTCTAGTTGGCTAGCTCGTTGATCAATAGATGGCCACGGTTTCATGGCCATGGACATTGGATGTCATTGATAACGGGATCACATCATTAGGAGAATGATGTGATGGACAAGACCCAATCCTAAGCATAGTACAAGATTGTGTAGTTCGTCTGTTAAAGCTTTTCTAATGTCAAGTATCATTTCCTTAGACCATGAGATTGTGCAATAACCGGATACTGTAGGAATGCTTTGGGTTTGCCAAACATCACAACGTAACTGGGTGGCTATAAAGATGCACTACGGGTATCCCCGAAAGTATCTGTTGGGTTGGCGCGAAGCGAGACTGGGATTTGTCACTCCGTGTGACGGAGAGGTATCTCTGGCCCACTCGGTAAGACATCATCATAATGAGCTCAATGTGACTAAGGAGTTAGCCACGGGATGATGTGTTACACAACTAGTAAAGAGACTTGCCGATAACGAGATTGAACAAGGTATACAGATACCGACGATCGAATCTCGGGCAAGTATCATACTGGTAGACAAAGAGAATTGTATACGGAATTGATTGAATCCCCGACATCATGGTTCATACAATGAGATCATCGTGGACCATGTGGGAGCCAACATGGGTATCCAGATCCCGTTGTTGGTTATTGACCGAAGAGGTGTCTCAATCATGTCTACATGCCTCCCAAACCCGTAGGGTCTACACACTTAAGGTTCGATGACGCTAGGGTTATAGGAAAAATATGTATGTGGTTACCGAAGGTTGTTCGGAGTCCCGGATGAGATCTGAGACGTCATGAGGAGTTCCGGAATGGTCCGGAGATGAAGAATGATATATAGAAAGTGAGAATTTGGCCACCGGAAGTGTTCCGGGCATCACTGGTAATGTACCGGGACCACCGGAAGGGTTCCGGGGGTCCACCGGGAGGGGCCACCAGCCCCAGAGGCCTGCATGGGCCAAGAGTGCGAAGCACCCAGCCCCTGGGTGGGCTGGTGTGCCTCCCACCAAGCCCCAAGGCGCAGCAGGGAGGAAAGGGGGGAAACCTAGGCATAGATGGGCCTAAGGCCCACCCTAGGGCGCGCCCCCCCTCACTCCCTCTCTTGGTCGCCGGCCCCCTCCCATCTAGGGCTGCCGCCCCCTCCTAGGGTGGGAACCCTAGAGGGGGTGCACCCTCCTCCCCTCCTCATATATATAGTGGGGGTTTGGGGGCTGCCAAACACACGAGTTCCTCTCTCTCTCGGCGCAGCCCTACCTCTCCACCTCCTCGTCCTTCGTAGTGCTTGGCGAAGCCCTGTCGGAGTACCATGCTGCTCCACCAACACCATGCCGCCGTGCTGCTGTTGGAGTTGTCTTCCCCAACCTCTCCCTCCTCCTTGCTGGATCAAGGCGCGGGAGACGTCACCGGGCTGCACGTGTGTTGAACGTGGAGGCACCGTTGTTCGGCGCTTAGATCGAATTCGGCCGTGATCTGAATCGCTACGAGTACGACTCTACCAACCGCGTTCTTGTAACGCTTCTGTTTTGCGATCTTCAAAGGTATGAAGATGCACTCCCCCACTCGTTGCTGGTTACTCCATAGATTGATCTTGGTGACGCGTAGAAAATTTTGAATTACTACTACGTTCCCCAACAGCATCCAGCAACACCCGGTTTAGATTTTATGGACCATTACATGCCCAACAAAGTGGGCTAAAAACTTACCAGTACAATTGCAGCATGGCCACAACAGTCAATTTATTGTTTAGAAAATCTCTACACAGTGGGTTAATTTTTTTAACATGGCAAAGTATCACGATTCAAACAACTGGGCAGCTAAGCATAGCAAGTGGCTAGTTTAGTTGTATATACTAAGTACCCTTTAGAACGCATAAGAGGCATATGTTACCTGGAGGAGACTTCGTCGGAGAGGTGCCTGTGGATAGAAAATGCAACAAGATCAGCAAGTGAAAGCAAGATATATACTGAGATTGTCTGAACAAAATGTCAGCTACTGCCAAAACCAAAGATTGAAAATATGACAGCTGGACAAGTACAGGTCAAACTAAATATTTTAAAGAGCAGATTTAACTAACACAACGTAAAATTGATGAAACAATGCATCCAAGACTGGGCTTGGACAAATATCCCCAAAGCATAATCTGACAAAATGACACAGTAAAGTCGCTGGATTAAACTAAGATTGGCACCACATGTGGAGTGGGGAAGACGAAGGCATCTAGAACTTTTGACGCCTTCAACATCTTGTTTTTTTCTCTCCATTGCAAACCACCTTGTCCAAGATTTCACATCTAGATTTTGTTTTTTGCATCTATATAGCCATTTGATGGTGACAGTCACAGAATTGCTAAAGACCAACTTCCCGACGAAACCCGCAACGAAGTAATAAACATGTAAACGTAAGTAGCGGGTCTTCTTCGAGCCGGGATCAGGATCAACCCTGTTCCCATTACTTTGTTAACAGAAACTAAAAGTTCAAACAGGGGAATGTTTTCATCCCTTTGCACATTTTTCTTCTTAGCAAATATTGCTTAGTTGCTTAGATAGATTGATCACAAAATTCAGCAGTAATTTTCCACCATTCGTCAGATCAAGCACGCATTACTTCAGCATCTACAATTAATTGTCCTAGCAGCAAATCCATAAGCCAATTCCCATCTGAAAGAAAACAGAGAGCATTCCGCGCGGTAAAGAAAGTCCCAACAAAAAGAGGAGGGGGAGTGGGGGCGGGTGAATTACTGGGGCAGCTGTTGACGTCCTGAGTGACGCCGCAATGCTTGGAGAGGCAGAGCGCGTCGGCGAAGTTGAAATTGAAGGCCTTCAAGATCTCGTGCGAGGCGTAGAGCGCGCAGAGGCAGGCCCACTCGTTCTTGACAGCGTCCCGAAGAGGGCCGCAGCAGGTCTCCGGCAGCTTCTACGTGTCCGTGCCGTTCATGGAACCGGCGCAGCCCACCAGCTTGGAGGCGGAGTCGGGCGTGCCCGACGACTGCGTTGCCGCGCCCGCGGCCAGCTGGCTCGCCGCCGCCACATGGTTTCCAATTGAGGAGTGCCTTGCACAGATTTTGTGGAAAACAGAGGATGATTAAGGTGGAATGGATTAGGAGAAACAGATGGAGGTAAGGTTTCGGGCTTCCCCTACCATGGTCGCGGGGCAGCATCTGCTGCTGCTGGGTTGGATCTGACGGGCGCGGGTGGTTATGTGCGCGCCGGCGAAAGCCACCACAACCCGCAAGAATCGGTTCCGGTGCGAGGGAGATGGAGGACGGTGCTGCCGCCGCTAGGGACAGGGAACTAGGGTTTGGACGAAGGGAATGAAAGGGAGAAGTGTTGACCCAGGAGTGGGATGAGCGAGACGAGGGGCGAGAGGGTGAGGAGGTGAGTGCTGCCGTCAGATGCGAGAGGATCCAACGGTGGTTAGGGTGATCCGTGGGAGAATGGTTTCTGCCTCCTGATTGGTTGAAGATATGTGGCGATGAAATTGTTCTTAGTGTTATAAAAACCAGATGATACCCCGCGCGTTGCTGTGGGAACTGGTTGCATATATTCTAATGAGGTTCGTTGTATGGAGCATAAATATGTGAATTACAAATATCATGTGATTATTGTATAGATAGAGGACTTCTGATTTCAAACAAAGATTTCAACATCGGCAGAAGTGCTCGAAGTTTCTAGCGTACCTTAACATCGCCCACCCATGGCTCCCTGGAGCAAACTAAATCATCATCTCCATGGGCTCGATCTGCGAGGGCTTGGATGTAAGCTCATGTAGTTCCGATGATGGAAGCAAGCCAATCATGTTTTGAGATGGGTGGCTGATGCGAAAGATATAGGGAGATTTTCATAACAAAAAATAGGGACGAGAGGATCCATATGATTATTTAGTGGGGATTGGAAAAGATGGAGAAGGGGAAAGGATATCGGGAGGGGAAGAAACGTGTCAATGATAATTCACCGATGGCTTTGAACTACAAATGTTTTGTAGTTTGCTCTTTATTTTTGAAAAATGATTTCTAGGCTGCATATTGGAATGACAAACGATGTTGCCTAAGGAAGTTTTTATTTTGTTTGGACGGAAAATTCATTTTCCATTTTTCGAGTGTCCAAAATGAGTATTTTGTGAAGGACCTACCAACTATTTTTGCAAAATTGGACCGAATCATTTTTCTAAAATGTTATGTCATATTTAATGTACAACTGACTAAATGGTTGGGTGTCAAAAGTTTTGAGCCACCTCTCGTGAAAAAGAAAAATTTCCCCCGATTCAATAGGAAGCGGGTCAAATTTGAACTGCAACTACCTCATAGATTGCTTTTTATTTTTTCAAAAACTCATTTATAGGTACAAAAGTATCTATTTAATCATAGATACACCAAAAAATTCCAAGATTCAACCAGTAGCTAGGAACGGGCATGCCCGCCGTTTTGACCGCATATTGAAATGGGCCTGAAGTTTTTTTTTCAAAAATTGAAAAACCTTCGCATTGTGTCATTATATGTGACCAAGTTACCTGTAAAAATAATAAACTTGTAAGAAGGAAATTATTTTTAAAAAGTGTTCTCAAATATGAGCTATCATGTGTGAAGATTCATGACTTTCAACCGAATGATCAATCTTATGGCCACACTCATGGAATAGTTTGCTCAAATGATCTGATATTGTGCATAAGGATGCATATTGGAATAACAAACAATGTTTCCTACGGAAGTTTTCATTTTCTTTGGATGGAAAATTCATTTTCCATTTTTTGAGTACCCAAAATAAGTATTTTTGTGAAGGACCTATCATTATTTTGTTGCAAAATTGGACCGAAACATTTTTCTAAAATTTTAGGTCATATTTAATGTACAACTGACTAAATGGTTGGGTATCAAAAGCTTTGAGCCATCTTTCATGAAAAAGACAAAATTCCCACGATTTAGTAGGAAGCGGATCAAATTTGAACTGCAGTCGTCTTATAGCTTGCTCATGATTTTTTCCAAAAATCATTTCTAGGTACATAAGTATCTATTTAATCATAGATACATAGCTTGGTGGCGAGACATCGAGGTTTGGACGGTGGACGATGGCCCCAACTCTAGAGCGCGCAAACTGGCATGCCAGCCGCGTGGTCACTGCATGACCTTAGTGTTGCCACGTGTTTTGTGTGGCCTAGGACTGTATGATGGGTTGGGATCTCCCCTGGTAGGTGCTAGGAAGAAGAATACAACATAAGAATGTCACGAGGAGACTAAACTAAGCTCAAACATGAATTACGAGCCAAATGTTTGATTAGCGATGGGGGAAATGAACATGGCCAATGGGCTTGGGTTTTGGCTGAGGATGATCATCTACTAAGGGGACTGTTTTGGTAAATTTTCAGTTCAAATGGAGGAGCATAAGCGGCACTTGCTTTACAAAGTACCACACTAGACAGAAATATGAATGTTGAAGTTGGGTTCAAATTAATAAATGGATTGAGCTGCAATTTGGTGGAGGATAGTAATTTGGTCATAGTAAGGCACAGTAAAAAAATACTTGTACATGCCAAAGTGATACTTCGTTCGCAATGCTCTTCTCTGGACAGAAATAGAAATTGATATTGGGCCCACATACATGTTGGGAGACGTAGTAGTAAATCAAAATTTTCCTACGTGTCACCAAGATCTATCTATGGAGAAACCAGCAAACGAGTGGGGAGAGATTGGATCTTCATACCTTTGAAGATCGCTAAGCGGAAGCGTTACAAGAACGCGGTTGATGGAGTCGTACTCGCAGCGATTCAGATCGCGGTAGATCCGATCAAGTGCCGAACGGACGACACCTCCGCGTTCAACACACGTGCAGTCCGGTGACGTCTCCAACACCTTGATCCAGCAACGAGGAAGGAGAGGTTGGGGAAGGGCTCCAACAGCAGCACGACGGCGTGGTGGTGGTGGAGTAGCAAGGTATTCCGACAGGACTTCGCCTAAGCGCTGCGGAGGAGGAAGAAGAGAGGTAGGGCTTTGCCGTGAGAGAGAGAGATCAAATCCTCTCCCAAAACATCCAAAACCTCAAGTATATATAGGAGGAGGGACGTGGAAGGGCTGGCTTGGCCCCTCCTCCAAGGAGGAGAGGGTCGGCCGAATTAAAAGGAGAGTCCACCTCCCACAAGGGAGGTGGATCTCCTCCTTTTAAATCCCTTTTGCCTTATCTCCTTATCTCCAGCCACATGGGCCCACATAGATGGTCTTGGCCGACCCAATATGGGCTGGCACACCTCCTCTAAGGGCCCATGAGGTCCTTTGGTCGTCACACCCCTCTCGGGGGTCCTCCGGCACCCTCCCGACACTCCCGGTACACTACCGATGAGCCCGAAAACTTTCCGGTGACCAAAACTGGACTTCCTATATATCAATCTTTACCTCCGGACCATTCCGGAGCTCCTCGTGACGTCCGGGATCTCATCCGGGACTCCGAACAACCTTCGGTAATCACGTATACCATTTCCCTATAACCCTAGCGTCATCGAACCTTAAGTGTGTAGACCCTACGGGTTCGGGAGACACGTAGACATGACCGAGACACTTCTCCGGCCAATAACCAACAGCGGGATCTGGATACCCATGTTGGCTCCCACGTACTCCACGATGATCTCATCGGATGAACCACGATGTCGGGGATTCAATTAATCCCGTATACAATTCCCTTTGTCTATCGGTATGGTACTTGCCCGAGATTCGATCGTCGGTATCCCCATACCTTGTTCAATCTCGTTACTAGCAAGTCTCTTTACTCGTTCCGTAATACATCATCCCGTGGCTAACTCCTTAGTCACATTGAGCTCATTATGATGATGTCTTACCGAGTGGGCCCAGAGATACCTCTCCGTCACACGGAGTGACAAATCCCAGTCTCGATTCGTGCCAACCCAACAGATACTTTCGGAGATACCCGTAGTGCACCTTTATAGCCACCCAGTTACGTTGTGACGTTTGGCACACCCAAAGCATTCCTACGGTATCCGGGAGTTGCACAATCTCATGGTCTAAGGAAACGATACTTGACATTGAAAAGCTTTAGCAAATGAACTACACGATCTAGTGCTATGCTTAGGATTGGGTCTTGTCCATCACATCATTCTCCTAATGATGTGATCCCGTTATCAACGACATCCAATGTCCATGGCCATGAAACCGTGACCATCTATTGATCAACGAGCTAGTCAACTAGAGGCTCACTAGGGACATGTTGTGGTCTATGTATTCACACATGTATTATGGTTTCCGGTTAACACAATTATAGCATGAACAATAGACAATTATCATGAACAAGGAAATACAATAATAACCATTTTATTATTGCCTCTAGGGCATATTTCCAACAGTCTCCCACTTGCACTAGAGTCAATAATCTAGTTCACATCACCATGTGATTAACACTTACATCACCATGTGATCATATCATCATGTGATTAACACCCAATAAGTTCTGGGGTTTGTTCATGTTCTGCTCGTGACAGAGGTTTTTAGTCAGCGGGTCTGCGACATTCAGATCCGTGTGTACCTTTGCAAACTTTCCATTTCATATTTGTAGATACTGCTCCCACGCTCCACTTGGAGCTATTCCAAATGGCTGCTCCACTATACGTAGCTGGATTTCTACTAAGAGTCATCCGGATTGGTTTTAAAGCTTGCATCATCGTAACACTTTACGATGAACTCTTTATCACCTCCATAATCGAGAAATATTTCCTTAGTTCTCAAGTTACTAAGGCTAACTTTGACCGCTGTCTAGTGATCCACTCTTGGATTACTCTTGTACCCCTTGACAGACTCATGGCAAGGCACACACAGGTGCGGTACACAGCATGGCATACTATATAGAGCCTATGGCTAAAGCATAGGAGATGACACTCATCTCTTCTTTATCTTCTGCCGTGGTCGGGTATTGAGTCTTACTCAATTTCACACCTTACAATACAGTCAAGAACTCCTTCTTTGACCCATCTATTTTGAACTCCTTCAAAAACTTGTCAAGGTATGTCTTCGTCGAAAAAACTTATCAAGCGAATAGATCTATCCCTATAGATCTTGATGCTTAATAAAATAGTAGCTTTATCTGGGTCTTCCTTTGAAAAAAAAAACTTTTCAAACAACCCTTCATGCTCTTCCAGAAATTCTACATCATTTCCGATCAATAATATGTCAACTACATATTCTTATAAGAAATTCCATAGTGCTCCCACTCACTTTCTTGCAAATACAAGTTTCTCATAAACATTGTATAAACTTAAACACTTTGATAACCTCATCAAAGCATATATTCCAACTCCGAGATGCTTGCTCCAGTCCATAGATGGATCGCTGGAGTTTGCATATTATTAGCATCCTTAGGATTGACAAAACCTTCTGGTTGTATCACATACAACTCTTCCTCACAGAAACCATTACGGAAACCTTGTTTTGTCATCCATCTGCCAGATTTCATAATCGAAAAATGCAGCAACTGCTAACAAAATTTTAATAGACTTTTAGCATCGCTACAGATGAGACAATCTCATTGCAGTCAACTCCTTGAACTTGGCGGAAACTTCTTTGCGACAAGTCGAGCTTTATAAACGGTGACATTTCACCATTAGCGTCTATGTTTATCTCAAAGGTCCATTTGTACTCAATGACCCGCCATTCAACAGGCAAATCTACCAAAGTCCATACTTGGTTTTCATACATGGATCCTTTCTCGGATTTCATGGCTCCTAGCCATTTGTTGGAATCCGGGCCCACCATCGCTTCTCCATAGTTCGTAGGTTCATCGCTGTCCAACAACATGATTTCCAAGACAGGGTTGTCGTACTACTCAGGAGCAGTACGCGTCCTTGTCGACCTACGAGGTTCGATAGTGACTTGATCCGAAGCTTCATGATCATCATCATTAACTTCCTTTTCAACTGAGTAGGCTCTACAGAAACATCTTTCTGTGTTGCGCTATTCTCTGGTTGAAACAAAGGTTCAACAACCTCATCAAGTTCTATCTTCCTCCCACTCAATTCTTTCGAGAGAAACTCTTTCTCAAGAAAGGACCCGTTCTTAGCAACAAACACCTTTTGCGCTTGGATCTGAGATAGAAGGTATACCCAATGTCTCATTAGGGTATTCTATGAAGATGCATTTGTCTGCTTTGGGTTCGAGCTCGCTAGGTGAAAAACCCATTTTCACATAAGCGTCGCAGCCCCAAACATTAAGAAATGACAGCTTAGGCTTCTATCAAACCATAATTCTCACGGTGTCATCTCAACAGACTTAGATGGTGCCCTATTAAAGTGAATGGATTTGTCTTTAATGCATAACCCCATAACGATAGTGGCAAAATGATAAGAGACATCATAGTACTCACTATATCCAATAGAGCACGACTATGACGTTCGAACACACCATCACACTATGGTGTTCCAGGAGGCGTGAGCTGTGAAACAATTTCCACATTGTCTAAAATTAAATACCAAACTCGTAACTTAGATATTCACCTCCATGATCGTATCATAGACATTTATCTTCTTGTCACGATGATCTTTAACTTCACTCTGAAACTCCTTGAACCTTTCAAACATTTCAGATTCGTGTTTCATTAAGTAAATATCCCCATATTTACTCAAATCATCAGTGAAGGTAAAGAAAAACAACGATATCCACTGTGTGTTTTAACACTCATTGGACCACATACATCAACATGTATTAATTCCAATAAGCCACTTGCCCGCTCCATCATATTGGATGACGGGGTCTCAGTCATCTTGCCCAAGAGGCATAGCTCGCATGTCTCAACCGATTCGAAATCGAGTGAGTCAAAAAAATCCATCATCATGGAGTTTCTTCATGCGATTTATACCAATATGACATTACGTGGCAGTGCCACAAGCATGTGGTACTATCATTATTAACTTTGTATCTTTTGGTACCAATGTTATGAATATGTGTACTACTACGATCATGATTCGATAAACCATTTCGAGTGGGTGCATGACCATTGAAGGCATTATCCATGTAAACAGAATAACCATTATTCTCTAACTTATATGAATAACCGTATCGCACTAATCATGATCTAATCATGTTCATGCTCAACGCAAACACCAAATAACATTTATTTAGGTTTATCACAAATCCTGAAGGTAGAGAGAGCGTGCGATGGTGATCACATCAATCTTGGAAATACTTCCAACACACATCGTCACCTTTCACCTAGCTAGTCTCCGTTTATTCCGTAGCTTTTATTTCGAGTTGCTAACACTTAGCAACCGAACCAGTATCCAATACCCAGGTGCTACTAGGAGTACCAGCAAGGTACACATCACTAACACGTATATCAAATATACTTCCATTGACATTACCAGCCTTCTTATCTACCAAGCATCTAGGGGTTTTCCGCTTCAGCGAACATTCTCCTCATAACAGAAGCACTTAGTCTCGGGTTCGGGCTCAACCTTGGGTTTCTTCACTAGAGCAACAACTGGCTTGCCATTCGTGAAGTTTTCCGTTCTTGCCCTTGCCCCTTTTGAAACTAGTGGTTTCACTTAACCATCAACACTTGATGCTCCTTCTTGATTTCTACCTTCGTGGTGTCAAACATCACGAACAACTCAGGGATCATCTTATCCATCCCTGGCATGTTATAGTTCATCATGAAGCTCTAGTAGCTTGGTGGCAATGACTTGGAGAACTGCATTAATCACTATCTCATCTGGAAGATTAACTCCCACTTGATTCAAGTGATTGTAGCACCCAGACAATCTGAGCACACGCTCAGCGATTGAGCTATTCTCCTTTATCTTGTAGACAAAGAATCTTGTTGGAGGTCTCATACCTCTCAACATAGGCACGAGCCTGAGATCACAATCTCAGCTCCTAGAACATCTCATATGTTCCGTGACGTTCAAAACGTTTTGGAGCCTCAATTCTAAGCCGTAATGCATGACGCATTGAACTATCACGTAGTCACCAAAAAGTGCCTGTCATATGTTCACAACATCTACAGACAACGCTTGAGGGAGTGATGCAGTTAGCGGTACATAAAAAACATAAGCTTTCTGTGCAACAACGAGGACAATCCTCAAATCACGGACCAAGTCCGCATTATTGCTACCATCAACTTTCAACTTACTTTTCTCTAGGATTGTATCAATAAAACTGGGGAGCTACAGCGTGAGCTATCTACGACATAATTTGCAAGGACATTTTTAGACTAAGTTCATGATAATTAAGTTCATTTAATCAAATTATTAATGAACTCCCACTTAGATAGACATCTCTCTAGTCTTCCAAGTGATACATGATCCATGTCAACTAGCCCGTGTCCGATCATCACGTGAGACGGACTAGTCATCCATGGTGAACATCTCTATGTTGATCGTATCTTCTATACGACTCATGTTCGACCTTTCGGTCCTCCGTGTTCCGAGGCCATGTCTGTACATGCTAGGCTCGTCAAGTCAACCTAAGTGTTTCGCATGTGTAAATCTGGCTTACACCCGTTGTATGCGAACGTTAGAACCTATCACACCCGATCATCACGTGGTGCTTCGGAACGACGATCCTTAGCAACGGTGCACAGTTAGGGTGAACACCTTTCTTGAAATTTTATTGAGAGATCATCTTATTTACTACCGTCGTTCTATGCAAATAAGATGTAAACATGATAAACATCACATGCAATCAATATAGTGACATGATATGGCCAATATCATCTTGCTCCTTTGATCTCCATCTTCGGGGCACCATGATCATCACTGTCACCGGCACGACACCATGATCTCCATCATCATGATCTCCATCATTGTGTCTTCATGAAGTTGTCTCGCCAAATATTACTTCTACTACTACAGCTAACGTTTAGCAATAAAGTAAAGTAATTACATGGCGTTTATGATTGACACGCAGGTCATACAATAATATAAGACAACTCCTATGGCTCCTGCCGGTTGTCATAGTCATCGACATGCAAGTCGTGAACCCTATTACAAGAACATGATCAATCTCATACATCACAATGCATCACATCACATCCTTTTGGCCATATCACATCACACGGCATATGCTGCAAAAACAAGTTAGACGTCCTCTAATTTGTAGTTGCAAGTTTTTACGTGGTTGCTATAGGTTTCTAGCAAGAACGTTTCTTACCTACGTCAAAACCACAACGTGATATGCCAATTGCTATTTACCCTTCATAAGGACCCTTTTCATCGAATCCAATCCGACTAAGGTGGGAGAGACAGACACCCGCTAGCCACCTTATGCAACTAGTGCATGTCAGGCGGTGGAACCGGTCTCACGTAAGCGTACGTGTAAGGTTGGTCCGGGCCGCTTCATCCCACAATACCGTCGAATCAAGATAAGACTAGTAACGGCAAGCATATTAACAAAATCGACGCCCACAACTACTTTGTGTTCTACTCGTGCATAGATTCTACGCATAGACCTAGCTCATGATGCCACTGTTGGGAGACGTAGTAGTAAATCAAAATTTTCCTACGTGTCACCAAGATCTATCTATGGAGAAACCAGCAAACGAGTGGGGAGAGATTGGATCTTCATACCTTTGAAGATCGCTAAGCGGAAGCGTTACAAGAACGCGGTTGATGGAGTCGTACTCGCAGCGATTCAGATCGCGGTAGATCCGATCAAGTGCCGAACGGACGGCACCTCCGCGTTCAACACACGTGCAGCCCAGTGACGTCTCCAAACCTTGATCCAGCAAGGAGGAAGGAGAGGTTGGGGAAGGGCTCCAACAGCAGCACGACGGCGTGGTGGTGGTGGAGTAGCAAGGTATTCCGACAGGGCTTCGCCTAAGCGCTGCGGTGGAGGAAGAAGAGAGGTAGGGCTTTGCCGTGAGAGAGAGAGATCAAATCCTCTCCCAAAACATCCAAAACCTCAAGTATATATAGGAGGAGGGACGTGGAAGGGCTGGCTTGGCCCCTCCTCCAAGGAGGAGAGGGTCGGCCGAATTAAAGGGAGAGTCCACCTCCCACAAGGGAGGTGGATCTCCTCCTTTTAAATCCCTTTTGCCTTATCTCCTTATCTCCAGCCACATGGGCCCACATAGATGGTCTTGGCCGACCCAATATGGGCTGGCACACCTCCTCTAAGGGCCCATGAGGTCCTTTGGTCGTCACACCCCTCTCGGGGGTCCTCCGGCACCCTCCCGGCACTCCCGGTACACTACCGATGAGCCCGAAAACTTTCCGGTGACCAAAACTGGACTTCCTATATATCAATCTTTACCTCCGGACCATTCCGGAGCTCCTCATGACGTCCGGGATCTCATCCGGGACTCCGAACAACCTTCGGTAATCACGTATACCATTTCCCTATAACCCTAGCGTCATCGAACCTTAAGTGTGTAGACCCTACGGGTTCGGGAGACACGTAGACATGACCGAGACACTTCTCCGGCCAATAACCAACAGCGGGATCTGGATACCCATGTTGGCTCCCACGTACTCCACGATGATCTCATCGGATGAACCACGATGTCGGGGATTCAATTAATCCCGTATACAATTCCCTTTGTCTATCGGTATGGTACTTGCCCGAGATTCGATCGTCGGTATCCCCATACCTTGTTCAATCTCGTTACTAGCAAGTCTCTTTACTCGTTCCGTAATACATCATCCCGTGGCTAACTCCTTAGTCACATTGAGCTCATTATGATGATGTCTTACCGAGTGGGCCCAGAGATACCTCTCCGTCACACGGAGTGACAAATCCCAGTCTCGATTCGTGCCAACCCAACAGATACTTTCGGAGATACCCGTAGTGCACCTTTATAGCCACCCAGTTACGTTGTGACGTTTGGCACACCCAAAGCATTCCTACGGTATCTGGGAGTTGCACAATCTCATGGTCTAAGGAAACGATACTTGACATTGAAAAGCTTTAGCAAATGAACTACACGATCTAGTGCTATGCTTAGGATTGGGTCTTGTCCATCACATCATTCTCCTAATGATGTGATCCCGTTATCAACGACATCCAATGTCCATGGCCATGAAACCGTGACCATCTATTGATCAACGAGCTAGTCAACTAGAGGCTCACTAGGGACATGTTGTGGTCTATGTATTCACACATGTATTATGGTTTCCGGTTAACACAATTATAGCATGAACAATAGACAATTATCATGAACAAGGAAATACAATAATAACCATTTTATTATTGCCTCTAGGGCATATTTCCAACAGTCTCCCACTTGCACTAGAGTCAATAATCTAGTTCACATCACCATGTGATTAACACTTACATCACCATGTGATCATATCATCATGTGATTAACACCCAATAAGTTCTGGGGTTTGTTCATGTTCTGCTCGTGAAAGAGGTTTTTAGTCAGCGGGTCTGCGACATTCAGATCCGTGTGTACCTTTGCAAACTTTCCATTTCATATTTGTAGATACTGCTCCCACGCTCCACTTGGAGCTATTCCAAATGGCTGCTCCACTATACGTAGCTGGATTTCTACTAAGAGTCATCCGGATTGGTTTTAAAGCTTGCATCATCGTAACACTTTACGATGAACTCTTTATCACCTCCATAATCGAGAAATATTTCCTTAGTTCTCAAGTTACTAAGGCTAACTTTGACCGCTGTCTAGTGATCCACTCTTGGATTACTCTTGTACCCCTTGACAGACTCATGGCAAGGCACACACAGGTGCGGTACACAGCATGGCATACTATATAGAGCCTATGGCTAAAGCATAGGAGATGACACTCATCTCTTCTTTATCTTCTGCCGTGGTCGGGTATTGAGTCTTACTCAATTTCACACCTTACAATACAGTCAAGAACTCCTTCTTTGACCCATCTATTTTGAACTCCTTCAAAAACTTGTCAAGGTATGTCTTCGTCGAAAAAACTTATCAAGCGAATAGATCTATCCCTATAGATCTTGATGCTTAATAAAATAGTAGCTTTATCTGGGTCTTCCTTTGAAAAAAAAAACTTTTCAAACAACCCTTCATGCTCTTCCAGAAATTCTACATCATTTCCGATCAATAATATGTCAACTACATATTCTTATAAGAAATTCCATAGTGCTCCCACTCACTTTCTTGCAAATACAAGTTTCTCATAAACATTGTATAAACTTAAACACTTTGATAACCTCATCAAAGCATATATTCCAACTCCGAGATGCTTGCTCCAGTCCATAGATGGATCGCTGGAGTTTGCATATTATTAGCATCCTTAGGATTGACAAAACCTTCTGGTTGTATCACATACAACTCTTCCTCACAGAAACCATTACGGAAACCTTGTTTTGTCATCCATCTGCCAGATTTCATAATCGAAAAATGCAGCAACTGCTAACAAAATTTTAATAGACTTTTAGCATCGCTACAGATGAGACAATCTCATTGCAGTCAACTCCTTGAACTTGGCGGAAACTTCTTTGCGACAAGTCGAGCTTTATAAACGGTGACATTTCACCATTAGCGTCTATGTTTATCTCAAAGGTCCATTTGTACTCAATGACCCGCCATTCAACAGGCAAGTCTACCAAAGTCCATACTTGGTTTTCATACATGGATCCTTTCTCGGATTTCATGGCTCCTAGCCATTTGTTGGAATCCGGGCCCACCATCGCTTCTCCATAGTTCGTAGGTTCATCGCTGTCCAACAACATGATTTCCAAGACAGGGTTGTCGTACTACTCAGGAGCAGTACGCGTCCTTGTCGACCTACGAGGTTCGATAGTGACTTGATCCGAAGCTTCATGATCATCATCATTAACTTCCTTTTCAACTGAGTAGGCTCTACAGAAACATCTTTCTGTGTTGCGCTATTCTCTGGTTGAAACAAAGGTTCAACAACCTCATCAAGTTCTATCTTCCTCCCACTCAATTCTTTCGAGAGAAACTCTTTCTCAAGAAAGGACCCGTTCTTAGCAACAAACACCTTTTGCGCTTGGATCTGAGATAGAAGGTATACCCAATGTCTCATTAGGGTATTCTATGAAGATGCATTTGTCTGCTTTGGGTTCGAGCTCGCTAGGTGAAAAACCCATTTTCACATAAGCGTCGCAGCCCCAAACATTAAGAAATGACAGCTTAGGCTTCTGTCAAACCATAATTCTCACGGTGTCATCTCAACAGACTTAGATGGTGCCCTATAACATTTGGTGTAGGGAGGTTATATGGGAAGGGTCATGTCTTGACAAATTTGCAGCTATTATAAAGCAATATAAAATATAGTTTCTTCACAAGTTCAAAATATTACCAGAAGCAAAGATTGGATGGTGAGCTCAAATGGTTGAATGGATTGAGCTATAATTTGGGTGGAGGATAGTCATTTGGGCATAGGAAGACACTAGTTTTATACCATTTGGACATTCTAAAGTGGTACTTCCTTCACAATGTTCTTCTCTAGACAGAAACTTGGGAAAATTATTGAGACAATTCAGCTAAATGAAATGTGCTCAAATTTGGTGGATGCAAGTTATATAGGTATAAACATGCCCTCGTAAAGTTGCAGGAATATTTAAGCAATATTAAATATAGTTGGTTCACAAACTGAAAATATGACCAGAATAAAAGATTGGATGCTGCGCTCACATGGATTGCTGGATAAATCTTAAATTTGGTGCAGAGTGATTATTTGAATACGTGAAACATTTGGAAAAATCTCAGAACATTTAGGTAATCCTAGCCAGTACTTTCTTCACAAAGCTTCTCTCTGGATAGAAAATTTGGAAATTTGCTGATGAAGATTTACTAGGCAAACGGAGATGAATATTGGCATGTGGCAATGATTTGAATATGTAAGAGAGCCCAAAAAGTTTCAGGGAAATTGGAGGGGTCTAGATAGCACTTGATTTCCAATGTGCCAATTTGGACAAAAAATAGAAATTGATGTTGTGCTCACATAAATGATTGGTTTAAGATGCAATGTGGAAGAAGATGATAATTTGGGCATATGAAGGCACTCTAAAAATTTCATACCATTTGAATTAATAAAAATGGCACTTCCTTCACAATGCTCTCCACTGAACACAAAAATAGAAAAAATATTGAGGGAAATTGGATAAATTAAATGAGCTAAAATTTGGTGGAGGGAGGTTCAATGGGTAGGGTCATGTCCTCGTAAATTTTTAGTAATTATAAAGCAATATAAAATATACTTGCTTCAAAATCTGAAAATATTACCAGAAATAAAGATTGGATTATGAGCTCACATGGATTGTTTATATATGTTTAACATTTTTGAAATACATGATTAACATCTTTTCATATATTCCCAAGAAAAGCCATCTTTTCATACATACGTTTTGATGTCTATATTTGGTTTTACACATTGTACATTTTTTGTATACATATAAAAAGGAGGTGGCCTTAAGTACCAATGCATCCACGTTCACAACCTCATGACCATTTATATTGGTCGTAATTGTTGGGGAACGTTGCATGGGAAACAAAAATTTCCTACGCACACGCAAGATCTATCCATGGTGTTGAGGACCTATGAGAAGGGGAGTGGATCAACATACCCTTGTAGATCGCTAAGCAGGAAGCGTTAAGAAACACGGTTGATGTAGTCAAACGTCTTCCCGATCCAAATCGTAGCCGTCCCACGATCCGTCCCGATCTAGCGCCGAACGGACGACACCTCCGTGTTTAGCACACGTACAACTCGATGATGATCTCCGCCTTCTTGATCCAGCAAGAGGGGGCTAAGAGGTAGATGAGTTCTTCGACAGCGCGACTGCGTGACGGCGATGGTCATGGAGCTATTCCGGCAGGGATTCGCCTAAACACCGCCGAACTAGACCAGAGGAACTACAATCTAGAGGTGAGGGTTGGACGTGGCTGTAATGTAATGTGGCAAAACCCTCAAAACATGTAGTATATATAGAAGGAGGGAGGGAGGAGACTTGGCAGCCAAGGGGCCACCCCTTTTCTTCGGCCGAGGTGGGAGGAGGAGGATGTTGGAGAACGTCGCATGGGAAACAAAAAATTTCCTACGCACACGCAAATCTATCCATGGTGATGAGCATCTACGATAGGAAGAGTGGATCTACATACCCTTGTAGATCGCTAAGCAGGAAGCGTTAAGAAACGCGGTTGGTGTAGTCGAACGTCTTCGCGATCCAAATCGCCGAGCATCCCGCAATCTCATCACGATCCGTCCCACGATCCAATAACGATCCTTCCCGTGAACTCATCATGATCCGTCTCGCGATCTTGATCACGGTCCTTCCAATCTAGCGCCGAACGGATGGCACCTCCACGTTCAGCACACGTACAACTTGATGACGATCTCCGCCGTCTTGATCCAGCAAGAGAGACCGGAGAGGTAGAAGAGTTCGCCGGCAGCGTGACGGCGCTTCGACGATGGTGGTGGAGCAATTCCTGCACGGCTTCGCCTAAGCACTGCAGAAATCCGATCTAGAGGAAAAACTATGCACTAGAGATTAGGGTTGCACGTGGCTGAAAATCAAGTGCAAAACCCTAGAAATCCACTAGTATATATAGGAGGAGAGGAGGAGAGGAGGTAGCTATGCCTTCAAGCCATGTAGGCTTCGGCCTAACTAGGAGAGGAGGAGTCCACCTCCTCCACTCCTAGTAGGATTAGGATTCCTCCTTTTTTTTCCTTTTTGCCTTTTTCCACCTTTTTCCTTTTGGGTTTTCTTCTCCAGCCACATGGGCCTTGTGTGGGAGTTTCCACCAGCCCACTAAGGGCTGATATTCACTCTTTCACAGCCCATGAAGCCTCTTGGGTCGAAATACCCCTCCCGGAGGTCTCCCGGTACACTACCGGCACTCCCGGTACACTACCGATAAGACCGAAACATTTCCGGCGACCAAAACAGGACTTCCTATATATGAATCTTTACCTACGGACCATTCTGGAGCTCCTCGTGACTTCCAGGATCTCATCCGAGACTCCGAACAAACTTCTATCACCACCATACATAACTCTATACTACCGAAACGTCACCAAACCTTAAGTGTGCAGACCCTGCGGGTTCGAGAACTATGTAGACATGACCGAGACACCTCTACGGTCAATAACCAATGGCGGGACCTGGATGTCCATATTGTTTCCTACATATTCTACGAAGATCTTTATCGGTCGAACCTCAATGTCAAGGATTCAGTTAATCCCGTATGATGTTCCCTTTATTCTTCGGTATGTTACTTGCCCGAGATTCGATCGTCGGTATCTCCATACCTAGTTCAACCTCGTTACCGGCAAGTCTCTTTACTCGTTCCGTAATACAATATCCCATGACCAACACTTAATCACATTGGTTGCAAGTCTCATTGTGATGTTGTATTACCGAGTGGGCCCTGAGATACCTCTTCGTCACACGGAGTAACAAATCCCAGTCTCGATCCATGCCAACTCAACAGACACCATCGGAGATACCTGTAGAGCACCTTTATAGTCACCCAGTTACGTTGCGACGTTTGATACACACAAGGAACTCCTCCGATGTCCGTGAGTTGCATGATCTCATGGTCATAGGAACAGATACTTGACATGCAGAAAACAGTAGCAATAAACTGACACGATCATATGCTAAGTTTGTAGTTTGGGTCTTGTCCATCACATCATTCTCATAATGATGTGATCCCGTTATCAAATGACATCTCATGTCCATGGCTAGGAAACCTTAACCATCTTTTGATCAACGAGCTAGTCTATTAGAGGCATACTAGGGACATGGTTTTGTCTATGTATCCACACATGCATCTAAGTCTCTGATCAATACAATTATAGCATGGATAATAAACGATTATCATGAACAAGGAAATATGATAATAACTAATTTAGTATTGCCTCTAGGGCATATTTCCAACAGTCTCCCACTTGCACTAGAGTCAATAATCTAGTTCACATCACCATGTGATTCGCATTGTTATGAATCTAACACCCAATGAGTTCTGGGGCTCGATCATGCTTTGCATGTGAGAGAGGTCTTATAGTCAACGGGTCTGCGATATTCAGATTCGTGTGTACTTTGCAAATCTCTATGTCAAACTGTAAACACTGCTACCACACTCCACTTGGCACTATTCCAAATGGCTGCTCCACTATACGTATCCAGATTGCTACTACGAGTCATCCAGAGTGGTGTTAAAGCTTGCATCGACGTAACTCTTTACGATGAACTCTTTATCACCTCCATAATCGAGAAACATCTCCTTAGTCTTTTAGTTACTAAGGATAATCTTGACCGTTGTTCAGTGATCCACTCCTGGATCACTCTTGTACCTCTTGACGGACTCATGGCAAGGCACACACAAGTACGATACACAGCATGGCATACTGTACAGAGCCTATGGCTAAGGCATAGGGGACGACGTTCGTCCTTTCCCTTTCTTCTGCCGTTGTCGAGCTTTGAGTCTCACTCAACTTCACACCTTGCAAATCAGGCGAGAACTATTTCTCTGACTAATCCATTTTGAACTCTTTCAAAATCTTTTCAAGGTATGTACTCATTGAAAGTCTCATCAAGCATATTGATATATCTCTATAGATCTCAATGCTCAACAATTAGGTAGCTTTATCCAGGTCTTCCTTTGAAAAACCCCTTTTAAACAACCGTTTATGCTTTCCAGAAATTCTACATCATTTCCGAGCAACAATATGTTAACCACATATGCTTACCAGAAACTCTATAGTGCTCCCACTCACTTTATTGTAAATACAAGTTTCTCGTAAACTTTGTATAAACTACAAAGCTTTGATCACCTCATCAAAGCGTATATTCCAACTCCGAGATGCTTGCTTCAGTCCATAGAAGGATCATTGAAGCTTGCACACCTTTTAGCATCTTTAGGACTGACAAAACCTTCTGGTTGTATCACATACAACCTTTCCTCAAGTAAACCGTTAAGCAAACGATGTTTTGACATCCATCTGCCAGATTTCATAATTGAAAAATGTAGCAACTGCTAACATAATTCCAACAGACTTTAGCACCGCTACGAGTGAGAAAGTCTCATCGTAGTCAACTCCTTGAACTTGCCGGAAACTTCTTTGCAACAAGTCGAGCTTTATAAATGGTGACATTTACCATTAGCGTCTGTCTTCATCTTAAAGGCCCATTTGTACTCGATGACCTGCCGTCCAACGAGCAAGTCTACCAAATTCTATACTTGGTTTTCATACATGGATCCTTTCTCGGATTTCATGGCCTCTAACCATTTGTCAGAATCCGGGCCCATCATCGCATCTCCATAGCTCGTAGGTTCATCGTTGTCCAACAACATGACCTCCAAGACAGGGTTTTCGTACCACTCAGGAGCAGTATACATCCTTGTCGACCTATGAAGTTCGATAGTAACTTGATCCTGAAGCTTCATGATCATCATCATTAACTTCCTCTTCAACTAACGTAGGCTTCACAGAAACATCTTCCTGTGCTGCGCTATTCTCTGGTTGAACAAAGCTTTAACAACCTCATCAAGTTCTATCTTCCTCCCACTCAATTATTTCGAGAGAAACTTTTCCTCGAGAAAGGATCCGTTTTAGTAACAAACACTTTGCACTTGGATCTGAGATAGAAGGTTCACCCAATTGTTCTTAGGGTATTCTATGAAGATGCATTTGTCCGCCTTGGGTTCGACCTCATTAGGTGAAAACATTTTCCACACAAGTGTCGCAGCTCCAAACATTAAGAAATGATAGCTTAGGTTTCTATCAAACCATAATTCACACGGTGTCATCTCAACGGACTTAGATGGTGCCCTATTTAAAGTGAATGTAGTTGTCTCTAATGCATAACCCCAAAATTATAGTAGTAAAATGATAAGAGACATCAAAGCACGCACCATATCCAATAGACCATGACTATGATGTTCGGACACACCATCACACTATGGTGTTCCGGGTGGCGTTAGTTGTGAAACAAATTTCACATTGTCTTAAGTTGTGTGCCAAACTCGTAACTCAGATATTCACCTCCACGATCATATCGCAGTCATTTTTATCTTCTTGTCACGATGATCTTAAACTTCACTCTGAATTTGCTTGAACCTTTCAAACGATTCAGACTTGTGTTTCATTAAGTAAATATACACTATATCTACTCAAATCATCAGTGAAGGTAAGAAAACAACGATATCCACTGCACGCTACAAGACTCACTGGATTGCATACATCAACATGTATCATTTCCAATGATTCACTTGCCCGCTCCATCCAACGGGGTCCTTTAGTCATCTTGCCCAAGAGGCATGGTTCGCATGTCTCAACCGATTCGAAATCGAATGAGTCCACAGATCCATCAGCATGGAGTTTCTTCATGCGCTTTATACCAATATGACATTTTACGGCAGTGCCACAAGTATGTGGTACTATCATTATTAACTTTGTATCTTTTGACATCAATATTATGAACATGTGTATTACTACGATCAAGATTTCAACAAACCATTCTCACTGGGTGCATGACCATTGAAGGTATTATTCATGTAAATAGAATAACAATTATTCTCTAACTTAAATGAATAACCGTATTGCAATAAACATGATCTAATCATGTTCATGCTCAACGCAAAACACCAAATAACATTTATTTAGGTTCGTCACTAATCCTAAAGGTAGAGAGAGAGCGTGCGATGTTGATCACATCAACCTAGGAAACATTTCCAACATACATCGTCACCTCACCCTTAGTTAGTTCTCCGTTTATTCCGTAGCTTTTACTTCGAGTTACTAACATTTAGCAACTGAACCAGTATCCAATACTCAGGTGCTACTAGGAGCACTAGCAAGGTACACATCAATAACACGTATATCAAATATAATTCTGTCGACATTGCCAGCCTTCTTATCTACCAAGTATCTAGGGTTGTTCCGCTTCAGCGATCGCTCTCTTCATAATCAAAGCACTTAGTCTCGGGTTTGGGTTCAACTTTGGGTTGCTTCACTGGAGCAGCAACTGACTTGCCGTTCATGAAGTTTCCCTCCTTGTCCTTGTCGAAACTAGTGGTTTACTAACCATCAACACTTGATGCTACTTCTTGATTTCTATCTTCGCGGTGTCAAACATCGCGAACAGCTCAGGGATCAATATTTCTATCCCTGGCGTTTTATAGTTCATCACCAAGTTCTAGTAGCTCAGTGACAGTGACTTGGAGAACTATATCAATCACTATCTTATCTGGAAGATCAACTCCCACTCGATTCAAGCGATTGTAGCACCCAGACAATCTGAGCACATGCTCAACGATTGAGCTATTCTCTTTCATCTTGCAGGCAAAGAATCTTGTTGGAGATCTCATATCTCGCAGCACGGGCACGAGCCTGAGATCACAATCTCAGCTCTTAGAACATCTCATATGTTCCGTGACGTTCAAAACGTTTCGGAGCCTAAATTCTAAGCCGTAATGCATGACATACTAAACTATCAAGTAGTCATCGGAATGTGCCTGTCAGATGTTCACAACATCTACAGATGGCGCTAGAGGGGGTGGCGCACCGTGCGGTGCATTAAGGACATAAGCCTTGTGTGCAGCAACGAGGACAATCCTCAGATCATGGACCCAGTCCGCAATATTGCTACCATCATCTTTCAATTCTATTTCTCTAGGAACATATAAAAATACAAGGAAGCTACAACGTGAGCTAGTAATCTACAACATAATTTGCAAAGACACTTTGACTATGTTCATGATAATGAGTTCAATTAATCATATTACCTAAGAACTCCCACTCAAATTGACATCCCTCAGGTCAGCTGAGTGACACGTGATCCAAATTCACCAACTCAAGTCCGATCATCACGTGAGTTGAGGTGGCTTCAATGGTGAATATCATTATGTTGATCATATCTACTATATGACTCATGTTCGACCTTTCGGTCTCTTGTGTTCCGAGGCCATGTCTGTACATGCTAGACTCGTCAAGTTTAACCCGAGTGTTCTGCATGTGCAACACTGGCTTGCACCCGTTGTATGTGAACGTAGAGTCTATCACATCCGATCATCACGTGGTGTCTCAACACGACGAACTTTCGCAACGGTGCACACTCGGGGAGAACACAATTTATCTTGAAAATAAGTGAGGGATCACCTTATAATGCTACCGTCGACCTAAGCAAAACAAGATGTATAAAAGGATTAACATCACATGCAAATCATAAGTGACATGATATGGCCATGAACTTATGCTTTTGATCTCCATCATGAAAGCACCGGCATGATCTCCATCGTCACCGGCACGACACCATGATCTCCATCAACGTGTCACCATCGGGGTTGTCGCGCCCAACATGCTTCTACTACTATTGCTACCGTAGCGATAAAGTAAAGCATTACATAGCGCTTAATGATTGACACGCAGGTCATACAATAATTAAAGACAACCCTATGGCTCCTGTCGGTTGCCGTACTCATCGACATGCAAGTCGTGATAATGTATACATCACATGATCATCTCATACATCACATATATCACATCATGTAATTGGTCATATCATATCACAACATACCCTACAGAAACAAGTTAGACGTCCTCTAATTGTTGTTGCATGTTTTACGTGGCTGCTACGGGTATCTAGCAAGAACAATTCTCATCTACGCAAAACCACAACGGTGATACACTAGTTGCTTTTCAACCTTCTCAAGGACCGCCTTTGTCGGATCCGATCCAACTAAAGTGAGAGAAACTGTCACCCGCAAGCCATCTATGCAACAAGTTGCGGTTGAGGGAACCGGTCTCTCGTAAGCGTACGAGTAATGTTGGTCCGGGCCGCTTCATCCCATAATACCGCTAAATCAAAATCCAACCAAGGGAGGAAGCAATATAAGAATCAACGCCCACAAACCTTTTGTGTTCTACTCGAGATCTCATCGACACATAGACCTAGCTCATGATGCCACTGTTGGAGAATGTCGCATGAGAAACAATAATTTTCCTACGCACACGCAGATCTATCCATGATGATGAACATCTACGAGAGGGAGAGTGGATCTAGGATTTCTCAATCTGAGTACAATAACACCTCCGTGTGTGTATATATACTCCCTCCGTCCGGAAATACTCGTCCTCAAAATAAATAAAATTGATGTATCTATTGTTGGAAATATGCCCTAGAGGCAATAATAAAATGGTTATTATTGTATTTCCTAGTTCATGATAATTGTCTCTTGTTCATGCTATAATTGTGTTAACCGGAAACCGTAATACATGTGTGAATACATAGACCACAACGTGTCCCTAGTGAGCCTCCAGTTGGCTAGCTCGTTGATCAATAGATGGTCTCGGTTTCATGACCATGGACATTGGATGTCGTTGATAACGGGATCACATCATTACGAGAATGATGTGATGGACAAGACCCAATCCTAAGCATAGCACAAGATCGTGTAGTTCGTTTGCTAAAGCTTTTCAATGTCAAGTGTCGTTTCCTTAGACCATGAGATTGTGTAACTCCCGGATACCGTAGGAATGCTTTGGGTGTGCCAAACGTCGCAACGTAACTGGGTGGCTATAAAGGTACGCTACGGGTATCTCCGAAAGTGTCTGTTGGGTTGACACGAATCGAGACTGGGATTTGTCACTCCGTGTGACGGAGAGGTATCTCTGGGCCCACTCGGTAAGACATCATCATTATGAGCTCAATGTGACTAAGGAGTTAGTCACGGGATGATGTATTACGAAACGAGTAAAGAGACTTGCCGGTAACGAGATTGAACAAGGTATGGGGATACCGACGATCGAATCTCGGGCAAGTACCATACCGATAGACAAAGGGAATTGTATACGGGATTGATTGAATCCCTGACATCGTGGTTCATCCGATGAGATCATCGTGGAGTAAGTGGGAGCCAACATGGGTATCCAGATCCCGCTGTTGGTTATTGGCCGGAGAGGTGTCTCGGTCATGTCTACGTGTCTCCCGAACCCGTAGGGTCTACACACTTGAGGTTCGATGACGCTAGGGTTATAGGGAAATAGTGTACGTGGTTATCGAAGGTTGTTCGGAGTCCCGGATGAGATCCCGGACGTCACGAGGAGTCCCGGAATGGTCCGGAGACGAAGATTGATATATAGGAAGTGAGGATTTGGTTACCGGAAGTGTTCCGGGTGTCACCGGTAGTGTACCGGGACCACCGGAAGGGTTCCGGGGGTCCACCAAGTGGGCCCACCTGCCCCGGAAGGTTCCATGGGCTAAGAGTGGGAGGGAGCCAGCCCCTAGGTGGGCTGGTGCGCCTCCCACCCCAGCCCAAGGCGTGGCAAAGGTGGAGGGGGGGCAAACCCTAGGCTTAGATGGGCCTTAAGGCCCACCCTAGGGCGCCCCACCTCTCCCTTGCCCTAGCCGCCGGCCAGATGGCATCTGGTGGCTGCCGCCACCCCTAGGGTGGAACCCTAGGGCGCAGCCACCCCTCCTCCCTCTCTCCTATATATAGTGGAGGTATTTGGGGCTGCACAACACACGGTTCTCCCTCTCTCTCTGGTGCAGCCCTACCTCCTCCTCCCCTCGTTCTCCGTAGCGCTTAGCGAAGCTCTGTCGGAGTACCACGCAGCTCCACCGCCACCACGCCGTCGTGCTGCCGGAGCTCTCCCTCAACCTCTCCTCCCTCCTTGCTGGATCAAGGCGTAGGAGACGTCACCGGGCTGCACGTGTGTTGAACGCGGAGGTGCCGTCCGTTCGGCACTTGATCGGATCTACCGCGATCTGAATCGCTGCGAGTACGACTCCATCAACCGCGTTCTAGCAACGCTTCTGCTTAGCGATCTTCAAAGGTATGAAGATGCAATCTCTCCCCTCTCGTTGCTGGTTTCTCCATAGATAGATCTTGGTGAACGTAGGAAAATTTTGATTTACTACTACGTCTCCCAACAATGGCATCATGAGCTAGGTCTATGCGTAGAATCTATGCACGAGTAGAACACAAAGCAGTTGTGGGCGTCGATTTTGTTAATATGCTTGCCGTTACTAGTCTTATCTTGATTCGACGGTATTGTGGGATGAAGCAGCCCGGACCAACCTTACACGTACGCTTACGTGAGACCGGTTCCACCGCCTGACATGCACCAGTTGCATAAGGTGGCTAGCGGGTGTCTGTCTCTCCCACCTTACTCGGATTGGATTCGATGAAAAGGGTCCTTATGAAGGGTAAATAGCAATTGACATATCACGTTGTGGTTTTGGCGTAGGTAAGAAACATTCTTGCTAGAAACCTATAGCAACCACGTAAAAACTTGCAACTACAAATTAGAGGACGTCTAACTTGTTTTTGCAGCATATGCCTTGTGATGTGATATGGCCAGAAGGATGTGATGTGATGCATTGTGATGTATGAGATTGATCATGTTCTTGTAATAGGGTACACGACTTGCATGTCGATGACTATGACAACCGGCAGGAGCCATAGGAGTTGTCTTATTTATTGTATGACCTGCGAGTCAATCACAAACGCCATGTAATTACTTTACTTTATTGCTAAGCGTTAGCCATAGCAGTAGAAGTAATAGTTGGCCAGACAACCTCATGAAGACACAATGATGGAGATCATGATGATGGAGATCATGGTGTCGTGCCGGTGACAATGATGATCATGGTGCCCCGAAGATGGAGATCATAGGAGCAAGATGATATTGGCCATATCATGTCACTATATTGATTGCATGTGATGTTTATCATGTTTACATCTTATTTGCTTAAAATGACGGTAGTAAATAAGATGATCTCTCAATAAAATTTCAAGAGAAGTGTTCACCCTAACTGTGCACCGTTGCTAAGGATCGTTGTTCCGAAGCACCACGTGATGATCGGGTGTGATAGGTTCTAACGTTCGCATACAACGGGTGTAAGCCAGATTTACACACGCGAAACACTTAGGTTGACTTGACGAGCCTAGCATGTACAGACATGGCCTCGGAACACGGAAGACCGAAAGGTCGAACATGAGTCGTATAGAAGATACGATCAACATGGAGATGTTCACCATGGATGACTAGTCCGTCTCACGTGATGATCGGACACGGGCTAGTTGACATGGATCATGTGTCACTTAGATGACTAGAGAGATGTCTATCTAAGTGGGAGTTCATTGAATAATTTGATTATGTGAACTCGATTATCATGAACTTAGTCTAAAATTGCCTTTAATATCTATATTGTAGATCCAATGGCCAACGCAAATGTCAACCTCAATTTCAACGCGTTCCTAGAGAAAACCAAGCTGAAAGATGATGGAAGCAACTATACGGACTGGGTCCGTGGCTTGAGGATCATCCTCATAGCTTCGAAGAGATTGTATGTCCTTGATGCACCGCTAGGTGACCCACCCATTCTCCCAGCGGACCAAGACGTTACGAACGCTTGGCAGTCGCGCTGCGATGATTACTCCCTTGTTCAGTGCGGCATGCTTTACAGTTTAGAATCGGGGCTCCAAAAGCGTTTTGAGCAACACGGAGCATATGAGATGTTCCAAGAGCTGAAACTGGTTTTCCAAGCTCATGCCCGAGTCGAGAGATATGACATCTCTGACAAGTTCTTCAGCTGTAAGATGGAGGAGAACAATTCTGTTAGTGAGCACATCCTCAAGATGTCTGGGCTTCACAACCGCTTGACTCAGCTGGGAGTTAATCTCCCGAATGACTCAGTCATTGACAGAATCCTCCAGTCGCTTCCACCTAGCTACAAAAGCTTTGTGATGAACTACAACATGCAGGGGATGGAGAAGTCCATTCCTGAGTTGTACTCGATGCTGAAATCAGCAGAGGTCGAGATCAGAAAGGAGCATCAAGTGTTGATGGTAAACAAGACCACTAGTTTCAAGAAAGGCAAGGGTAAGGAGAACTTTAAGAAGGACGGCAAAGCTGTTGCCGCGCCCGGTAAGCAAGTTGCCGGGAAGAAGAAGAACAAGAATGGACCCAAGCCTGAGACTGAGTGTTTCTATTGTAAGGGTACCGGTCACTGGAAGCGGAACTGCCCCAAGTACTTAGCGGATAAGAAGGTCGGCAACGTTAAAGGTATATGTGATATACTTGTTATTGATGTGTACCTAACCAGCGCTCGAAGTAGCTCCTGGGTATTTGATACCGGTGCAGTTGCTCACATTTGTAACTCCAAGCAGGAGCTGCGGAATAAGCGAAGGTTGGCAAAGGACGAGGTGACGATGCGCGTCGGGAATGGTTCCAAGGTCGATGTGATCGCCGTCGGCACGCTACCTCTACATCTACCTTCGGGATTAGTTTTAAACCTTAATAATTGTTATTTAGTACCAGCTTTGAGCATGAACATTGTATCTGGATCTCGCTTGATACGAGATGGCTACTCTTTTAAATCCGAGAATAATGGTTGTTCTATTTATATGAGAGAAATGTTCTATGCTCATGCCCCGCTGGTCAATGGTTTATTTTTGATGAATCTCGAACGTGATGTTACACATATCCATAGTGTGAGTACCAAAAAGTGTAAAGTTGATAACGATAGTCCCACTTACATGTGGCATTGCCGTCTTGGCCATATTGGTGTCAAACACATGAAGAAGCTCCATGCTGATGGACTTTTGGAGTCACTTGATTCCGAATCATTTGACACATGCGAACCATGCCTCTTGGGCAAGATGACCAAGACTCCATTCTCCGGAACAATGGAGCAAGCAACTGACTTGTTGGAGATAATACATACCGATGTATGCGGTCCAATGAGTGTCGAGGCTCGCGGTGGCTACCGTTATGTTCTCACCCTCACTGATGACTTGAGCAGATATGGGTATGTCTAGTTAATGAAACACAAGTCTGAAACCTTTGAAAGGTTCAAGGAATTTCAGAGTGAGGTCGAGAATCAACGTGACAGGAAAATAAAATGCCTACGATCTGATCGTGGCGGAGAATATTTAAGTCACGAGTTTGGCACGCACCTTAGGAAATGTGGAATTGTTTCACAACTCACGTCGCCTGGCACACCTCAGCGAAATGGTGTGTCTGAACGTCGTAATCGCACTCTATTGGATATGGTGCGATCTATGATGTCTCTTACCGACTTACCGCTATCATTTTGGGGATATGCATTAGAGACTGCCGCATTCACTTTAAATAGGGCACCGTCTAAATCCGTAGAGACGACACCGTATGAATTATGGTTTGGAAAGAAACCTAAGCTGTCGTTTCTAAAAGTTTGGGGATGCGATGCTTATGTGAAGAAACTTCAACCTGAGAAGCTCGAACCCAAAGCGGAAAAGTGTGTCTTCATAGGATATCCCAAGGAGACTATTGGGTATACCTTCTACCTACGATCCGAAGGCAAAGTCTTTGTTGCCAAGAATGGATCCTTTCTCGAGAAAGAGTTTCTCTCGAAAGAAGTAAGTGGGAGGAAAATAGAGCTTGATGAGGTAATTGTACCTCCACTCGAACCGGAGAGTAGCGCAGCATAGGAAGTTGTTTCTGTGGAGCCTACACCGGCTAGAGAGGAAGTTAATGATGATGATCATGAAACTTCAGATCAAGTTGCTATTCGAAGGTCCACTAGGACACGTTCCGCACCAGAGTGGTACGGCAATCCTGTCCTAGAGATCATGTTGTTGGACAACGGTGAACCTTCGAACTATGAAGAAGCGATGGCGGGCCCGGATTCCAACAAATGGCTTGATGCCATGAAATCCGAGATAGGATCCATGTATGAGAACAAAGTATGGACTTTGGTGGACTTGCCTAATGATAAGCGAGCCATTGAAAACAAATGGATCTTTAAGAAGAAGACTGACGCAGACGGTAATGTCACCGCCTATAAAGCTCGGCTTGTCGCTAAGGGTTATCGACAAGTTCAAGGAGTTGACTATGATGAGACTTTCTCACCCGTAGCGATGCTAAAGTCTGTCCGAATCATGTTAGCAGTTGCCGCATTTTATGATTATGAGATCTGGCAAATGGACGTCAAAACGACATTCCTTAATGGCTTCCTCAAGGAAGAACTGTATATGATGCAGCCGGAAGGTTTTGTCGATCCTAAAGATGCTAACAAGGTATGCAAGCTCCAGCGCTCCATCTATGGGCTGGTGCAAGCATCTCGGAGTTGGAACATTCGCTTTAATGAGGTGATTAAAGCGTTTGGGTTTGTACAGGTTTATGGAGAACCCTGTATTTACAAGAAAGTGAGTGGGAGCTCTATAGCGTTCCTTATACTGTATGTGGATGACATGCTGATAATGGGAAATAATATAGAACTCTTGGAAAGTATAAAGGCCTACTTGAATAAGTTTTTTTCAATGAAGGACCTTGGAGAAGTTGCTTACATATTAGGTATTAAGATCTATAGAGATAGATCGAAACGCCTCATTGGTCTTTCACAAAGCACATACCTTGAAAAGATATTGAAGAAGTTCAATATGGATCAGTCCAAGAAGGGGTTCTTGCCTGTGTTGCAAGGTGTGAGATTGAGTACGACTCAATGCCCGACCACGGCAAAGGATAGAGAAGAGATGAGTGTCATCCCCTATGCTTCAGCCATAGGCTCTATCATGTATGCCATGCTGTGTACTAGGCCTGATGTGAACCTTGCCATAAGTTTGGTAGGGAGGTACCAAAGTGATCCCGGAGCGGAACACTGGACAGCGGTCAAGAATATCCTGAAGTACCTGAAAAGGACAAAGGACATGTTTCTCGTTTATGGAGGTGCCGAAGAGCTCGTCGTAAAGGGTTACGTCGATGCTAGCTTCGACACAGATCCGGACGACTCCAAGTCGCAAACCGGATACGTGTATATTTTGAATGGAGGGGCAGTGAGCTGGAGCAGCAGCAAGCAAAGCGTCGTGGCAGCATCTACATGTGAAGCGGAGTACATAGCTGCTTCGGAAGCAGCAAAGGAGGGAGTCTGGATGAAGGAGTTCATCACCGACCTAGGAGTGATTCCGAATGCGTCGGGCCCGATGACTCTACTCTGTGACAACACTGGAGCTATTGCCCTTGCGAAGGAGCCCAGGTTTCAAAAGAAGACAAGACACATCAAGCGCTGCTTCAACTCCATCCGAGATTACATTCAGGAGGGAGACATAGATATTTGTAAAGTGCATACGGATCTGAATGTCGCAGATCCGTTGACTAAACCTCTCTCACGAGCAAAACATGATCAGCACCAGAATGCTATGGGTGTTCGATTCATCACAATGTAACTAGATTATTGACTCTAGTGCAAGTGGGAGACTGTTGGAAATATGCCCTAGAGGCAATAATAAAATGGTTATTATTGTATTTCCTAGTTCATGATAATTGTCTCTTGTTCATGCTATAATTGTGTTAACCGGAAACCGTAATACATGTGTGAATACATAGACCACAACGTGTCCCTAGTGAGCCTCTAGTTGGCTAGCTCGTTGATCAATAGATGGTCTCGGTTTCATGACCATGGACATTGGATGTCGTTGATAACGGGATCACATCATTACGAGAATGATGTGATGGACAAGACCCAATCCTAAGCATAGCACAAGATCGTGTAGTTCGTTTGCTAAAGCTTTTCAATGTCAAGTGTCGTTTCCTTAGACCATGAGATTGTGTAACTCCCGGATACCGTAGGAATGCTTTGGGTGTGCCAAACGTCGCAACGTAACTGGGTGGCTATAAAGGTACGCTACGGGTATCTCCGAAAGTGTCTGTTGGGTTGACACGAATCGAGACTGGGATTTGTCACTCCGTGTGACGGAGAGGTATCTCTGGGCCCACTCGGTAAGACATCATCATTATGAGCTCAATGTGACTAAGGAGTTAGTCACGGGATGATGTATTACGAAACGAGTAAAGAGACTTGCCGGTAACGAGATTGAACAAGGTATGGGGATACCGACGATCGAATCTCGGGCAAGTACCATACCGATAGACAAAGGGAATTGTATACAGGATTGATTGAATCCCTGACATCGTGGTTCATCCGATGAGATCATCGTGGAGTACGTGGGAGACAACATGGGTATCCTGATCCCGCTGTTGGTTATTGGCCGGAGAGGTGTCTCGGTCATGTCTACGTGTCTCCCGAACCCGTAGGGTCTACACACTTAAGGTTTGATGACGCTAGGGTTATAGGGAAATAGTGTACGTGGTTACCGAAGGTTGTTCGGAGTCCCGGATGAGATCCCGGACGTCACGAGGAGTCCCGGAATGGTCCGGAGACGAAGATTGATATATAGGAAGTGAGGATTTGGTTACCGGAAGTGTTCCGGGTGTCACCGGTAGTGTACCGGGACCACCGGAAGGGTTTCGGGGGTCCACCAAGTGGGCCCACCTGCCCCGGAAGGTTCCGTGGGCTAAGAGTGGGAGGGAGCCAGCCCCTAGGTGGGCTGGTGCGCCTCCCACCCCAGCCCAAGGCATGGCAAAGGTGGAGGGGGGGCAAACCCTAGGCTTAGATGGGCCTTAAGGCCCACCCTAGGGCGCCCCACCTCTCCCTTGCCCTAGCCGCCGGCCAGATGGCATCTGGTGGCTGCCGCCACCCCTAGGGTGGAACCCTAGGGCGCAGCCACCCCTCCTCCCTCTCTCCTATATATAGTGGAGGTATTTGGGGCTGCACAACACACGGTTCTCCCTCTCTCTCTGGTGCAGCCCTACCTCCTCCTCCCCTCGTTCTCCGTAGCGCTTAGCGAAGCTCTGTCGGAGTACCACGCAGCTCCACCGCCACCACGCCGTCGTGCTGCCGGAGCTCTCCCTCAACCTCTCCTCCCTCCTTGCTGGATCAAGGCGTAGGAGACGTCACCGGGCTGCACGTGTGTTGAACGCGGAGGTGCCGTCCGTTCGGCACTTGATCGGATCTACCGCGATCTGAATCGCTGCGAGTACGACTCCATCAACCGCGTTCTAGCAACGCTTCCGCTTAGCGATCTTCAAAGGTATGAAGATGCAATCTCTCCCCTCTCGTTGCTGGTTTCTCCATAGATAGATCTTGGTGAACGTAGGAAACTTTTGATTTACTACTACGTCTCCCAACATCTATAACTAAATTAAGTCTAGATACATTCATTTCTAGGACAAATATTTCCGAACGGAGTGAGTACAAGACGGCTATACCTGTAACACAAAGCTAGATTCCTTATATACACGACCAATACAGAATCGCTTGTGACCTCTTGGTCTTGGGTCTAGCTTCAACCGTCGCCATGGGCAACAAACCGTCTTCCTCAGTTAACCCTGGCCCGTCTCCGTCTCCGTCCGAGACGGCGTCGAGATGCCTCACGGCGAGCTTCACGAGGACCCATGATTTTGAGATTACGAACTATTCGCTGCTTGTCGGCTTGGACGTCGGAAAGTTCGTCAGCTCGAGCACATTCTGCGTCGGTGGCTACAACTGGAATATCAGATTCTATCCGGACGGAATCACGAAAGACTATGCCGGCAACGAGTCAGTGTTTTTACACTATCTCTTGTCACCAGATTCAGTGGATGTGAGGACAAAGTTCACATTAAGCGTTCTTCAGAAAGACGGCAAAGTAGTACAGAAAGGAACCAACGCTCTAGACCACATCTTTTCTCACGATAGTGACGGTTTTGGCTACAGAAAATTCATCGAGGATTCATATCTGAAATCAGTGTCGGACCTCTACCATGGCTCCTTTATCATAAGGTGCGTAGTCACCGTCATAAAACAATCTCGCACGGAGCTTAAGGCCCAGTTCTTTTGAGCCCTACTGTAGAAATAAGCTTCTGTGAAAATAAGTTCCAAATAAGCTCGTGTGAAAATAAGCTAGCCAATTCTTTTCATTGCCTTTTTTTCAGGTTATATATGGTATGATTAGTGAAAAGTTGGGCTCGATGGTGGTACGAGGGGTTGGGCTTGGTGGTGGGACGAGGGGTTGGGATCGGTGGTGGGACGAGGGGTTGGGCTCGATTCTAAGTGAGCTTCTGCGAGAAGCTGCTCACCCCCAGCTTTTTTCCATTGCAAAGAAGACTCCGGTGAAAATAAGCTAAGCTAGCTTATCAAAAACGAGTTCTTTTGGGCTTCTAGCTTATTTTGACAATAAGTTGAAATAAGCTGGAAAAGAACTGGCCCTAAGGGAGTCTTGTCGTGGCTCCATCCTCGAATCTGCAAGAGCATCTCGAGCACATGCACCGGGCTGGAGATGGTGCAGATGTGACCTTCAGTGTTCGCGGCCAATTGTTCAATGCCCACAGATGTTTGTTGGCTGCACGATCTCCAGTTTTCAGGGCGGAGCTATTTGGTCCGATGAAAGAAAACTCAACACGGTGCATCAAGATTGACGACATTGAGCCACAAGTCTTTGAGGCGCTTCTTCACTTTATATACACAGATTGCATGATGGATGGTTATGAAGAAGGCAAAACTGAAAATCTGCAGCACCTACTAGTTGCGGCAGATCTATATGGAGTTGAGAGGCTACGGGTTATGTGTGAAGGTAAATTGTGTGATAGCATTGACTTGAAAACAGTCGCGACAACGCTAACTTTAGCGGAGCAACATAACTGCAGGATTCTCAAAAAAGCTTGTATTGAGTATCTAGCCTCAGGGAAGACACTTGAATTTGTGAAGAAAACAGATTCAGATGTATTCAAACATCTCGAGGCAAGCTGTCCTCATCTCATGCAGGAGATTTTATTCGCCAGGTTGCCTCCCATGTGAAGTTAATAAGATGATCATGAGTCTATATGAAGTCTGAAGTCAATTTGTATCGTATAGAAGATTATTTGATTTACTTACACTTCACCTGTACTCGTATATGTGCTGCTTATCTTTTGACTCCTTTTACCATACATCAATTCAATTTAGGTCATTTATTTCTATAGTTCAAAAGAAAAACAGAGCAAAAATCCAAACTTGATTTTTGTTTTGTAACAAATTCTTCGGTATTGTTGTTAAAGAGATAATCTACTCCGCACTCAAACCTCTCTCAAGACGAATCTTTCGTAGGAAAGGTAGGAGTGCAAAACAAGGAGGAAGATTAGAGCTCCAACGGGTGGCCTGAAAGTTAGTGTCTTTAAACTCAACACAAGGAGTGGTAGTTGTCTCTCTGAAAGTATGATTTTAGTGGAGTTCCTTCGAGTAATCTGGTGGGATAGGCATGGGTATATATGCTCACAATTCGAACCAAAAGTCGGTTGGAATAATCAGGCAATACAAAAAGATAGAGCAAGTGTTCTAGTGGCTAGGAGTGGAATATCTGGAGTTTCTGAAAGACTAGGATTTCTAACGTCTTTCTTTTTGGGGTGGCTCGTCTGATCTGAGGAAGATTGTTCAAAGGCAAAAAATGAAAGACAATTTGAGGATTTTGCGGTTTACCTTTAAGCACACAAAGAAAGAAAGCAACCTCGATCCCCTTTTTTATGGTATGGCATACCTATGGATTCAATGTAGATCTTATGTCACTAAAATGAAAACTATAAGTTATTGGCTTGTTCAACACTTACCCTCGGAAATTGAGGTGTCGTCATCCATTTCTCTTGTTGCATCTTTTGGGATCTAAACTAAAATAGACTTGATAATCATTAATCTCGTTAGATATGTTAACACCAAAACCCAACTAGGGGACTATGATGAACTTTCAGAGGATTGTACACACATGTGTGGGGATATCCTATCCCGTGGAGTCGGTCGATTACAAGTGTGACTAGTGTATGTGATAAGCAGCAATAATGGAGGACTCTCGCACGCGGCAATGACCTATATAAAGTATTAAAAACATTTTGAAGAGGTTTTACACGATTATATGAAATACATAGTTTTCATTGAATATTTTCCCTTGTTATAGATGGACGGGTCATCTTCACTGAATATTTTCCCTTGTTATATATGCATGGGGCCATTGTGAGTGAGTGTTAGGCCATAAAAGAGCAAGCAATGATTGATACGGCACAAAAAGATCGAGCATTGATTGATAGGTGACAAGGGTTCTAGATTTGGGCTGCTCTTATGTCATGGAGTCAGTTTCCGTATTACTCTGCAGAGCATTCTACTTTGATGTGCGCATGGCCCGGAGTGAATGTAAGAAAAAAAAGTTTTCCTACTAAAAAACATTGTACACGATGGATGACATGACTACAAAATTTTAAAAATGTTTGGTCAACAGATAACCTAAAACGACTCTATATATGACATTAGATAAGCAATGCTAAAGGGAAAACTATTTTGCGGCAGGGGTGTGATTAGATCTACTCTGGTTCAATATATATTTTATTGGGAAAATTTCTTTTCTATCACGTAGTCGACATTAGTTGACATCAATAGTTTTTTTAGGCTAAATGGCCTGTCTCAAGATGTAAGTAAAATTTGATCTAAAAAATGTGTAAGTAAATTTGATCTTAGTTTCCCACAAAAGAAAATTAGATCTCAAAAAATTGTAAGTAGATTTACTAGTTGGTTAGGCATGGCATTGTGTACAAAACAAAAAAAATCTAGCCACATTTTGCTGTTTTCGCAAAAATCGGTCCGGCTCGATTCAAGCAGATGACCAGTTTCCGGTTAAATGAAATTTGAAAAAAATGTTAGCAAAAGTTGCATAAATACTTAAAAAAATAATGAAGCCATCTAATAAAAAACTTGGTGAAAAGAAGCATATTTCACCGGCGAAAAAATTGAAGGAAGAAAAGATGGAGAATAATAAATAAAGGGATAAAAAAAATCCATCCTCCCCATTTTCAAAGGTCATGCCACATTTTTTATAAATACTACATAAATAATGAAGCCATCCGCTAAAAAACTTGATGAAAAAAAGCATTTTTATAGGCCAAGAAAAGAAAGAAATAACAAATGGAAAATAATAAATAAAAAGAAAGAAAAACTCATCCTCCCCATCCTAGAATAAATAAATAAATAAATAGCAAAGGTGAAAGATTTTCAACATTTTCCTCTCCATTTTCCTTTTTGTGGAATTATTTTCGGTTTCAGACGTACTTGTCTCGGTGAACCAGAAAACACAATTAATAAGATGCAAAAGTGCTCGGCTTACCGTTACCTATTTTATTTCCTTCATACTATAATATAAAAGCATTTTTGACGGACGCGGATTTTTGGGACATGCGGCCACGCGCTGCCGAAATCTGAGACGTCCCGCTGCACATCAAGATTGCTACTTAATATAGCATTTATGTTATACGATCATTTCTATTTGCAATACTAGCATGTGAGTACGTGGGCTATACAGGGCAGGGTGTGGGGGAATAGTGTGCTGTTTAATTGGAGCCATTAATCATTCCTTGGTGCCTTAGATTGCTGGCAGGCATTTACAGCGTGAGTGGGTAGTTATAACAGGCAGCCAATACTGGATCATGCATTGATGCATTGAGTAGCTTGGTCCAAATTTAAATTACTAGTAGCTACTACTACATCGACGACCTTGGTGCAAAGAAAACGTTACTGGCTGATGCATGGCTGGCTTGGATCAAGAAAAGATTGAAAGTGAGTTTCAGTTCTTGTGGAGAAAGAGCACGGCCATGGCAAGAAGATTGGCAAGGCACAACATGATTATCTTCTTCAACAAATAATGATTATCTTCGGGAAGTGACACATGCAGTAGACTGTTGAGTGCGATATGAGGTGACCCCATCTAACGCTGAAAAACTGCATGTAGTTGTTCTCCCACTTCCAAAACATGCACCGCCCCCCTCCCCGTAACATTTTTTCAGCCTTCGTGAGTCCACGAAATGGATTGGAAGATCGAATATGAACTCACAGCGTGGCGATCACACTTGTAAAAATTCCTCCGGGAGTTGAGAACAGTGCCAGAAACGAACCAGAGCAAGTAGCTAGTGTGGCACTCGAGGCAGCGTATGAGAGGGAGAGGTGCGATCTGATTGAAAATGACGTGAGATGAAGGTGGTGGAGAGCTAGCCTGGGACCTGGATGAACACGTGATTGTGGAAAGGGTCGATTTGATGCTAGAGAGTGTGAGTGCGTGCGCGCTGAGAGGGAGAGATAGAGCAAAGCGTAGAAGAAAGTTGAGCAGGGGAAGAAGAAGAAGAAAAAGAAGACTCAAGTGATTTAAAGAGGAAAGGAGCGTGGTGCAGGAAGACGTTGTAATAGGTGAGTGATTAATTATCTGTCAGGCCGTTCCAAGCAACTGACGTGTGGGCCTTGCAGCTGTCCCCTTCTGATTTAATACAAAAACTATACGATGCTTATATGTGCCAGGAATATTGTTATATAAGCTGGTTGTCTCATAAGTGCATGAATCACGAGGGAGTAGACGGATGTGATTTCCTCCTCGCGTGGCTGCATGTCTACTCGCGATTATTCGCATTTTTGACACTAAAACACTCTTATATTAATGAAACAGGGAGTATATTTCATTTTTGAATTTTGGACGGCAAATCGAAGACTGAAACGGGTGACAGGTGATTTCAGCGTCTCTGTCGGTATTGTGAACCCGGATTGTGAGTCCGGTGTGGGTACGTGCATCCGGCTTAGCTACTTCCTCACGAGGCATGATCTAGAATTGAATTGCCGGCATGTTTTTACCTTGGAGGAGCAATCCATGCAGAGAGACATCTGGCAGGCAAGAAGCCACTTACTTTGAGCAACTCCAACCAGACAATCCATTTCGTTCATCCGTATCCGTTTGAATCGCCGCATACAAAAGTGCAGGCCGAACATACCGACTCATTCCCAAAATGCGTCTGCTCCCCGGCCGCGTCAACCAACTTCACGCTTAAATTTTGAGCTGAAATGCGTCGGTACGGATGCGACGCGCGCCTTTTCATGTCCCCGCTCATCCACACGTAGCGCCCGGTTAAAACCAACGTCACCTTTTTAGCGGCGACCCCCATCGTGGGCCCACGCGTCAGCGACCCCAGGCGTCCTTTTTTAATCCGGGCATGTGGGGGGTGGGGGTGTGGAGGTCGGCCTTATCCTCTTCCAGAACTCGTTCCCATCCCCATCCCCATCCCCATCTAGCCACCGCTGCTCCCCCGCCAACCACAAACCCTAGCCATCACCATGCGTTTCTTCTTTAGCTCGAGCTCTAGCAAAGACAAGGACAAGCCCCCCACCTTTTCTGTCTGCGCGCTCCCGTTGCTGGCATCTTTTCGTCCGCCTCGGCAGTGGGTCAACGTACCAATGCACCAGCGTGAGGTGGCACTGGGAGCACCGTGTCTCGCTCCCCTACCCAGACGTCACGCTGCCGCACGACTGGCATTTGGCTCCAGAGAGGATCCCAGTGCCAGGGGTGCTCACGCTGGACGACCTCACCGGCCCCAACGACAAGGACGACGAGGATGCCTAGGGCAGCGTGTCTCCTCGTTTTTAGCTTATTTTAATGTTTTATTTAATGTAATGTGGACTCATGAGACTACCACAGACCTTTTAAGGCCGGCATTAATGTTTCATTAACGTTTTTTATATTTTCGAAATATTTATTATGTTTTTTTACGTCGTCTAAAAATGGATCATGGCCGCGTTGGGTACAAGCGTCGACCCAATTACAAAAACAGACATAGATGTCCGTCGGGCCGAACCAAACGAAGAAAACGCGGACAAAACGAACGTCAGTTTGGGTCGCCTGGTTGGAGTTGGTCTTGTTGATCCAATCCCTGTTCGCAATCGCCTGTACATGGTGCTTAATTACCAAATGGCAATGTGAGTGATACAGTCGTCAGCCAATCAGCGACGCAGTGGGTTGACTGAATTGACTAGGTCACCATCACCACTTGCGTAAAAATTTGGCAGCAGGCAATAAAATGTTAAAAACCAAGGCCATTGGTAGCTAGTTGCAAGATCGCATTTCAGTCTAAAATTAGCTGCGGCTGCACGAACCTGTAAACAGGCAGGCACCCATGGTTTGGGTAGTTAATTATTGACTTGTCCTGCGGTTTTCGATTTCCCATTTGGATTTGCACCAAATTTTCCAAGTTGCAACTAAGCGTACGTGTACGTACATATATGGCGCCAGAGGACTCTCCAATCTCCATAACCAGTATCATCTCACTCAGTCACTCACCATTCATTCACTCATTCACAAGTTAAGACAAGATGCACGCCTCCTCACTCGTTCAGCACTGCGCCACCGTGGTCGTCATGGTTCTCCTCGCCGCAGCGGCGGCTGCGGCTGCGGCAGCACGGACGAAGAACGAGTGCCAGCCCGGTGACAAGGCGGCGCTGCTGGCCATCAAATCCGCTTTAGGCAACGCGTCCTACTTCAACTCATGGACGCCCGACACCCCGTGCTGCGAGTGGGCCGGCGTCTCCTGTGACGGCTCCGCCTCCCCCAACACCGCGCGCCGCGTCGTCGGCCTGTCCTTGGTGAACGATGCTAGCCTCGCCGGCCCATTGCCTGGCGCCGCCATCGCCCGGCTCACCGCGCTAGAGCAGCTGGTGGTGAACAACGTGCCCGGCGTGAACGGCACCATCCCGCACGACCTCACCCGCCTGAACGCCACCCTCAGCATGCTCGACATCATCTCCACGGGCATCTCCGGCCCGGTGCCGTCGTTCCTGTCCGAGATGACGGCGCTCGGCTACCTCAGCCTCTCCTCCAACAAGCTCACGGGCCCAATCCCGACGTCGCTCGGGGACATGCCCAACCTCTACTTCGTCGACCTCAGCTACAACCGCCTCACGGGCACACTACCACCTCTACTCCTGAGGAAGGCCTCAACCTCATACCTCTACCTCTCCCACAACAAGCTCACCGGCGGCGTCCCGACGAACTTCGCAACCGTGAATTTCTGGACCGTCGACCTGTCGTACAACGGTTTCAAGGGCGATGCCTCGTCCCTGTTCGGCGCGAACAAGCCGCTGCTGAACGTGGACCTGTCGCACAATGCCTTTAGCTTTAACCTCTCCGCCGTGCAGCTGCCCGAGGACCTCAACAGTTTGGAGCTGAGCCACAACAACATCTACGGCAACATCCCGGAAAATGTGGACGACCTGCTGTTGAATTATTTAAACGTCAGCTACAATCGCCTCAGCGGCGTAGTGCCAGCTGGTGGCAACATGGCCTGGTTTGATCAGTCATGCTTCCAGCACAACAAGGGGTTGTGTGGAAGTCCACTTCCACCCTGCAAGCAGTGATCATCCTCTCGACTCTCGACCAGCCCCCGTCCGGCTGTAATACGATGGATAATTACAACTTTTATTATAAGAAATAAAAGCATCCCTGTGGCTTACGACTGTTTACTGCATGTTTTCATCAGATGGGTTAGCCGGCATGTTGCTTGTTATGGTATAAATTTTAATGGAAAAAGCCTATTTTACTCCCCTCAATAATTCACTTTGTCTGTTTGACCACTAAATAAAATTATTGTTTGATTTACTCCCACAAACAATTCAAGATGATGATATGTGATGCCTTACAAGCTATCATTTTTTTAAAGCTCCTTGTTTGCTATTCCCTTTGTTCCTAAATACAAGTTTTTTTTTAGAGATTTCAATAGAGTTTACATACCAAGCAAAATGAATGAATCTACACTTTAAAATATGTCCATATACATTCCGTTCATTTTGCTTCGTATGTAGTGTATATTGAAATCTTTAAAAAAATTATATTTAGGAACGGAGGGAGTATTTGATATGAATTGCAACCCTCACATGCCACACCTCTTCAATTGATCTGGAAAAAGGACAAATTAAACAAAGTTTTTGTGTGGACAGTTTTCATGACATTATATCTGTAAATACAAATAATCGTGTTCTTTTCTTGTCATTATAAATACAAATACCAATGCAGTATGAGTACAAGAGGCATGAACCCATAAAAAGTTGTGGATGTGTATTACCAAGAAATAGATTAATCATGCAAAATAAATATTAATAGACAATGTCACAAATAATAGACAAGTGCACAGTTCAGATACTCCATTGTGTCCATGGATCGGAGTAAATCTAAGCAAAAATATAATTAGGAGAACTGGGTAGAACGATATAGAGTGTGTCTACTAAAATTATTTGCCATTGTTGGCGCTCAGTATTTTAATAAGGTATGGTCGACACATGGCCTAAAACAACGACAAATATATGGAATGAAGATTAAAATAAAATAAAATGCCGACCTTTCTGTGTGTGTGTGTGTGTGTGTGTGTTGGGGTCTGGCTATGCGGTCGATGGAGTCAGGCGCCATAATTGTGCCGGCGTCGAGGAGTATCGCCACGGGCGACGAGCGCAAGCATCCGACGTGTTGGGACCAGGGAAAAATCCGCGCCGGCATCGAGGTGTTTGGGATGTGGGTATGCGACAGATAGTGGCAGTCGGGATTTCACCACAAGGATTCAGACTTTCAAAGATGATGTTGCCTTGTTGCTTTGAGATCCTTACTGCCTGGTGTCACTCAAGAGGGTGGTCCAGATTAGAAGTATAGGAACAGGTCGTATAAGCTAGTTGTAATGGGAAATACCATATATTAATATCATGCATATGTATGATACTACCTCCTAATGCATAGTATCAAATGTTAGTATCATATAGTACTTTATTTATTGCTATGAATGACACATATTAACATATCATTTATTATGATATGGTATCATGATATGATACTTAACCTATATTTTTTATTTAATTGTATGCCACATCATCAAAACTGTCTACTTGACATACATAATACTAACTATGATACTCCCATTACAACCAGCCTAAGTTTTTCTTCCTGAGCATGTGCCTTCGGGTTAGCTACAACTTCATCACGAGCCATGACGACCTAGCTAGACTTGAATTGACCGCAGGTTCTTAATTTCCTTGGAAGACCAATCACAGAGAGTTAGAAAGCTTAATAGGCAGCTACATGCCGGCAAGAACCCATTTACTTATCGATATAATTCGAGGTCAATCACCTATAAGACAATCCACAGTAGTAGTTACATATTAATATAAATGCTACTTAAATAAAAAAATGGTATGACAGCTAATTAATGAAGCGATAGATAAATTAAGTAAAATAGTTAGTTACTCTCAATGGGAAGTAACGTAGACTAGTAACCTGCATATGTTACTAGTCTAAGTTACTACCTTTACAATGGGTAGTAACATTTAGCCTTTCATTTATTAGTTTATAAACTCATTTTGTCTTGATATATATTATGTTACTTATAGTAGTAGTAACATAGTGTGTTACTCAATTTCTCTGTCTTCTCATTAATTAGCTACCACATCATATTTTTTGGTTAGGTGGTATCTATGTTACTCTCATTGTGAGTAATCTCATACTATGAATAACATCACACATATCAAAAAAATATGAGTCTATAAGCTAATAGATTAAGTGTTGCATAACACGATACAATATGTTACTCTCCACGTAGTAAAATAGACTAGTAATATATACATGTCACTGTTCCAAGTTATTCCTCACTGTGATAGTCTAATTAGATGATGCTTAATTACCAAACACACCCATGTGAGTCGGAGTAGACAGCTGGTCAACCAGTCAAGCAACTGGTTGACTTGAATGGACCACCAGGTTACCATCGGCACGTGCGTAAATTAGTTGCATGCAAGAACCAAGCCCGTTGGATGTTATAAGATCTTTTTTTTTTGCGAACAGGCCCATAGATATATTAATAAACCCAGCAAGATACAAGTAGCGCCCCATAAAGATAAAAAAAAGTTACAACGAAGTCCCTAAGGGGCCACCGAACCATTGCATCCGCTGAAATGAGTTGAGGATGCACCGTCATCGTCGCCCCTACACATGATCGTCGGCGAATCTCCATAGCAGACTCGAAATCTTCGGACTTAGGTCTTGAGGACCAGTACCCCCGTCTCTGGCAAGGTCTCTAATACATCTGAACACCACAAGCTTTTGTACAGCCAGGAACACTGGTCGCCATAGACAGTCGTATCACCGCCGCACCTCCCCAGGCACTCGACGACGAGAGCAGAACCCATCTCGCCGCAACGAAGATAGAAACTGGGGACAAAAGCATGAACAATAGGTCACCACCCTCGCTGCGGTGACCACGTCCCGGACACCAAAGCCCACCGGATCGAAAGACCCGAGAGCACATACCTCGAGCGACTCGCTGGCTCCGCCCAAGGCCTCGCCGGAAAGTGGAACGAACGCCGACACAATTATTCCAAAAGGGCACCATCTCCCGTAACATGATAGCACCTTCCAGACAAACTATCCTTATTATACACACACCAAGATCCAGATCCGGGGTTCCCCACTCTCCCGCTGCTGAAGTGGCCAGCGGAGAGGGAAGGAACCACCGGCTAGCGGGGGGCGGAACAAGGGAACCTGGGTCACCTCCTTTTTCTTTTGGAGCAGAGTAGCATTACGGCAGTAGCATTCTAAATCATTTTTGCAAGATCTCATTTCACAGTAAATAAGCTTCATTCACGTATTGCCTGGAGCTGCACAAATCTGAAAACGGTTAAGGTACGTAGACCTAGTACCTTCTCCTGCAGTTTCTTATTTCCCATTTTGGTTTGTACAGTACCAAACTTTGCAACTTGCAAGTGCATAGATGGCACGAATCTTTCCATAACCAGCATCATGCATCATCTCACCAGTGAGCCATTCATCCATTAAGCTATGTGTGTGAAATCGCAGGATTAGTCTGCTGCACGTATATTATGCTCAAGTATGGTCCAATAACAGATTCACTTTTTTTAAAGAGCCCGACAACAGATCGAAATTTCTGCTGCCTGCACTGCTACCGAGTCAGGTTCGTATGCGTTACTGAGTCGGACACCAATGCGTTGCCCTCTTGCTTGTTTGTGCCTATGCATCCACGTGTATATATTATCATCACATGATTCTCTGCCCTGCAAAGATAGTTTTCGCCCAAAAAGTCAAAAGCGGCGATCCGGCAAGATGGATCTGTGGCGTCGTCTCATCAATAGGAATTGCAGAAAACCACCACATTGACGCGTATGTTTGTAGGAAACACTCGTATGAACATTCTTTACAAAAAACACAGCAAAGTTGTCTAATTTTTTTGCAGAAAACACTGAACGCTCTGTTTGTCTGTTTTACGCCCAATTATGGCATGTGGGCCTCACTTTTGCTGGCGTGGCATAACGGCCAGGCACAGACGGCGTCAATCGTTGCGGATAGGTCAAAACCTAACCAAATCGACACGCTAGTCTCTCTGTCCTCACTCTCTCGCTCTTAGGCCTCTATCTGTTCTTCTCTTCCGTCACCGCTCGATCCGTCCGGCGTCGACCGCTGCTCCGCCTCGCCATGGTGTCGTGGAATGACGACGAGACCAGCGAGGATTCGGCCATGAACCTCTGCTCCTCCTGCGACGGCATCATCAAGGTCAGTTGCTAGGGTTATGTTTAGGGTTTGTGAATTGGGGATTTTGTGCACGAGCTCGATCTGAAGCTCGGTTTGCTTCTATTGGCTCCCGCAGCTTCCTGCTACCATGCACGATCCAAATTTCAACGGAGTTGATGCAGATGAGAATGTGTTGTGTGAGCATGGCAAGCCGGCAGAGCAATTCATTACATTTGAAGGGATGAACACGGGCAGGAGGTTTCTTGGGTGTGCTGAGAAGGTATGATATGAATCTAAATACCAGTAGAAAAAGGCCCATCTGTCCCGGTTCGTAAGGCCCATTTGTCCCGGTTCCGGAACCGGTACTAAAGGGTCGGGACTAAAGCCCAAAACCTTTAGTCCCGGTTCTCTTACGAACCGGGACAAAAGGGGCTTCATGTGCCCTCTGCGGTGCGCCCAGGCAGGAGAACCTTTAGTCCCGATTCTCTTACGAACCGAGACAGAAGGGGCTCCACGTGCCCTCTGCGGGGAGCCCAGGCAGGAGAACCTTTAGTCCCAGTTTGTAACACAAACCGGGACCAAAAGGCATCCACGCGTCAGCATCTGGCGGTTGCTTTTTTTGAAAGGGAGGGGGATTTAGGGGGTTTTGGATGGTTAATTTAGGGGTTTTATGTTGTTATAGCTAGCTAATTGATAGAGAGAAGTGTCCTCTCTTTATCCGTGCTTGGTCGACGCTAGCTACTATAAAGAGAACTCGACACGCTAGGTAGTAAGCAAATGAAGGAACCATTAAGTACAGAAGATTGTTATGAACATATAGATATAAAAGTGATCGACCTCTCTTTCTCCGAGAGATTGGTCGTATAACAAGTTTTCGTATATATATCCGACACTACTAGCTACATATATAAAATGTAAGAACTCTTACAATCCCTAACATCTAATCTCCAATTGCAGATGGTATTCTCCGGCTTTATTTATGACCTGGTCAAGAAAGAATCTAGTCAATTCTTCTTGAATTGCTCGTATGCGATCATGTGGTAGGAGTTCATCCCGCATCTTCCACATCTAATTTGAAGAAGGTGTATACATAGATATGGTAATTAAAATAAAAATGTGAATATTATTGCTTGCGCAGTTCAAATCGTTTTTTAGAGTAGCCCCGCTGAGGGGTCGTCGCGTTGTAGATGAACTCGCAAACGTAGTATTCACATAAATTAGTCCCGTCTTCCTGCCACAAGCACTTTACGAGAAATAGAGTTCAATCAAACTGATAATCAAGCATGATAAATGGTATTGATGAAACTAGAATCAATGGGAGATGCGCGGAACTAGCTAGTAATACTTACTTTCGGGTGTGTAAATCGCAGCTCCCTCCGCAGTGCCGGAACAATTGTTGTGAACTCTTTCCAAATCCTGCCAGACAAAGAAAATAATTACTTGGTATCAGGAAATGAACAAATTAAAGTTGTCGATATGATGCGATAATGATCGATTGAACTTACTTATAGAGAATTTTAGTCATGTTCGCATAATTCTGGGGATCTTTTCGTTTCGAGTCTAAGACGATTACTAGTTCCCGCTCAACCTGAATCTCTAGCAGAATAAAGTGGAAACTATGCACACATGCATAACTCATCAATTACATTACTATAAACCTCGAGTAATAAGGGAAACCGAATATGCAGAAGACAGTAACACTCACTTGAAGTTGTAAGGAAAGAGTATTGTCCCTTTGTTTTGATTTTTAAGCAATGATTGTAGCAAGTACTCCTCGGTTTCTGCGGGATAAGTTTTAAAATTATGCTCATGTATGACATCTGGGTTAATGAACCCAATGTCATACATTTGTGCTTTTCTGCATTCGACAATCTTCAAGCTGCATAATATAGTAGTGAGGATAATTATATATATATATATATACATGCAATGAAAGAGCTGAGCTATATACATAGAGAGACTTAATTACAGAAGTAGTACTTACAGACAGTAGCAAAGCACGATTGTTTTGTCGATGGCCTTCTGATTGTATAACTGCCATATCTCCTCAAAAATATTCAACATTTCAGTTCCAACGAGGCCGTGCTCCTCTTTAACTTTCAGTACCAAAGATTGCATCCCAGACTCGTGGCAGGTTTGCATGTACCATTCATGGAATCTTTGCATCATCATTGTTAGAGGAGGATGATCAGGTTTGACGAGAGGATACCCATACCGGTATTTGAAATCGTCCACCTCCAACTGGTCAAACAGTACATCATTGCTCAGGTAATTGCCAGGTTTTATACCGGGGACCATCCCTGGATGGTTAGCGATGATATCGCTAGAAACCTTGAGCGGGGGACACGATTGGTTCACCTGTTCGCCGAGCTGAGGAATTTATTTCCCACTTCTTCGTTCTCCTAACTTTGCATCACTGGAAGTACTTTCCGACCGCCGCGCCTCTTGATATGTCTTTTAACACTGCGAACATAGTTGGAATCCAGCGGAGGCGGTGGTGGTCGCTTCAGGGCATCGATAGTGTGCATCGCTTTCACCGGATCTATCTTCTCCTTTGGAGCTTGAGTTTTCTTTGCAAAATGGTCCCTCACTTCGGCCTGACTTATCTCCTTGTTTTCAGACTCGGTCCGCTCATATGGTAACTTTTCCAGAGGCTTGAGAGATGGACCGTATCTGTATCCCCTGCTACCTATGCTTGTACTGCTAGCCGCCGGAGCGGCCGCGGCTCCCTTCCGTCATTGCTTACTATGCGCCGGAGGAGACGAAGCGGCAACGTCTTCCTTCCGCCGTTGCCGATGAGGCTGAGGAGGAGGCGTACTTCTTCGACGTGCCGGAGTAGGCAAAGGAGGAGGCGGAGTGCCCCCACGCGTCGGACGAGCCGGAGAAGGAGGAGGAGGAGGAGGAGCCGGAGAGCCCTGATCACTCGCCGGAGGAGGAGGAGGAGGCGAAGTGCCCTGATGATCACTCTCCGGAGGAGGAGGAGGAGGAGGAGGCGGAGTGCCCTGATTCGCTTGAGGAGAAGGAGGAGGCGGAGGCGTCCACTTTGGAAGCTTGATGTACTCCTTCTGCCACAGACATGTACTCCTCAGGGCACGAACTAGCTTATTCTCTCCTACACCTATATAGTGTTCAAGATCGAGCTCCTCAAAGTCCGGCATTACTTCATCCATCATCACAACAAGATAGCCATGTGGAATCAGACAGCAGTAAAAAGTTCTGTTGGGTTGAGGTGGTGCAACAGAGCTGACAGCCGCCTTGAAAGTGAGGTTCCGACATTTCGTCATAACCTCGCAATGTTGAGCCTCCGTGATAGTATCCATGGGGTAGCTATGAGATGTGAAGTCAGGTTGAATGGGCTTCGTGGAAGCGACGCTGCTTCTCGGCTGAGATGGCGGGGTAGTAGCTTCTGGGATAGCTTCGTGTCGCTGAGATGGTTTGCCGGCAGCTCGCTGGCTCTCAGCTTCCTCTAGCTTTTGTAGTCTTGCATTGAGCTTCTGAATTTCACTCAGCTCTGCTTTCCTCTTTCTCTCCTGGCTTCTGTAACCGCCTGTGTCGGGAAACCCAACCTTCCACAGAATAGAGCCTGGTGTGCCTCGTGTTTGTCCAGGGTGCTCAACATTCCCTAGGGCCTTAGTCAGCTCGTCCTTCTCTCTATCGAGAATGAACGTCCCTTGCTGCGATGCGGTGATATAGTTCTGAAGCTTGTTCATGGGTATTGCAAGTTGTTCGTCCGTCCAACGACACTTCCCTGTTTTAGGGTCCAAAGTTCCCCCAACCCCAAAGAACCAAGTCCTTGAACGGTTGGCCAGTTTGATGTCTGTGGTACGACCCCTTTAGCAATCAGGTCATTCTCAGCTTTGTCCCACAACAGCCGGGCTTTAAGGTGGCCACCTGACCCCGTGTGATGGTGAAACTGCTTCTTTGTAGCATTGTTCTTGTTTGTCTCTAACATTTTCTTACTCTTTTCTGATGTCTTGTAGGCCACAAATGCGGGCCAGTAATCTTCGATCTTCTCATATCGGCTGATGAATTCTGGAGTCTTCCCTTTGTCGAGAAACTTTGATTTCTACTCATTATTCCACCTCTTGAATAGATCTGCCATCTTCTTAAGAGCACACACCTTGACCCATGGCTCTATAACTGGCTTATTCGGATCCTCCTCTGGCGGTAGGGTGAAATTTTCCTTCAGCGCGGTCCAAAGATCTTCTTTCTGTCTATCGGAGACATAATCACCATTAGGGGCGCCGTCCTTAGGCTTATTCCATTGCTTGCTGCTGATCGGGATGTTGTCCCTAACAATAGCTCCGCACTTAGAAGAAAATGCGTTCTTGGTCCCTTGGGGTTCAATCGGATGGCCATCGTCTGCGAGTGCTGTGATCGTGAACTTTTGATCCTTGCGCAACCTCTTCTTCGGGCCTTGTCTCATTACCGAAGTTTGGCTTGATCGGAGGGCTATTATATAGAAGAAAGAAGAGTTAATTAATATATGTACATACCAAAACAATTAATGCATCAATTAAAACGTCAACACAGGCTTAATTAATATATATACCTCGCCGGACTTTGCAATAGCTCCCTCCTCCGATCGGCCACCGGAGCCGTCATCATGGTCTCCTTCTTCCTCCGGCATTCGGTCACCCGAGACATCATGATCATGTCCTTCCTTATCCATTGTTCGATCATCGGAGCAGTCATAATCCACTCCTTCCAGACCATCGGTGAATAAGTTGAGATACGACTCGATATCACGTCCGCCGTTGATTATGTCCCCCAACAACTGTTCTTGTTCTTCGTCTCTTGGATCCATAGTTTCTGCAAATATTACAACATGGCAATTAATATACAAACATGAATGTCCGATGTCTGGACCGCCTCTCTCATGAATGTCCGACAAGTCTTATATGGTTTGGGGTGGCCTCAACAACGCTCTTTTAACTCATTTAACTTGGTAAATTTGGTTGGCCTCGACAACACTTCTAGGGGTTGCGGACATTTTCTTACTCATTTTCCCGAGAGAGTTAGGGGATACTTGCGGACTCCTCCCCGCTCATTTCCCCCGATTTACGCTCTTTCTTAATATGAACAAAAAAATCATGAACGTTTAGTGAAGTTGCCCCTCCCCGATTTAGGTAAAGTAAAACCCCTTCGTGAAGGAACTTCTTTTTAGCCAACTTATTTTCTGCCAACAAAATACATATATCATATATACAAAAACATGGCTCTTTCATAATTTTCTTTAGCATACATCCATGAAAAAAAACAGGAAGCTACAATATTTTTTTTATATCATATGGTAATTTTCTATATATATACATCCATCCATCCATCCATCCATATACACACACATATATACATGGACCAAAAATGCTATAAAAAATTATATGAACAAAAAAAGCATACATCATCTATCGTCAACATCATCAGCTATCATCAACATCATCATCTAACTATCATATATCATCTATCATCTATATATCATCAAATTAAATCAGCAAAATCAACAGGGACAGGGAGGACAGGAAGGAAAGGGGGCCGGCCGAACCGAACGGGGAGGAGGGGCGGCGACGTCGGGGCAAGGCTATGGCGTGGGGCGGCGTCGGGGAGCGGTACCGGCGTCAGGGCAGGGCGGCGCATTGGGGCACGGGGCGACATGTCGGGGCAGAGGCGCGCGTTGGGGAGCGACGTCGGCATCGGGGCACGGGGCGGCACGTCGGGGCAGAGGGCGTCAGGGCAGAGGGCGTCGACGGCGAGCTTGGGCAGCCTGGCGACATCGATGTGGTCGGCGTCGTCGGGGGCAAGTGCTAGATGAAATCTGAAAAAATCGAAACTATCGCTTATATACACAGAGCATTGGTCACGGTTGGTGCCACCAACTGGGACCAATGCCCCCTTTAGTCCCGGTTGGTGGCACCAACTGGGACCAAAGGTCTCTTTTTGGCAGCCCAAAGGGCAGGAAGCAGAGACCATTGGTCCCGGTTGGTGGCACCAACCGGGACTAAAGGTGGTTATTGGTCCCAGTTGGTGGCAACAACCGGGACTAAAGGGGGGCATTGGTCCCGGTTTGTGCCACCAACCGGAACCAAAAGGTGGTGCTGCCCGGGGACAAATATTTAGTCCCACCTCGCTAGCCGAGAGGGCTCGAGAGTGGTTTATAAGCGCTAATGCACCAACACTCTCGAGCTCCTCTCAACTGCAGGCTTAAGGGCCTAATTGCACTCTCCTCTGCCTATGGGCCTACTGGTCCTTCTGCAGGCCTGAATCTTGGCCCAACTAGTTGTTGGGTTTCTAGTCGTATTCAGGCCGTGGTGGTCGAGTAGGCGGCATTTTAAAAAAAAAAACCTGTTTTGTTTTTTGCTTTATTTTTTTTTAATTTTTTGCAGTATTTTTCTTCTGTTATTTAGTTCATTCTTTTTAACAAATAATACTTTGATAATTTAAGTTGCCTAATTTCCATTATTTTGTTTTGTTTCTTGCTTTTTAGCCGATTCTTTTTGAAATCCACTCCCACGATGTTTTGAAAGAAATTAAAAAGTACTTCAAACGAACTCTGAAAAGGTTGAAAGTTGGCATGGTATCATCATTTCATCTACATAGCATGTGCTAAAAAATGGAGTGGGTTACTACAAAAATTGGATGCACTTTGTGTACAAAATGGACAATCTATTTCGAAGTATCACGGTTTCGGACGAAAACTCATCTGTTACAAAGGGATTTCATTTTTTTGAACTCATTTGAACTCCAGAATTTTTGTGTGTTCTAAATGCACCATTCAAAGCCACACCATCATTTTCAACCCTTTCTGACTTCATTTGGTATTTTTCATGCACTTAGTGATTTTTTTGAGCTAAATGACCCTGAAATTGAAAAGCAATTCAAATGAACTCTGAAAAGGTTGAAAGTTGGCATGGTATCATAATTTCACCCACATAGCATGTGCTAAAAAGTTGAGAGGGTTACGACAAAAGTAGGATGCACTTCGTCTACAAAAGGGACAATCTCTTTCGAAGTATTGGGGTTTCGGACGGAAACTCATCGGTTACCAAAGGCATTTCATTTTCTTGAACTTGTTTGAACTCCTGGCTTTTTGTGTGTTCAAAATGCACCATTGAAAGCCACATCATCAATTTTCAACCCTTTCTGACTTCATTTGGTATTTTTCATGCACTTACTGATTTTTTGAGCTAAATGACCCTGAAATTGAAAAGCAGTTCAAATGAACTCTGAAAAGGTTGAAAGTTGGCATGGTATCATAATTTCACCCACATAGCATGTGATAAAAAGTTGAGAGGGTTACGGCAAAAGTAGGATGCACTTTGTGTACAACACAGATAGTCTCTTTCGAAGTATCGGGGTTTCGGGCGGAAACTCATCGGTTACAAAAGGCATTTCATTTTCTTGAACTTATTTGAGCTCCAGGCTTTTTGTGTGTTCAAAATGCACCATTGAAAGCCACATCATCAATTTTCAACCCTTTATGACTTCATTTGGTATTTTTCATGCACTTACTGATTTTTTGAGCTAATTGACCCTAAAATGGAAAAGCAATTCGAATGAACTCTGAAAATATTGAAAGTTGGCATGGTATCATCATTTCACCCACATAGCATGTGCTAAAAAGTTTAGAGGGTTACGGTAAAAGAAGGATGCACTTCGTGTACAAAACAGACAGTCTCTTTCGAAGTATCAGGGTTTCGGACGGAAACTCATCGGTTACAAAAGGCGTTTCATTTTCTTGAACTTATTTGAACTCTAGGCTTTTTGTGTCTTCAAAATGCACCATTGAAGGCCACATAATCAATTTTCAACCCTTTCTGACTTCATTTGGTATTTTTCATGCACTTACTGATTTTTTGAGCTAAATGACCCTGAAATTGAAAAGCAATTCAAATGAACTCTGAAAAGGTTGAATGTTGGCATGGTATCATCATTTCACCCACATAGCATGTGCTAAAAAGTTGAGAGGGTTACGGCAAAAGCAGGATGCACTTCGTGTACAAAACGGACAGTCTCTTTCGAAGTATCAGGGTTTTGGACGGAAACTCATCGGTTACAAAAGGCATTTCATTTTCTTGAACTTATTTGAACTCCAGGATTTTTGTGTGTTCAAAATGCACCATTGAAAGCCACATCATCAATTTTCAACCCTTTCTGACTTCATTTGGTATTTTTCATGCACTTACTATTTTTTTGAGCTAAATGACCCTGAAATTTAAAAGCACTTCAAATGAACTCTGAAAAGGTTGAAGGTTGGCATGGTATCATCATTTCACCCACATAGCATGTTACAAAAGGCATTTCATTTCTTCACATGTCACTGCAATGATATAGTTGTGTAGAGAAAGTCTTCACTTCTTCTTCGCTTGTGTCCTTTTCTTGTTGCGTCGTAACCATGGATAATCTTCATCGTTTAACAGGGTGCTTGGGTCAGCCTTGACTTTGAAGGAAGGAATTTCATGAAACATTTTATAATCTATAGACATGTCTGTTTTGCCCTCCAATCCTATGACGTCTCTTTTTCCTGAAAGAACTATGTGGCGCTTTGGCTCATCGTATGATGTATTCGCTTCCTTATCTTTTCTTTTTCTCGGTATGGTAGACATGTCTTTCACATAGAAAATCTGTGCCACATCATTGGCTAGGACGAATGGTTTGTCTGTGTACCCAAGATTGTTCAGATCCACTATTGTCATTCCGTACTGTGGGTCTTCATGTACCCCGCCTCTTGAAAGATTGACCCATTTGCACTGAAACAAAGGGACCTTGAAATCATGTCCATAGTCAAGTTCCCATATGTCCACTATGTAACTGTAATATGTGCCTTTCCCCTCTTGGTTGCTGCATCAAAGCGGACACCGCTGTTTTGGTTGGTGCTCTTTTTATCTTGGGAGATCGTGTAAAATGTATTCCCATTTATCTAGTACCCTTTGTAAGTCAATACGGTCGAAGATGGTCCCCTGGCCAACGAGTACAGCTCATCAGAAACAGTGTTGTCACCCATGAGACGTGTTTGCAACCAACTGCCGAAAGTCCTGATGTGTTCATATGTAATCTAGTCATCACACTGCTTCGGGTGTTTGGAGCGCAGAATATTCTTGTGTTCATCGACATACAGGGTCACCAAGGTGGAATTCTATAGAACTGTGTAGTGTGCTTGAGACCAAGAATGCCCGTCCCTACATATTATTGAGTCTGCTCCTAGCGTGCCTTTTCCAGTCAGTCTCCCCTCATACCGCGATTGAGGGAGACCAATCTTCTTAAGGTCAGGAGTGAAGTCAACACAAAACCCAATGACATCCTCGGTTTGATGGCCCATGGAGATGCTTTCTTCTGGCCTAGCGCGGTTACGAACATATTTCTTTAAGACTCCCATGAAACTCTCAAAGGGGAACATATTGTGTAGAAATACAAGGCCCAGTACGACAATCTCGTCGACTAGATGAACTAGGACGTGTGTCATGATATTGAAGAAGGACGGTGGGAACACCAGCTCGGAACTAACAAGACATTGCACCAAATCAGTCCAACCTTGGCAAGATTTCTGGATCGATCACCTTTTTAGAGATTGCATTGAGGAATGCACATAGCTTCACAATGGCTAATCGAACGTTTTCCGGTAGAAGCCCCCTCAATGCAACCGACAGTAGTTGCATCATAATCACGTGGCAGTCATGAGACTTTAGGTTCCGAAACTTTTTCTCTGCCATATTTATTATTCGCTTTATATTCGACGAGAAACCAGACGGGACCTTCATACTGAGAAAGCATTCAAGGAAGATTTCCTTCTCTTCTTTGGTAAGAGCGTAGCTGGCAGGACCTTCATACTGCTTTGGATGCATGCCGTATTTTCATGCACTCGTTGTTGTTCCTACCGTGCCTCCGGTGTATCTTTCGTCTTGCCATACACTCCCAAGAAGCCTAGCAGGTTCACGCAAAGGTTCTTCATCACGTGCATCACGTCGATTGCAGAGCAGACCTCTAGGTCTTTCCAATAGGGTAGGTCCCAAAATATAGATTTCTTCTTCCACATGGGTGCGCGTTTGTCAGCGTCATTTGGAACAGATAGTCCGCCAGGACCCTTTCCAAATATCACTTGTAAATCATTGACCATATCAAGTATGTGATCACCAGTACGGAGGGTGGGCTCTTCCCTTGCTGACAAAAAAACAAAGCAGTGTGTGGAGTGCTCTGCTCGCCGGCGAGGGGGTATATATAGGCATCTCATTGGTCCCGGTTCGTGGCTGGAACCGGGACTAAAGGACCACCTTTGGTACCGGTTCCAGACAAGAACCAGGACCTATGGTAGTGGGCCAGGAGCGAGGCACATTCGACCCGGTTCGTGTTTTGGAACCGGGACCAAAGGGGTCCGACGAACCGGGACCAATGCCCCACGTGGCCCGCCCGACCCTCTGGCCTCACGAACCGGGACTGTTGCCCCCATTGGTCCCGGTTCATGACTGAACCGGGACTAATGGGCTGGCCTGGACCGAACCAATGCCCTGTTTTCTACTAGTGAAACATGTGTGCCTCGGCTGTGTTTACCTCTTTCTTTGCATTTCTTTAACCTGGGTCAGTGATTAGGTCATTGTTTATCATGTTGTTTAGTGCTAAGTCTTGGGTAGTAGAGAAAGGTAATCATTGTTAAATGCCCTGATTAGTGATGCCATTTTTTAACCTGGGTCAGTACTTGGTCCTTGTTTATTGAAGCACTACTGTTAAAGCTATGTTAACTTAAACTAAAAATCTGCTCATTGTTTGGTATTTCTGTCATTGACCTCTTTTATTAGTTTGTTGATCCCACTCACTTAGCATATTCCTCTGTTTGTTGTTTGTTTAGTAGGAAGGCATAAATTGTAGAGTAGTTTAGTGGATTGACTTTGAATGGCAGACTCAATGGAGAAGGCATTGGCCAAATTATGGGATATGTATGAGGAGAGTAAAGCATCTAGGACCAGTGAGAATCTTGAGAGTTCTTTTGTAATTCACAACCTGACATAAGAGAAGAAGAAACCACAGGAAAACTATGAAAATTTGTATGGTGATGTGAATGCTCTCTTGGATCAACAGCGGAGAGCTATGGACAGTGTGGAGGACAATAACTTGAGGTTAGAGCTATGAAAGAAAGGGAAAGAAAGTACCAATCGACAGCAGAAGTATGATGTTCTTAAGAACCTGACAGCTGCTCAAGCCAATGTGATTAGGAACTTGAAGCACAATCATTTGAAGGAAAAGGAAAGGCTGACAGAAGAGAGGCATAAACTACAATTGCACATTGATGAGCTTCAGAAGTCTGAGGAAAAGTTGAAGTTGAAGATTCAGGGTGTGAAGGCCATGTTAGATGAGTAGGATGCTTCTAGTATGATAATAATCTATCATCATGCAAATGGTGATCATCTATATAGTAATTTAGTATGAATTTGTGAACCAAGTACCTTAATTAATTGTGTATCTTGTGAACTATGGTGTTGGATCCTGCAGCTATTGTAATGTAGATGATAATCACCTACCAAGTACCTTAGTTTAAATCTGTGAACCAAGTACTTTATGAATGATGATTGTCAGACCAACTTGTTGTTTTATGGTGAATGATGAATGTCAGTCCAATCTGTGAAGCAAGCACTACTGTTTAAAGCTATGTTAACTAAAACTAAAAAGATTCTCATTTCATTGATGTTTCGACAAAATGACCCTAGGCTATCATTTACCCTAATTTCATCGATGTTTCAACACAATGACCCTAGGTTATCATTTACCCTCATTTCATCGATGTTTCGACAAAATGACCCTAGGCTATTATTTACCCTCATTTCACCGATGTTTCGACAAAATGACCCTAGGCTATAATTTACCCTCATTTCATCGATGCTTCGACAAAATGACCCTAGGCTATCATTTACCCTCATTTCATCGATGTTTCGACAAAATGACCCTAGGCTATCATTTACCCTCATTTCAAGACCATCATATGGATCACCATAACAATGCATTGTATCATAACATCATAACATAGCAGTGATTACAATACCATAAACATCATAACATAACAGTGATCAGTATTGGTTCTATGTCTCTAGTATTGGTCTTGGGCCAGAGATCAGATCCAGGTACTAGAAAAATGATGGGACTGTATGCTGCCAGATACATAGGCTTTTCGAAGAAGTCATGCACATAATCTTCACGCACTAGTTTGGCTTTGGTAATAGTAGAGATTGCATGCTTGCATGGCATTGTAGTCATATCCCATTTTCTGCACCCACATGTCCTGTGCTGCAAGTTAACTGAATAGGTCCTATCATGGCTTGTCACTTGATAAATATTAGGGCCAGCCATCAAAGCTTGACAGTTCCTAGAGTCTTTCTTTGCTTCTTCAAGCAACTCAGCATATGTTGGTAATATTTCCCACTTGGCAATCTATGTCTTAGTCCTATTTCCATTAAACCTGACCATCAACTTGGTCCTGATCTACCATGGTCTTTATTGGTTTACCCATCACATCTAATATCATCTTGTTAAAAACCTCACTAATATTATTGACAACTAAGTCAGTTTTGCAATTCAAGTACATGGCAAATCTAGGCCAACAATTTCTAGGAATTGTATTTAACCAAGCCTATGCATCCTTATACTCAACTTTAAGAGCATCCATTGCAGCAATATGGTCATGTTTAGTGTAGAAGTAACTTGCCTTATCCATGTACTTCTTTAATTCTGCCCCCTTAAAACTAGCTGTCTGAAATTTTTGATAGATGTGTCTAAGGCAGAATCTTTGGCTGCATTTGGGGAAAACATGGCTCACAGCTTTGAGAAGACCCTATGAGCAATAAACAACGAATATCAAATAGCTACTAGCAATGAATAGCAACTACTATTAAGAACAAAGATGGTACCTTCTGCCTATCAGAGATTATGGTGTAATAACCAAATCTCCCTGCTTCTCAACCAATTGTTGTCTTTAATTCATTGAGAAACCAGGTCCAAATATTTGTGTCTTCTTTGTCCACAACCCCAAAAGCAATGGGATAGATGTTATTATTCCCATCCCTTCCTATGACAGCAAGTATTTGTTGGCCAGTAGACGGCTTGATGAAGCAGCCATCCACACCTGCCATGACAGAAAACACATGTTAAAAACAAAGCATGTAGTACTAAGGCTGAAACATAGTTCAATAACATAGTAATCACCTATGAATGGTCTGCAACCATTTAGAAATCCTTCCTTGCAAGCATTCAAACAAATGAACAAACCATGGAACCTTGGATTCTTGCTTGAATGCTCTTTTAGGAACTTAGTAGTGACAATGCACCTACTACCTGGATTTGTGTCTAACACAGCCTGCAAGTAAACCCTTATCCTTGTATATTGCGCCCTTTGATCTCCTTGCACCATGTTAATAGCATTGTTCTTAGCCCTGTAGGCCATATGAGTGCTGATCTCAACTCCATACTTGCTCTTAAGATTTTGAATTATTGTACCTATGGATGTGTTCAAGTCTGTTCTTACTTCTTCTAAAACCTAATGTGTGACCCACTTTGTAGTCACCTTGGTGCTCTCTGCTACTACTGGACATGTGGGCACCAAGTTGGTTTTCCTAATACAGAAAGTCCTCTCTTTTCCATCCACTGAAGCTGCAATGAAGAAAGGGCAGATTTCATGTGTGCACACAACAATAATTCTGTCATTGCAGTTCCTATGAAACTGATAATTCCTCTTCTATGTTATGTGAAATGTGAGAACTGCCCTTCTAAATTGATACACATCATGAAAACAAAGCTTCTTAACAAACTGCAGCTCTGGGTTCTCTCTATCCTCAAAATACCATATCCTTGGCCTTGATTTCTTTGCCCTACTCTTATTGGCAAGCACAAATGGCAAGGGTATAGCACCATCATCTCCCTCCTCCCTCAAATCACCAGGATCATCATCCTCATCAGAAGATGGAACCCAAACATCCTCAAACTGTTGCTCCAAACTAGCATGTGATCTTGTGGTTGGTCCCTTTCTTACCCTCAACTTCTTCCTCTTTGGCTCCTCTGGTACCACCTCGTCTTGAACATCCTCACCAGACCCATGCTCATATTGCTCTGCATGTTCCTCTTGCACTTCCTCTTCTTCTAGCTCATAAGGTTCTTCAACATCAGTGTCACCTTCAAAGTGTAAAAGTGGGTCCTTTCTCTACCTCCTCATCTCAACCATCCTATCCATGAAATCATCACCATCCTCCAACTTAGAGTCATCTTCAGTTAGTAGCACTGGAAGTTTCCTCTTCACTACCTGCACCCTCTCAACATTCTTCTGATACTTATTAAACCTCTCAATTTTTGATCTCCTTTTATGCTCCATAATTCTTTCCAAATCCTCTTGCTCCATATCAACATCTGCTACATTGCCTTGCTCCATATGGATTGGCTCAGGCTCCCGGCTCAGGCTCCCCAACTGTTGCAACTCTTTTTGATACTTTGGATGGTAACTTGTACATCACACCTCATATATAGTTCTCTCTCCAACATTCACTACTAGGAAAAACCTTATAGGCAGGACAATATCAGTAGAGCTATAATGTTACACGCGCTGCTGCTAATTACCAGTAGTTTTGTATTTAGGAAGCGCTACAAGTAGTTAGCATTAGCGTTGTAAATATAAAGAGCGCTACTGCTAATCAGGACCCGACGAGCCAACCGACACTATTGATAGTAGCAGCGCTATCGAGAATACAATGCTACTACTAATACTTTAGCAGTAGCGCTTTATTTGGTGGGACCGCTACTGATAATGGGCCCCACTTAATAGTAGCATTCTTTCTGTAAAGCACTACTACTAAGTATCATAGCAGTAGCGCTTTCTGAAAAACAGCACTACTGCTATGCGTGGCTGGTGCCACCTTTTCACCCCTCCCCCTCCCCCTTCCCGCTGGGGAACATTGCATGGGAAACAAATTTTTTCCTACGCACATGCAAACCTATCCATGGTAATGAGCATCTACGAGAGGGAGAGTGGATCTACGTACCCTTGTAGATCGCTAAGCGGGAAGCGTTAAGAAACATGGTTGGTGTAGTCGTACTTCTTCGCGATCCAAATCGCCAAGCATCCCGCGATCTAATCACGAACCGTCCCGCGAACCAATCACGAACCGTCCCGCGATCTCGTCACGATCCGTCCCATGATCCGATCACGAACGTCCCGTGGCCTTGATCACAGTCCTTCTGATCTAGTACCGAACGGACGACACCTCTGCGTTCAGCACACGTGCAGCTTGATGACGATCTCCACCGTCTTGATCCAGCAAGAGGAGGTGGAGAGGAGAGAGAGTTCACCGGCAGCATGTCGACACTCCGGTGATGGTGGTGGTGGAGCAATTCCGGCAGGGCTTCGCGTAAGCACTGCGGAAAACTAATCTAGAGGAGCACCGGTGGAATGGGTAGCACGTGGCCGTAATTTCTGCCAAAACCCTAGCTATTCCACCAGTATATTGTAACGACCCGACCTGAAAGGTCAAGTCTCCGGTGTTTCCGTACCATCCCAAGATCATGCTGGTACACACACGGTACATCCATGTATATATCAAAGGGAAATCACACAGCATTATATTAATCGAAATCTCATATCGAGTCCTTTATTACAATAAAAATTACAATAAAGTGGCTAAAAGCCAACTCATGAGAATATCTAAATCTTGCGGAAGCGTCGAAGGTAGATGAGTCCATCCGACTCCAAGGGCATCTCACTGAGCATAGAACGTGTCCTCACTCCTGGTCGGAAAAGTACTCTGCAACATGATACGTTGCAGCCATGTAGGTCAGCATATGGAATATGCCGGCAAAGTCACAAGAGAGGGGTGAAAAGATAATCATCTAGTCTATATGCATATATGGCAGGTGGGGTGGTAAGTTTTGCGTAAAGCCAATTTTTTTCCTACATCAAGAAAAGGGGCTAAGCAAAATATTACTAAGTTTGTTGATTAATGAGATGGTTCCACCAACCAATTCTCATACCCAAAATTGTTAATATCCACATCTTCATTATTAATTGTGTTGAGAGTTCCGGAAGTTTCAATTCCTTTGGCTCAAGTCGTCCATGACCGTGGACACGGCTAATCGATTAGGTTTGAAATACTCTGCAGAGTTTTTGCACACGTTCCCCACAAGATTTGGTCGCCTCCGTTTGATTTCTCGCACTTCAGGGTGTTTGAGAAACGGATGACCAAAACATGGTCTTCCAAAGGGTTTCCCTGCGACTCTGTCGGTGCCCATCCTTTCCTACCGTTCTTCTACCTCTCGTAGCACCGCCTGTCCAGGGTCACCACGATATCCAACCAAGCCAGAGCCCATAATGACTTGTGGCTGTGCAGGTAAGCCTTGGGTTTTAAAGCATCCATCCATCTCTTTGTGCCTGGGTGGACCTTTCCGCGTGAATACTGGCCATCTCCAGCATCACCTAGGCAAATCCACTGGTTTCTCCAGGGTGCCGTTCAACCATCATCCACCCAGAGGTATGTTGAAAACTTGGAGTCTTGAAATCTTGATCATTATGTAGGTCTTGAAATTATTAACTTTCTCAACTCTCATGAATCACACAACCAACCCCGTCTACTAATAGCATAGCAAAAGTAAAACAACGTTTCCCGGGGCCAAAGTTGTGAAAGAGGGTTGAGGAGGGGTACCTACCACATGATACTACTATAATGTAACCAAGTTTCCAACTAACCTATTTTGCATGCAATTGGGGAGATGGTAGAACTAATGCATATAAAACATGGGTAAAACATGATCAAGGTGACTTGCCTGATTGATGATCTTCGTACGTGAGTGACTCTAAGTAACAAGCTTCGCACTCCGGATAATCTAACGAAGCAAACAAGCACTCAATAAGCATACAACAGAATATTGTAATCTCACAAACCACAACCAAGAACTAGTAAACAAACAAGACAAAACAATGCACAAATCTCAAGTAAGAAAACACACAAAGTTTTGTTTTCCAAGGTGAGGAATGAAAACACTATGGACATAATGAAACCATTTGTAATAACAAAACAATTGTTGTCAGCAAGGAAACAATAGAAGATTTTACTATTAAACAAAACAAAAATCAATTTAAGTTTGTTGGGAAAACTTTAGTAAAGTTTATACAAGTTTGTGATAAACACTATATGAATCAACTATAGTTATATTAACAAAAGAATGAAAAAAATAAACTTATTATTTATTTGTAAAACATGTTCTTAACAGGAAATAATTTACAATTAAATCTGTCTTAGAGAACAGAATTAAAATATACAAAACTTTGTTTGAAAACAAAACTATTACTAGTTAGTTGTTTAGTCAAATTAAGCCTATTTGAAAAGACATTGTGATTCCTATGTTAAATAAAATTAAACTAAGCAAATTTATATTTTTTTATTAACAGTGAGTGGAGACACTAAGTGTTTACTAACAGAACCTAATAAACAAATAAAACCAAATTCTAAAACAAACTAATTAAAATCAAGTTTATAAAACTATATTATAATACTAGACAGATTCTGTTTATAGCTAAAACACTATTCAAAATCATCCTAAAAATCCTCAAACTAAACATGGAGATAGTCCTAACCAAAACCAAACAGTAGCAAAAAGATTCATGTCAAAATCTATTTTCAAACTCTAGTTATACAGATTTGAAGATTTTGAACAAATTTGATTAAATTCAAATTTTATAGTTCAAATTTGAAATTTAGAAGTACAGGGTGAAACTACATGAAAATTGTGAGCTATTGCAAAAAGAATCAACTCAAAACTCTAAACAGATTAAAAGATATAGCTAAAGCAAATTTGGAATACATTCTGTTTTCTGAAAAACAAAACTGCAAAGAAAAACTAACTAACGGTCGACTAGGGTGACGTGGCGACCCGTGAGTGGCTGAGGTGGGTGTCCGAGCGGGGTTACGGGCGGTCGGCCGATCCTAAGAGGATACCGGTTCGAGTAATAATAATGTTCTAATCTGGATCGTAAGATCCAGATCGAACGGTTGGGGAAGCTCACGGTGTAAAGGTCGCCGGCATGGGGATCTCCGGCGAGTCCGGAAGTGGTGAACGCGACGGCGAGGCGCTACGGTGGTCGGGGAAGACGGGGAAGTGGTCCGGGCGACGACGACGGGCCTCCGGAGTCGACTGGTGGCAACAATGGGGCGAACGGTGGTCGGAGACGGTGGCTACGCTCGACGGCAGGTCCGTTGAAGGTGGGAGCTCCGGCGAGCAATTGGGGCGGCGTCTCGGCGAGAGAGAGAGAGGGGATCGGGGGGGGGGGGGAATGGATGCGCGGGAGTGGGGCTCTTTATAGGGGTGCGGGGAGATGCGGGGGAGGATAGAGAAGAGAGATCCGGCGAGGGGGAGAAACTGCCGGCGTCGGGTCCGGCGCGCGCGGGAAGGAAGGCGACGACCGCGCCAGAGAAAACGGTCGGACGGGTGGGGTCCGGTTGCAGTGAGAGAGAGGGAAGTGAATGCGCTCGGTCGTCCGACCGTTAACGGTCTCGGCTTTTAAAGCCGGTGGGCCGGCCCGTTAAATACCGGAAACGGTTACCGTTTCTTTTTAATAATTTTCCAAAGACATTCAAATACATTTAAAGCATTCAAATCGTCTCTAAATATAGGGGTATTATATATCAAAATTAACAGAATAATAAATGCTATTTAATGAACATTTCTATTCTGTCATTTGAACATTTTGAAAAAAATATATTTTCAGAAATTGTCTAATTGTTTTTAAATCCTTTTTGCAAATATTTTCAAAATAACTCCTGGTTATTTTTGTTCAAATAATTCACCAATTTGACCCTGGCATGGAGTGTCATGTTCCTCCTCTCTTATTTGAACTTTTAACCAAAATTTCCAATAGGTAAAAGCAACATAGGAAAAAGTAGAAGGGACTTTCAGAAAGTCAGAAAAGGCATTTCAACAAACACATACATTCAAGCAATGATGATGATAGATGCATAGCTATAATCATAACATTCCAAAATGAAATTTTGGGATGTTACAAACCTACCCACCTTAAGATGAATCTCGCCCTCGAGATTCGGGTTGGCTAGAAAATAGGTGCGGGTGGTCTCTACGAAGATCTTCTTCGCGTTCCCAGGTGGCTTCTTCCTCGGTGTGATGACTGCACAAAACCTTACAGAACTTGGTGATCTTACTGCGGGTAACTCTGTTGGATGTCTCGAGGATCTTGACAGGCTTCTCCTCGTAAGTCAGATCACTTTCAAGTTGTATGGCCTCTAGGGGCACTGTGTCTCGCAAAGGGATATCAGCCATCTCGGCATGACATTTCTTCAGCTGGGAAACATGGAACACATCATGAACTTCGGATAATCCTTCCGGCAATTCCAGTTTGTATGCAACTTCGCCTCTACGTTCAAGAATGTTGTAGGGGCCTATGAATCTGGGTGCTAGTTTTCCTTTAACACCAAATCTCTTGATTCCACGAAGCGGGGATACACGAAGATATGCTCTGTCTCCCACTTCATATGTCACTTTTTTGCATTTGCTGTCAGCATAACTCTTCTGTCGAGATTGAGCTATCTTGAGTCTGTCACGAATCATCTTGACTTTCTCTTCAGAATCTCGGATAAGGTCGGGACCAAAAAGTTATCGGTCTCCAACACCATCCCACGTCAGTGGTGTTCTGCATCTCCTTCCGTATAACGCTTCGAAAGGGGCCATCTTTAGACTGGTCTGATAACTGTTGTTGTATGAGAATTCTGCGTAAGGTAAGTTGTCATCCCAACAAGATCCATAATCTAGCGCACAAGCTCTCAACATGTCTTCCAGAATCTGGTTGACTCTCTCAGTCTGGCCATCTGTCTGCGGATGAAAGGCTATACTGAACTCTAGCCTTGTACCCAAAGTTTCATGTAACTGATGCCAAAACTTTGAGGTAAATTGTGTTCCTCTATCTGACACGATACTCCTCGGAACTCCATGCAGACATACGATCCTGGTCATATATATCTTGGCTAGCTTAGCACTGGTATAGGTGGTCTTTACCGGAATGAAGTGAGCCACCTTGGTCAAGCGATCAACCACTACCCAGATGGAATCATAACTTGAACGGGTCCTGGGCAATCCTGTGATGAAGTCCATACCAAGCTTTTCCCATTTCCACTCGGGTATTGGCAAAGGTTGTAGTAACCCTGCTGGTTTCTGATGTTCTGCCTTTACTCGCTGACAAACATCACATATTGCAACATGTTCCGCAATATCTTTCTTCATACCTGTCCACCAATAACTTTCCTTCAAATCCAGATACATCTTGGTATTGCCTGGGTGTATCGAGTAGGTGAATCGTGGGCTTCCTGAAGTATCAACTTCCTGAGCTCTGGGTCATTGGGCACATAGATTCGGTTCTCAAACCACAAAGTTCCATGTTCATCCTCACGAAAACCTTTAGCTTTACCATCTTCCATTCTCTGTTTAATCTCAGCTATCTCCTTGTCCAATTTCTGGGCTTCACGAATTCTTTCGGTCAAGGTGGACTGAATTTCCAGTGTGGCAATATATCCTCTTGGGACTATCTCTAGCTTGAGCTCTCTGAGATCATCGACTAACTCTTGAGGTAATCCTCCAGCTGTGAGTGTGTTCACATAAGTTTTCCGACTCAAGGCATCGGCTACAACATTAGCCTTACCTGGATGGTAGTGTAATCTCATGTCATAGTCCTTGATTAACTCTAACCATCTCCTCTGTCTGAGGTTCAACTCTTTCTGCGTGAAAATGTATTTCAGGCTCTTATGGTCGGTGTAAACATCACAACTATTTCCGATAAGAAAATGTCTCCAAGTCTTGAGTGCGTGCATTACGGCTGCTAACTCCAAGTCATGAGTGGCATAATTCAACTCATGAGGTCGTAGTTGTCTGGAAGCATAGGCTACAACTTTTCCATCCTGCATAAGTACTCCTCCGAGTCCTTGACGTGAGGCATCACAATAAACTTGGAAATCCTTCTGAATATCGGGCAAGATCAATACTGGGGCTGTGACCAAACGTTTCTTCAACTCCTGAAAACTGGCTTCACATTCCACAGTCCAAACATACTTGGATTCTTTCTTCAACAACTCTGTCATGGGCTTGGCAATCCTTGAGAAATTCTCAATGAACCTCCGGTAATATCCGGCAAGTCCGAGGAAACCGCGGATCTCCTTAACTGAGGTAGGGGACTTCCACTCGGTGATGGCTTCAACCTTAGCGGGGTCTACGGCTATTCCTTCTCCGGAAATAACATGTCCAAGGAATCCGACTTCCGTCAGCCAAAATTCACATTTGCTGAACTTGGCATATAGTTGATGCTCTCTCAGCTTCTCCAGAACTAAACGCAAATGTTCCTTATGCTCTTCCTTGTTCTTGGAGAATATCAGAATGTCATCGATGAACACCACACCAAACTTGTCTAGGTATTCCATGAATACTTTGTTCATCAAATTCATGAAGTAGGCAGGAGCATTAGTCAATCCAAAGGACATGACAGTATACTCATACAAACCATACCTCGTGGTGAAAGCTGTTTTGGGTATATCCTGTTCACGAATTTTCAACTGGTGATACCCTGATCGAAGATCGATCTTGGAGAATACTTTGGCTCCTACGAGCTGATCAAACAAATCATTAATCATCGGCAGAGGGTACTTGTTCTTGATAGTCACCTCGTTCAAGGCACGATAGTCAACTACCATTCTCAAAGATTTATCCTTCTTCTCCACCAAAAGAACTGGGGCTCCCCAAGGTGAAGAACTTGGGCGAATATAACCTTTGTCCAATAACTCCTTGATTTGCTTCTTGATTTCCAACAGATCATTTGCGGGCATCCGATAGGGTCTCTTGGAAATTGGGGCTGTCCCTGGCTATAGCTCTATTAGGAACTCAATCTCCCTATCTGGTGGCATTCCTGGTAATTCTTCCGGAAATACATCTGGAAAGTCTTTTACCACAGGTACTTCCTCCTGAACAACTCCTGTGAGGGCATTTAACCTAGCACTCATACGTGTGCGTCGGGATACATACTTAATCCTCTTGTTCTCCGGGGTGGTGAGTGAAGCAGACTTGCTAGGGCAATCAAGATTTCCTTCATACTTGGTCATCCAATCCATGCCTAGGATTACATCCAATCCTTGTGACTCTAAGACGATGAGGTCGGTGGGAAAAACATGATTTCCTATATTGAGTTTCAAGGCATGGCATCCTATCCCTGCCATCATCATACCTCCTGGGGAACTGACCTTAATGGGCTGACTAAGGGTTTTGGTGGGCAAACCATACTTATCCACAACTACCCTTGATATGAATGAATGAGTTGCACTGGAATCAAAAAGTACTGTAACTGAACGTGAATGCAATAAAAACTTACCAACCACAGTCTCGGGCTGATCATAGACTTCTTCCACGTTGAGGTGGTTCACCTGGGCACGAGGAAAAGGGTTTGGCTTCTTGGCTGCGGAGTTGCCATTGTTGTTGCCGTTTCCACTGCCTTGCTTGCTCTGGGGACACTCAGTAGCATAGTGCCCTGTCTTCTGGCACTTGAAACAGGTGATGTGACTCAGATCCTTCTGAGCAGGAACTTGACGGTGCTGGTTGTTGTTCCCATTCCCATTGTCACTCTTGAAATTGCCATGGTTGAGACGGTTGTTCCCATTTCCTCCATGATGGTGACCTCCATGGTTGTGCACAGCATGAGTGTGCCTTCCAAACTTACCGGTACCTGATCCGGTATTTCCTGAGTACGGGGAGTAGCGAGGCTTCTGATGAGTTCCAGAGTTGAACTTCCCCTGAGTGTACTTCCTCTTGCGGTTTTCAATCTGCTGCTGCTTACCCTCCGAAATAAGTGCCTTATCCACCAGCTCTTGGTAGTTGTTGAAATTAGCCACTACCAGCTGCATGCTCAACTCATCGTTGAGTCCTTCCAGAAATTTCTCTTGCTTGGACGCATCATCGGCCACATCTCCTGGGGCATAACGGGCCAACATGCTGAACTCTTCCACATATTGGGCCACAGAGCGATTACCCTGGCGCAAGTTGCGAAACTCGTGCTTCCTTAGACTCATGGCTCCAGCTGAGACATGAGCGGTGCGGAAAGCAAGCTTGAACTGCTCCCAAGTCACATCTGCAATAGGATAAGTGGTGGTGTAATTCTCCCACCATGAAGCTGCTGGTCCTTCCAGTTGATGTGCGGCAAATCGCACCTTCTCAGCGTCAGTGCATCCAGCGGTGACAAGTTCTCTCTCCATCTTACGGAGCCAATCATCTGCCACAATGGGCTCAGTGCTGCTGGAGAAAGTTGGAGGGTTCAACCTCAGAAAACGGGTGAGATTGTCAGTCTGAGGTGGATGGTGGTTGTTGTTGTTCTGGTTGTTGGTCTGATTCTGAATCAATAACTGCATCAGTGCATTCTGTTGCTGAAGGAGTTGAGTGAGTTCCGGCGGGAAAGTGAAGTCGGTCTCACGTCGTGGAGGCATCTTGCTGTTTTCAGAGGGATGAGAATTAGAATAGAACAAGGGTCTAGAAGAATTTCACTACCCATATGCAATGCAACAAACATATCACACCAAACACTCAATCATTTATTCAATCAATGTCAAACATCGAGAATACAAATCTCAAACAACTAAGCATCGACCTACGCTTTAATGACGAAAATAAAAGATACATGGAGGGTATAACTAATGTTTTGCCTCAGAAGTGCATAGTCATAGGTCCTCCGGTGGTGCTTTCCTCATAGTCTTCATCGTCGCTGATGAAGGGTGCCATGTCTCCTTCGGGATGAAGGTTTTCCCCCATGTCTAGCTGCTCCTCCAGAGTTGCGATGCGTGCACTCTGCTCATCAATCCTCTCTAGGAAGTCCTTCACTTCATGCTCGTGTTCATAGTTGGCCTCTCGCAGATCAGCTTCAAGGTCCAGCTCGCGGTTCATCAGATTCTTGATTGTCTTTGTATCAGCACGAACTCGAAGCTCCAGAGTCCTGATGTGAGTCTCTAGGGTCTGGATATAGGAAATAGTGGTGTCTGAAGTGGGAGGAGTTATGATGTTTCCATTGGCATCTCTGCGACAAACCACGCTGAGTCCTGGTGAAATGGTTCCACCTCTGTATTCCTCCTGAATACGTCCAAGGGCACGATGAATGGCCATGTCTCTTCCAAGTATCCAGCTGGGTGCCACGAACTTGAAGTCGATGGGTTTCTTCCGATTCCCAAAAGTCTTCCCTGGGATATGCACCTCGATCCTGTAGCGTCCATCTTGGGGAAATGACATGATAGGAATCCCGGTGATGCTCGGCAACGCAATCCTTACGTCCTTGACGATCCTCATCAGCTCCTTTCCAAAGGGCATCGTTGCGTCAGGCTGGCAAAACTCCGTGATCAACACTGGGATGAAGGTGGCCATCTATAAATTTTTGAAATAATCGGAGAGAAATAAGAAACGAATAGATGAGAGTATAAGAATTTTAAAGACAAAGAGAAACAATCCTAAGGCTTTCCAATCCTAGAGGTTACGTCCTACGGTCAGCGTGTGCTCTGATACCATTTCTGTAACGACCCGACCTGAAAGGTCAAGTCTCCGGTGTTTTCGTACCATCCCAAGATCATGCTGGTACACACACGGTACATCCATGTATATATCAAAGGGAAATCACACAGCATTATATTAATCGAAATCTCATATCGAGTCCTTTATTACAATAAAAATTACAATAAAGTGGCTAAAAGCCAACTCATGAGAATATCTAAATCTTGCGGAAGCGTCGAAGGTAGATGAGTCCATCCGACTCCAAGGGCATCTCACTGAGCATAGAACGTGTCCTCACTCCTGGTCGGAAAAGTACTCTGCAACATGATACGTTGCAGCCATGTAGGTCAGCATATGGAATATGCCGGCAAAGTCACAAGAGAGGGGTGAAAAGATAATCATCTAGTCTATATGCATATATGGCAGGTGGGGTGGTAAGTTTTGCGTAAAGCCAATTTTTTTCCTACATCAAGAAAAGGGGCTAAGCAAAATATTACTAAGTTTGTTGATTAATGAGATGGTTCCACCAACCAATTCTCATACCCAAAATTGTTAATATCCACATCTTCATTATTAATTGTGTTGAGAGTTCCGGAAGTTTCAATTCCTTTTGCTCAAGTCGTCCATGACCGTGGACACGGCTAATCGATTAGGTTTGAAATACTCTGCAGAGTTTTTGCACACGTTCCCCACAAGATTTGGTCGCCTCCGTTTGATTTCTCGCACTTCAGGGTGTTTGAGAAACGGATGACCAAAACATGGTCTTCCAAAGGGTTTCCCTGCGACTCTGTCGGTGCCCATCCTTTCCTACCGTTCTTCTACCTCTCGTAGCACCGCCTGTCCAGGGTCACCACGATATCCAACCAAGCCAGAGCCCATAATGACTTGTGGCTGTGCAGGTAAGCCTTGGGTTTTAAAGCATCCATCCATCTCTTTGTGCCTGGGTGGACCTTTCCGCGTGAATACTGGCCATCTCCAGCATCACCTAGGCAAATCCACTGGTTTCTCCAGGGTGCCGTTCAACCATCATCCACCCAGAGGTATGTTGAAAACTTGGAGTCTTGAAATCTTGATCATTATGTAGGTCTTGAAATTATTAACTTTCTCAACTCTCATGAATCACACAACCAACCCCGTCTACTAATAGCATAGCAAAAGTAAAACAACGTTTCCCGGGGCCAAAGTTGTGAAAGAGGGTTGAGGAGGGGTACCTACCACATGATACTACTACAATGTAACCAAGTTTCCAACTAACCTATTTTGCATGCAATTGGGGAGATGGTAGAACTAATGCATATAAAACATGGGTAAAACATGATCAAGGTGACTTGCCTGATTGATGATCTTCGTACGTGAGTGACTCTAAGTAACAAGCTTCGCACTCCGGATAATCTAACGAACCAAACAAGCACTCAATAAGCATACAACAGAATATTGTAATCTCACAAACCACAACCAAGAACTAGTAAACAAACAAGACAAAACAATGCACAAATCTCAAGTAAGAAAACACACAAAGTTTTGTTTTCCAAGGTGAGGAATGAAAACACTATGGACATAATGAAACCATTTGTAATAACAAAACAATTGTTGTCAGCAAGGAAACAATAGAAGATTTTACTATTAAACAAAACAAAAATCAATTTAAGTTTGTTGGGAAAACTTTAGTAAAGTTTATACAAGTTTGTGATAAACACTATATGAATCAACTATAGTTATACTAACAAAAGAATGAAAAAAATAAACTTATTATTTATTTGTAAAACATGTTCTTAACAGGAAATAATTTACAATTAAATCTGTCTTAGAGAACAGAATTAAAATATACAAAACTTTCTTTGAAAACAAATCTATTACTAGTTAGTTGTTTAGTCAAATTAAGCCTATTTGAAAAGACATTGTGATTCCTATGTTAAATAAAATTAAACTAAGCAAATTTATATTTTTTTATTAACAGTGAGTGGAGACACTAAGTGTTTACTAACAGAACCTAATAAACAAATAAAACCAAATTCTAAAACAAACTAATTAAAATCAAGTTTATAAAACTATATTATAATACTAGACAGATTCTGTTTATAGCTAAAACACTATTCAAAATCATCCTAAAAATCCTCAAACTAAACATGGAGATAGTCCTAACCAAAACCAAACAGTAGCAAAAAGATTCATGTCAAAATCTATTTTCAAACTCTAGTTATACAGATTTGAAGATTTTGAACAAATTTGATTAAATTCAAATTTTATAGTTCAAATTTGAAATTTAGAAGTACAGGGTGAAACTACATGAAAATTGTGATCTATTGCAAAAAGAATCAACTCAAAACTCTAAACAGATTAAAAGATATAGCTAAAGCAAATTTGGAATACATTCTGTTTTCTGAAAAACAAAACTGCAAAGAAAAACTAACTAACGGTCGACTAGGGTGACGTGGCGACCCGTGAGTGGCTGAGGTGGGTGTCCGAGCGGGGTTACGGGCGGTCGGCCGATCCTAAGAGGATACCGGTTCGAGTAATAATAATGTTCTAATCTGGATCGTAAGATCCAGATCGAACGGTTGGGGAAGCTCACGGTGTAAAGGTCGCCAGCGTGGGGATCTCCGGCGAGTCCGGAAGTGGTGAACGCGACGGCGAGGCGCTACAGTGGTCGGGGAAGACGGGGAAGTGGTCCGGGCGACGGCGACGGGCCTCCGGAGTCGACTGGTGGCAACAATGGGGCGAACGGTGGTCGGCGACGGTGGCTACGCTCGACGTCAGGTCCGGTGGAGGTGGGAGCTCCGGCGAGCAATTGGGGCGGCGTCTCGGCGAGAGAGAGAGGGGCTCGGGGGGGGGGGGAATGGATGCGGGGGAGTGGGGCTCTTTATAGGGGTGCGGGGAGATGCGGGGGAGGATAGAGAAGAGAGATCCGGCGAGGGGGAGAAACTGCCGGCGTCGGGTCCGGCGCGCGCGGGAAGGAAGGCGACGACCGCGCGAGAGAAAACGGTCGGACGGGTGGGGTCCGGTTGTAGTGAGAGAGAGGGAAGTGAATGCGCTCGGTCGGCCGACCGGTAATGGTCTCGGCTTTTAAAGCCGGTGGGCCGGCCCGTTAAATACCGGAAACGGTTACCGTTTCTTTTTAATAATTTTCCAGAGACATTCAAATACATTTAAAGCATTCAAATCGTCTCTAAATATAGGGGTATTATATATCAAAATTAACAGAATAATAAATTCTATTTAATGAACATTTCTATTCTGTCATTTGAACATTTTGAAAAAAATATTTTCAGAAATTGTCTAATTGTTTTTAAATCCTTTTTGCAAATATTTTCAAAATAACTCCTGGTTATTTTTGTTCAAATAATTCACCAATTTGACCCTGGTGTGGAGTGTCATGTTCCTCCTCTCTTATTTGAACTTTTAACCAAAATTTCCAATAGGTAAAAGCAACATAGGAAAAAGTAGAAGGGACTTTCAGAAAGTCAGAAAAGGCATTTCAACAAACACATACATTCAAGCAATGATGATGATAGATGCATAGCTATAATCATAACATTCCAAAATGAAATTTTGGGATGTTACATATATATAGGAGGAGAGGAGAGGAGAGGCAGCCAAGGGCCTCTTGGTTCGGCCGAACTAGAGGGGTGGAATCCTATTCCACCTCCAATCCTACTTGGAGTAGGATTGCTCCCTATTGGCTGATTTTTGGCCTTTTTTCCTTTAGCCTTTTTTCCTCCTGCGCCATGGGCCTTCTAGGCTAATTTACCAACCCACTAAGGGCTGGTTAATACTCTCCCACAGCCCATGGTCCCTCTAGGGTCGAAATACCCCTCCCGGAGGTCTCCCGGTACACTACCGGCACTCCCGATACACTACCGATGAGCCCGAAACTTTTCCGGCGACCAAACTAGGACTTCCTATATATGAATATTTACCTCCGGACCATTCCGGAGCTCCTCGTGACGTCCAGGATCTCATCTGGGACTCCAAACAACCTTCAGTCACCACCATACATAACTCTACACTACCGAAACGTCACCGAACCTTAAGTGTGCAGACCCTGCGGGTTCGAGAACTATGCAGACATGACCGAGACACCTCTACGGTCAATAACCAATGGCGGGACCTGGACGTCCACATTGGTTCCTACATATTCTATGAAGATCTTTATCGGTCGAACCTCTATGTCAAGGATTCAGTTAATCCCGTATAACGTTCCCTTTGTTCTTCGGTATGTTACTTGCCTGAGATTCGATCGTCGGTATCTCCATACCTAGTTCAACCTCGTTACTGGAAAGTCTCCTTACTCGTTCCGTAATACAAGATCCCGCAACTAACAATTAGTCACATTGCTTGCAAGGCTTATTGTGATGCTGCATTACCGAGTGGGCCCCGAGATACCTCTCCGTTCACACGGAGTAACAAATCCCAGTTTCAATCCATGCCAACTCAACAGTCACCATCGGAGATACCTATAGAGCACCTTTATAGTCACCCAGTTACGTTGCGATGTTTTATACACACAAGGCACTCCTTCGATATCCGTGAGTTGCATGATCTCATGGTCATAGGAACATATACTTGACATGCGGAAAACAGTAGCAATAAACTGACACGATCATATGTTACGTTTGTAGTTTGGGTCTTGTCCATCACATCATTCTCCTAATGATGTGATCCCGTTATCAAATGACATCTCATGTCAATGGCTAGGAAACCCTAACCATCTTTGATCAACGAGCTAGTTCACTAGAGGCATACTGGGGACACAGTGTTGTCTATTTACCCACACATGCAATGTGTTTCCAATCAATGCAATTATAGCATGGATAATAAACGATTATCATGAACAAGGAAATATAATAATAAACACTTTATAGATTGCCTCTAGGGCATATTTCCAACAGTCTCCCACTTGCACTAGAGTCAATAATCTAGTTCACATCATTATGTGATTTACATGGTAATGAATCGAACACCCATACAGTTCTGGTGTTGATCATGTTTAGCCCTTGGAAGAGGTTTAGTCAACTGGTATGCAACATTTAGATCCGTGTGCACTTTGCAAATATTTATGTCCTTCTCCTCGATGTAGAACCGGATGGAGTTGAAGCGTCGCTTTATGTGTCTGGTCCTCTTGTGAAACCTTGGTTCCTTGGCTAGAGCAATGGCACCAGTGTTGTCACACAACAAGTTTATTGGATTCAGTGCACTGGGCACTACTCCAAGATCTGTCATGAACTGCTTCATCTAGACACCTTCCTTCGCTGGCTCCGAGGCTGCGATGTACTCCGCTTCGCACGTAGAATCAGCTACCACGCTTTGCTTGGAACTGCACCAGCTTACCGCTCCCCCGTTAAGAATAAATATGTACCCGGTTTGCGATTTAGAATTGTCCGGATCAGTGTCAAAGCTTGCATCGACGTAACCCTTTATGACGAGCTCTTCATCATCTCCATAAACGAGAAACATGTCCATAGTCCTGTTAAGGTACTTAAGGATATTCTTGACCGCTTGCTAGTGCTCCACTCCAGGATCACTTTGAAACCTTCCGGCCATACTTATGGCAAGGCTGACATCGGGTCTTGTGCACAACATTGCATACATGATAGAGCCTATGGCTGAAGCATAGGGGATGATGCTCATCTTTTCTTTATCTTCCGCAGTCACTGTGCATTGAGTCTTACTCAACTTCACACCTTGTAACACAGGCAAGAACCCTTTCTTGGACTGCTCCATTTTGAACTTCTTCAAAACTTTATCAAGGTATGTGCTCTGTGAAAGTGCTATTAAGCGTCTTGATCTATCTCTATAGATGTTAATGCCTAATATGAAAGCAGCTTCTCCTAGGTCCTTCATTGAAAAACTCTTATTCAAATATTCCTTCACGCTCTCGAGCATTTCTATATCGTTTCCAATCAGTAATATGTCGTCCACATATAACACTAGAAACGCTATAGAGCTCCCACTCACTTTCTTGTAAATACAAGCTTCTCCATAAACTTGTATAAACCTAAACGCTTTGATCACCTCATCAAAGCGCTTTTTCCAACTCAGAGATGCTTGCACTAGTCCATAAATGGATCGCTGGAGTTTGCAAACTTTTTCAGCATTTTCTGGATCGACAAAACCTTTGGGTTGCATCATATACAACTCTTCCTCAAGGAAACCGTTGAGGAACGCCGTTTTGACATCCATCTACCAAATTTCATAGTCGAAATAAGCAGCTATTGCCAACATGATTCTGACAGACTTAAGCATCGCTACGGGTGAGGAAGTCTCATCGTAGTCAATCCTTGAACTTGTGAAAAACCCTTTGCCACAAGTCGAGCTTTATAGACGGTGACATTACCGTTTGTGTCTGTCTTCTTCTTATAGATCCATTTGTTCTGAATGGCCTTTCGCCCTTCAGGTAGTACTTCCAAAGTCCACACTTTGTTTTCATACATGGATCCCATCTCAGATTTCACGGCCTCTAACCATTTCTCGGAATCCGGGCCCATCACCGCTCCTCCATAGCTCGTAGGTTCATTGTTGTCTAACAACATGACCTCTAAGACAGGGTTACCGTACCACTCAGGAGTAGTACGTGTCCTTGTCGACCTATGAGGTTCAATAGCAGCTTGATCCGAAGCTTCATGATCATCATCATTAACTTCTTCTTCTATCATAGTAGGTTCCACAGAAACATCTTTCTGCGCTGCACTACTTTCCGGTTGAAGTAAAGGTTCAACAACCTCATCAAGCTCTATTTTCCTCCCACTCAATTCTTTCGAGAGAAACTCTTTCTCAAGAAATGTTCCGTTCTTAGCGACAAACACTTTGCCTTCGGATCTGAGATAGAAGGTATACCCGACTGTCTCTTTCGGGTATCCTATGAAGACACATTTTTCCGCTTTGGGTTCCAGCTTTTCAGGCTGAAGCTTTTTGACATAAGCATCACATCCCCAAACTTTAAGAAACGACAACTTCAGCTTTTTGCCAAACCCATAATCAAACCACCAACCCAAAGTGATTGAGCATCACTGAAGAAATTCATGTGTGGAACCAACGCTTGTTACCTTTGAGGACTGTGTATCCTCCAGACGGTTAGGCATCATGGTCTAGTGTATCCTGCAGTCAATTGGGGATCACGAAGTGGCCTTGGTCTAGAGCATCCAGCAGTAAATTGTGGATCGCCGGGTGACCAGTTTGTGAGGGTTTTGGAAGTCTGCCCTGAAGACTTACCACGAGTGTTGAGCGACGACTGTGTGACCTTAGCTCGAGGAGAATACGGTAAGGACTGTGTGTCCTGGGACTGTGTGTCCTCTGGTTTAACTACCAGGCCGCTCCAAACCAGACATACGACTGTCACAGAAGTTGGAACTGGGTCATCAAATCATTGTCTTCATCAGGCTACCTGGTTCTATTTCCTCAACTCACCTATTCCTCATTTACATGTTGATGAAATTAATCTTTACTGTTTGAAGAATTTGACTGAAGACCTTCACAAATTCCTCACCTCAAATTCTTCAAGTTACCTTGTTCATCACTACTTATCCTATATCACGCTGCTCATAACTTGTGCATGTTTTAGTTCATCATGATGCCTATGCAGCTGCAATGAATTCCATGCACTGAGTACTTATTCCACTGTTAGTTATTCATCACATTTCAAATTCCTCAAGTGATGAATTTATAAAAATTGTCTATTCACCCCCTCTAGCCGATATAACACACTTTCAATTGGTAACAGAGCAGGTACTCCCTGTCTCTGTGTGATTTTGGTTTAACCACCTGGAGTTTTAGTTATGTCGACTGTAGGTATGATCAAGGTTTCTGCGGGGTGTCCTACCTTCGATGGGACAGACTACCCCTACTGGAAAACAAGATGCGTATGCATCTTGAAGCTATTGACAACGATCTCTGGTACGTTGTGGAAAATGGTGTGCCCTCTGTCACTCCCACTGTTACAGCTACTGATGTGAAGAGATTCAAGCAACTTGACTCTCAAGCGAAGAATATCATCTGTGGCCATCTGAGCAAAGGTCAGTATGGCAGAGTGAGTGCTCTGGAAACTGCGAAGCTTATCTGGGACAGGCTATCCAAGGTGAATGAAGGTGTCTCCACTCAACGTGACTCTCGTGTGGATGTTCTTCGCAATCTCTTCAACCGCTTCAAGAGGCTTGACAATGAGAATGTTCAGCAAACATTTGATCGCCTCACTGATATTTCCAATGAACTTCAAGCACTGGGTGCCACTGATATCACTGACCATGAAGTGGTGAAGAAACTGCTAAGACCGCTAGATTCCTCATTTGATACCTTGGTCTTGATGATTCAAGAATGCGGAGATTTCAAGGCTCTTGATCCAGCTGATATTCTTGAAAGACTCAACACTCATGAATTTCAACAAGCTGAGAAGAGAGACCTCTACGGACCAAGCTATGGAAGATCTCGTGCTCTAAAGGCAAAAGCAATTTCCTCATCGGAAGAAGAAGATTCTGATAGCAGCCTTGGAGATCCTGAAGAACTAAGTCAGGAACTAGCTATGCTTGTGAGGAAATTCTAGAAGTTCTCAAGAAGAGGTGGATTTGGAAAGTCATCAAGAAGTGGTTTGAGGAAATCAGATTCCTCAGAAGATTACAAGAAAAGAACATGTCATCGATGCAAGAAACCAGGCCACTTTATCTCTAACTGTCCTCTATGGGAAAAAGACTCAAAGAAGAAGAAGAAATACAAAGATGATAGTTCTGATGACTCGAAGAAAAATAAGAAATCTTCAAAGTCCTCATCTGCAAAAGCCTCATCTTCAAAGTTCTCAAGATACAAGAAGAATGGTTCCAGAAAGGCTCGAGCATTCATCGGCAAAGAAATGGATTCTGAGGAAGAATTTGAAGAATATGATGAAGAAGAAGACTCTGAAGAAGAATCAGAATCTGGTGTTGCTAGTCTTGCTCTTGCTACTACCTTCGCCAACAAGCCCTTCTTCAATGCTGATGAATCTGACTGCTCCAACGATTCTGATGTCTGCAATGATGACTACGCTCCCACCTATTGCTTCATGGCAAAAGGTTCAAAGGTACAAAAACATCATTCCTCATCTGAATCAAGTGAAGGAGAATCTGATGAATATGTGAAACCTAGCTATGCTAAACTTGTTAAGCTTGCCACTAAACAACAAAGTGCACTTGAAAAGCTTCAGAAGATGCTAGACAAAAGCAATGATCTGTTAAACCGTGAAGTGGATCGTACTCAAACTTTGTCCGTCGATCTCAAAAATCTTCAGACAATGTATGATAACCTACAGAGTCATCATAATGACCTCTTAGCCGATCATGAGAAGCTTTCTTATGAATTTCTTCAGAGAAAGCAAGATCTTGAGAAACTAAAGGTGTCACATGAGGATCTCCAAAGGGAAAACGATTCCTTACTGGCTCAACAGATCAGTACTGCTCAGGAAGAATTTGTCCCACCTTGTTTGAAATGCATCGAACATGAAACTGAAAATTCTTCACCTGAATGTTCATATGCTTCTATTACTGCAAATTCTTCAACTATTCCAGTGGTTTCAAATTCCTCATCCGAGGATACCACAAGTATCACTGATGAAAATGCAGGGTTGATGGAATTGTATGTGACAGGCATATACAAAAGTCTCAAAGGGCATCAAACCCTTTGCGATGTCCTCAAAAAGCAGATCCTGAACAAGAACCCTAGAAAAGAGGGTATTGCCTTTGTGAGGAAACTTAATGCTGATGGTTCATACTGGACACCTGAGCAGTATCCCAAAACCTCATGGGTTGCTGAAAAAGGCACTCCTGTAGATCCAACTACTTTATCAGGCTTTACGTGTGAAACTTCATATTTCTCTGATGATTCGCTTGTCTCTAACTTCAAATTCTTCAAAACTCAGAAAGGTGAAGTATTTGCTAGATTTGTTGGAACTAACTGCAGGAATGTCTCTCCATTGAAGAAAATCTAGGTTCCCAAGAGATACCTACAAAATCTTCAAGTGAATGTCCTCACGACACCACTTGTGAAGAAAAGGAACCCTAGATCAAATTCCTCAAGTGGACCAAATTCCTCAGATGGTTAAAACCATCATTCTCGTGCTAATGCTTCTATTTCGCAGGGAAAACCTAAGAGATATGAATATATGCATCATTCTTCAAACCATTATGTTCATAAATCTTCGAAGAATTTCTCTGCTTATTCATATGAATACTCTAACCCTCAACCTGTGAAACGGGGTGCACTTGCTTCAATGCCTTCCTTCTCTTATGGTGCTCGCAGTATGATGAATTCTTTGCCACCCCTTGAGATGTGGGCGGTGAAGAAATCAAACTAATCGTCTATTGCAGGGTCAGGTCTCCAGATGAATTTGAACATCTGATGAACTTGCTGGAGACCTGAAGAAATGCTTGATAGGACGCAAGCTAACCATGATGAAATGAATTCCTCATTTCTCACGTCCTCACATTTCTTGCTATATTGTGTGATAAAATTACATCTGATGAAATTGACGTCATATTCTTCACTCTGAAGCATATGAGTTCATAAGTTGTACTAATTCATCTGCAGGATGATACTCCGAAAGCTACTGAGTGGGTCCTCGATAGTGGATGCACAAATCACATGACCGGTGACAAAAGTCTTCTGATGAATCTGCCACTCGCTCCATCTCATCTGAAGCATATCACTTATGCTGACAAAGGAAAAAGCAAGGTATTGGGACTTGGTAAGGTTTCTATCTCAAAAGACCGAACCATGGATAAAGTAATGCTCGTCGAATCCCTTGGGTTCAACCTCATGTCGTTCTCAATGCTTTGTGATCTTGATATGGTTGTGGTATTTGGAAAACATCGTTGTGTTGTCATCATGGAATCTGACAATTCCAAAGTCTTCGAAGGCTTTAGGAGAGGAGATTTGTACATTGTTGATTTCTCTACAGGACCTCAGCCTGCCACATGCCTACTTGCAAAGTCCTCAGAAGGCTGGTTGTGGCATCGACGACTTGGTCATGCGGGTATGAGGAACTTGCACACGCTCGTGAAGAAGAAGCATGTCATTGGCATTGAAGGCGTCAAATTCCTCAAGGATCACCTTTGTGGGGCTTGTGAATCTGGAAAGATGACCAGATCCAAGCATCCCTCGAAGACAATCATGACCACTACTCGTCCCTTTGAATTACTTCATATGGATCTCTTTGGTGCCACTCACTATTCTGTACTAACAAATGCTTCAAGTTTGTATGGATTTGTGATTGTAGATGATTACTCACGCTACACATGGGTGCATATCATTCTGTACAAAAATGAAGTACAAGATGTCTTCAGACGATTTGCTTCAAGGGCCTCCACCAACTTTGGCGTCAAGATCAAACATATCAGGAGTGATAATGGGACTGAGTTCAAGAACACGAATCTTGATGAATATCTTGATGAACTTGGTATTACTCATGAATTATGTGCCCCTTACACTCCTCAGCAGAATGGCGTTGTGGAAAGAAAGAATAGGACTCTCGTCGAAATGGCTCGAACCATGCTTGATGAATACAAGACTCCTCGTCGCTTCTGGCCTGAAGCAATCGACACTGCATGTCACATCATCAACATAGTGTATCTTCACAAATTCCTCAAGAAAACCTCATACGAGCTCATGACAGGCAATAAACCCAATGTAAGTTATCTCAAAGTCTTCGGTGCAAAATGTTGGATCAGAGATCCTCATCACAGTTCTAAATTTGCACCGAAAGCACATGAAGGTTTCATGCTTGGTTATGGAAAGGACTCGCACACCTACAAAGTCTTCAACACCTATCATCACAAGGTTGTTGAAACTATAGATGTGTGGTTCGATTAAACTAATGGCTCGCAAAGAGAGCACCTACCTTCTATGATAGATGAACAGACTCCTGAGAAAATCATCAAGCTAAAGGAAACTGAAGATGTTATTCCCACTGAAGAAATCACCCTAGATGGTGAAGACTCTCATGCAAGGATTCCTGAAGAAAGTGGTGCTGATGAAAGTCCTCAGACAACTCAACCTGCACATCCAAGAGTAGCAAATGAAGTTTAGATTGACAAAATCATCGACAGCATAAATGCACCAGGTCCTCTCACTCGCTCTAGGGCTTCTCATTTAACTAACTTTTGTGGGCACTTTGCTTTTGTCTCTATCATAGAGCCCACCAAAGTTGATGAAGCATTCAAGGAGCCAGATTGGATTCAGGCTATGCAAGAGGAATTGCATCAATTCAAGCTCAACAACGTATCGGAACTTGTCAAGCGGCCAGATCCTCGCAAACATAACATCATAGGTACCAAGTGGATCTACCACAACAAGCAAGATGAAAATGGCCTTGTGGTGAGTAATAAGGCTCGACTGGTAGCTCAAGGCTACACACAGGTTGAAGGAATTGACTTCGATGAAACTTTTGCACCTCTTGCTAGACTAGAAGCTATTCGAATACTCCTTGCTTACGCTAATCATCACAATATCATCTTATATCAAATGGATGTGAAAAGTGCATTCCTCAATGGTAAGATTGAGGAAGAAGTATATGTTGCTCAACCCCCAGGTTTTGAGGATCCTAAGCATCCTGACAAAGTCTTCAGACTCAACAAAGCTCTCTATGGCCTCAAGCAGGCCCCACGAGTGTGGTATGACACTCTGAAGGAATTCCTCATGAAGAAAGGCTTCAAACCTGGTTCACTCGATCCAACTCTTTTCACAAAATCATATGACAGTGAATTATTCATCTGTCAAATATATGTTGATGACATTATCTTTGGATGTACTGACAAACGCTATAGTGATGAATTTGCCTATATGATGAGTGAAGAATATCAAATGTCTATGATGGGAGAATTGAAATTCTTCTTAGGTCTTCAAATTCGTCAGCAAGACAATTGCATCTTCATCTCACAAGAGAAATACCTCAAAGATGTTCTGAGGAAATTCGACATGCAAGATTGCAAAGGCGTCAAAACTCCCATGCCGTCAAAAGGACACCTCTGCACTGACGAAAATGGTAAAGATTTCGATCAGAAGGTATACCGCTCCATGATTGGCTCTTTATTGTATCTATGTGCATCTAGGCCAGATATAATGCTAAGTGTTTGCATGTGTGCTCGATTTCAAGCAACACCGAAGGAATCACACCATAAGGCTGTGAAACATATTCTTCGATACTTAGCTCACACTCCAACGCTAGGATTATGGTATCCCAAGGGCTCAAATCTTCACCTCGTTGGATACTCTGATGCTGACTATGCTGGAGATCGCGTGGATCGCAAGTCAACCTCAGGCACATGTCATTTCCTCGGATGATCATTAGTATGTTGGTCCTCAAAGAAGCAGAACTGCGTGTCGCTCTCTACTGCAGAAGCTGAGTACATTGCTGCTGGCTCATGTTGTGCTCAGTTACTATGGATGAAGCAAACCCTCAAGGACTACGGCATCAAGTTGAAGAATGTTCCACTCTACCGTGACAACGAAAGCGCCATCAAAATAGCGTACAACCCAGTTCAGCACTCCAAGACCAAGCACATCGAGATTCGTCATCATTTTCTTCGAGATCATGTACTCAAGGACGACATCTTCATCAACCACATTCCCACTGAAGAGCAACTGGCTGATATCTTCACAAAGCCCTTGGATGAAAAGAGATTTTGCAAGTTGCGGTGTGAGCTAAATATCTTAGAATCTTCAAATGTTCTTTGAAAAAGAACACACATCCTAACACTTATGCAAAATTGATGAATTAGATGTGCAACACACGAAGTACGTTTTTCTTCAAAACTATGAAGAATAAATCTCTAAGTGTGAAGAAATCAATGAAGAATTTGATTCTCAGAACCCTACGACAATTGTACGTGGTGTCTAAAATCATCATTCTTATACGGTGGGTAACGCCACCAACCAAAAGTTGAGACTCTTCAAAGTTGAATTGTTCATCATTTGCAAATTCTTCAAATGTTTCAAATTCCTCAACTTTTCAAAATTCTTCAAAACTTTGAGACTTAATATCATTTGACTATAAGTATCTATGAGTGTTTCAATGTCCTCAACAACATTCACTTATTGCTAAATTCTTCTCAGTAGGTTTTCATCTAAGTGAATGTGATCGGACCTTATACCTCATCCATGCTACACTCAACCCAGCCTGTTCTCAAATTCTTCACATGCGTTCTACTTTGAAACCTGTTCAAAGTCTTCACTGCGTCCTTGACAGCTGAAGAATTTGCAAACGGAAACTTTAAAACTTCTCTTTCAAAATTCTCGGCGGTTCCCACTGAGACCGTTCCTATTCCAGCGACTAGATAACCCACAATCCCCCCATATCTGCACTACTCAGAACGTGGGTGACACCTGTCGCAAGGAGAGCAAGAGTCAGGGGTAAATCTGTCCAAAGTCCTCTGACGGATCCGGTTTTCACTTTCTCTATAAATACCCTTTCACTCCAACCGAGCTCGGTTACTCGCCTCCTCAACCTAGGTTCTCATCAAGTTAACTCATTTGCAGCGCTACTTGAAGAAAAATTGTGTAATTCCTCAGAATCTTCAAGAGTTCCAAATCCTCAGTTGAAGAAAATGGCTGATAAAAGAACTCAGAAAGGAGAAAAGAAACCCGACGTGCAGACAGCGTTTGAGATTCCTGATGAAATCTATGCAGACTAATGCACGCCTGACGAAGAAACCTATGGCAAAGAGACAACCAAGCAACGCAAAATTCGTCTGCAGAAGATTGAACGCAGGTGGGCAAAAGAATGGAAGGAATATCGTTATGTTACGCCCAAGTACATGATGAAATTCGCTGTGAAGCCTCCCTGCAGCAGGCCTCCCGTTGCAAAGAATCAAATAGCTGATCCCACTAGTCTCAAGACTGGTGAGGACTTTCCCGAACTATGGGAGAAGCAGCAGGCCAAATTGGCTAAGAAGGCCAAGGACGCTGTGAGGAAATTCAATGAGGACTCTGCCGCTGCTGCCACTGTTGGTTCATCCTCAAGCGGCCCAAAGAAGTCCATTCTGAAGAAGTCTACGATGAAACCAATTTCTTCAACCTCCAAGACATCACAACAAGTTCCTCAATCCAAAAGGCCTCAACCTAAGGCCTCTGTTGCTGGTACCACGGCTGCTCAGTCTTCAGCAACTATGAAGAAAACCTCAACTCCAGTCCACTTGGCAACATGCAAGAGGACTGAGGGTTTCACGAGGAAACTGAGGAGGTCTGCAAGCCCTTCAAATTCAAAGTCTTCAAACAGTCCCTCTAGACTGAAGATGAAGAAATCAGCTGGTAGGGGTCTTCGCCCAAGCTCAAGCAAGTCACTTGTCAAAGGTTCCTCAAGGGCTGAGGACGATGATGAAGATGCTGCTGCTGATGATGAACTTGAAGAAATCATGGGACAGAGTCAGCTGAAGGCTGCCACTGCTAAGGATAGCTCCATTCCACTGCTGCTGGATCCGAAGACCATTCTTGATTTCATCGACATCTGGCTTGAGGATCCACAAACTCCTCTCTCTGCTCTGAAACTACCTCCCAATGTGGATGACGTCCTCACTCATTTCATCGCAGAAGAGAAGTGGAAGAAGGAAAAGGCCAAAAGAGCCAAGACCAACATCGCTCGCAAAGAAAAATTTCTGCGCGATAATGTGATGAACCTGACTCCCAATCAGCTTGTCACTGTTCAGTCTGAAATTCACAACCTCAATGAGGAACAAGCCAGGCTTGACAAAGAATGGACAGGGGCAAAGGACAGATTTGTCAAGGTTGCCCAAGTTGCAGTAAAGGATTACAACACATCCACTGCTGCTCGTAACGCTGCACGCTCCACCACTCCTCTGCCCTCAACTGCTGAAGTTCCTCAAACAGCTGAGGAATCTACTCCTGAAATTCCTCACTCTACTGAGGAATCAGTACCAGAAGAAGCCCCACCTACCAATGACTTTGCTTCTGCACCAGAAGCTGCTACCAATGCTGCTGATGAAACTCAGCACGTTGATGAACCTGGCAGGCCAACAAGTGTTGTGCCTGAAGAAACTGAGAGGCCAGCTGAGGACTCTGCTGCGCCTGATGAAACTGATGTTGCTGAGATGTCAACTCTCAAAAGGAAGGCATCAGACCTTGAAGCACCTTCTGAGAAGCGACTGAAGACTTTGCCAAGTCCTTCAACAGTGCCATTCGATGCCATTCCCATTTCCTCAGCACCATCATGTGAGATTGTTCCTTATGGAGTTGAATACGTCATTCCTCCAGAAGATGAAGATATCCATTCTGCTGCTTCCATAGAGCAGATGGACGAAGAAATCGAGGTTGAAGACATTTCTTCACCTCCTCAACCCATGCTTTTGCTCGAGTACAAGAAAGACTCTGCTTCCGATGAACCCATGGATGAAGACATCGATGTTGTAGCACCACACCCGTCATCCATGATGAATTCTGGGAAGCTGCTCATCCTTCATCACCAACAACTCCATTGACTGTCATTCCACAAATGTCTGAGCCTGCTGCAGATGTCCAAACAGATTCTAAGCCTCTGTATCTTCCAGATCCTGAAGATTTTCCAGCTACTGAATATATCAATGCTCAGATTACTGATGAACCTCCAGTGGTTGTAGCTGATGAAGAAGATTAAGATGTTCAGATCATAGATGATGCTCCAACAACACAAGTTCCAGGCTCTGAGGAACCTGATCTCCAGGTTGTTCCTCACATTCCTGAAGAAGTGAAGGGGACCACCATGGCAAATCTGCAACCTGTGTAGCGCATGCCATTCAAAGGCACTGGTCGTCCCACTTTCATCAAAACAAACTTCTTCAACGAGCACATATTCTTCACTGGTCCGAACCCATATGACAGTACTCGTGATGGATGCTCAAGGTTCTGGACCAAGACTCAGATGAACTACTATGCCTCTGTGCTGTGTGAGAAGAAGAAAATACTTGAGCATCACCATATTCCTCACGTTGATATGGAATCCATTCCTTCATACACCCCAGTTCTTCAAGACCTATATGATGCTGGGTTACTTCCTTTCTGTGTGGACATCTGTGACTGGAACAAAGAAGTTAATTCTTCAGTTCTATGCTACCCTATTCATAAGTGGAAATGCATCTGACATCAACTCTTGGGTGCTAGACTGGATGACAGGCTCAAAGCACTACACAGCAACTGCGTCTGAATTGCTTCAAACAGTGCCACTGCAAATTCCATCAGAGGAATATCATTGCATATTCAATGATCCACCTGTGCCAAACCAGTTGATGAATGTGCTCATGAAGAAATTGCCACCTGGAAAGCCTCTAAGGACTGTCTTCCTCGTAAAGGACCTACTATATGTGCCAAGGACAGTATACAGGATGCTCACCCACACAATATGTCCTCAGAAAGGGCATAACTCTGATGATGATGCTGTTGAGGGAATCATGAAGAATGTGCTATTCAACATCATACATGGGATTCCCATCAACTTTCATGATTTCTTCATGCGATCACTTGCTCAGTCTGCAATGGCTCCTTTTGATTTGAAGATCTTTGCTCCTTGGATCATGAATTTCCTCAGGACCAAGACTTCTGTCCCATTCAAAGCTATCTTTCAGAATCACTTTGCTTTTCTTCTGCCTATTGAAGTCCTCAAGACTACCATCACTGAAGGCAAAGGCAAGGATATTATTGATGAAGGGACTCGACCCATGGATGGCCAGTTTGGTCAAGCTGCCTCCTACTCTACCAATGATGATTCTGCCACTCAGGACTCCACAGCAAAAGCTTCAGCCCCAAAACCTCAAGCCACTGCACCACGAGTGATGACTGATCGAGAACTTCTCCTCACTCTTCACTTGAAAGTTGACAGAAATCATAAGTGGGTCAAGCGCCAGTTGGGTGCTATTCTTCACAACATGACTGTTACTCAGAACTCCGTGAAGAGGAATCACTACTATGCTCATCAAATCTTCAAGCGCAATTGGGCCACTATGTTAGCTGTCTTACCTCCTGATGAACTTGATGAGCTGAATCTTCAAGAAAACTTCGACTGGGCTCGTCAACCTCCCAGGAAGTTCAAGAAAGTTCAAGTTCCTCAATTGGTGGCAGGTTCATGTTCCTCATCGCGCGACTCGGATGATGCTGAGGACACTGAAGACACTACTGCGGGCCCTGCTTCGACGATCGACCCCGACTACACTGACGCTCCTTCACCGACAAGATGAATTTCTTCACTGGGCGTTAGTTCTCAGTTTTTGTCCCTTTTTGTCTTCAATGAAAAAGGGGGAGAGAATTTGAGTTAGTCTTCAAGCGGGTCTCTATCTATATGGGTTGTTTTGTTTAACTTACAACTCGTCTTTTGATACTTTTTTGATTGGGTTGTAAACTTAAGTCCGATGGTGGTCTGACTCTTCTGAACTATTTCCTCGCATGTTTTTATTTCCTCAAGTACCTTAATGCATGCATGCTGAATTTCGTCAGACCCCATCTTCTTCACGCATTTTTAAGTTCTTCATATCATATATTCAAATGCGTGTATGAATTACAAGATATAGGGGGAGTTCTTCATGTTTCAACCTGCTATGTGCAATTGCAGTCCAAAGCAAATTCCTCAACGATGCACATCTTCAGGGGGAGCTCATCTATATCTTGCAATCAACTTCCTCATACTCTGCACTTACACTTCATATCTTTAATTCCCGTTGAAAACTTAACCTATTTGTCATCAAACACCAAAAAGGGGGAGATTGTTAGTGCATCTAGTGCCCCTTAGTGATTTTGGTGTGTTGAAGACTTATAGGTTAAGAGACTAATGTGTTCGTGAGTGTACACAGGCTCTATAAGTCGATGAGGAGTTTGATACAAACGGAGATTACCGACCCCTAAAAATGAATGTCTTCAACTGAAGACTTTGGTGAAGACATGAAGACTTTGCTGAAGACTTTACACTGAAGAAATCGGTGGACCTTGAAGAAATGAACGAGGACTATGAAACACGAAGACTTTGTTTTTGTAGTTTCATTTCCTTTTTGTTGAGTCATAGGACTGTTAAAGGGGGCTGAGGTAATACTAAGGAAAATGTCCAACTGATGCTCAACTCCAATATCCTCTACCTACACATTCATATGAGTGAAGCCTTTGGAAATCTCTCACAGCTCAGTTAAATTCTTCAGTGACAGAGATGAAGTTCTTCTGGTTTCTGAGGAAATTGTTCTGACTGAGGAGTTAGGAATTCGCCAGTGCGAATTGCCTACAAGTGAGGAACGTGATATGTCTGAGGACTTTCTCTGTTCGAAAATCCGACCGTTGCTGTGCTTAGTGCCAGCTGTCCCCAATCATTCCTATCCACATAACGGTCATATCATTGGGGGCATTAATGTCATATCATGTCTGGATGCGCCCCCGGCTATAAATAGCCACCCCCCACAACCACTAGCTGGTTGGCTGCTCAGAGAGAGAACTGACACTTGTCATTTGAGAGCATCCCATCCTCCGAGGGCTTTTGTCCGAAAGTGAGGAAAAACCCATAATCAAACCACCAACCCAAAGTGATTGAGCATCACTGAAGAAATTCATGTGTGGAACCAATGCTTGTTACCTTTGAGGACTGTGTATCCTCCAGACGGTTAGGCATCATGGTCTAGTGTATCCTGCAGTCAATTGGGGATCACGAAGTGACCTTGGTCTAGAGCATCCAGCAATAAATTGTGGATCGCCGGGTGACCAGTTTGTGAGGGTTTTGGAAGTCTGCCCTGAAGACTTACCACGAGTGTTGAGCAAGGACTGTGTGACCTTAGCTCAAGGAGAATACGGTAAGGACTGTGTGTCCTCTGGTTTAACTACCAGGCCGCTCCAAACCAGACGTACGACTGTCACAACAGTTGTAACTGGGTCATCAAATCATTGTCTTCATCAGGCTACCTGGTTCTATTTCCTGAACTCACCTATTCCTCATTTACATGTTGATGAAATTATTCTTTACTATTTGAAGAATTTGACTGAAGACCTTCACAAATTCCTCACCTCAAATTCTTCAAGTTACCTTGTTCATCACTACTTATCCTGTATCACGCTGCTCATAACTTGTGCATGTTTTAGTTCATCATGATGCCTATGCAGCTGCAATGAATTCCATGCACTGAGTACTTATTCCGCTGTTAGTTATTCATCACATTTCAAATTCCTCAAAGTTGAAATTCCTCAAGTGATGAATTTATAAAAATCGTCTATTCACCCGCCTCTAGACGATATAACGCACTTTCAGATATTACTCATATAAATAAAACAACCTTTATTCTTTGATTTAAATGAGTAACCGTCTCGCAATAAACAAGATCCAGATATAATGTTCATTCTTAACGCATGCACTAAATAACAATTATTCAGGTTCATCACTAATCCCGATGGTAATCGAAGAGAGAGCGTGCCGACGGCGATCACATCAACCTTGGAACCATTTCCCACGCGCATCGTCACTTCGTCCTTTGCCAGTCTTCGTTTATTCTGTAGTTCCTTCTTTGCGTTGCAAATGTGAGCAACTAAACCAGGATCAAATACCCAGGCACTACTACGAGAACTAGTAAGGTACACATCAATAACATGTATATCATATATACCTTGTTTGTCATTGGCCGCCTTCTTGTCAGCCAGGTACTTGGGGCAGTTCCGCTTCCAGTGACCAGTTCCTTTGCAATGAAAGCACTCAGTTTCTGGCTTAGGTCCATGCTTAGGCTTCTTTGTAGGAGTAGCAACTTCTTTGCCATCCTTCTTGGTTTTACCCTTCTTGCCTTTGCCCTTGCCATTTTTCTTGAAACTAGTGGTTTTATTGACCATCAACACTTGATGTTCTTTCTGGATTTCAGACTCAGTGACTTTCAGCATCGCAAACAGCTCGGCGACTGACTTGTTCATCCTGTGCATGTTATAGTTCATCACAAAGCTCTTGTAACTAGGTGGCAATGATTGAAGAACTCTGTCAGTGATTGCCTCTGGTGGAAGGGTAATTCCCAACTCCGCTAGACGATTTGAATACCCAGACATTCTGAGTATGTGCTCACTGATAGATCCGTTCTCCTCCATCTTGCAAGCATAGAATTTATCGGAGGTCTCATACCTCCCGATCTGGGCATTCTTCTGAAAGATAAACTTCAACTCCTGGAACATCTCATATGCTCCATGACGTTCAAAACGTCTTTGAAGTCCCGGTTCTAAGCCATACAATATTGCACACTGAACTATTGAGTATCCTCTAGCACGAGCCTCCCAAGCATTCTTAACGTCTTCGGAGGTCATGTCTTCTGGTTGGTCACCAAGCGGTGCATCAAGGACATATTGTTTCTGGGAAGCCGTAAGGATAATCCTCAGATTACAGGCCCAATCAACAAAGTTACTTCCGTCATCTTTCAACTTAGCTTTCTCTAGGAACGCATTAAAATTCAGGGGTGCTACTGCGCGAGCCATTGACCTACAACATAAATATGCAAAGGTTACTAAGACTATTGTTCAAGATAATGAGTTTAGTTAATCAAATTACTGAAGCTCCCACTCAAATTGACATCCCTCAGGTCATCTGAGTGTCACATGATCCAAATTCACCAACTCAAGTCCGATCGTCACGTGAGTTAAGCTGGTTTCAATGGTGAACATCATTATGTTGATCATATCTACTATATGACTCATGTTCGACCTTTCGGTCTCTTGTGTTCCGAGGCCATGTCTGTACATGCTATGCTCGTCAAGTTTAACTCGAGTGTTCTGCACGTGCAAATCTGGCTTGCACCCGTTGTATGTGAATGTAGAGTCTATCACACCCGATCATCATGTGGTGTCTCGACACGACGAACTTTCGCAATGGTGCACACTCGGGGAGAACACAGTTCATCTTGAAATTCAAGTGAGGGATCACCTTATAATGCTACCGCCGTACTAAGCAAAACAAGGTGCATAAAAGGATTAACATCTCATGCAATTCATAAGTGACATGATATGGCCATGAACTTGTGTTTAAGATCTCCATCTTCGAAACACCGGCATGATCTCCATCGTCACTGGCACAACACCATGATCTCCATCATCTTGATCTCCATCAATGTGCTGCCATAGGGGTTGTGGCGCCAGCCCTTCTTCTACTTCTATTGCTACCGCTTAGCGATAAAGTAAAGCATTACATAGCGCTTAATGATTGACACGCAGGTCATACAATAATTAAAGACAACCCTATGGCTCCTACCGGTTGCCGTACTCATCGACGTGCAAGTCGTGAAATTCTATACATCACATGATCATCTCATACATCACATATATCTCATCATGTAATTGGCCATATCACATCACAACATACCCTGCAAGAACAAGTTAGACGTCCTCTAATTGTTGTTGCATGTTTTACGTGGCTGCTACGGGTATCTAGCAAGAACGATTCTCACCTACGCATAAACCACAACGGTGATACATAGATTGCTTTTCAACCTTCTCAAGGACCGCCTTTGTCGGATCCGATCCAACTAAAGTGAGACAAACTGTCACCTACAAGCCATCTAAGCAACAAGTTGCATCGAGGGAACCGGTCTCTCGTAAGCGTACGAGTAATGTTGGTCTGGGTCGTTTTATCTCACAATCCCGCTGAACCAAAATCCGACCAAGGGAGGAAGCAATCTAAGCATCAACGCCCACAAACCTTTTGTGTTCTACTCGAGATCTCATCGAACCATCAACCTAGATCATGATGCCACTGCTGGGGAACGTTGCATGGGAAACAAAAAATTTCCTACGCACACGCAAACCTATCCATGGTGATGAGCATCTATGAGAGGGAGAGTGGATCTATGTACCCTTGTAGATCGCTAAGCGGGAAGCGTTAAGAAACGCGGTTGGTATAGTCGTACTTCTTTGCGATCCAAATCGCCGAGCATCCCGTGATCTAATCACGAACTGTCCCGCGAACCAATCACAAACCGTCTCGTGATCTCATCACAATCCGTCCCACGATCCGATCACGAACGTCCCGTGGCCTTGATCATGATCCTTCCAATCTAGTACCGAACGGACGACACCTCCGCGTTTAGCACACGTGTAGCTTGATGACGATCTCCACCGTCTTGATCCAGCAGGAGGAGGTGGAGAGGAGAGAGAGTTCACCGGCAGCGTGACGACACTCCGGTGATGGTGGTGGTGGAGCAATTCCGGCAGGGCTTCGCCTAAGCACTGCGGAAAACTAATCTAGAGGAGCACCGGTGGAACGGGTAGCACGTGGCCGTAATTTCTGCCAAAACCCTAGCTATTCCACCAGTATATATAGGAGGAGAGGAGAGGAGAGGCAGCCAAGGGCCTCTTGGTTCGGCCGAACTAGAGGGGTGGAATCCTATTCCACCTCCAATCCTACTTGGAGTAGGATTGCTCCCTATTGGCTGATTTTTGGCCTTTTTTTTCCTTTAGCCTTTTTTTCTCCTGCGCCATGGGCCTTCTAGGCTGATTTACCAGCCCACTAAGGGCTGGTTAATACTCTCCCACAGCCCATGGTCCCTCTAGGGTCGAAATACCCCTCCCGATACACTACCGGCACTCCCGGTACACTACCGATGAGCCCGAAACTTTTCCGGCGACCAAACTGGGACTTTCTATATATGAATCTTTACCTCCGGACCATTACGGAGCTCCTCGTGACGTCCAGGATCTCATCTGGGACTCCGAACAACCTTCGGTCACCACCATACATAACTCTACACTACCGAAACATCATCGAACCTTAAGTGTGCAGACCCTGCGGGTTCGAGAACTATGCAGACATGACCGAGACACCTCTACGGTCAATAACCAATGGTGGGACCTGGACGTTCACATTGGTTCCTACATATTCTACGAAGATCTTTATCGGTCGAACCTCTATGTCAAGGATTCAATTAATCCCGTATAACGTTCCCTTTGTTCTTCGGTATGTTACTTGCCCGAGATTCGATCGTCGGTAGCTCCATACCTAGTTCAACCTCGTTACTGGAAAGTCTCCTTACTCATTCCGTAATACAAGATCCCGCAACTAACAATTTGTCACATTGCTTGCAAGGCTTATTGTGATGCTGCATTACCGAGTGGGCCCCGAGATACCTCTCCGTTCACACGGAGTAACAAATCCCAGTTTCGATCCATGCCAACTCAACAGTCACCATCGGAGATACCTGTAGAGCACCTTTATAGTCACCCAGTTACGTTGCGACGTTTGATACACACAAGGCACTCCTCCGATATCCGTGAGTTGCATGATCTCATGGTCATAGGAACATATACTTGACATGCGGAAAACAGTAGCAATAAACTGACACGATCATATGCTACGTTTGTAGTTTGGGTCTTGTCCATCACATCATTCTCCTAATGATGTGATCCCGTTATCAAATGACATCTCATGTCAATGGCTAGGAAACCCTGATCATCTTTGATCAACGAGCTAGTTCACTAGAGGCATACTTGGGACACAGTGTTTCCAATCAATGCAATTATAGCATGGATAATAAACGATTATCATGAACAAGGAAATATAATAATAAACACTTTATATATTGCCTCTAGGGCATATTTCCAACACTTCCCCCCATTGCCCTCTCTCCCCCTCCTTTCCCCTCTCCCCTCACCATTGTTGCCCTTCTTCTCTCTTCCTCTTACCTCTTTTCTCTCCACATTAATGCCCCCCTCCACCATAACTCTCCTCCATAAATGCCCTTCTCATCTCTAGCTAGCTCCATAAATGCTCCCTACCTCATTTGTTTGGCTCTCCCTCCATTCCATTAGATATATATCTAGCTAGCTCATCTCTCTCCCTCTCCATTATTTACCTAGAGTCATCTCTCCTCCCCAACAACTTGATCTAGCTACATGTCCCCAACAACTAGATCTAGCTAGATCTAGCTAGATATAGGTGAGTAAAAAGTTGTTCATTTCAAGATTGGGAATATGTGTGTGAATAGGAATATGTGTGTTCGGGATATGGAGAGATTTGTGCGAGTGACATGCCCCCGAGTTGCTTATGTTTTGCCGAAATGCCAATTTATTTCTGTTTCGGTGAATTTCAAGCAAACTCGATATGTCCTATTTTTAGGAAAGGTCATGCCATATTTTTATATGACTTTGATGCATTAATGCATTTTGTTTATAACCCTTTTGCTTGTTATACTGTGCATGCAGTCGGTCATGAAGGTGAGTGGACGGACGGTGAGCGATACATGCAATCCGCGGTGATGGACATGCATGCAAATAATCGGACTAGGATTCGATGTTCGTGGATAAGATGCAAAGAAGGAGTCCTTTTGGACCCTTTTGATCGTGGCAGGTTGAAGGCGCACCTACTGATGAATGGTTTCATGCATGGCTATACTCGGTGGATAAGTGGAGATGATGATGATTATCAGGACATCCACATGGCAGGGAATAACGACATGGAGCTAGACGAAGAGATTACCGATTGACACGAAGATGATGGCGTCGGACATAGTGGCGGGGAAGAGTTAAATGACGGCGGCGGAGAATATTCTGAACATGGAGGTGGAGAAGATTCCAGACATGGCGAAGAATAGTCCGGACATTGCGGAGAAGCAGAGGCAGCCGTCACGCTGCAGTCTTCGATGCTACTAAGTGCAGTCGTGCAGAACTCTCATGTTCGATACCTACTTTGCAAGAGTACGTCTAGTGATAGAGCTGCTTCTAGAGAGGAGGCCAAGCTGGCGCAACTTGAAGTGGACTCAAAGACTCCATTGTATGACGGTTGCGATCCCGAGGTGACCCGCTTGAGTTTCACGCTCGAACTTCTAAAGACGAAGGCCAAAAGCAAATGGACAGACAAAAGCCTCAATGAGCATTTGAAGTATCTACATAATAAAGTTCTTCCCGCGGTGAACCTATGTCCTACTAGTGTCGATGAGGCCAAGAAAATCATTTGCCCTTTTGATTTGCTGCACATTAGGTACCACGCATGCATCAACGACTCCATCAGGGGGGGAGCACGCGGAAAAAACCGGTTGTCCAGTGTGCAATGCTTCTTGATACAAGAAGGCAAGAAAGAAAGCTCCTCAGAAAGTTTTATGGTACTTTCCGATCACTCCCCGTCTGCAGCGGTATTTCATAGATCCTAAGGAAGCAAAGCTCATGCGCTGGCACGCGGAGAGGAAGAAGCGCGACGATGGAGATGATCCAAAGCTGAGACACCTCGTAGATGGTAGCTAGTGGAGAGCATTCAACACCGTATATGGATTTGCTACAGAAGATCCAATGAACATCGTGCTTGGTGCGAGTACCGATGGCATGAATCCGTTTGGAAACAAAAACACCAACCACAGCACATGGCCCATCTTTGTATGGATGTACAACCTCCCCCATCGAAGTGCATGAAGACAAAGTACATACACATGAGCATGCTGATTCAAGGGCCGAAACAATCAGGAAATAATATTAACCTGTATATGGGGCTTCTGAAAGAGGAGATAGACGTGTTATGGAAAACACTAGCATGGACATGGGACGCCAGCAAAGGAGAGTATTTCTATATGAGAGCCGTGCTGATGACAACGATGCACGACTATCTCGGTTACGGGTACACCTCAGGCTAGGTGTGCCACAAATACTACGGATGCATGTGGTGCATAGATGATACAACATCTCAGTAGCTTACGTCAATGAAAGATGGCGGGTCCGGGAAAATCATGTACATGGGGCATCATAGATAGCTCGAGAAGGATGACCCGTGGAGACAGTGTGGAGATCTATTCAATGGGTTGGCTGAGCATCGAGGACCTCCAGGTATGGAAAACTGGGAATAGTGCCCCGTGCCAGGAACGATGAAAAAGGCGCCGGAGCCGCTAGTAAAGGTATGGAAAACAAGGTCTGTTTTCTGGGACATGGAGTACTGGCACAATCATGACACGCCTCATTGCCTTGATCAAATGCATATCACGAAGAATGTCTTCGAGAGCTTGCTTGGCACACTGATGAGCATGCCGCAGAAGACCAAGGACGGGACGAAGGCAAGGAACGAATTGGAAGATTTGAAGATCAGGAAAGATCTCCACCGTAAAAAGTCGACGGGGGAGACGAAGACGGAGACGGAGGAGGGGGGAAGGGGCAGAAAAGTCAACAAGAAGGAGGAGAATTATTTCCCCCCTTCTTGTTTCACCTTACGTGAGAAGGAGATCAATCAATTCATCAAGTGCCTTATGGGAATCAAAGTCAGTTCCGATTACTGTGGGATGATAAGCAGATTTCTAGACCCTAACAAGAAAAGGTTCAGTGGGATGAAGTCTCATGACTGTCACGTGATGATGACGCAGATACTCCCGGTTGCCATTAGAGGGATAATGGACAAGCACGTCCGTGACACGCTTACTGGTCTTTGCAACTTCTTCGACATTATCTCTCGGAAGTCCATAAGTGTGAAGCAGCTCCGAAGGCTACAGGAAGAGATCATTGTCATACTATGTGAGCTTGAGATGTACTTACCGCCTGCGTTCTTTGACGTCATGGTGCATCTGTGTGTCCACATCATGGATGAAATCATCGACCTCAGGCTGACATTCCTTCATAGCATGATGCCATTTGAGAGGATGAATGGGGTCATCAAAGGATTCGTCGTAACATGTCCCGTCCCGATGGGAGCATCGTCCAGGGGTATCTGACACATGAGTGCATCTCCTTTGCGAGATTTATATAGGCGTCGGAGACCCTGTTGTTGGTTTGCCCATCAAGAGGCACGATGGGAGGCTCGGAGGAGAAGGTCACAACAACGGCCGGAGGGAATTGCACGTGGACTACTCGGATCGACGGAACGACTTTGACAGGGTTAACTTAGTAGTGCTATAGCACCTAGATGTGGTAGATGATTATGTAGCACGGCATAAATAAACCATCGCAAATAAGTACCATGATAAGGGGATGCTCAAGATGGACGACGAAGTTACTGTAGAGCACAACGCCACTTTCTTGCGTTGGTTCAAAGATCAAGTTCTTGAAAATCCCTCGGTAGAGCGCACTTCGGACGGATTGCTCATACATGCCATAGCACATGGCCCCGCTCCCAAACTCGCAACCTATAGGTCATACGATATCAACGGGTACACGTTCTACACGGAGGACAAAGACATGGATAGTGCTTACCAGAACTCTGGAGTGACGATTGAATGTGTGACCGACACCAACAACACAACTGAAAGATTCTACGGAAGGGTTGAAGAGATCTGGGATCTTGACTATACTGGATTGCACGATGCGACGATGTTCCATGTCAGATGGGCGAAAGATGTCGTAAGAGAAAACAAGTATTTCACTACCATGTCTATACCACCCACTGACGCGAAGAGCGCAACCGTGAACGTTAACTGTTGGATATATTCCCTAGAGGCAATAATAAATTAGTTATTATCATATTTCCTTGTTCATGATAATCATTCATTATCCATGCTATAATTGTATTGATCATAGACTTAGATGCATGTGTGGATACATAGACAAAACCATGTCCCTAGTATGCCTCTAATGGACTAGCTCATTGATCAAAAGATGGTTAAGGTTTCCTAGCCATGGACATGAGATGTCATTTGATAATGGGATCACATCATTAGGAGAATGATGTGATGGACAAGACCCAAACTACAAACGTAGCATATGATCGTGTTAGTTTATTGCTACTTTTTTTGCATGTCAAGTATCTGTGTTGTGGGATTTGTGGGCGTTGATGCTTAGATTGCTTCCTCCCTTGGTCATGTTTTGGTTCAGCAGTGTTGTGGGATGAAGCGGCCGGACCAACCTTACTCGTACGCTTACGAGAGACCAGTTCCATCGACTGACGTGTAACCTCGTTGTACAAAGATGGTTGGCGGGTGTCTGTTTCTCCTACTTTAGTTGGATCGGATTCGACAAAGGGGGTCCTTGAGAAGGTTGAAAAGCAACTTATGTATCACAGTTGTGGTTTTCCGTAGTTGAGAATTGTTCTTGCTAGATACCCGTAGCACCTATGTAAAACATGCAACAACAATTAGAGGACGTCTAACTTGTTTTTGCAGGGTACGTTGTGATGTGATATGGCCAATTACATGATGATCATGTTTTGTATAGAATATCACGACTTACATGTCGATGAGTACGGCAACCGGTAGGAGCCATAGGGTTGTTCTTAATTATTGTATGACCTGTGTGTCAATCATTAAGCTCTATGTAATGCTTTACTTTATCGCTAAAGGGTAGGAACAGTAGTAGAAGCATGGAGCGTGTGACAACCCCGATGGCGACACGTTGATGGAGATCAAGATGATGGAGATCATGGTGTCATGCCGGTGACGATGGAGATCATGCCGGTGCTTTCATGATGGAGATCAAAAGCACAAGTTCATGGCCATATCATGTCACTTATGATTTGCATGTGATGTTAATCCTTTTTACGCACCTTGTTTTTCTTAGGATGAAGGTAGCATTATAAGGTGATCCCTCACTTTAATTTCAATATAAATTGTGTTCTCCCCGAGTGTGCACCGTTGCGAAAGTTCGTCGTGTTGAGATACCACGTGATGATCGGGTGTGATAGACTCTACGTTCACATACAACGGGCGCAATCCAGTGTTGCACATGCGGAACACTCGGGTTAAACTTGACGAGCCTAGCATGTACAGACATGGCTTCGGAACACAAGAGACCGAAAGGTCGAACATGAGTCATATAGTAGATATGATCAACATGATGATGTTCACCATTGAAACCACCTCAACTCACGTGATGATCGGACTTGAGTTGGTGAATTTGGATCATGTATCACTCGAATGACCGGAGGGATGTCAATTTGAGTGGGAGTTCTTTAGTAATATGATTAATTGAACTCATTATCATGAACATAGTCAGTAGAGCCTTTGCATATTATGTTGTAGATTACTTGCTCGCGCTGTAGCTCCCTTGAATTTTTGTATGTTCCTAGAGAAATAGAGTTGAAAGATGATGGTAGCAATATTGTGGACTGGGTCCGTGATCTGAGGATTGTCCTCATTGCTGAACAAAAGGCTTATGTCCTTAATGCACCACTCGGTGCGCCAACCCCTCTAGCGTCGTTTGTAGATGTTGTGAACATCTGACAGACACGTTCTGATGACTAGATAGTTTAGTGTGTCATGCATTACGACTTAGAATTGAGGCTCCAACACATTTTAAACGTCACGGAACATATGCGATGTTCTAAGAGCTGAAATTAGGATCTCAGGCTCGTGCCCGTGTTGCGAGATATGAGATCGCCAACAAGATTCTTTGCCTGCAAGATGAAGGAGAGTAGCTCAATCGTTGAGCATGCGCTCAGATTGTCTAGGTGCTAAGATTGCTTGAATCGAGTGGGAGTTGATCTTCCAGATAAGATAGTGATTGATATAGTTCTCCAAGTCACTATCACTAAGCTACTAGAACTTGGTGATGAACTATAAAATGCCAGGGATAGAAATAATGATCCCTGAGCTGTTCGCGATGTTTGACACCGCGAAGGTAGAAATCAAGAAGGAGCGTCAAGTTTTGATGGTTAGTCAAACAACTAGTTTAGAGAAGGGGAAGAGCAAGGAGGGAAACTTCATGGAGAGCAAGTCAGTTGCTGCTCCAGTGAAGCAACCCAAAGTTGAACTCAAACCCGAGACTATGTGCTTCGATTATGAGGAGAGCAGTCGCTGAAGCGGAACAACCCTAGATATTTGGTAGATAAGAAGGCTGGCAATGTCAACGGAAGTATATTTGATATACGTGCTATTTATGTGTAGCTTGCTAGTACTCCTAGTAGCATTTGGGTATTGGATACCGGTTCGGTTGGTAAATGTTAGTAACTCGAAATAAAAGCTACGAAATGAACGGAGAACTAGCTAAGGATGAGGTGATGATGTGTGTTGGAAATGTTTCCAAGGTTGATGTGATCAACATCGCACGCTCTCTCTACCTTCAGGATTAGTGACGAACCTAAATAGATGTTATTTGGTGTTTTGCGTTGAGCATGAACGTGATTAGATTGTGTTTATTGCAACACGGTTATTCATTTAAGTTAGAGAATAATGGTTATTCTATTTACATGAATAATACCTTAAATGGTTATGCACCCAGTGAGAATGGTTCGCTGAAATCTTGACCGTAGTAATACACATGTTCAGAACATTGATGTCAAAAATACAAAGTTAATAATGATAGTACCACATACTTGTGGCACTGCCGCTAAATGTCATATTGGTATAAAGCGCATGAAGAAACTCCATGCTGATGGATCTTTGGACTCATTCGATTTCGAATCGGTTGAGACATGCGAACCATGCCTCTTGGGCAAGATGAGTAAGGACCCCGTTTTCCGGATTGATGGAGCGGGCAAGTGATTTATTGGAAATGATATATGTTGATGTATGCAATCCAATAAGTCTTATAGTGTGTGGTGGATATCCTTATTTTCTTAACTTCACTGATGATTTGAGTAGATATAGTGTATATTTACTTAATGAAACACAAGTCTGAATCGTTTGAAAGGTTCGTTTAAATTCAGAGTGAAGTTTAAGATCATCGTGACAAGAAGATAAAAATGTCTGCGATATGATCGTGGAGGTGAATATCTGAGTTACGAGTTTGGCGTACAACTTTAGACAATGTGAAAGTTGTTTCACAACTCACGCCACCTGGAACACCATAGTGTGATGGTGTGTCCGAACATCATAGTCGTGATCTATTGGATACGGTGCATGCTATGATGTCTCTTATCGTTTTGATACTATGATTTTGGGGTTATGCATTAGAGACAACTATATTCACTTTAAATAGGACACCATCTAAATCCATTGAGATGACACCATGTGAATCATGGTTTCATAGAAACCTAAGCTGTCATTTCTTAATGTTTGGGGCTGCGACACTTGTGTGGAAAATGTTTTCACCTAATGAGCTCAGAGCCAAAGAGGACAAATGCATCTTCATAGAATACCCTAAGAACAGTTGGGTGAGCCTTCTATCTCAGATCCAAGCATAAAATGTTTGTTGCTAAAACTGGGTCCTTTCTCGAGAAAAAGTTTCTCTCAAAATAATTGAGTGGGAGGAATATAGAACTTGATGAGGTTGTTGAACCTTTGTTTCAACCAGAGAGTAGCGCAGCGCAGAAAGATGTTTCTGTGGAACGTACATCAGTTGGAGAGGAAGTAAATGATGATGATCATGAAGCTTCGAATCAAGTTACTATCGAAGCTCGTAGGTTGATAAAGGATGTGTACTTCTCCTGAGCGGTACGACAACCCTGTCTTGGAGGTCATGTTGTTGGACAACGATGAACCTACGAACTATGGAGAAGCGATGATGGGCCCGGAATCTGACAAATGGTTAGAGGCCATGAAATTCGAGAAAGGATCCATGTATGAAAACCAAGTATAGACTTTGGTGTACTTGCTCATTGGACGGCAGGTGAAGATAGACACTGATGGTGAATGTCCCCATTTATAAAGCTTAACTTGTCACAAAGAAGTTTCCAGCAAGTTCAAGGAGTTGACTACGATGAGACTTTCTCACTCGTAGCGATGCTAAAGTCTGTTGGAATTACGTTAGCAGTTTCTGCACTTTTCAATTATGAAATATGGCAGATGGATGCCAAAACATTGTTTTCTTCCTTAAGGAAAGGTTGTATGAGATACAACCACAAGGTTTTCTCAGTCCTAAGGATGCTAAAAGGTGTGCAAGCTTCAGTGATCCTTCTATGAACTGAAGCAAGCATCTCGGAGTTGGAATATACACTTTGATGAGGTGATCAAAGTTTTTGAGTCTATACAAAGTTTATGAGAAACTTGTATTTGCAATAAAGTGAGTGGGAGCACTATAGAGTTTCTGGTAAGCATATGTTGTTGATATATTGTTGATCGGAAATGATGTAGAGTTTCTGGAAAGCATAAACGGTTGTTTGAAAATAGTTTTTCAAAGGAAGACCTGAATAAAGCTACCTAATTGTTGAGCATCAAGATCTATAGAGATAGATAAAGATGCTTGATGAGACTTTCAATGAGTACATACCTTGACAAGATTTTGAAAGAGTTCAAAATGGATCAGTAAGAGAAAGAGTTCTCTCCTGATTTGTAAGGTGTGAAAGTTGAGTGAGACTCAAAGCTCGACAAACGATAGAAGAAAGAGAAAGGACGAATGTCGTCCCCAATGCCTTAGCCATAGGCTCTATATTATGCCATGCTGTGTACCGCACCTGGTGTGTGCCTTGCCATGAGTCTGTCAAGGGGTACAAGAGTGATCCATGAGTGGATCACTCGACAACGGTCAAGATTATCCTTAGTAACTAAAAGACTAAGGAGATGTTTCTCGATTATGGAGGTGATAAAGAGTTCTTCGTAAAGAGTTACGTTGATGCAAGCTTTAACACCAATCCGGATGACTCGTAGTAGCAACCTCGATACGTATAGTGGAGCAACCATTTGGAATAGTATCAAGTGGAGTGTGGTAGCAGTGTTTACAGTTTGACATAGAGATTTGCAAAGTACACACGGATCTAAATGTTGCAGACCCGTTGACTATAAGACCTCTCCCACATGCAAAGCATGATCAAGCCCCATATCTCATTGGGTGTTAGATTCATAACAATGCGAATCAAATGGTGATGTGAACTAGATTATTGACTCTAGTGCAAGTGGGAGACTATTGGATATATGCCCTAGAGGCAATAATAAATTAGTTATTATCGTATTTCCTTGTTCATGATAATCGTTTATTATCCATGCAATAATTGTATTTATGGGAGACTTAGATGCATGTGTGGCTACATAGACAAAACCATGTCCCTAGTATGCCTCTAACGGACTAGCTCGTTGATCAAAAGATGGTTAAGGTTTCCTAGCCATGGACATGATATGTCATTTGATAATGGGATCACATCATTAGGAGAATGATGTGATGGACAAGACCCAAACTACAAACGTAGCATATGATCATGTCAGTTTATTGCTATTGTTTTCTTCATGTCAAGTATCTGTTCCTATGACCATGAGATCATGCAACTCATTGACACCGGAGGAGTGCCTTGTGTGCATCAAACGTTGCAACGTAATTGGGTGACTATAAAGGTACTCTATAGGTATCTCCGAGGGTGTCTGTTGGGTTGGCATGGATCAAGACTGGGATTTGTTACTCCGTGTGATGGAGAGGTATCTTAGGGCCCACTCGGTAATACACCATCACAACAAGCCTTGCAAGCAATGTGACTAAGTGTTAGTCGCAGGATCTTGTATTATGGAACGAGTAAAGAGACTTGCCGGTAACGAGGTTGAACTAGGTATGGAGATACCGATGATCGAATCTCGGGCAAATAACATACCGAAGAACAAATGGAACATCATACGGATTAACTGGATCCTTGATATAGAGGTTCGACCGATAAAGATCTTCGTAGAATATGTAGGAACCAATATGGGCATCCAGTTCCGCTATTGGTTATTGACCGTAGAGGTGCCTCGGTCATGTCTACATAGTTCTCGAACCCGCAGGGTTTGCAGACTTAAGGTTCAGTGATGTTTTAGTAGTATAGAGTTATGTATGGTGGTGACCGAAGGTTGTTCGGAGTCGCGTATGAGATCCCGGACATCATGAGAAGCTCCGTAATGGTCCGTAGGTAAAGATTGATATATAGGAAGTCCTATTTTGGTCGCCGGAAAAGTTTCGGGCTCATCGGTAGTGTACCGGGAGTGCCGGTAGTGTACCGGGAGACCATCGGGAGGGGTATTTCGACCCAAGAGGCTACATGGGTTATGGGAGTATGAATACCAGCCCTTAGTGGGCTGGTGGAAGTCTCACACAAGGCCCAAGAAGCTAGGAAGAAAAGCCCAAAAGGAAAAAGGTGGAAAAAGACAAAAAAGTCTAAATAAGGAAGGAGTCCTAATCCTAATAGGATTGGAGTAGGACTCCTCCAGCTCCAATTTCGGCTAGATCTTGAGGGTTTGAGGCTGCCTCCTTCCCTCCCTACCTCCTATATATACTAGAGGATTTAGAGGGAAAAGCTAGCCCTAATAGCCACGTGCTACCTCTCCTCTAGATCGCAGTTTCTCCTCTAGATCGGTTTTCAGCTTTGCTTAGGCGAAGCCCTGCTGGAATAGCTCCACCACCATCGCCGCAACGCCGTCGTGCTGCCGGAGAACTCATCTACCTCTCCGCTCCCTCTTGCTGCATCAAGAAGGTGGAGATCGTCATCGAGTTGTATGTGTGCTGAACGCGGAGGTGTTGTCCGTTCGGCGCTAGATCGGAAGGACCATGATCAAGATCGCGAGACGATTCGTGATTGGATCGCGGGACAGATCGTGATGAGATCGCGGGACGGATCATGATGAGATCGCGGGACGAATCGTGATGGGATCGTAGGACGCTCGGCGATTCGGATCGCGAAGACGTTCGACTACATCAACCGTGTTTCTTAACGCTGCCCGCTTAGCGATCTACAAGGGTATGTAGATCCACTGTCCCTCTCGTAGATGCTCATCACCATGGATAGATCTTGCGTGTGCGTAGGAATTTTTTTTGTTTCCCATGCAATGTTCCCCAACATTAACGTCATCGCCAAAACTGAGCCATGGGTACACGCTAAGCACATGACACAATGCTTCTTTATAACCGACACGACCAATCCCAGCCATGTTGTCATGAAGAGAGGCAAAAGGAGCATTTTTGAAATGGATGGAGTCGCCAACGAGAAAAACTATGACCAATACGGCAAACCGATGAGGGAAGATGACGATGACGATGAAGCATACGTGAAAACAAGAATCAATAGTACATTACATAACAAAGATCATACTCCGTGGTTGCAGAAAAGTCACAACGACGGGCTCAATTATTCGGCAACGAACAAGAAAGGGAAGAAGCTCATTGTCAAACGTCATCGACGCAACTGAGAAACCATCATTTATATATATGTATCTATTCTGTGTACGCACTTAAGTAACCGTTATTGGTCAACTGATATATATGTTACCACCACATGCATGCATGGTTTCAGTGATATTCGCGCAGTGTGGGAGGGAGACGCCGTCGTAAATAGAAAGGAAGAAAGCAATACAAAAGAAATACAAAAGGGATAAAGCAATACAAAATAAGAAAAATCAAAAGGGAGAAAGTAATACAAAAGAAAAAGAAAAGTAAAAAAGAAAAGAAAAGTGAAATAATAAAAACCAATACATATCAGTAGAGTTGGAATATGAACTAGTGGTATAGCTCGTATAGTTATTGCGCTGGATTAATCCAGCGCTACTACTATGTGTATTTTAGAATTAAAAAACCTAAAAATTAAAACAGTTAGTAGTAGCACTGGTTATGAACCAGCGCTATAGCTAATTTAGCTATAGAGTTGGTCCAAACCCAACGCTACTACTACTTTTGAGTTAACAACCATCCGTGCTCAAATTTTGTGCCCCCATTCCCCCACCTGTCCCCCTTCTCTCTGTCGCGCGACGCCGTCGCCCTCCTGCCCGCCGCCTTCGCCCCTGCCCGCCGCTCCGACCTCCTCCTCGTCTGCACGGACGCCCGAGACCTCCCATTCCCACCACCACTCTCCCACCTCTCCCCCTCCTGTCTGTCGTGCGCTGCCATCGCCCTGCCTGCCATCATCGCCCCTGGCAGCCGCCTCGCCCCTGCTCGCCGTCGTCGCCCCTACCCACTCCGGCCTACTCATCCGTGCCACTACACGTACCCCCTCCCCCCCTCCCCCTCTCTCTAGTCAATTAGGAAAAATAATCTAGTTTTCATATCTATGGTTAAAAACAGGATTGTAGGTATACATAAAAAACAGTTGCAAATTTTGTTGCTTCAAATAAAGAACTAGCTAGGCTTTGTAGGTATAAAAAACAGTTGATTGTTGAAGAATATCCGACTGGTTGAATGTCGGTTGCAAATTTTGTTGCAAATTGATGTTGATTGCAAAATGTTTGCAATGTTGGTTGAATGTTGAAGAATATCTGAGTGGCCTATGTTTTGCCGGAATGTTGATTCATTTCCATTCCGGCAAATTTCAGGCACTCCATATGTCCACTTTTTAGCAAAGGTCATGCCGAAAATTTCCGTTCCGGCAAAGGCTTGACTTGTTCTAGAAACTTGGACATATGGAGTGCCCGGGATTTGCCGGAAGGGGAATGAATCAACATTCTGACCAAATATATGCCCCTTTTTTTATTAATTATATCTTTTTTTACAGTTGTTGAATAGGAAACATGTCTAGCCATGCCTTAGCCGGGAGTTCTGCTCGCCTCAAAGAAGACCTCGTCGAGGCAGCAAATCACTATTTCGATTACCGGGACGAACACTAGATGGGGGTGCATGGTGGCGGCAATGCCACAAACCCCGAGACCGAAGCTGACACAGACACCAGCACCGGCACCGACACTGGCAACGATGCTGCCATAGCCAGTAAAGCACCCGAAGTAGAATAGGAAAGGAAGACCAAACGAACTCGGCATGGGACAAATTGTGGTCACAGAGATGTACCCCAAGAAATTAGAGGCAACAACGCCGGATGAAGTGCGCTCGTGCTGGGGAATCAACTAGGATGCATCCTCAGGGAACCTGCCAACATCAACAACGAGAAGTTGAAGAATGTACCACATAGGGAGCACACACTCCTAAAGAAGTTGCACAATAGGTTCTTGATCCCCGGCAGCACAGAAAGCGAACATCCATGGGACGATGATGCCATGACAAAGATAAACAGTAAGGCGATGGTGACATCCAAAAATGACTTGCCCGCCTGGAAAGTTCTAGTGAAAAAAGAGATTGATAAGAATGAACCGTGGTCCAAGATTCATGCTGACAATCCGTCAATTACGGAAGAGGACATTGAAAAATTCAAGGAGACTTGCGCTAAAGATGAAACCAAGAAAAAGTCAGAGAAACTGAAGGCGCTCCAGGCTAGGAACACGCCGCCCCACTGCCTCGGAAGCCATGATTACGAGGGGAAGAGGCACGTATGATCCAAGGAGGACGCCGAACGTGAAAGTGACGGAATCCCAGACCCCTTGGCAGAGTTCACCGATCCACTGGAGCGTGACTGGATTAGGGCCCGGTACAAGTGGGACCACGTCAAGAAGACCTTTTACATGGATCCAAAAACGAGGGAGTTCATGAGAATTCTGGTAATTGCTATATTACAACATTATCATATTAGCTTCCAATCAATTCGACTACAAGTTTTGTCACATTATTAGTAAACCATCCACGTTCCTTTTACAGAAAGAGCAACACCAAAAGGCAGCCGAAAGCGACGAGTCGTCACATTCATTGGCGAGGCCCAAATGGGACACCCATTTCAACCGGGCCCTGAACATACTGAAAAAGGTCCCGAAGGACACACCGCTGTCCTATGGACATGTGCACGGCGTCAGGGATGGCGCCTCGTGGAAGAAGTGCTACCGCGAGGAGCTAGAGGAAAGAGAAGAGAAAGTTTCTTACTCAATAGACCATTGACCAGAAGGTCACACTTGCGATCAATAAGTCCAAAGATGAGACCAAAGCAGAGTTGGAAGAGATAGTTGATGCAAGGGTCTGTGTAGCGGTAGCTGGCGTCACGGCTGACTTCACATCTTCCATTTCCAGCTTGCTTCCGACATGTTTTGAATGGACGAAGAAAAATCAAGATAAAAGGCCAGTGGACTTTCCGCTTCCCAGCTACATCGGGAGCAATTCGAAGAACATAGCACCACCAGCACCTGATCATGCCACCGCACATGCTCCCGCTCCTGTTACTAGCAGCCCATCCTCCGTCTCTGGCCAACTCAGCGGGCCTTCGTCTATGGCTGAGCTCGACGCCCTCATGGTAATTACGCGTCATACCCTTTTCACGAGCACGTCTATATAGCCTTCCATTTCAATTTCCTTTCGGATGTTTGACGTTTGCTACTTCTCTACATCGTTACCAAAAATTGGCAAGTTGATAGTAGAATTCTTGTCTTGCGTTGGTTTTTCCCTTGAAGAGGAAAGGGTGATGCAGCAAGGTAGCGGTAAGTATTTCCCTCAGTTTGAGAACCAAGGTATCATCCAGTAGGAGTAACAAGATGGAGCAACAAGGAACCTGCACAAACACAAACAAACTTGCAGCCAACGCGATAAAGGGGTTGTCAATCCCTTCACGATTACTTGCAAGGTGAGATCAGATAGTGATAATGAGTAAATATAAATAAGTAAATAAAATTGCAGCAAGGTATTTTTGGTGTTTCTATGTTTACATCTGAATATATAATGTGTAAAATAGACCCGGGGGCCATAGTGTTCACTAGAGGCTTCTGTCATGATCACAAGTATTACGGTGGGTGAACAAATTACTGTTGAGCAATTGATATAACAGCGCAAAGTCATGACGATATCTAAGGCAATGATCATACATATAGGCATCACGTGTGAGACAAGTAGACCGATACTGTCAGCATCTACTACTATTACTCCACACATCGACCGCTATCCAGCATGCATCTAGTGTATTAAGTTCATAACAAACGGAGGAATGCTTTAAGCAAGATGACATGATGTAGAGGGATAGATTCATGCAATATGATATAAACCCCATCTTTTTACCCTTGATGGCAACAACACGATACGTGCCTTGCTACCCCTTCTTTCACTAGGTGAGGACACCACAAGGTATGAACCCAAAACCAAGCACTTCTCCCATTGCAAGAATCATAGATCAAGTTGGCCAAACAAAACCTATAACTCGAAGAGACTTACAAGGATATGAAATCATGCATATAAGAATTCAGAATTGACTGATATAATATTCATAGATAATCTGATCATAAATCCACAATTCATCGGATCTCAACAAACACACCGCAATAGAAGATTACATCGGATAGATCACCATCAAGATCATGGAGAACTTTGTATTGAAGATCAAAGAGAGAGAGAGAGCCATCTAGCTAGTAGCTATGGCCCGAAGGTCTGATGTGAACTACTCACGCATCATCGAAGAGGCGAGGGAGGCAATGGTGTTGATGAAGATGGCCTCCGGCGATGAATTCCGCTCCGGCAGGATGCCAGAACTGTCTCCCGATTGGTTTTTGGTGGCTCTAGAGGTCTGCGGCGGCGGAACTTGCTATCTTGATATGTTTTCGAGGGTTTCTGTATCTATAAGACCGTCTGGAGTCGATAACACGTAAAGAGGTGGCACGAGGAGGTCACGAGCCCCCTAGCCGCGGCCAGGGGGGCGCCTCCAAGGCTCGTGGTTTCCTCGGGCCGCCTCTCCGGTATCTTTTTCTTCAGGTATTTTTTATATTTTCCAAAAAATATCACGGCGAAAGTTCTATTCCATTTGGACCCTCTTTGATATTCCTATCTGAAAAAGGTCAAAAACACGGAAAAAGCAGGAACTGGCACTGGGCACTGGATTAATAAGTTAGTCCCAAAAATCATATAAAATAGCATATTCATGCATATAAAACATCCAAAGTTGATAATATAATAGCATGGAATGATAAAAAATTATAGATATGTTGGAGACGTATCAAGCATCCCCAAGCTTAAGTCCTGCTCATACTCGAGTAGGGAAGTGATAAAGAACGAATTTTTGATGTGGAATGTGACCCAACATATTTGTTTCATGTAATCTCTTTATTCTTGCATGAATGTTCAGGTCCGTAAGATTCAAAACAATAGTTTAATATTGACATGAAAACAATAATACTTCAAGCATAATAGCAAAGTAATCATGAACTTTTGAAATAACAAAGTCAAAGAAAGTTATCCCTACAAAAACCATATAGTCTAGCTATGCTCCATCATCCCCACACAAAGAATTTAAATCATGCACAACCCCGGTATTGATCAAGTAATTTTTTTTGCAATCTTATTTTTTCAAACTTTTTCAACTCTCACGCAATATATGAGCGTGAGCCATGGATATAGCACTATAGGTGGAATAGAGTGTGGTGAAGGTGTGAGGCAAAAAGAGGGAGATGGTCACATCGACTCGACATATCAATAGGCTATGAAGATGCCCATCAATAGATATCAATGTGAATGAGTAGGGATTGCCATGAAACGGATGCACTAGAGTTATAAGTGTATGAAAGCTCACAAATGAAAACTAGTGGGTGTGAACCCAACTTGCTTGCTCATGGAGACCTAGGGCAATTTTGAGGAAGCCCATCATTGGAATATACACGTCAAGTTACATAATGAAAATTTCCACTAGCATATGAAAGTGACAAAACAAGAGACTCTCTATCTTGAAGAACATGGTGCTATTTTGAAGCACAAGTGTGGAAAAAGATAGTCCCTTCTCTCTTTTCTCTCCTTGTTTTTGTTTGGGATCTTTGACCTCTTTTTTTTGGTGGGCATCTTTGGCCTCTTTTATTTCCTCACATGGGACAATGCTCTAATAATGATGATCATCACACTTTTATTTACTTAGAACTCAATACTTAAAACAATATATGACTCTATATGAATGCCTCCGGCGGTGTACCGAGATGTGCAATGATCTAGCGTAGCAATGATATCAATAAACGGACAAGCCATGAAAACATCATGCTAGCTATCTTATGATCATGCAAAGCAATATGACAATGATGGTGCGTGTCATGATGAACGGAACGGTGAAAGTTGCATGACAATATATCTCGGAATGGCTATGAAAATGCCATAATAGGTAGGTATGGTGGCTGTTTTGAGGAAAGCATATGGTGGGTTTGTGCACCGGCGAAAGTTGCGCGGCACTAGAGAGGCTAGCAATGGTGGAAGGTGAAAGTGCATCTATACCATGGACTCACATTAGTCATGAAGAACTCACATACTTATTGCAAAAGTTTTATTAGTAATCAAAACAAAGTGCTAAATGCATACTCCTAGGGGAAGGCTTGGTAGGAGTTAACCATCGTGCGATCCCGACCTCTACACAAAGGATGACAATCAATAAATGCATTATGCTGTGACTTCCTAACATAGCGGTTCACCATACGTGCATGCTACGGGAATCACTAACCTCTACACAAGTATTTCTAGATTCACAACACCCTACTAACATAACTCTCATATTACCATATCCATATCTCAAAACTAATCATGAGGAATCAAACTTCACTTACTAATCAATGCACTTGAATATGAAAGTTTTTATTATATCCTCTTTGGATGCCTATCATATTTAGGACTAATTTCATAACACACGCCAATTACCAAGTTACTTAGATAGATCACTCTCAAAATGATATAAGTGAAGATTAGAGAGTTTGATTTCTACAAAATATGACACCGCCGTGCTCTACAAAGATTTAAGTGAAGCACTAGAGCAAAATTTATCTAGCTCAAAAGATATAAGTGAAGCACATGTGAGCTAATATTGCCTAACTCAAAAGATATAAGTGAATCTCATTGAGTATTCTAACAAATTCACGATTTGTGCATGTCCCTCTCAAAAGGTGTGCATCAAGGATGATTGTGATAAAAAAAATCAAAGACTCTTATAATACACGACACTCCAGCGAAACACATATCATGTTGTGAATAAAAGTATAGCTCCAAGTAACGTTACCGATGGATTGAAGACGAAAGAGGGGATGCCTTCCCGGGGCATCCCCAAGCTTAGGATTTTCGGTGTCCTTGAATTTTTCTTGGGATTCCTTTGGCATACCCAAGATTAGGCTCTTTCCACTCTTTATTCCATTGTCCATAAGAACATCACCCAAAACTTGAAAACTTCACAACACAAAACTTAAACAGAAACTCGTGATAGCATTAGCATAAGAAAACAAACCACCAACTTTTCATGTGGTGTAGTAAACTTGATTTCCATTTAGATTGATGTTATATTACTGTGTTCTCACTTCTCCATGGCTCGTACCTCCCGACACTACCCATAGTTTCATCAAAATAAGCAATCAACACAACAAAAACAGAATCTGTCAAAAACAGAATAGTCTGTAGCAATCTGTATATTTAGAAAACTTCTGCTAACTCAAAAATTCTGAAACAATTATGAAACTTAGGGAAATTTTCATATAAATCAGCATAAAAAGAATCTAATCAAAATCTCTTTATGGCTGGGAATTAAAAATAATTTCGTGAGCAGAAAGTTTCTGTCTTTTTCTAGCATGATTAAACAACTATCACCAAAACTAATCATAAAGGTTCTAGTAGGAACAAACACTAATTAAAAAAATAAAAAACACAATCTTAAAATAATCATGATGGTGTTTACTCAACAAAATAAAAATAAAAATGCAAGAATAAATCTATTCATTGGGTTGCCTCCCAACAAGCGCTATCGTTTAACGCCCCTAGCTAGGCATAAGGCAATTAAGTCAAGTATTATCATCTTTAGTGCTCAAACCATAAGTAGCTCTCATAACGGATTCATAAGGTAATCTTATTTTATTTCTAGGGAAATTTTACATGCCCTTATTTAATGGAAATTGAAATTTAAAATTCCCTTCCTTCATATCAATAATAGCACCAATAGTCCTAAGAAAGGGTCTACCAAGAATAATGGGACATGTTGGATTGCAATCAATAGCAAGCACAATGAAATCTATGGGCACATAATTCCTATTTTAAATAATAATAACATCATTAATACTTCCCATAGGTTTCTTAATAGTAGAATCCACAAGATGCAAATTAAGAGAGCACTCATCAATCTCATTGAAACCTAGAACATCACATAAAGGTTTTGGAATCGTGGAAACACTAGCACCCAAATCACACAAAGTATGGAATTCGTAATTTTTAATCTTGATTTTTATAGTAGGTTCCCAATCATCATGAAGTTTTCTAGGAATAGATATTTGCAACTCAAGTTTCTCTTCAAGAGATTTCATCATGGCATCAATGATATGTTTAGTAAAAGCCTTATTTTGCCTATAAGCATGTGGAGAGTTTAACATGTATTGCATCAAGGAAATACATTCAATCAAAGAGCAGCTATCATAATTAAATTCCTTGAAATCAAAAGTAGTAGCTTCATCACTATTCAAAGTTTTGATATCCTCTACTCCACTTTTAGTATTTTTAGCATCAAGATAAATAGACTTCGAATCATTGGGGTGTTTCTCAACCAAAGTGGATTCACATCCAGACCCATCATTATTAGGATTGACCTTAGAAAACAAGGATTCAATAGGAGTTACATCAAGCACTTTAAAATCTCCGTGGTTTTCACCACGAGAACACGCCTTTTTGAGCCATTCATGTCTAGCACGAATTTGGGTGGTTCTTTCTTTACTCTCATTCATAGAAATATGCATAGCTTTCAAAGTTTCATCCATATTAATCTTGGGAGGAACACTTCTTAATTTCAAAGCATCAATATCAAGAGACATTCTATCAACAGTCCTAGCCAAGTCATCAATTTTAAGCAGTTTTTCTTCTATGGAAGCATTGAAAATCTTTTGCGAATTAATAAACTACTTAATAGTACTCTCAAGATCAGAGGGTATTTTATTATAATTTCCATGAGCATTGTTGTAGGAATTGCCAAAATTATTAGAGGGATTACTAGGAAAAGGCATAGGATTAAAGTTACCTCTATAAGCATTGTTGTTACCAAAATTATTCCTACCAACGAAATTGACATCAAAATTTTCATGGCTATTATCAATCAAGGAAGACAAAGGCATATCATTTGGATCTAGAGTAACATTTTTACTAGCAAAGATCTTCATTAACTCATCCATCTTAGCACTCAAAGAATTGATTTCTTCTATAGCATGCATTTTTTTACTAGTAGGTGACCTTTCGGTGTGCCATTGAGAAATTTTTTTCATGATATTATCTAAGAGTTTTGTAGCTTCTCCTAGTGTGATTTCCATAAAAGTTCCACCAGAAGCGGAATCCAAGATATTTCTAGAAGCAAAATTGAAACCAGCGTAAAAAATTTGTATAATCATCCAAAGACTTAGGCCATGAGCGGGACAATTTCTAATCATCAATTTCATTCTCTCCCAAGATTGTGCAACATGTTCATGATCTAGTTGCTTAAAATTCATAATATCGTTACGAAGAGAGATAATCTTAGCAGGCGGAAAATACTTAGAAATAAAAGCATCTTTACATTTGTTCCATGAATCAATACTATTTTTGGGTAAAGATGAAAACCAAGTTTTTGCTCTATCTCGCAGTGAGAACGGAAATAACTTCAATTTAGTTATATCATTATCCACATATTTCTTATTTTACATATCACATAACTCAATAAAGGTATTAAGATGGGATGTGGCATCTTCACTTGGAAGGCCGGAAAATTGCTTTTTCATAACAAGATTCAACAAGGCAACATTAATTTCATATGATTCCGCACTAGTGACGGGAGAAATTGGAGTACTAATAAAATCATTGTTATTAGTATTAGAGAAGTCACACAATTTAGTGTTTTCAGACATGGTGACCTAGCAAGCAGACACGCACGCAAGCGAACGGAAAAAGGCAAATATTTTTGTAGTTTTTTTTAGTAGTGAGGGAGAGGAAAACGAAAGGCAAATAGCAAATAATGTAAATGCAAGGGGTGAGTTTGTGATAGGTACTTGTATATATGCTTCACTTGAATAGTCCCCGGCAACGGCGCTAGAAATTCTTCCTGCTACTTCTCTACAACGTCACCAGAAATTGGCAAGTTGATAGTAGAATTCTTGTCTTGCGTTGGTTTTTCCCTTGAAGAGGAAAGGGTGATGCATCAAGGTAGCGGTAAGTATTTCCCTTAGTTTGAGAACCAAGGTATCAATCCAGTAGGAGTAACAAGATGGAGCAACAAGGAACCTGCACAAACACAAACAAACTTGCACCCAACGCGATAAAGGGGTTGTCAATCCCATCACGACTACTTGCAAGGTGAGATCTGATAGTGATAATGTGTAAATATAAATAAGTAAATAAAATTGCAGCAAGGTATTTTTGGTGTTTCGATGTTTAGATCTGAATATATAATGTGTAAAATAGACCCGGGGGCCATAGTGTTCACTAGAGGCTTCTGTTATGATCGCAAGTATTACGGTGGGTGAACAAATTACTGTTGAGCAATTGATAGCATAGCGCAAAGTCATGACGATATCTAAGGCAATGATCATACATATAGGCATCATGTCCGAGACAAGTAGACCGATACTGTCAGCATCTACTACTATTACTCCACACATCGACCGCTATCCAGCATGCATCTAGTGTATTAAGTTCATAACAAACGGAGGAATGCTTTAAGCAAGATGACATGATGTAGAGGCATAGATTCATGCAATATGATATAAACCCCATCTTTTTACCCTTGATGGCAACAACACGATACGTGCCTTGCTACCCCTTCTTTCACTAGGTGAGGACACCACAAGGTATGAACCCAAAACCAAGCACTTGTCCCATTGCAAGAATCATAGATCAAGTTGGCCAAACAAAACCTATAACTCGAAGAGACTTACAAGGATATGAAATCATGCATATAAGAATTCAGAATTGACTGATATAATATTCATAGATAATCTGATCATAAATCCAAAATTAATCGGATCTCAACAAACACACCGCAAAAGAAGATTACATCGGATAGATCACCATGAAGATCATGGAGAACTTTGTATTGAAGTCCAAAAAGAGAGAGAGAGCCATCTAGCTACTAGATATGGACCTGAAGGTCTGATGTGAACTACTCACGCATCATCGGAGAGGAAAGGGAGGCAATGGTGTTGATGAAGATGGCCTCCGGCGATGAATTCCCCTCCGGCATGATGCCGGAACGGTCTCCCGATTGGTTTTTGGTGGCTCTGGATGTCTGTGGCGGCAGAACTTGCTATCTTGATCTGTTTTTGAGGGTTTTTGTATTTATAAGGCCGTCTGGAGTCGATAACACGTAAAGAGGTGGCACGAGGAGGTCACGAGCCCCCTAGCCGCGGCCAGGGGGGCCCCGCGCCTCCTAGGCTCGTGGCTTCCTCGGGCCGCCTCTCCAGTATCTTTTTCTTCAAGTATTTTTTATATTTTCCAAGAAAAATCATGGCGAAAGATTTATTCCATTTGGACTCCGGTTGATATTCCTATCTGGAAAAGGTCAAAAACACGGAAAAAAGGAACTGGCACTGGGCACTGGATTAATAAGTTAGTCCCAAAAATCATATAAAATAGGATATTCATGCATATAAAACATCCAAAGTTGAGAATATAATAGCATGGAACGATCAAAAATTATAGATATGTTGGAGACGTATCAACATTGCAGACATGTCTTCGTAGGCCAACGATACCCCATGCACCCTACTGTATGACATCAAGGGCCAGAAGTTGGTCGTGGGAAAGGCAACGAGCGAGAAGCCGAAGGACCAATGTTCCACAACCGAGAGATGCCCGATGGCATCTTCAAGGTTAACGTAGCAAGTGTCTTAGCAGGCTTCGAGGATTTGCCTCCTCTGGTACCAGTCGATGACGAGGAGACCCCTCAACGGATTGGCGCATGCAAGAGCTGGTACTTGCCTTGGCCGAAGACTCTTCTTCGTGACGAGGCACCTAGTATCACACCAACGACAGCTTCTAAACAAGGTATGAACACCACCCCAGCTACCAAATTACCTGCACCTCTCGTGGCGGGTGATAGCGGACGGTGTGAGGGAGAGCCTCCATTAGTGCCAGATGACGTCAACCCTGTTGTCGAAGAAGCAAATGCTGATGATGACATGGAGGAGAATGATGACGACCCAAACAAGTATTTCAATACCGCCTATGATGATGGAGGATTGATGGCTAAGGACGACGAAGACTCAGGCTATGAGCATGGAGATAATGACTTGATGCTACCTGATTTGCCAGAGCCAGGACGTCCTAAGGTGGAATGCAAAAAGTTTCTCTTCAAGCAATCCTCGCAGGAGACGCCTCCAGATGCCAGCTCTACCCAACAACAACCCAAGGGCCGTCCACTGATTAGCCCGACGACACTATGGGTGACACTTAGGGAAGGTATGATGGGCTCACTACCGCCACCCCCCAAGAGGCAAAGGAGGAGACTGGACAGGAGAGGCCCTAAAGGAGCTAGAGCTGCTTCAAGCAGCCAGCCGCCTTAGAATCCCCGAGAGGTAGACAGAATACCTTTCGTAGGTGCGGAGCATTTCCATGTCGCCGGCCACCCGATCCTACCTCAGAAAGCACTAGAGGACATACTGAACAATGATCTAAGGAGACTGCATGATGATGTGCTGGCCAGAGAGAAAAGCCTTCTCATCTCGGAAAAACCAACATACCAGCTTTACGTGGCTCAAGTGCCGGGTGGGAAGTTGTATGTCAAGCGATGGCCCGCGGATAAGTTCTTCCTGCGATTTGACTACATCTACGACATGTCCCACATGACCAAGCTGGATTTCCAGTTCATCCGCATGTATGCGTTGTATATCAACTACATCATCAGGATCGAGAACATAAAATATATCCGCGTCGTGGACCCGTACCATATGCACGAGAGCTTTTTGGATGTCTGCAAAAGATCACCGTGACTATGCAAGCAAGTACATCGGCGGTTTCGTGGTCGCTAATATGGACAAGGAAGAAATTCTCCTGCCTTATCATCCCACGTAAGTCATCCGCGCATATCCTTTCTTAATTTTTAATCATTCCTTTGCAAGCATGGAGGCTAATTTGAGGTGTAGTTAGTTTGCGCAGTGGGGGGGGGGGGGGCGTCCTCATCGTTCTGTACCCAGAATACTCCCATGCTATATACTTGGACTCATCAAAAAATATCAAGAAAAAGGATTACAAGCACATAAAGAGTGTTCTCGATAGTGCCATGCTAACCTTTAGCCTGTCTTGTGGATATATCAAGGTGAAAAAAAAGGAGGAATGGGCTGGTTTTCAGCCATAAGACCGACTTCTGCTGCATCCAGCAACCGCACATCAGTAAGGCTGATGGATTCTACCTCATGCATCACCTTCTTGAGTTCATAAGGGATAATCAACGCCTTCGCATGTCATCTACTACCAATGATGCCAAGATTGAAAAATGGGCCACAAGCATTGGAAAGACACCGGATCATCAAATCCGAGATGAGTTTTATCACGTGCAGTGTGAACTTGCCCAAGTGATCATGAAGCAGGTCCTCGAACAAACAGAGATGTTCTACCATGGGAAAATCACGCAGGATGATGTCCGAGCACTGCTAATCGCCCAGCGTCTGGACCTGAACCTTTCAAGAAGCTCGGGTGCTTCCTCCCTGACTATGAAGATTGGATCGAGGACTGATTGTCGTTGACAATATATGTATCACTAGCATCCAGACGAAACTATGTGATGTAATTAAACCGTGGTCCTGAATAGCGTAGATCGCTCTAGTTAATTAGTTTGGGTATGAGGAACTTCGTCATTTATGTTTACTATAGGTTGCTTGTATTTTTCTAATTATGCCTCTTTGTGTTCTTAAGTACATTATGTTGCATATTATCATTCACGATGCAGGTACATAGATAAGAGATGGCGAAGGGCTGCTACTCCATGTTTGTTGGGAAGGTTCTAGGAGTCTACGACCAATGTCCAGACGCTCAGGCCTAGGTGGACAAGTACCCGAGAGCTAGCCACAGAGGGTTTGACAACAGAGCCGAAGCGGAAAGGAGTTATTTGAGGAGGATGCTCCGGCAAGAGTGGGGGCGGAACCGCCGGTGCCTCAAGTACTACATAGTCACGGTCTTACTCATGCTGATCGCTCTTCTCTTCAACATCGTGGTTTAGATAGAGATGATGAAACTTGTGTGTGTGCCATGACCATGCAGGTTCACTTATTCGAGAAATGACATGACTTGTGTATCGCTATTTTCGAGATGTGATGATATTTGTGTTGAATAATGATGATGATGGTATGACGAGACTATTGTATGTGTATGATATGATGATAATAGTGTATGTTTATTGTGATCTGATGAAAATACTATATAGAGACTATATAAATACATCATGAATACGTAGAGGGGGTATGAATCTGTGAAAGCAGGAATACTAGCAGCAGCGCTGGAAGGCATCTTACAACAGCTGGATTAGCAGTAGCGCGTGCCTTTATGCAGCGCTACAGATAGTTAGCAGTAGCGCTAGTCAGTGCGGTGGTACTGCCAACAAGACTTAGCAGTAGCACTGTACCGACCAGCGCTACCGCTACAACTTAGCTGTGTGCCTAGACCCAACGCTACTAGCAAGAGTATTTCCAGCGCTACTACTAGGCTTTTTCCTAGTAGTGATTGGCTATAGGAACTTGCTGATCAAAAATATAACCAGTGTTTAAATCTGCAAGGATGGGATAACTACCCCTAACTCTTGTCAGGTTTACTATGTTATGATCTTTGTTAGCTATGTGGTCCAACATCTCATCAACCTTGTCATCATCACATATCTCTTCGAAACTAGTTATTCCCAACCTAGCATCCCTCACATAATACATGTAATCTTTACTTCCATATCCTGTTGTCTCCATGAGTGCTAACAAATTGTAAAAAGTGATGTCTGAAACACACATAGTTCTTTCCAAGTTGTCTCTATGATGAAAATGCAGTCTAACTTCCCAACTATCATCTGACAAACTTGAAAAACGAAAATAATTAGTTAAACAGAGCTTAGCAACTTAAATTATCACTAAAACAGAGCATATGAAATAAATTAACACTAAAACAGAGCATATAATTAACACTAAAACAGAGCATATAATTAACACGAAAACAAAGCATAGACTTAACACTAAATAGAGCATCTTAATTTACATTAACAAAAAACAATGCATACGAATTTATATTAACAACAAAACAATGCATATGAATTAACACTAAACAGAGCATATGAACTCACAAAACAATACATTTGATTACATCACTAACCCTAAACCTAGAATCTACATAATATGAGGGGGATAATGACAAAGGAGGAATCTTACTCCGAAATGCCAACTACAGATGCTAGCTGATGGCTCCCCATCGGAGCGTGCACCGCATGAGGGAGAGGGATGACGTCATGAGGGAGAGGGCCAGCAGCATTAGGGAGAGGGCTCGGCGGGGCCAGGCTAAGGTTAGAGCTCCCGTAGAAATCGTGGGGTGGGTTTGGATCTCCGCCGCCAAGCAACCCTCCCGCACCGTCGCAGCCTTCGCCGTCCATTCCGTCGTCGGTTTGTATCTCCGAGCTTGCTATTGCCATGGAGGGGAGAGCACCGCCGGGAGAGAAATGATGAGATAAGAATGGTTTTGACTCGGCTTTGACCTATCCGCAATGATTGACACCGTCTGTGGCCAGCCGTTATGCCACACGAGCAAATATGGGGCCAACATGTCATAATCCGTCTTAAAACGGACAAACAGAGCGTTCAATGATTTCTGCAAAAAATTAGGTAACTTTGCTGCGTTTTCTGCAAAGAATGTTCAAATGAGTGTTTCCTGCAAACCTACACGTCAATGTGGTGGTTTTCTGCAATTAACTCCACCAACAGGAAAGCTCCCAGACAAGCGGACACGTCGTCGAGATGCATGGCAGAGAGCGCGTCCCTGACGCACGACTTTGTGTTGGTAAACTACTCGGTGATGAGGGACCTCCACCTGAACGAGGCCGTGACCTCCTGTCACTTCACCGTCAACGGCCACCATTGGTTTATTAGCTTCTACCCCGGCGGGTGGAGCTATAGCCAAGCTGAGTTCCCAGGCTATGCAGCAGCGTCTGTACATCTCCATCAAGAAGAAGTAGCCACGGCCGTGCCCGTGAATGTGAAGGCAAGGGTCACCGTAGGACTCGTAGATCACCACAGACAATGGTAAACAGGAGGATGTCGGACTCTTATGCGGAACACCACCACCTTGCAATGTTTCCAGGATTTGTGCGCAGTTCGAAGCTGACATCACGGTGGTACCTCGTCGACGACTACCTGACAATCAGGTGTGTTAGAATTAATCTTGACATGTACCATGTAGACTTTCTTGTGTGCACAATGTGTGAGTACTAACCGTTCCATCGATGTGTGCCTGGCCATGTAGTATAGGTAGTTAGTGCATGCTTGAGTTAATCGTTGGCTGCATGCATGAGTTAGTTAGTGGGCTAACTAAAAGGTTGGTTAGTTGGTGGCGTGGACTGGTTGAGTGGTAGCCGGTTGGCTTAGTGATCCGCATCGTGGAGTAATTCTTGGAGGTGGATGTAATGGCGTGAGTTGATGGCATGACTGCCTCAGTTCTTGTATATAGGTACTGCGTTGGATAATGAGAAAAGAACAGGAAGGCCGTGAGGACCGGCAAAACAATGTAGACACGGTGGGCACATCAAGGAAGTTCTCCTAGCAAAGCGCCTGTGTTCTTCCTTGGTGCATGTGTGTGTGCGTGTGTGTATTCTGTTCTTGAGAGAAACATAGAGAGAAGAGAGAATCCTTGAGCCGAGAGAGCAAGTGGAAGAAGAAGAGCGGCGCTGCGAGGAGAGGCGGCGCCAACAATTGGTATTAGAGCCTTGTCGATCCGAGGCGATGGTGGCGGCGCGGCGGACTCCATGCGAGGGAGACGTTAGCGGCGCAAGGTGGACGCCGTTGGCAGCACGATGCTGCTAGCGGTCGGTGCGAGTCTTCATCCTCGTCAAGCTGCATCACGAGCGATGAACAAAGGTATGTCGCCCGGTAAGTTGTGTCACCGGCGGCGAGGAGGTGATGGCCATGGAATGGAGGCCATTGCCGTAAGGAGTTCCATGTGCGAGTCATCGACAAGGTGCGTCATCGTTGACAACATGGAGGTGAGTCACCAGCGAGTTGTGACACCGGTGGCGAACATGAAGTGAGTCACCGGCGAGTTACGGCACCGGTGGCAGACATGAAGGTGAGTCGTCGACGAGTTGTGACATCAATGGCGAACAAGGGGCTACGGCCAGATCTAGTGGTGATCGGCATCACGAGGACATCATCCACGTCAAGAGGTGGCTATCATGTGCAGCAAGAGGACATGGTGATGGGCGTTGCAACGGCGTCGACCATGACTAGATGGACGATAGTGCGATTGTTGGGGAATGTTGCATGGGAAACACAAATTTTCCTACGCACATGCAGATCTATCCATGGTGATGAGCATCTACGACAGGGAGAGTGGATCTACGTACCCTTGTAGATCACTAAGCAGGAAGCGTTAAGAAACACAGTTGGTGTAGTCGAACATCTTCGCGATCCAAATCGCCGAGCGTCCCGTGATCCAATCACGAACCGTCCTCACGGTCCGTCCCGATCAAGCACCGAACGGACGTCACCTCCACGTTCAACACACGTACAGCTTGATGACGATCTCCGCCTTCTTGATCTAGCAAGATGGAGCGAAGAGGAAGAAGAGTTCTCTGGCAGCATGACGGCGCTCTGGTGATGGTGGTGGAGCTATTCCGGCAGGGCTTCGCCTAAGCACTGCAGAAATCCGATCTAGAGGAGAAACTATGCACTGGAGGAATGGGTAGCACGTGACTGAAAAAGTAGTGCAAAACCATAAAAACCACCAGTATATATAGGAGAAAGGGAGGAGATGCTTGGCACAAGGGCCAAGCCTCCTTTGGTTCGGCTGAAGTGGGGAGGAGAGGAGGACTCCTCCAATCCTAGCAGGACTAGGATTCCTCCTTTTTTGCCTTTTTTCCACCTTTTCCTTTTGGGCTTTTCTTCCCTAACCGCATGGGCCTTGTGTGGAAGTTCCACCAGCCCACTAAGGGATGCTATCCACTCTCACACAGACCAAGAAGCCTCTTGGGTCGAAATACCCCTCCCGGTGGTCTCCCGATACACTACCGACACTCCCGGTACACTACCGATGAGCCCAAAACTTTTTCGGTGACCAAAACAGGACTTCCTATATATGAATCTTTACGTCCGGACCATTCCAGAGCTCCTCGTCATGTCCGGGATCTCATCTGGGACTCCGAACAACCTTCGATCACCACCATACATAACTCTATACTATCGAAACATCACCAAACCTTAAGTGTGCAGACCCTACGGGTTCGAGAACTATGTAGACAAGACCGAGACACCTCTACGTTCAACAACCAATAGCGGGACCTGGATGCCCATATTGGTTCCTACATATTCCATGAAGATCTTTATGTTGGGAGACGTAGTAGTAAATCAAAAATTTTCCTACGCGTTCACCAAGATCCATCTATGGAGAAACCACCAACGAGCAAGGGGAGAGTGGATCTTCATACCTTTGAAGATCGCTAAGCGGAAGCGTTACAAGAACGCGGTTGATGGAGTCGTACTCGCAGCGATTCAGATCGCGGTGGATCCGATCAAGTGCCGAACGGACGGCACCTCCGCGTTCAACACACGTGCAGCCCGGTGACGTCTCCTACGCCTTGATCCAGCAAGGAGGGAGGAGAGGTAGAGGGAGAGCTCCGGCAGCACGACGGCGTGGTGGCAATGGAGCTGCGTGGTACTCCGACAGAGCTTCGCTAAGCGCTACGGAGAACGAGGGGAGGAGGAGGTAGGGCTGCACCAGAGAGAGAGGGAGAACCGTGTATTGTGCAGCCCCAAATACCTCCACTATATATAGGGGAGAGGGAGGAAGGGTGGCTGCGCCCTAGGGTTCCACCCTAGGGGTGGCGGCAGCCACCAGATGCCATCTGGCCGGCGGCTAGGGCAAGGGAGAGGTGGGGCGCCCTAGGGTGGGCCTTAAGGCCCATCTAAGCCTAGGGTTTGCCCCCTCCACCTTTGCCACGCCTTGGGATGGGGTGGGAGGCGCACCAGCCCACCTAGGGGCTGGCTCCCTCCCACTCTTAGCCCACGGAACCTTCCGGGGCAGGTGGGCCCACTTGGTGGACCCCCGGAACCCTTCCGGTGGTCCCGGTACACTACCGGTGACACCCGGAACACTTCCGGTAACCAAATCCTCACTTCCTATATATCAATCTTCGTCTCCGGACCATTCCGGGACTCCTCGTGACGTCCGGGATCTCATCCGGGACACCGAACAACCTTCGGTAACCACGTACACTATTTCCCTATAACCCTAGCGTCATCGAACCTTAAGTGTGTAGACCCTACGGGTTCGGGAGACACGTAGACATGACCGAGACACCTCTCCGGCCAATAACCAACAGCGGGATCTGGATACCCATGTTGGCTCCCACGTACTCCACGATGATGTCATCGGATGAACCACGATGTCAGGGATTCAATCAATCCCGTATACAATTCCCTTTGTCTATCGGTATGGTACTTGCCCGAGATTCGATCGTCGGTATCCCCATACCTTGTTCAATCTCGTTACCGGCAAGTCTCTTTACTCGTTTCGTAATACATCATCCCGTGACTAACTCCTTAGTCACATTGAGCTCATAATGATGATGTCTTACCGAGTGGGCCCAGAGATACCTCTCCGTCACACGGAGTGACAAATCCCAGTCTCGATTCGTGTCAACCCAACAAACACTTTCGGAGATACCCGTAGCGTACCTTTATAGCCACCCAGTTACGTTGTGACGTTTGGCACACCCAAAGTATTCCTACGGTATTCGGGAGTTACACAATCTCATGGTCTAAGGAAATGACACTTGACATTGAAAAGCTTTAGCAAACGAACTACACGATCTTTGTGCTATGCTTAGGATTGGGTCTTGTCCATCACATCATTCTCCTAATGATGTGATCCCGTTATCAACGACATCCAATGTCCATGGTCATGAAACCGAGACCATCTATTGATCAACGAGCTAGCCAACTAGAGGCTCACTAGGGACACGTTGTGGTCTATGTATTCACACATGTATTACGGTTTCCGGTTAACACAATTATAGCATGAACAATAGACAATTATCATGAACTAGGAAATACAATAATAACCATTTTATTATTGCCTCTAGGGCATATTTCCAACAGTCTCCCACTTGCACTAGAGTCAATAATCTAGTTACATTGTGATGAATCGAACACCCATAGCATTCTGGTGCTGATCATGTTTTGCTCGTGAGAGAGGTTTAGTCAACGGATCTGCGACATTCAGATCCGTATGCACTTTACAAATATCTATGTCTCCCTCCTGAATGTAATCTCGGATGGAGTTGAAGCGGCGCTTGATGTGTCTTGTCTTCTTGTGAAACCTGGGCTCCTTCGCAAGGACAATAGCTCCAGTGTTGTCACAGAGTAGAGTCATCGGGCCCGACGCATTCGGAATCACTCCTAGGTCGGTGATGAACTCCTTCATCCAGACTCCCTCCTTTGCTGCTTCCGAAGCAGCTATGTACTCCGCTTCACATGTAGATGCTGCCACGACGCTTTGCTTGCTGCTGCTCCAGCTCACTGCCCCTCCATTCAAAATATACACGTATCCGGTTTGCGACTTGGAGTCGTCCAGATCTGTGTCGAAGCTAGCATCGACGTAACCCTTTACGACGAGCTCTTCGGCACCTCCATAAACGAGAAACATGTCCTTTGTCCTTTTCAGGTACTTCAGGATATTCTTGACCGCTGTCCAGTGTTCCGCTCCGGGATCACTTTGGTACCTCCCTACCAAACTTATGGCAAGGTTCACATCAGGCCTGGTACACAGCATGGCATACATGATAGAGCCTATGGCTGAAGCATAGGGGATGACACTCATCTCTTCTCTATCCTTTGCCGTGGTCGGGCATTGAGTCGTACTCAATCTCACACCTTGCAACACAGGCAAGAACCCCTTCTTGGACTGATCCATATTGAACTTCTTCAATATCTTTTCAAGGTATGTGCTTTGTGAAAGACCAATGAGGCGTTTCGATCTATCTCTATAGATCTTAATACCTAATATGTAAGCAGCTTCTCCAAGGTCCTTCATTGAAAAACACTTATTCAAGTAGGCCTTTATACTTTCCAAGAGTTCTATATTATTTCCCATTATCAGCATGTCATCCACATACAGTATAAGGAACGCTATAGAGCTCCCACTCACTTTCCTGTAAATACAGGGTTCTCCATAAACCTGTACAAACCCAAACGCTTTAATCACCTCATTAAAGCGAATGTTCCAACTCCGAGATGCTTGCACCAGCCCATAGATGGAGCGCTGGAGCTTGCATACCTTGTTAGCATCTTTAGGATCGACAAAACCTTCTGGCTGCATCATATACAGTTCTTCCTTGAGGAAGCCATTAAGGAATGCCGTTTTGACGTCCATTTGCCAGATCTCATAATCATAAAATGCGGCAACTGCTAACATGATTCGGACAGACTTTAGCATCGCTACGGGTGAGAATGTCTCATCGTAGTCAACTCCTTGAATTTGTTGATAACCCTTAGCGACAAGCCGAGCTTCATAGGCGGTCACATTACCGTCTGCGTCAGTCTTCTTCTTAAAGATCCATTTATTTTCAATGGCTCGCTTATCATCAGGCAAGTCCACCAAAGTCCATACTTTGTTCTCATACATGGATCCTATCTCGGATTTCATGGCATCAAGCCATTTGTTGGAATCCGGGCCCGCCATCGCTTCTTCATACTTCGAAGGTTCACCGTTGTCCAACAACATGATCTCTAGGACAGGATTGCCGTACCACTCTGGTGCGGAACGTGTCCTAGTGGACCTTCGAATAGCAACTTGATCTGAAGTTTCATGATCATCATCATTAACTTCCTCTCTAGCCGGTGTAGGCTCCACAGAAACAACTTCCTGTGCTGCGCTACTCTCCGGTTCGAGTGGAGGTACAATTACCTCATCAAGCTCTATTTTCCTCCCACTTACTTCTTTCAAGAGAAACTCTTTCTCGAGAAAGGATCCATTCTTGGCAACAAAGACTTTGCCTTCGGATCGTAGGTAGAAGGTATACCCAATAGTCTCCTTGGGATATCCTATGAAGACGCACTTTTCCGCTTTGGGTTCGAGCTTCTCAGGTTGAAGTTTCTTCACATAAGCATCGCATCCCCAAACTTTTAGAAACGACAGCTTAGGTTTCTTTCCAAACCATAATTCATACGGTGTCGTCTCTACGGATTTAGACGGTGCCCTATTTAAAGTGAATGCGGCAGTCTCTAATGCATATCCCCAAAATGATGGCGGTAAGTCGGTAAGAGACATCATAGATCGCACCATATCCAATAGAGTGCGATTACGACGTTCAGACACACCATTTCGCTGAGGTGTGCCGGGCGATGTGAGTTGTGAAACAATTCCACATTTCCTAAGGTGCGTGCCAAACTCGTGACTTAAATATTCTCCGCCACGATCAGATCGTAGGCATTTTATTTTCCTGTCACGTTGATTCTCGACCTCACTCTGAAATTCCTTGAACCTTTCAAAGGTTTCAGACTTGTGTTTCATTAAGTAGACATACCCATATCTGCTCAAGTCATCAGTGAGGGTGAGAACATAACGGTAGCCACCGCGAGCCTCGACACTCATTGGACCGCATACATCGGTATGTATTATCTCCAACAAGTCAGTTGCTCGCTCCATTGTTCCGGAGAATGGAGTCTTGGTCATCTTGCCCAAGAGGCATGGTTCGCACGTGTCAAATGATTCGAAATCAAGTGACTCCAAAAGTCCATCAGCATGGAGCTTCTTCATGCGTTTGACACCAATATGGCCAAGACGGCAATGCCACATGTAAGTGGGACTATCGTTATCAACTTTACACTTTTTGGTACTCACACTATGGATATGTGTAACATCACGTTCGAGATTCATCAAAAATAAACCATTGACCAGCGGGGCATGAGCATAAAACATTTCTCTCATATAAACAGAACAACCATTATTCTCGGATTTAAATGAGTAGCCATCTCGCATCAAGCGAGATCCAGATACAATGTTCATGCTCAAAGCTGGTACTAAATAACAATTATTAAGGTTTAAAACTAATCCTGAAGGTAGATGTAGAGGTAGCGTGACGACGGCGATCACATCGACCTTGGAACCATTCCCGACGCGCATCGTCACCTCATCCTTGGCCAGCCTCCGCTTATTCCGCAGCTCCTGCTTGGAGTTACAAATGTGAGCAACTGCACCGGTATCAAATACCCAAGAGCTACTACGAGCGCTGGTCAAGTACACATCAATAACAAGTATATCACATATACCTTTAACGTTGCCGACCTTCTTATCCGCTAAGTACTTGGGGCAGTTCCGCTTCCAGTGACCGGTACCCTTACAATAGAAACACTCAGTCTCAGGCTTGGGTCCATTCTTGTTCTTCTTCTTCCCGGCAACTTGCTTACCGGGCGCGGCAACAGCTTTGCCGTCCTTCTTAAAGTTCTTCTTACCCTTGCCTTTCTTGAAACTAGTGGTCTTGTTTACCATCAACACTTGATGCTCCTTTCTGATCTCGACCTCTGCTGATTTCAGCATCGAGTACAACTCAGGAATGGACTTCTCCATCCCCTGCATGTTGTAGTTCATCACAAAGCTTTTGTAGCTAGGTGGAAGCGACTGGAGGATTCTGTCAATGACTGAGTCATCCGGGAGATTAACTCCCAGCTGAGTCAAGCGGTTGTGAAGCCCAGACATCTTGAGGATGTGCTCACTAACAGAACTGTTTTCCTCCATCTTACAGCTGAAGAACTTGTCAGAGATGTCATATCTCTCGACTCGGGCATGAGCTTGGAAAACCAGTTTCAGCTCTTGGAACATCTCATATGCTCCGTGTTGCTCAAAACGCTTTTGGAGCCCCGATTCTAAACTGTAAAGCATGCCGCACTGAACAAGGGAGTAATCATCGCAGCGCGACTGCCAAGCGTTCGTAACGTCTTGGTCCGCTGGGAGAATGGGTGGGTCACCTAGCGGTGCATCAAGGACATACAATCTCTTGGAAGCTATGAGGATGATCCTCAAGCCACGGACCCAGTCCGTATAGTTGCTTCCATCATCTTTCAGCTTGGTTTTCTCTAGGAACGCGTTGAAATTGAGGTTGACATTTGCGTTGGCCATTGGATCTACAATATAGATATTAAAGGCAATTTTAGACTAAGTTCATGATAATCGAGTTCACATAATCAAATTATTCAATGAACTCCCACTCAGATAGACATCTCTCTAGTCATCTAAGTGACACATGATCCATGTCAACTAGCCCGTGTCCGATCATCACGTGAGACGGACTAGTCATCCATGGTGAACATCTCCATGTTGATCGTATCTTCTATACGACTCATGTTCGACCTTTCGGTCTTCCGTGTTCCGAGGCCATGTCTGTACATGCTAGGCTCGTCAGGTCAACCTAAGTGTTTCGCGTGTGTAAATCTGGCTTACACCCGTTGTATGCGAACGTTAGAACCTATCACACCCGATCATCACGTGGTGCTTCGGAACAACGATCCTTAGCAACGGTGCACAGTTAGGGTGAACACTTCTCTTGAAATTTTATTGAGAGATCGTCTTATTTACTACCGTCGTTCTAAGCAAATAAGATGTAAACATGACAAACATCACATGCAATCAATATAGTGACATGATATGGCCAATATCATCTTGCTCCTATGAACTCCATCTTCGGGGCACGATGATCATCATTGTCACCGGCACGACACCATGATCTCCATCATCATGATCTCCATCATTGTGTCTTCATGAAGTTGTCTCTCCAACTATTACTTCTACTACTATGGCTAACGCTTAGCAATAAAGTAAAGTAATTACATGGCGTTTATGATTGACACGTAGGTCATACAATAATGTAAGACAACTCCTATGGCTCCTGCCGGTTGTCATAGTCATCGACATGCAAGTCGTGAACCCTATTACAAGAACATGATCAATCTCATACATCACAATGCATCACATCACATCCTTCTGGCCATATCACATCACAAGGCATATGCTGCAAAAACAAGTTAGACGTCCTCTAATTTGTAGTTGCAAGTTTTTACGTGGTTGCTATATGTTTCTAGCAAGAACGTTTCTTACCTACGCCAAAACCACAACGTGATATGCCAATTGCTATTTACCCTTCATAAGGACCCTTTTCATCGAATCCAATCCGACTAAGGTGGGAGAGACAGACACCCGCTAGCCACCTTATGCAACTGGTGCATGTCAGGCGGTGGAACCGGTCTCACGTAAGCGTACGTGTAAGGTTGGTCCGGGCCGCTTCATCCCACAATACCGTCGAATCAAGATAAGACTAGTAACGGCAAGCATATTAACAAAATCGACGCCCACAACTGCTTTGTGTTCTACTCGTGCATAGATTCTACGCATAGACCTAGCTCTGATACCACTGTTGGGAGACGTAGTAGTAAATCAAAAATTTTCCTACGCGTTCACCAAGATCCATCTATGGAGAAACCAGCAACGAGCAAGGGGAGAGTGGATCTTCATACCTTTGAAGATCGCTAAGCGGAAGCATTACAAGAACGCGGTTGATGGAGTCGTACTCGCAGCGATTCAGATCGCGGTGGATCCGATCAAGTGCCGAACGGACGGCACCTCCGCGTTCAACACACGTGCAGCCCGGTGACGTCTCCTACGCCTTGATCCAGCAAGGAGGGAGGAGAGGTAGAGGGAGAGCTCCGGCAGCACGACGGCGTGGTGGCGATGGAGCTGCGTGGTACTCCGACAGAGCTTCGCTAAGCGCTACGGAGAACGAGGGGAGGAGGAGGAGGTAGGGCTGCACCAGAGAGAGAGGGAGAACCGTGTATTGTGCAGCCCCAAATACCTCCACTATATATAGGGGAGAGGGAGGAAGGGTGGCTGCGCCCTAGGGTTCCACCCTAGGGGTGGCGGCAGCCACCAGATGCCATCTGGCCGGCGGCTAGGGCAAGGGAGAGGTGGGGCGCCCTAGGGTGGGCCTTAAGGCCCATCTAAGCCTAGGGTTTGCCCCCTCCACCTTTGCCACGCCTTGGGCTGGGGTGGGAGGCGCACCAGCCCACCTAGGGGCTGGCTCCCTCCCACTCTTAGCCCACGGAACCTTCCGGGGCAGGTGGGCCCAATTGGTGGACCCCCGGAACCCTTCCGGTGGTCCCGGTACACTACCGGTGACACCCGGAACACTTCCGGTAACCAAATCCTCACTTCCTATATATCAATCGTCGTCTCCGGACCATTCCGGGACTCCTCGTGACGTCCGGGATCTCATCCGGGACTCCGAACAACCTTCGGTAACCACGTACACTATTTCCCTATAACCCTAGCGTCATCGAACCTTAAGTGTGTAGACCCTACGGGTTCGGGAGACACGTAGACATGACCGAGACACCTCTCCGGCCAATAACCAACAGCGGGATCTTGATACCCATGTTGGCTCCCACGTACTCCACGATGATCTCATCGGATGAACCACGATGTCAGGGATTCAATCAATCCCGTATACAATTCCCTTTGTCTATCGGTATGGTACTTGCCCGAGATTCGATCGTCGGTATCCCCATACCTTGTTCAATCTCGTTACCGGCAAGTCTCTTTACTCGTTCCGTAATACATCATCCCGTGACTAACTCCTTAGTCACATTGAGCTCATAATGATGATGTCTTACCGAGTGGGCCCAGAGATACCTCTACGTCACACGGAGTGACAAATCCCAGTCTCGATTCGTGTCAACCCAACAAACTCTTTCGGAGATACCCGTAGCGTACCTTTATAGCCACCCAGTTACGTTGTGACGTTTGGCACACCCAAAGTATTCCTACGGTATCCGGGAGTTACAAAATCTCATGGTCTAAGGAAATGACACTTGACATTGAAAAGCTTTAGCAAACGAACTACACGATCTTTGTGCTATGCTTAGGATTGGGTCTTGTCCATCACATCATTCTCCTAATGATGTGATCCCGTTATCAACGACATCCAATGTCCATGGTCATGAAACCGAGACCATCTATTGATCAACGAGCTAGCCAACTAGAGGCTCACTAGGGACACGTTGTGGTCTATGTATTCACACATGTATTACGGTTTCCGGTTAACACAATTATAGCATGAACAATAGACAATTATCATGAACTAGGAAATACAATAATAACCATTTTATTATTGCCTCTAGGGCATATTTCCAACACTTTATTGGTCGAACCTCTATGTCAAGGATTCAGTTAATCCCGTATGATGTTCCCTTTGTTCTTCGGTATGTTACGTGCCCGAGATTCGATCGTCGTTATCTCCATACCTAGTTCAACCTCGTTACCGACAGGTCTCTTTACTCATTCCATAATACAAGATCCCATGACTAACACTTAGTCAAATTGCTTGCAAGGCTTTATTGTGATGTTGTATTACCGAGTGGGCCCTGAGATACCTCTCCATCACACGGAGTAACAAATCCCAGTCTTGATCCATGCCAATTCAACAGACACCCTCCAAGGATCCTATAGAGCACCTTTATAGTCACCCAGTTACGTTGCGACGTTTGATACACACAAGGCACTCCTCCGATGTCCGTGAGTTGCATGATCTCATGGTCATAGGAACATATACTTGACATGCAGAAAACAGTAGCAATAAACTAACACGATCATTTTCTATGTTTGTACTTTGGGTCTTGTCCATCAGATCATTCTCTTAATGATGTGACCCCGTTATCAAATGACATCACATGTCAATGGCTAGGAAACCTTGACCATCTTTGATCAACGAGCTAGTTTACTAGAGGCATACTAGGGACATAGTGTTATCTATTTACCCACACATGTAATGTGTTTCCGATCAATACAATTATAGCATGGATAATAAACGATTATCATGAAAAAGGAAATATAATAATAAACAATTTATTTATTGCCTCTAGGGCATATTTCCAACAGTCTCCCACTTGCACTAGAGTCAACAATCTAGTTCACATTACTATGTGATTTACATTGTAATGAATCGAACACCCATGCAGTTCTGGTGTTGATCATGTTTAGCCCTTGGAAGAGGTTTAGTCAACGGGTTTGCAACTTTCAGATCCATGTGCACTTTGCAAACATTTATGTCCTTCTCCTCGATGTAATCGTGGATGGAGTTGAAGCGTCACTTTATGTGTCTGGTCCTTTTGTGAAACCTTGGTTCCTTGGCCAGAGCAATGGCACCAGTGTTGTCATAGAACAGGTTCACTGGATTCAGTGCACTGGGCACTATTCCAAGATCTGTCATGAACTATTTCATCCAGACACCTTCCTTCGCCGCCTCCGAGGCTGCTATGTACTCTGCTTCGCACGTAGACTTCGCTACCACGCTTTGCTTGTTACTGCACCAGCTTACGCTCCCCCGTTGAGAATAAATACGTATCCGATTTGCGACTTAGAGTCATCCGGATCAGTGTCAAAGCTTGCATCGACGTAACCCTTTACGACGAGCTCTTCATCACCTCCATAAACGAGAAACATTTCCTTAGTCCTTTTCAGGTACTTAAGGATATTCTTGACCGCTGCCTAGTGCTCCATTCCAGGATCACGTTCAAACCTTCCGGCCATACTTATGGCAAGGCTGACATCAGGTCTTGTGCATAGCATTGCATATATGATAGAGCCTATGGCTGAAGCATAGGGGATGACACTCATATTTTCTCTATCTTCTGCAGTCACTGGGCATTGAGTCTTACCCAACTTCACACCATGTAACACAGGCAAGAACCCCTTATTGGACTGATCCATTCTGAACTTCTTCAAAACTTTATCAAGGTATGTGCTCTGTGAAAGTGCTATTAAGCGTCTCGATCTATCTCTATAGATCTTAATGCCTAATATGAAAGCAACTTCTCCTTGGTCCTTCATTGAAAAACTCTTGTTCAAATATTCCTTCATGCTTTCCATCATTTCTATATTGTTTCCAATCAGCAATATGTCATCCACATATAATATTAGAAACTCTATAGAGCTCTCACTCACTTCCTTGTAAATACAAGCTTCTCCATAAACTTGTATAAACTCAAATGCTTTGATCACCTCATCAAAGTGCTTAGTCCAACTCCGAGATGCTTGCACCAGCCCATAAATGGATCGCTGGAGTTTGCAAACTTTGTCAGCATTCTCTGGATCGACAAAACCTTCTAGTTGCATCATATACAACTCTTCCTCAAGGAAACTGTCGAGGAATGCTGTTTTGACATCCATCTGCCAAATTTCATAGTCGAAATAAGCATCTTTTGCCAACATGATTCTGACAGACTTAAGGATCGCTATGGGTGAGAAGGTCTCATCGTAGTCAACTTCTTGAACTTGTGAAAAACCCTTTGCCACAAGTCAAGCTTTGTAGATGGTGACATTACCGTCCGTGTCTGTCTTCTTCTTAAAGATCCATTTGTTCTGAATGGCCTTTCGCCCTTCAGGTAATACTTCCAAAGTCTAGATTTTGTTTTCATACATGGATCCCATCTTGGATTTCATGGCCTCTAACCATTTTTCAGAATCCGGGCCCATCACTGCTCCTCCATAGCTTGTAGGTTCATTGTTGTCCAACAACATGACCTCCAAGACAGGGTTGCCGTACCACTCAGGAGAAGTACTCGCCCATGTCGACCTACGAGGTTCAACAGTAGCTTGATCCGAAGCTTCATGATCATCATCATTAACTTCCTCTTCTACCATCGTAGGTTCCATAGAAATATCTTTCTGCGTTGCGCTACTTTCTGGTTGAAGTAAAGGTTCAATAACCTCATCAAGCTCTATTTTCCTCCCACTCAATTCTTTCGAGAGAAACTCTTTCTTAGGAAATATTCTGTTCTTAGCGACAAACACTTTGCCTTCGGATCTGAGATAGAAGGTATACCCGACTGTCTCTTTCGGGTATCCTATGAAGACACATTTCTCCGCTTTGGGTTCCAGCTTTTCAGGCTGAAGCTTTTTGACATAAGCATCACATCCCCAAACTTTAAGAAACGACAACTTGGGCCTCTTGCCAAACCATAGTTCATATGGCGTCGTCTCAACGGATTTCGATGGTATCCTATTTAAAGTGAATGCAGCTGTCTCTAATGCATAAGCCCAAAACGAGAGTGGCAAATCAGCAGGAGAGATCATAGAACGCACCATATCTAATAAGGTTCGATTACGACGTTCGGACACACCATTATGCTGTGGTGTTCCAGGCGGTGTCAACTGTGAAACAATTCCACACTGTCTTAAGTGACTGCCAAACTCATAACTCAGATATTCACCTCCTCGATCAGATCGCAGGAATTTAATCTTCTTGTTACGATGATTCTCAACTTCACTCTGAAATTACTTGAACTTTTCAAATGTTTCAACCTTGTGTTTAATTAAGTAAATATACCCATATCTACTTAAGTCATCAGTGAAGGTGAGAAAATAACGATATCCACCACGCGCTGTAACATTCATTGGACCGCACACATCAGTATGTATGATTTCCAATAAGTCACTCGCCCGTTCCATTGTTCCAGAGAACAGCGTTTTAGTCATCTTGCCCATGAGGCATGGTTCACATGTGTCAAGTGATTCAAAATCAAGTGACTCCAATAGTCCATCCGCATGGAGCTTCCTCATGCATTTTATACCAATATGATCTAAACGGCAGTGCCACAAGAAAGTGGTACTATCATTATCAACTCTACATCTTTTGGCATAAATGTTATGAACATGTGTGTCATCACTATCAAGATTCAATATGAATAAACCCCTAACATTGGGTGCATGACCATAAAAGATATTACTCATATAAATAGAACAACCTTTATTCTCTGATTTAAATGAGTAACCATCTCGCAATAAACAAGATCCAAATATAATGTTCATGCTTAATGCAGGAACTAAATAACAATTATTCAGGTTCATCACTAATCCCGATGGTAATCGAAGAGAGAGCGTAATGTCGGCGATCACATCAACCTTGTAACCATTTCCCATGCGCATCGTCACTTTGTCCTTTGCCAGCCTTCGTCTATTTCGTAGTTCCTGTTTTGACTTGCAAATGTGAGCAACTGAACCGGTATCAAATACCCAGGCACTACTACGAGAGCTAGTAAGGTACACATCAATAACATGTATCTCATATATACCTTGTTTGCCGTTGGCCGCCTTCTTGTCAGCCAGGTACTTGGACAAGTTCCGCTTCTAGTGACCAGTTCCCTTGCAATGAAAGCACTCAATTTCTGGCTTAGGTCCATGCTTAGGCTTCTTTACAGGAGTAGCAACTTCTTTGCCATCCTTCTTGGTTTTACCCTTCTTGCCCTTGCCCTTGCCATTCTTCTTGAAACTAGTGGTTTTATTGACCATCAACACTTGATGTTCTTTCTGGATTTCAAACTTAGCGACTTTCAGCTTCGCAAACAGCTCGACGACTGACTTGTTCATCCCGTGCATGTTATAGTTCATAACAAAGCTCTTGTAACTAGGTGGCAGTGATTGAAGAACTCTGTCAGTGATCTCCTCTGGTGGAAGGGTAATCCCCAACTCTGCTAGATGATTTGAATACCCAGACATTCTGAGTATATGCTCACTGATAGACCCGTTCTCCTCCATTTTGCAAGCATAGAGCTTATCGGAGGTCTCATACCTCTCGATCCAGGCATTCTTCTGAAAGATAAACTTCAACTCCTGGAACATCTCATATGCTCCATGACTTTCAAAACGTCTTTGAAGTCCCAAATCTAAGCCATACAATATTGCACACTGAACTATTGAGTAATCTCCAGTACGTGCCTCCCAAGCATTCTTAACGTCTTCGGAGGTCATGTCTTCTGTTTGGTCACCAAGCGGTGCATCAAGGACATATGATTTCTAGGAAGCCGTGAGGATAATCCTTAGATTACGGGCCTAGTCAACAAAGTTACTTCCATCATCTTTCAACCTAGCTTTCTCTAGGAACACATTAAAATTCACGGGTGCTACTACGCGAGCCATTGATCTACAACATAAATATGCAAAGGTTACTTAGACTATTGTTTGAGATAACGAGTTTATATAATAAAATTACTAAAGCTCCCACTCAAATTGACATCCCTCAGGTCATCTGAGTGTCACATGATCCAAATTCGCCAACTCAAGTACGATCATCATGTGAGTTGAGGTGGTTTCAATGGTGAACATCATCATGTTGATCATATCTACTATATGATTAATGTTCGACCTTTCGGTCTCTTGTGTTCCGAGGCCATGTGTGTATATGCTAGGCTGGTAAAGTTTAACCCGAGTGTTCTGCATTTGCAACACTGGCTTGCCCCCGTTGTATGTGAACGTAGAGTCTATCACACCCGATCATCACGTGGTGTCTCGACACGACGAACTTTTGCAATGGTGCACACTCGGGGAGAACACAATTCATCTTGAAATTTAAGTGAGGGATCACCTTATAATTCTACCGTCGTCCAAACAAAACAAGGTGCATAAAAGGATTAACATCAGATGCAAATCATAAGTGACATGATATGGCCATGAACTTGTGCTTTTGATCTCCATCTAGAAAGCACTGGCATGATCTTCATCGTCACTAGCACGACACCATGATCTCCATTATCTTGATCCTCATCAATGTGACTCCATCGGGGTTGTTGGGCCCAACATGCTTCTACTACTATTGCTACCGTAGCGATAAAGTAAAGTATTACATAGCGCTTAATGATTGACACGTAGGTCATACAATAATTAAAGACAACCCTATGGCTACTGCAGGGTTCCATACTCAATGACATGCAATTCGTGATAATCTATACATCACATGATCATCTCATACATCACATATATCACATCATGTAATTGGCCATATCACATCACAACATACCCTGCAAAAACAAGTGAAACGTCCTCTAATTGTTGTTGCATGTTTTACGTGGCTGCTACGGGTATCTAGCAAGAATAATACTCATCTACGCAAAAACCACAACGGTGATACACTAGTTGCTTTTCAACCTTCTCAAGGACCGCCTTTGTCGAATCCGATCCAACTAAAGTGAGAGAAACTAGCACCCGCAAGCCATCTATGCAACAAGTTGCGGTTGAGGGAACCGGTCTCTCGTAAGCGTACGCGTAATTTTGGTCCGGGCCGCTTCATCTCACAATATTGCTGAACCAAAACATGACCAAGGGCGGAAGTAATCTAAGCATCAACGCCGACAAACTCTTTGTGTTCTACTCGAGATCTCATCTACACATAAACCTAGCTTTGATACCACTATTGGGGAACGTTCCATGGGAAACAAAATTTGCCTACACACACAGATCTATCCATGGTCATGAGCATCTACGAGAGGGAGAGTGGATCTACGTACCCTTCTATATCGCTAAGAGGGAATCGTTAAGAAACATGGTTGGTGTAGTCAAACGTCTTCGCGATCCAAATCGCCGAGCGTCCCACGATCCAATCACGAACCGTCCTCACGATCCATCCCGATCAAGCACCGAACGGACGACACCTCCACGTTCAGCACAGGTACAACTTGATGACAATCTCCGCCTTCTTGATCCAGCAAGATGGAGTGAATAGGAAGAAGAGTTATCCAGCAACGTGACGGCGCTCCGGCGATGGTGGTGGAGCTATTCCGGCAGGGCTTCCCGTAAGCACTGCAGAAATCCGATCTAGAGCAGAAACTATGCACTGGAGGAACGGGTAGCACGTGGCTAAAAAACTAGTGCAAAACCCTAAAACCCACCAGTATATATAGGAGGAAGGGAGGAGAGGCTTGGCACAAGGGCAAAGCCTCCTTTGGTTCGGCCGAAGTGGGGAGGAGAGGAGGACTTCTCCTCCAATCCTAGTAGGACTAGGATTCCTCCTTTTTTGCCTTTTTTTCCACCTTTTCCTTTTGGGATTTTCTTCCCTAGCCGCATGGGCCTTGTGTGGAAGTTCCACCATTCCACTAAGGGCTGGTACCCACTCTCCCGCGGCCCATGAAGCCTCTTGGGTCGAAATACCCCTCCCAGTTGTCTCCCGGTACACTACTGGCACTCCCGGTACACTATCGACGAGCCCGAAACTTTTCCGGCGACCAAAATAGGACTTCCTATATGTGAATCGTTACCTCCACACCATTCCAAAACTCCTCGTGACGTATGGGATCTCATCTGGGACTCCGAACAACCTTCGGTCACCACCATACATAACTCTATACTACTGAAACGTCACCAAACCTTAAGTGTGCAGACCCTGCGGGTTCGAGAACTATGTAGACATGACCGAGACACCTATACGGTCAATAACCAATAGCGGGACCTACAAGCCCATATTGGTTCCTACATATTATACGAAGATCTTTATCGGTCGAACCTCTGTGTCAAGGATTCAGTTAATCCCGTATGATGTTCCCTTTGTTCTTCGGTATGTTACTTGCCCGAGATTTGATCGTCGGTATCTCCATACCTAGTTCAACCTCGTTACCGACAAGTCTCTTTACTCGTTCTGTAATACAAGATCCCGTGACTAACACTTAGTCACATTGCTCGCAAGGCTTTATTGTGATGTTGTATTACCGAGTGGGCCCTGAGATACCTCTCCGTCACACGGAGTAACAAATCCCAGTCGTGACCCATGCCAACTCAACAGACACCCTCGGAAATACCTGTAGAGCACCTTTATAGTCACCCAGTTATGTTGCGATGTTTGATACACACAAGGCACTCCTCCGGTGTCCGTCAGTTGCATGATCTCATGGTCATTAGAACATATACTTGACATGCAGAAAACAGTAGCAATAAACTAACATGATCATATGCTATGTTTGTAGTTTGGGTCTTGTCCATCGCATTATTCTCCTAATGATGTGACCCCATTATCAAATGACATAACATGTCAATGGCTAGTAAACCTTGACCATCTTTGATCCATGAGCTAGTTCACTAGAGGCATACTAGGGACATAGTGTTGTCTATTTACCCACACTTGTAATGTGTTTCCAATCAATACAATTATAGCATGGATAATAAACGATTATCATGAACAAGAAATATAATAATAAACACTTTATTTATTGCCTTTAGGGGATATTTCCAACAGCGATGCCGTTACTCGGGTCGGTGCGATGCAATCGTCATCATGGAGAGTTGGTGCGAAGCCAGCAAATGTGTCAGTGCCATGCTATCGCAAGGCGAGGCGATATGCCAAGATTAGCACTAGTAGAATATCGATCAGTAGTCCCGGTCAGGATGGGCCTTTAGTACCGGTTCCCCAACCGGTACTAAAGGGTCGGGACTAAAGGTCCAGACCCTTAGTACCAGTTGGACCACGAACCGGTACTAAAGGGCCACCACGTGGCTGCCTGCGTGGGCTGGTGGTGCAGGACCTTTAGTACCGGTTGGTGATACCAAACGGTACTAAGTGTTCTGTTTATTTTGTTTTCGCTTTTAATTAGGTTTTAGTTTTCCTCTCTGTTTATTGGGTTTTCCATTAATTTCAAATTTATTTTACAGTGCTATATATTAGAAACATTAATTACACAAGTTGATGCATATATGTATATATATATGTAATATAATATACAATATCTCATACACAATATATATACAAATGGAATTACACATCCATATGTATTCTGGACTTATAACTTAAGGCCCAAAACCCGGCCGGGACTAGCTAGCTAGTGCTCCGGATGAAATCTCAATTTTCTACTACTGATTTGCTGGCATTATTGAGGCGGCGGTTATTAATAGTGCTCTCCGTTTACATCAATGACATGTTGGAGAAGAAATGCCACAAATTCCTCTCGAAGTGTTACAAAGCGTTTCTTGGGTGAGAGCTTCGACATCATCTGCCGAACCTAGAGTTGTCTTTCACGTGCTCCTCTACGACGTATACGGCCTTCGGTCTGGATGCGAATGTTCTTGCAGAGGAAGTATCCACTTTGCAAAATAATAGAATTCAATAAGATAATTAATAATCAAGCATGATAATGGTATTGAAATTAGAATTAAAGAGATGCACGGACCTAGTAGTACTACTTAATTACCTGCATCTTTTTCCACTTCAGCTTCAGTTTCCATTGACGACCGTGATGGTTTTTTCCTATCATCTTTTTCCAAACACTACGAGGATAACAAAAAGAAAGAAAGAGTTATTATAATTACTTTTGATATCAGGAAATAATGAAAGAAAGTAAGGTTGATAAAGATTGAAATTACCGTTCTATCATAAAAGACAAGTCCATGTATGATTGTTCTAGTGTATCTAGTGAGTCGTACACTTGAACAAGTCCATCCGCGAGGATAATATTTAGGAGGATATAGTGGTCTCTGCATAGAAGTTCATATAATTAAGCATACATGCATATAACCCCTCAACTACACTTGACAGCGAGCTGGTAAGCAAAAATAGAATTTATAGTATACAAGAGAGTAAACACTCACCCCATGTTGTAAGGAAATATTATAGTAGATTTGGTATTCATTAGTGCCTCTAGAAAATTTTCCAAGATATCTTCTGTGTCCTTGGCATAATGTTTTACCAATGACCATGAAAGGTACTTGGGTCGATGAACCCAATGTCATCGATTCCCTCTTGTTTCAATTCCCACATCTTCAATCTGCGTAATAGCGTAGAAAAGAACGTATATAATGAGGATAAGACAATGAACGATATCTTAGCTAGAGACTTAAATTATTAAAGATATAAATCACTTACAGACAATAGCGACTGATGAGAGTTTTGTCGATAGAGTCCATGTGGTATAACTGGAAAAGTTCTGAGAATTCAAGACATATGTCACATCCATTAACGTAATGCTCTTTCCTTACTTTGACAATGACCGTCGTCTCCCCTCGCTTTGCTTCACGCAGGTACCAATCATGCAACCGTTGCATCGTAGTTGGTAGTTCCTTGTACTACTCGGGTGTGACAAGTGGTTTTTCGACGGCATATTGCATTGCGTACTCATCTGCATCATACTCGCGGATTTCCTCGGTGCCAAGGATTTTGCCAAGAGTGAGACCTCCAGCCTCTACTTCTTCGAGGTTGATTTGGTTGCCTTGCATGTCGACTGCTTGGATTGATTGCTTGCTTGGATTGGTACTCACCTTGAGCGGAGAGATTGATTGCTTGGATTGTTCTCCGAGATGGGGAACTGTTTTCCCGCTAGTAGTACCACCTGTCGTTGATGCCGTACTTCCCGACTTCTTCCTTGGGCTGGGCCGACTTCTCTGCTCACTTGCCTTCTGAATCTGTCGCTCATAGTCTGTCGGCATACGCTCGACATATGCCGGGGGTCGATCCATAATGTGTTCCATAAAGTGCTCTTGGACTTCCTTGGGCATTACCTCCTTTGGCGGCACGGTCTTCTTCGCAAAAAAGGCTTTCACTTGGTGATCACTTTCAATTTTGGTTTCCTCTGGTGTCATGTCGTAATGCAGCTTCCTTTTGGATGGAGGCTCAGGTTTCTTCTTTTCTTTCTTCCGAAGAGGACTACTGATGGCCTTCCTCTTTTGGGAGCCCTGTTGGTGGAACCGCTGCCGGGGTGGTGTCAGCTCACACGACGGAGATCGATATCGACGATATGGACTCGCGTCATGCTCCATCCCGAGGTTGGGTGGACTCGCGCTGGGATCCATATCGAAGTGGGAAGCCTCTTAAGGTGGGGAGGACTGCTGGCGAGGTGGGGAGGACTGCTGGCGAGGTGGGGAGGACTGCTGGCAAGGTGGGGAGGACTGCTGGCGCTGTGATGCCTTTGGCTTGGATCCCTCGCGCTGGACATCGATACTCGGAGGAGCCGGTGGCCTTAGCACCGAGTGTGGAAAGACGATGCAGTCCTTACTCCATAGAATGAGACCACGGCCGGCTTTTGCAAGTGTGGACTCCCCCTCACCTCCAGGGATGTCAAGCGATAGTTTATCATATCCTGGGTCTATTGCGTCCACCGCGACATGAGCATACCCAGCTGGAACCGGATTGAAATGCTAGAGAACATCAGGTGTATTTGGTAAAGCATAGCCCACCGCGACCCGCACGAGTATGTTCCTCATTTTCTGGATTAGCTCACAAGATGTCTTGTCGGTGATATCATCCACGGGGGTGTGACCCAGCGGTGCCCTCGTGGAACCCACGCTGCTTTTCGGCAGTGTAGATGGGACGGGTTCCGATGCCTCGTGCTGTGGAGTTTCCCTTTGCTAGGTCAGTACATGTATCTGCAGCAGCTGCTGCTCGTACTTCTGTTGCAACTTTGAATGTCGGTCTGCTTCCACCTTGTTTTTTCTTGAACGGCTTTTATAACTGTCCTTCCATCCCGCAAACCCTTCATACCACGAAGCAATGGTCACACCTCGTGTTCGTCCTCCGTGTTCGGGATTCCCGAGGGCGAGTGTAAGCTCGTCGTTCTCTCTATTGGGGTGAAACCGTCCTTCTTGGGCAGCTTTTATTGCTTCAATCAACTCATCTGATGCATGCTTCAGACTGGCCAGTGCAATAATCTTCCCTGTTGCTGGGTCCAACTTTCCCCCATGCGCAAAAAACCAATTCCTACACCTCCGAGGCCAGTTGAAGGTTACTGGAGTGATCCCTTCAGCATGCATCTTATTCTCTAATGCATCCCACTTAGGAATAGCTGACTTGTATCCACCTGTCCCTAGTTTATGGTGATACTTTTTTCTCCGCATTTATCTTATTCTTTGCCGACTTCTCCATAGCAGCTTCCGATGTCTTGTACTCGATAAATGCATCCCACTGATTCCTTACCTTCTCGTATATTCCTCTGAATTCGGGCGCCTTCTGGCCTCTAGCGTTGTACTCGGTCCATAATCTTTTCTCCCAAGTTTGGAACGCAACGGCCATCTTATGGAGAGAAAACTCCTTAACTTTGTCCCTTTGGCACTCCGAGAGAGAATCTAGTCGGATGAAATGCTCCATGAGATCTCGCCAAAGGGCATCTTTAATTCTTGTATCGACATAATTCACTCCTGGTTTTGGGTTGTTTGGTTGAATCCATTCTTTCATTGTGATCGGGACTCCATCCCTAACAAGCACTCCGCATTGACGCACACATGTCTTGGCATTGGCTTCAGGGTGAGTCGGTGCGCCATCATGATTGAAAGCATCAAGATTGAGCTTTACCTTACTATCCAATATTTTGGCACTGCCTCGTACCTTTCTACTAGATTGGCTTGATCAGGAGGGCTGATCATTAAAAGAAAAAAGATTTCTTAATATATATATACAAATCAATTAATACACATGTAATGATCACCAGAGGCTAATATGTGTATATATATACCTCACCGGACATTGTTAGTTGTTGCAGATTTTGGAACATAAGTTGTTCTTCCCCGGCCTCACATCCATCACCGTAATCGTTCAGATATTGTGAGCCATCATCATCATGTGATTCACCCAGAAGGTCCATTGGGTTTTCGGAGGAGCGTATCATGTCGAAGATGTCCTCTGCATGAGCTCTACCGGTATTGTCCATAGCTTAATAACTAATCCATAATAATATCGATAAAACAAATTAGTATTCAAATTAGCATGCATTCAAGAAGAAAAATAACTGATAGTTAATTAATAATGCATCATCGAGTACATATATAGTAGTTCTTACAAAAGATCTCATCTCATAATCTCGGATAATTGTTAATACATCGGCTAATCCAACGATCTAGCTAATACATCATAATAATACATATATAGTAGCTAATATATCGATCTAGCTAGAACCCTAGCGCCCGGCGGATATCTGGGCGGGCGGTGGACACCGAAAGAGAAAGAACCATCACGGGAACATAGCTCCAGTGAGATCCCTGAAGAATCTGCCTTGTATTGTCGGACTTGGCCTCCAAAGCTACCATTTAGCGATGGACGTGCTCGTTCTCCTTGCTGACATGGTACTGTACCACGTCCGCTGGGGACTCAAGCCTCCGAATCGTCCGTGGCCCATTCGGCCGCCACCACAGAACCTTCGGGTCGATGACAGGTTGGCTCCTCACCAAGATGCGCCGCCCGAAAGGCAGCACCTCCCAGTACCAGCCCGACGGAGCCCAGTCCCTGACAGGGCCCCTCAGCTCAAGCAAGTGACCTCCTCTGCCGACTCGACGACGAGGATGCGGGATCGGCATCGTTGACGTCGAGAAGAAAAAATAAATAACAAATTAAATGAACTTAACAAAATTAACACTTAGCATCTAACTAATTAAATAACACTTAACAAATTAAATACCACTTAGTGTTGGGGATATAACCTCGCAATATGACCCGCGCTTAAGGCTCCGGGTCATGTCGATGTATCGTGAGCCGACCCAAGGGTGAGCCGTAAGGCCTATAGCCCATGAAGATAAGCGGCTCTTGTTGTGGGCCGCAAGGTAGCCCGCACGGAGAAGACCCGGGCGTGTAAGCTCGTCGAGGACAACTTGGACAAGAAGATAGAGGAAGACTCGGATAGCAATGAGACGCGGTTAAACAATTGTAAAGACCCGTGGTCCAGACCTCCTATATAAAGGCAGACCCGGGGCGACTTAGAGATCAGGTTATCGAGAACTAGGTCAAGCGCTTAGCTCCTTTGTAATTGATACAACAAGCAATACAAAGAACAAGCAGGACGTAGGCTATTATCTCGAGTTGAGGGGCCGAACCTGGGTAAACTCGTGTCCTTCGTCACAATCAATCCCTTTGAGTCCATCATGTTAGCGATGGCCTCGAATCCATGTTCGTTCACCCGGACATCTGCCGTGATAAATCCACAATAGTTGGCGCCCACCGTGGGGCTTGCGCTTGGTGGTGTTGAGTTCTCAAAGGGCTCTCTCCCAGGGCTCGAAGGATACGTGGTCGGAAGGATGAGCAAGAGTTTCTACGGCCGGTTCTACATCGACAATGCCGGCTGGGGGCTTGACACTGAGTCCATGGAGTATGGATTCCGAGTTCCGTTCGGCTGAATCCATGTTTTCATCGATAAGGTTGATGGATCTCCACCCGGGCCGGACATCTACACCAACATCGTCGAGCCGGATCGGCGTCTTCAATCTTCAAGTAACGTGCGGCTTGCCCGCGCCAATCCGGGTCGGAGGCATGTCTTCGTAGGCTTCACTCAAGGGATGGATCTGGAAGCTTCCGGGTCAAAGGAAACCCTTGTCTATTCACAGGATGAATCTTCAAGTGGAGAAACAGAATCAGTGTACCAGCTCCGCAACGACGGCCTTGTTGGCTATGACGTTGCCTACCCTGAGTCAGATAGTTTTGAGTCGGATGTTCTAAAGCCTACCGTTCATGCGGCGGTGTTCATGGCGGGATCAGCCCCAGCCACAAGTAACGCGGCCGCGGGAGCCACCACTTCAGGTGATAACTCGCCGCCGCCAGCTCAAGTTCCTGTGGAGCTGATGGATGAACTCGCGGCTCTCATGGCCACTAAAGTTACACCGGATAATCAAGCAGCTCGCATTTTAGTATTTGCAAGGATCAAGGGACGGATGGCAGAGGAACGACAAAGGATGGCTGAGCTAAACGTTCAGATGGAAGAAGAGGTAGAACGTATCAAGACAGATGCTTTCCGTCTAGGGCCGGACTAGATGTCAGCAGCGGCGGTACATTGGAGGAGGCATCAGTCCCGTCTACCAGAGCGTTATGAAGCAAGGAACCTCTTCAATACCCCTGGCGTGGGGCAAGCCATGGGCGCACCCGAGATCCGCCCAACGGAACCGCCGGCGACTCATTCGGCCCAATGCAACCAAGCTTCACCTAGGGACTTTCCAACGCCAGCGGGTCATTATTCTAACCTGGCCGAGAATATGGTAGCAGCTGCCACCCGGCTTGAGACGATCCCTATCCCAGATGAAGCACCCTTTGCAGAGGATGTGTGGAACGCCATCGGGTACGTGCAGACGGCCATGGACTAGCAAGAGATGTACGCTCACAGCCGGAGCCGCGTTCATTCAACCCCTCTTCCTAGCCGTAGCTTTAGCCGGCGCTACGAGTCACGAGTAGGTTCCAGCAACAACCATCACAGAGAGATTCCCACGGGTCACCGACCGGGGAGAGATGCACAGGCATGTGTAAACCACGTGGGAAGCCCGCAAGAGGCGCCAGCTAGGCTGGCTTACCAAGAACTCGGGCCTTCCGTTTCCGTAGGGGCAGGAGTAACCCCTAGGATGGGAGGGCTGCCATGTCTATCACCGGCTCTATAGAGCGAGCGGTTGCCGAAAGACTTCAAAGGTCCCCGCAAGGTCCCAAATTACACCGCTGATTTACCCCAGAGGCCTGGGTGGAAAGTTATGAACTAGCCATGGAGATGCTGGATGTTAGTGAGGCGGTTTGTGCCAAGTATTTCATCATGGTGCTAGAAGGCCTGGCTCGTACATGGCTAAAGGGGTTACCACCTAATACCATCAATTCATGGGCGGAGCTCAGGGCTCGATTCATTAAAAACTTTCAAGGGACATGCAAGCAGCCTATGACTATTGTGGATCTTGATCACTGTGTCCAATAGGAGAGCGAGTCGGCTCATCATTTGGTATGGCGGGTCTCGACAATTATTCATTCATCAGAACAGATCATGGCAGCTCAAGAGGTGTTGATTTTAGACAAGAATTGCCACTTTATTCCTCTAAAGCATAAACTTGGCCGGCTCAAGCGTACGTGTCAGGACATGGGAGAGCTTATGACGGCTCTCATGAAGTACGCCGACTCAGACAACACGAAGGATCCGGATTATGATGAGGAAAAGGCTAGTCAAGTCAAGAAGGGCAACCAAGGCAAGGGCACATTGAACAATGGTAACCAGAGTAAACGTAAGAATCCGGAGGCTGGCTTTGGGGCGTGAAGATCACCCGCCACTGTTGATGACCCGGGGCGGTTGGCTTTGGTTGTGTCCCCCCAGGTGGGTGGATATATGTTGAACAAGGAGCTCTTGGACGGTGGTAGCAGCATAAACATCCTTTATTATGACACCTTCCGATGGATGAAATTGCTGGACAAGGACTTAAAACCTTCATCCACTGTTTTTCATGGAGTGGTGTCGGGTAAGTCGGCGCATCCAGTGGGTAGGGTTTCTTTGGAAGTGGCTTTCGGCGATGAATACAACTATAGAGTGGAGTCCTTATCATGCCTTGTCTGGACGGCCGGCTTATGCCAAGTTCATGGGACGACCCTGCTATGTTTATTTACAACTCAAGATGCTCGGCTTAAACGGTACCATCACCGTTCTTGGTAACCGAAATATGGCTATTGAGTGTGAAGAAGGAGATGCGGCTTATGCAGAGTCCAGTTGCGCCCAGGAGGAGCTTAAGTTTTATAAGGAGAATGTTGACCTGGAGGATATGACCTTCCTGAAAAAGCCAACCACGGAGGTTGAGCCGCCCCTCAAGTTTTCAGCGGATGATACCAAGGTAGTAGACTTCAATCCGGGCGACTCATCTAAGCAGTTCATCATTGGACCTCATATGGATCCCAAATAGGAAAGCGCGCTCATTGAATTCATCCGTGAGAATCGGGACATCTTTGCATGGAAGCCCTCTAACATGCCGGGTGTACCGAGAGAATTCGTTGAGCACAACCTTAATGTGGATCCAAGGTTTAAACCGATCCAACAGTTTTTGTGGCGGTTCAATGAGGAGAGATGCAAGGCTATTGGGGAAGAAGTTGCCCGGCTCTTGGCTGCAGGTTTTATTGTTGAAGTTTTTCACCCGGAATGGTTGGCTATCCCGGTGCTCCTGCTCAAAAAGAACAGCACATGGCGTATGTGTGTGGACTACACAGACCTTAACAAGGCTTGTCCGGCTGATCCTTTTGCCCTCCCTTGTATTGATCAGATCATTGATGCTACAACAGGATGTGAAAGTTTATGCTTTCTGGATGCTAACTCAGGTTATCATCAGATCAAGATGGCAGTGAAAGACCAGGAGAAGACGGTGTTTATTACACCCTTTGGGGCGTTCTGTTATGTCTCTATGCCTTTTAAGCTCAAGAGTGCCCAGGCAACTTATCAATGATGCATGCAGAACTTCCTTCACAGTCAAATTGGCCGTAATGTTCATGCTTATGTAGATGAAATCGTGGTCAAATCCAGAAAGAAGGAAACTCTTTTGGAGGATCTAAAGGAAACCTTTGACAATCTCTGGGTCTACAAGATGATGCTTAACCCGACCAAGTGTGTCTTTGGTGTTCCAACAGGAAAGCTTTTGGGTTTCTTGGTCTCTAAGCGTGGCATCGAGGCTAACCCGGATAAAATCAAGGCTATTACTTCTCTAGGAGAGCCGACTTGCATTAATGACGTTCAGCACCTGGCAGGGAGGATTGCTGCGTTGAGCCGGTTCATAAGCTGGCTTGGAGAGAAAGCTATTCCTTTATATCAGATGATGAATAAGACAGACAAGTTTGTCTGGAGCAAAGCAGCGAGTGAAGCACTTGAGGCGCTTAAAAAACAGCTCACTGAGCCACCAGTATTAGCCGCTTTGGCTGAGAAAGAACCGTTGCTCCTTTATGTGGCGGCTAACAACCGGGCAGTCTGCGTTGCAATTGTGGTTGAGCGCAAGGAGGCTTGGAAGGAATATCCTGTGCAAAGGCCGGTTTATTATATCAGCAAGGTCCGGACAGAGTCTAAGAAAAGATATCCGTATTGGCAGAAGCTGGTATATGGGGTTTTCATGGCTAACCGGAAGTTAAAACACTACTTTCTAGGTCACCAGATAACTGTGGTCAGTTCTACTCCGTTGGGGGATATTATCCAGAACAGAGAAGCCACAAGGAGGATTGCTAAATGGGCATTAGAGCTGGGACCTCTTAATTTAAAATATGTTCCTCGCATGGCGATCAAGTCCCAAGCTTTGGTGGATTTTATAAATGATTGGACATAGTGTCAAGCTCCTGAAGAAAGGCCGGATAACACATACTGGACTATACACTGTGATGGATCCAAGCAGTTAGAGGGGTCCGGAGCGGGGGTCGTCCTGACGTCCCCCAAGGGTGATAAGTTTTGTTATGTGCTCCGACTGATATTCCCCTGCACTAACAATGCGGCTGAGTATGAAACTTTGCTTAATGGTCTTAGATTAGCCAAGGAGATGAATTTGAGCCGGGTCAGGTGTTTGGGCGACTCAGATATTGTGGCTCAGCAAGTTTCTGGCACGTGGGACTCCAAAGATCTGCAGATGGCGGCTTATAGGCAAGCGGTTGATATTATTGCCGGTCACTTCAAAGGGTATCAGGTAGATCACATTGATCGTCGCAAGAACGAGGCGACTGATGCTTTATCATGGCTAGGTTCCCAACGTAAGCCGGTGCCGCCTAATGTCTTTCTAGACGTCTTATATCATCCGACTGTCAAGATACCTTCAGAGGAATATTTGGCTGTTCCTGACCCAGAGGCAGAGTTGGTGGCGGCTCTACATGTTATCCCAGATTGGACTATTCCTTATTTGGCCTATTTAACCCGGGGCGAGTTACCAGAAGATGAAGACCTGGATAGAAAGATTACCCACCGTTCTAAGTCCATGACGATAGTTAATGGTGAGTTGCATAAATGCAGTGTAACAGGGGTTTTTCAACGTTGTGTTTCACCGGAGGAGGGCCGGCAGATCTTGAGTGAAATCCATGCTGGTAATTGTGGACACCATGCCGGCTCGAAATCTTTGGTGGCCAAGGCTTTCTGGAACGGGTTCTTCTGGTTGACGGCTCACAAAGATGCAGAGGACTTAGTCCGTAAGTGCGACGGCTATCAGAAATTTGGCCGGCATGCTCATGTTCCGGCTCAAGAATTGAGAATGATACGAATCACTTGGACGTTTGCGGTCTGGGGGATATACAAGGTAGGGCCTTTCAAGAGATCCAAGGACAAGAAAACGCACTTCCTGGTGGCGGTTGACAAATTTACCAAGTGGGTAGAAGCAGAGCCGGTCAGCAAATGTGATGCAGCTACAGCGGTTCTGTTTATCAAAAAGCTGATCTACCGCTTTGGTTACCTGCACAACATCATCACTGATAATGGTACAAATCTATCCAAGGGGGCTATGAAGAAATTCTGTGATGAAGAGCATATCCGGCTTGATATTTCAGCTGTGGCACATCAACAGTCCAACGGTCAAGCGGAGGGCGCCAAACAGGAAATTTTAAGAGGGATCAAACCGCGACTTACGGTTCCTTTACAGCGAACGCCCGTGTGTTGGGTCAAAGAATTACCCTCCATCTTATGGAGCATCAGAACCACCCCTAATAGGTTCACGGGTTTCACGCCCTTCTTTATGGTGTACGGCGCTGAGGCCGTTTTACCCAGTGACATCCGACATGACTCGCCAAGGGTTGCGGCTTACATTGAGATGGACAACAAGACGGCACGCAAAGACGCAGTGGATGCTTTGGAAGAGGCGCGAGAGTTAGCAGCGGCCCGATCGTTGATTTATCAACAAGACCTACACGACTATCACAGCCGCAGGGTGAGGACCCGTACATTCCAAGAAGGCGACTTGGTGCTCCGGCTGATTCAAGATCAGACAAATATGCATAAGCTGTCACCCCCATGGGAAGGACCCTTTGTGTTCAGCAGAAATCTCAACAACAGGTCATATTACCTCATCGATATCCAAGACGACTCAGATATGGTAGGTCAGGAGACCCGTCCGCCATGGAACATCGCGCATCTCCGGCCTTATTTCACCTAAGGGTGTAAAGATCTATCATTCGACATTATCATTGTACATACCACAGTTATATGAATAAACAAAGAAGCCTCTGTTGTTTCACACATCCTCGTATGTGAGAAGATTAAACAATATTCTGGTTGATGCATCAACTGAGGTCGGCAAACGACAGTAGATGCCTATTAGCCAGGCGTTACGCCACAAAATCCGACTCAAGAAAATGAGTCACGGCGAGGGCGGCTTCCTACCTTTAGCGGGTACAGCTTCTAACGCTTATCCGCCGGCGCTTTGCGTCGTATTGCTGAACGGTGGTAGACACCTATTAAGCCAGCATTTTGCCACAAAAAACCCGACTAAGGTAAATTAGTCGTGGCGAGGGCGGCTTCTCAACTTCAGGTCTAGCTTCTAACACCTATCCGCCGGCGGGTCACGCTTTAATGGCTGAGGGGGGCTTCTTACCGACGGGTATCGCTTCTAACACCCTATCAGTCGGCTTTATGCCATCGCCGGCTAACTAGTTTAGCCGCGGTTATGAGAGGTTTTTTACCGACGGGTAGCTAACATCTCATGACCCGCGAACGGCGGCTTCTTACCTCCGGGTACAGCTTCTAATGCCTATTAGCCGGCGTAAGGCCATGTAAAAACAGCTAAGGTAAATTAGCTGTGGTGAACGGCGGCTTCCTACCTTCGGGTATAGCTTCTAACACCTATTAGCTATTCTTATAAAATCTGGCTAAGGAAAATTAGCCGCAGCGAGGGCGTCTTCCTACCTTCGGGTACAACTTCTAATGCTTATCCGCCGGCGTTTACGACATATTATTACCTCCGGGTGTATCTTCTAAAAAGCCTTATCGGCCAGGCTTTACGTCATCTCTAGCTAACCAGATTAGCCGTAATTACCAAAAAGGGAGTCACCACCTCCGGGTGTAGCTTACCTAATCTTGGCTACAGGTGTCTTCTATGATGACAAGGAAAGTCTAAATGATTCAAAGCATACAAAGACAAATGGCAGACCAAAAGCTGGATCATCTTATAAAAACATCATGACAATTTTCAGAAAAGTTTCATCTAGCTATTACACTCCCAGAGGAGATCAAAATTTCAGACAAAGTTTTTCAGCCGTCACACGGCGGGTTAAGCTGATACAAGTTCTTAAAGCAGAACCTAATTAGCTGACGGGTCATCCTGCGCCGACTCTTCTGTGGCCTTGATCTGGAGGTTGTACAAATCCCTATTGCAGTTTGTTAGAATCGCAAAAGAGCCCTCAAAAAAGGGTGACGGGTCAAGATCTGGAGCAAAGAGGTCCTTACTCCGAGCAGGCGTCAAATCTTTGCACTCGTACAGAGGACCGCGAACCCTCTTCTGCTCCGGGTCATAAGCTGCTTGATAAGTTGACAGATCAACCTCCTCCGCCAAGACAGAAGCTAACACCCGGGACTCCTTCATGCATCGGCTGTAGTCAGCGTCAGTAAACTCCGAGCTGTCATATTTTCTTGAAGGTAAGCCCTCCATCATCTCGGCAGCGGTTAGACCCGGAGCAATGGCCAAAGCCCGGGTTATGCCCGCAATGGCCCCTTGGCAGGCGGCTGACTTCTTGAGCTCAGCGATCTGCTTTGGCATAGTGGGGAAGAGCTCTAAGACACCCTTGAGAGTCGCTGGAATTTTGTCCTTATATTGCATGGCCTTGATAGTGCAGATTGCTCCGCAATACAGCTGTTCAGTTAAGGTGTATATGGCCTTCAGCGACAACAGGCTATCAGAAGCCAATTGCGGGCTCCTAGGACCTGTATAAACCGGACAATTCAAATGAGTTTCCAGTCTAATTAAAGATGTAGCCATTTGAAACACAAAGTGGTCAAAAGTTTACCAAGGAGGGCTGCTGACATCTTGCTTATGTGGCGCTTCAAGCCTTGGAGTTCATCCGCCACAGCTATCAGCCGCTGGTCGGCGTCATCCGCCCATTGGGTTAAAGTGGTCTTCTCAAATTCAGCCGACTCCTTAAGACCAGTAAAATTGGCCTTGATTGTGGCCAGCTCCTCAGAGAGAAGCCGACACTTTTCATCGGCGCTGCTGCGGGCCTCTTGTTGAGCCACCAAGTTGGTCTTCAGGTCCATCAACTACGACCCGGCTTTGCTAAAAGCTTCGTGTGACACATCAAAATACAAGATAAGTCGCGAGAATGGAAGTCATATCAAATGATGAAGGTTAAAGACAAAAATTATGCAAGTCTCAAGCAGATTGCCAGCAATATTTTTGACACTTGGGGGCTAATGTATATTTGATCTTCGAGAATACAACACAGTTCCGGCTCATCTTCATAAGAGTTAATCCGGAACTTGGGGGCTACGATATGGCTCTTCAAATTTCCTTATAATAAAAGTTCCCACTCAATGTTATCAAGCTTGAGTCGGCCCTTCGGGGCTACGAGTGGTTCTTCAGGCTATCTACATTAAAGCTCCGACTCAACTTTATCAAGTTTGAGTCGGCCCTTGGGGGATATAATTGGCTGTTCACGCTATCTACAATGAAGATCCGACTCAACTCTACCAAATTGAGCCGGGCCTTGGGGATAATGGATTTGGATTTTCTACAAAGAATCAAGAAAGACCCGGTTCAACTCTTAACTAGATTGAAGCGGCCCTTGGGGGCTTAGTAAGGTTATAGCAACAAGAGGAATACCTTATATTTTGTCTTCATCAAGGTTACTAGCCGAAGCTCTAGATCCTGGCTGGTGGAAAGCCGGTTCATATACCCGGCGTGGAGTTCTTCGTCCGTCATCTTCTCAAAAGGAGAGTCGAAGTCCAGCTTCTTGGAGGCCTCAGCCGACTCTTTATGCCTGGTCAACACGTGAGCCGGAGGAGACTGAGGAGCAGAACCGGTGATAATGACCTCCGGAGTTGCAGTGGTCTTGGCAGGACTTGGCGGTTATGAAGGACCGCTTGGAGGGCTCTCCAGGCTGATGTCTTCTGCATCCGGCTCAGTGGAAGCGATTGGTGAATCTACATCCGGTCGTGGATCTTCCAGTTGTTCTTGCTCCGGATCTTGAGTAGCAGGGCCGGGGGAGGGCTTGTTTATCTTCCGACGCTTGGCCTGAGCACTGCAAGATAGGAAGGTCAGAATCCAAAGGATATTACTACCCTACAAAGAATCGGATGCTATAGTGGAAAGACACTTATAGCGGGTTGATCTTGGGAGGCGGCAGAGCGGTCACCGAAGAGTCGCCGGAAGAGGGTGACTTCTGAGATAAAAATCAAGAAAGATGAGACAGCACCAAAGTTATAAAGAGAAATGACTCAAACAGGAACACATACCTCAGCGGGGTGTTTCTTCAGAGCTGGCGAGTTCGACAAGCCGGACATAAGCTCAGTGGAGCCGACACTCCGGGTCTGGCGACATTCAGCCTATTATTGCTTTTTCAAAAGAAAGTCGGGAGCCAGGTAAGTGAGAGGATGAGAAATAGGAACTTTTCTGGTAACTCGCCGCGGCTTTCGGGGGACAAAATACTCTGAGCCGGAAGAAACATAGTTTACCTCAGGGGCATTGGCGCGGCTGGTCTCCACCTCATCTTGCGAGTAAAACAAGCATTGGTAAAATAGGAAGGCAAAGTATCAAACAAGCAACTAAAATTTTACCTCTGAGCTGGATGACTGTGGCGGGTCTAACCATTCCTCTTGCGGAGTGTCTTTCTTTGGCTTCTTGGCTGGGGCCTTCTTCTTGAGCTTCTTCGGAGGAGGGACGTACTCCTTCTTCCAGAAATCAGAGTCGGCTTGCAAAAATAACCCGGAGAAGAGTAATAGATCAGCAAGGTACAAACAAAAATCCAAAAGACGGATGGGAAGAAATTGACTTACATCTGGAGCCGGATTGTTGACACTGAAATGCGCCAGGCCAATGGCGCTGCATGAGCCAGAGGCTTCATGGACAAGGCTCCGGATGACGATGGTAATGTCATCCGCTATCACAGTTTATTGGCTGAAGCATACGGAGCTGTCATACTTGCCTTCATATTCACAGATAAGCCGACTTCTACGGCTTTAGGGCATGATTCACAAAGAAATCTAGCAACGGATCAAATCCAATCCAGTTAAGCCATTGGCCATGAGTGCCTTGATCTTGGCATGAGCCGGCTCATACCTAGCACGCTCCGAAGCTGAGAGCCGATGAGGAAGTTCAGAATCTGTCCTGAGCCGGGAGGGACGATAACCCGACAATGGCGCTCATTCTCAGGAGAGGTGTCCTTGCAGTAGAACCAAGTCTTGTTCCAATCCTTCAGATGACTCGGCATCTGCGCAGCCAGAAAGATGATGTCTCCGCGTCGTTGAATGGAAATACCGCCAAGCTCCAGACTCGGACCGCCTTTCATTTCGGTTTGGCGGTTGGCGTAGAAGAACTCTCAAAACAACCCCATAGATGGCTTGATTTGCAGGTAGACTTCGCAGAGCACTTGGAAATTTCATATGTTTGAAACGGAGTTGGGGGCCAAGTCTTGAGGGTGAAGCTTGTACAAGTTGAGAACATCACGGAAGAATTTCGAGACGGGTGGCACGAACCCTCGCTCGATATGGTCAGAGAAAACTACTACCTCTCCTTTTTGGGGAGAGGGCCGTGTCTCATCACCCGGAACTCACCAGTGAAGGACCACCTTGGAAGGAAGAGTGCCCGCGCGAACAAAATCCGTTAAGTACTCTTCCATGATGCAAGACCCGACCCAGTTGCATGAGTTGGAGGCGCGAGACATGCTGGCGGCTTAAAGACTGTGCAAAACTAAATATGCGGTGAGTTAAGAGTAAGGAGATATATTTGACGGCTTACAATTTTAAGGGCTCTACAAATAAGGTGCCATGATCCGGCTGATGAGAGCCGGAGCGGCATGGCGGATCAACTAGGGAAGGAGGGTGAAAATCGGCTAAGTCCTGAAAACAGATTTCACAAACTACCGCTACAATTATGGATCTACAAAAACAGGAAAAAAGATTCTTATTTCTAGACCTAGCGAAGAACAGGCGAAACAGAGAAGAATGGAACAGAGCCGCAACGGTTTGCGCATTGCGCACGGCTGCCCCGTACGCGGCGGCGCGGCGAGGACGCGCGCTAAGGGCGTCGACGACGTGAGAGTATCCTAACGGTGGTGATAGAGGAGCCCGAGCGGCGGCAGCCAAGCCTCCCACAAACCCTACTACGGAGGCAATGGATCTAAGGAGGAGCTTGAGCTTACTGATGATGGAGCGGCAGACGCGGAAGACACTCTGGAACAACACAGGTTGATGCAGCGGCCTAGTTGGTGACGATGCAAATATGGCACCAGAGCACGGTGCACTGGAGCGGAGCAGATGAGAGGAAGAAGACGCAGGGTGAGCGGGATAAGGAAAGTTTCCACCCACAACAGGTCTTATTAGAAGAGAAGACAAGGCAGGCATGAAAATCTAGGCGACGAAAACCATTTGACCGAGGTGGACGCCTCGATTTTCAGGCTGACCATTTAATACAAGATTCGGTGGTATGTCAGCGGATCTTTCTTGCAGGGACCACGTGACATCACGCCGGGTCATCACTGGGTGACTCACCAAAGAACAGAAGAGAAGGATGAAGTGAGCAAGCTCAATTCAACCTCGGGCTTAATGTGGGGGATATAACCCCGCAATATGCCCCGCCCTTAAGGCTCCGGGTCATGTCAATGGCTCGTGAGCTGGACCAAGGGTGAGACATAAGGCCTACGGCTCATGAAGATAGGCGGCTCTTGGTGTGGGCCGCAAGGTAGCCCAGACGGAGAAGACCCGGGCGTGTAAGCCGCTCGAGGACAGCTTGGACAAGAAGATAGAGGAAGACTTAGATAGCAATGAGACTCGGTTAAACCATTGTAAAGACCCGTGGTCCTGACCTCCTATATAAAGGCAAACCCGGGGCGACTTAGAGATCAGGTTATCGAGAACTAGGTCAAGAGCTTAGCTCCTTTGTAATCGATACAACAAGCAATACAAAGAACAAGCAGGACGTAGGCTATTACCTCGACTTGAGGGCCCGAACCTGGGTAAACTCGTGTCCTTCGTCCCAATCAATCCCTTTGAGTCAATCACGTTAGCGATGACCTCGAATCCAAGTCCGTTCACCCGGACATCTACCGTGATAAATGCACGACACTTAGCATCTAACAAAATTAAAAAAATTAACACATACCCTAATAACCTAAGAACCTAACTAACTAACTAAACTAAACTAAACTAACTAACTAAACTAATTGAACTAACCTGATAACCTAATTAAATAACTAACTAACTAACTAACTAACTAACTAACTAAACTAACCTAATAAACTAACCTAAACTAACCTAATAAACTAACCTAAACTAACCTAAGAACCTAACTAATTAACCTAAACTAACCCAAGAACCTAACTAATTAACCTAAACTAACCTAAACTAACCTAAACTAACCTAAGAACCTAACTAATTAACTTAAACTAACCTAAACTGACCTAATTAAGAACCTAATAAACTAACCTAAACTAACCTAATAAACTAACCTAAACTAATTAACCTAATAACTAACCTAACTAACCTAATAAACAAACCTTATAAACTAATAAACTAACCTAAGTAACCTAATAAACAAACCTAATTAAGGACCTAATAAACTAACCTAAACTAATTAACCTAATAAACTAACCTAACTAACCTAATAAACTAACCTAATAAATTAACCTAATAAACTAATAAACTAACCTAACTAACCTAATAAACTAACCTAATAAACTAATAAACTAACCTAACTAACCTAATAAACTAAACTCACTAACCTTATAAACTAATACACTAACCTAAACTAACCTAATTAACTAATAAACTAACCTAATAAACTAACCTTATTAACCTAATTAACTAAAAACGGGAAAAAAGGTGGGGGCGGCCGGGCACTCACCCGAGCTGGAGTTGGGTGGGGGCTGCCGGGGCGGCCTGCGGGGCGGCACGCGGCGTCGGGGCGGCAGGCTCGGGGCGACGCGCGGCGACGATGGATTCCGGCAGCCTGGCGGCGCAATATAAGCTTCTCCCGGTGCGTGGCTCGCACCGGGACGAGGCCTCCACTATTTATACGTGGATGACTTATAGTACCGGTGCGTGGCTCGCATCGGTACTAAAGACCCTTTAGTACGGGTGCGAGCAACGCACCGGTACTAAAGGTCCACCCCAAAAAATGCGTGGGGTGGTGGACCTATAGTACCGGTGTGTGGCTCGCACCAGTACTAAAGGTTTTTAAATACAATATTAATGAATTATTATTTTAAAAAAAAACCCTAAATTTTAAAAAATCATGTAAAAATTCTATGACTCCAATGGAGATAAATAATATATGAAAAAATATCAGAAAAATATAAAGAATCTGTTTATGGCATTTCCATGCATATTTGAACAACTTAAACTGTTGTATTAGACAATTTGATTAAATGGTATTTGAAATGTCATATCTCGAGTTTGAAAAGTAGTATAAATAAACTCTAAAAAGGTTGTAACTTGGAATGACATTATAATTTCACCCACATAGCAACTTCTAAAGAGTTGAGAGGGTTACGAAAAAAACTGGATGCACTTCATGTACAAATTGGACAATCTCTTTCGAAGTATGAGGGTTTCGGACGAAAACTCATCTATTACAAAAGCATTTCATTTTTAATAACTTTTTTAACTCCATACTTTTTGTGTGTTCAATATGCACCATTCATAGTCACATCATCAATTTTTAACCCTTTCTGACTTCATATGATATTTTTCGTGCATTTAATTATTTATTTTGAGCTAAATGACCCTAAATTTGAAAAGTAGTTCAAATGAACTCTAAAAAGGTTGTAACTTGGCATGACATCATAATTTCACCCACATAGAAACTTCTAAAGAGTTGAGAGGGTTACGGCAAAAACTGGATGCACTTCGTGTACAAATTGGACAATCTCTTTCGAAGTATGAGGGTTCCGGACGAAAACTCATCTATTAAAAAGGGATTTCATTTTGAATAACTTATTTTAACTCCATACTTTTTGTGTGTTTAATATGCACCATTCAAAGGCACATCATCAATTTTTAACCCTTTCGGACTTCATATGATATTTTTCATGCATTTAATGATTTATTTTGAGCTAAATGACCCTAAATTTGAAAAGTAGTACAAATGAACTCTGAAAAGGTTGTAACTTGGCATGACATCATAATTTCACCCACATAGAAACTTCTAAAGAGTTGAGAGGGTTACGACAAAAACTGGATGCACTTCGTGTACAAATTGGACAATCCCTTTCGAAGTATGAGGGTTTCGGACGAAAACTCATCTATTACAAAGGGATTTCATTTTTAATAACTTATTTTAACTCCATACTTTTTGTGTGTTCAGTATGCACCATTAAAGGCACATCATCAATTTTCAACCCTTTCTGACTTCATTTGATATTTTTCATGAATTTAATGATTTATTTTGAGCTAAATGACCCTAAATTTGAAAACTCATCTATTACAAAGGGATTCCATTTTTAATAACTTATTTTAACTCCAGAGTGGGATCTCGCGGTGTAAGACTTTTTCTGCGTGTTTGTCCCTTGCTTATGATTGTGCCGTAACTATGGAGAATCTTCATCATTTAATAGGATGCTTGGGTCAATCTTCACTGTAAAGGGAGGGATTTCATGAACATTTTCATAATCTTCTGACATGTCTGTCTTGTCCTCCACTCCCACAATGTTTCTTTTCCCTGAAAGAACTATGTGGCGGTTTGTCTCATCGTATGATGTATTCGTTTCCTTATCTTTTTTTCTCCTCGGATTGCTAGACATGTCCTTCACATAGAAAACCTGAGCCACATCATTGGCTAGGACGAATGAGTCGTCTGTGTACCCAAGATTGTTGAGATCCACTATTGTCATTCCGTACTGCGGCTTTAACTGTACCCCACCTCTAGTATATTTGACCCATTTGCACCGAAACAAAGGGACCTTAAGATCAGGTCCATAGTCAAGTTCCCATATCTCCTCTATGTAACCATAATATGTGTCTTGAAAGTTGGTTGCATCATAGCGGATACCATTGTTTTGGTTGATGCTCTTTTTATCTTGGGGGATCGTGTAAAATGTATTCCCATTTATCTCGTACCTTTTGAAAGTCGTACAGTCCAACGTGGTGTCTTGGCCAACCAATACAGTTCATCTGGAACATCATTGTCATTGATGAGCTTTGTTTGCAACCGACCGGCAAAAGTCTCCATGTGTTTACGTTCAATCTAGGGGTCAGACTGCTCTGGGTTCTTGGACCGTACAATATCCTTGTGTTCCTCGATATATGGAGTCACCAAGGTGGAATTTTGTAGAACCGTGTAGTGTGCTTGAGTGAAAGAATGCCCGTCCATATTTATTGGTTCTTTCTTTCCTAGTGTGCCTTTTCCACCCAGTCTCCTCTCATGCCGCGATTCCGGAAGACCAATCGGCTTAATGTCAAGAACAAAGTCAACTCAAAACTGAATAACCTCCTTTGTTCCATATCCCTTGGTGATGCTTCCTTCTAGCCTAGCACGGTTATGAACATATTTCTTTAAGACTCCCATGAACCTCTCGAAGGGGAACATATTGTGTAGAAATACAAGACCCAGAATGTTAATCTCTTCGACTAGGTAACTAGAATGTGCTTCATAATATTGAAGAAGGATGGAGGGAACACAAACTCGAAACTAACAAGACAATGGACCAGGTCATTCTGTAACCTTGGTAGGATTTCTGGATCGATTACCTTCTAAGAAATTGCATTGAGGAATGCGCATAGCTTCACAATGGCTAATCGAACATTTTCCGATAGAAGCCCCCTAAGTGCAACCGGAAGTAATTGCGTCATAATCACGTGGCAGCCATGAGGCTTTAGATTTTGAAATTTTTTCTCTGCCATATTTATTATTCCCTTTATATTCCACAAGAAGCCAGACGGGACCTTGATACTGAGCAGGCATTCAAAAAGATTTCCTTCTCTTCTTTCGTAAGAGCGTAGCTGGCAGGACCTTGATACTGCTTTGGCATGCCGTCTTTTTCGTTAATTCTTTGCTTGTGCTCCCATGCCTCTGGTGTATCTTTTGTCTTTCCATACACGCCCAAGAAGCCTAGAAGGTTCACACAAAGATTCTTCGTCACGTGCATCACGTCGACTGCATTGTGGGCCTCTAGGGCTTTCCAATATTCAAGTTCCAAAAATATAGATTTGTTTTTCCACATGGGTGCGTGTCCGTTGGCGTCATTCAGAGCAGATTGTCCGCCAGGATCCTTTCCAAATATTACCTGTAAATCCTTGACCATATCAAATATATATTCACCAGTACGGAGGCCAGGCTTCATCCGGTTATCTGGCTCACCTTTGAAATGGTTGCCTGCCTTTCTTAAGATATGCTTGATTGGTAGAAATCGACGATGTCCCAGGTGAACATTCTTCTTACATTTATCCAAATATATACTTTCAGTATCATCTAAACAATGCGTGCATGCATTGTATCCCTTGTTTGTATGTCCTGAAAGGTTACTAAGAGCAGGCCAATCATTGATGGTTACAAATGTCAACGCTCGTAGGTCAATTTCCTTCTGTGTGTGCGCATCACACACACGTACACCTGTTTTTTTCCACAACTGTAGAAGTTCATCAACTAGTGGCCTTAGGTATACATCAATGTCGTTGCCGGGTTGCTTAGGGCCTTGGATGAGCACTGGCATCATAATGAACTTCCGCTTCATGCACAACCAAGGAGGAAGGTTGTAGATACATAGACTCACGGGCCAGGTGCTGTGACTGGAGCTCTACTCCCCAAAAGGATTCATGCCATCTGTACTAAGACCAAACCATAAGTTCGTTGCGTCAGCTGCAAAGTCCTCAAACTCCCTCTCAATTTTTATCCACTCCAACCCATCAGTGAGTGCTCTCAACATCTCGTCTTTCTTACGTTCTTCTTTGTGACATCGCAACAACTTGGCATGCTCCTTGTTTTGGAACAAATGTTTCAACCATGGTATTATAGGAGCATACCACATCACCTTGGCAGGAACTCTCTTCCTGTGGCGTTCGCCCTCCACATCACCAGGGTCATCGCGGGGGATCTTATAGCGTAGTGCACCGCATACCGGGCATGCATCTAAATTCTCGTACTCCTCACCGCGGTAGAGGATGCAGTCATTAGGGCATGCATGTATCTTCTGCACCTCTAATCCTAGAGGACAGACAACCTTCTTGGCTTCGTACATACTTTCAGGCAATTCGTTATCCTTTGGAAGCATCTTCTTTATCATTATCAGCAATTCTTGAAATCCATTGTCAGTTACACCATTCTTTGCCTTCCATTGGAGCAATTCCAGCGTGGTACCTAGCTTTTTCTGTTCATCTTCACAATTTGGATACAATAATTTCTTATGATCCTCTAACATGCGTTTCAACTTCAATCTCTCCTTGTCACTTTCGCAGTTTCACTTTGCATTAGCAATGACCCGACTCAAATCATCAGCGGGCCTATCTGATGCCTCTTCTTCAACTTCCCCCATTGATGCCTCTTCTTCAGCTTCCCCCATTGTTGTATCGGCGAAAGGATAGTTGTCATCATCCTCTGCTTCTTCATTGTCTTCCAGTATAACCTCTCTTTCTCCGTGCTTGGTCCAACAACTATAGCCGGACATGAAACCGGACTTCAGCGGGTGGTAGTGAAGGGTTTTTGAAGTAGATTAATTCCTATCATTCTTACAATCATGACATGGACAACACATGAAACCATTCTGCTTGTTTGCCTCAGCCACACGAATAAAATCATGCAGGCCATTAAGAAACCCTGGACTTAGTCGGTCATCGTACATCCATTGCCGGCTCATGTTCACTACACAACATCGAAGTGACCAAATTAATACAACTTCATCATCACATTACAACCAAAGTAGAGCTAGCAGTGATCAAATGTTATTACTCCAAATAATAGATACTTATAGTTCATACATACATCTCATAAAACAACATACAACTATCTAAAACATGTAAATGCAACAACAAATACGATAATAATCACAACTAACGTAACAATTGAGCCAACGACATTGATCCCAAGCCTCTTTATCAATGGCATATTTTCTAATCTTTCTAAGCTTCAAGCGCATTTCAGCCGTCTTGTTTTTGTGATCATCGACGATATCGGCAACATGCAACTCCAATCCCATCTTCTCATCTTCAGTTCTTTTCAATTTTTCTTTTAAATGATCAATTTATTTTTCAGCTTGTGTTAATTTCTCGAGCAGAATTGCATAGTCGGTTGAAATTTCTGGTTCAACTACTTCCTATATTTAAAAACATCTACGTCAATTTGGTGGCATAATTAATTGTTATAGACGTTAGATGATGTGTGAAATAGTTATAAAAGATAACGGCATACCACATCTGAATCATAGACTGGACGAGGGCCGACGTGGGCGGATACCATAACCATGACACTATAGAATAATAACAATAATACAAGTAAGTAAATCATACACGCAACTATCTAAATGATACAAGTAATTTTTTTAACATAAATGTTTTAAGAAGAACAAGGGCTCACCAAGGTGGCCGGTGCTGCGACGAGACGGTGCAGACGATTGACGGTGGTTAGGACGGGGATGGGAACCAAATAAACCATACCTACACATATGCAACATAACAAGTTAATTTGAGCTCAAATTGCATATAAATCAAATAAACTCCAACATAATGATCACTCCTCCAAAACCTAGTTAAAACCCACAAATCACATATCTTTGAGCATACTACAAGCAAATCTAGCAATGAGACATGAAGGAGCAAAGTTGTTAACCTTTATAAACACTTGGATAGATGGGGTGCCTTTAAATCTTGACAAATCCTTGGCAAAATTGAGGATGAGCTTCGAGCAAGAAGAAGAACAGGGGAGAAAACAGAGAAATGAGAGCCCCTTCGATCGGCTGCGGACGAATCGTATATGTAGGAAGTCTTTAGTAACGGCTGGTGACACCAACCAGTACTAAACATGCACGCGGGGCCCATGTCTGACCAAAAGCCTGCTACGCCCCCTTTATTACCAGCTCATGACACGAACCGGTACTAAAAATCGCTCACAAGCCGATACTAAAGGTCGACCTGCTCCTAGCCGTTGAAGCCGGCACGAATCGAGAATAATACCATCCGTAGTACCGGGTCGTAACCAGACCGGGACTAATGCTTGAGACGAAAGGTCTTTTTTCTATTAGTGTAGGAAGGCAAGTATTAGAGTTAATCTTGACATGTACCATGTAGACGTGCTTGTGTGCACAATGTGTGAGTACTAACCGGTCCATCGATGTGTGCACGGCCGAGTAGTATAGGTAGTTAGTGCATGCTTGAGTTAGTCGTTGGCTGCATGCATGGGTTAGTTAGTGGGCTAGCTAAAAGGTTGGTTAGTTGGTGGCGTGGACTGGTTGAGTTGTAGCCGGTTGGCCTAGTGATCCGTATCGTGGAGTGATTTTTGGAGGTGGATGTAGTGGCGTGAATTGATGGCATGGCTGCCTCAGTCCTTGTATATATGTATAGCGTTGGATAATGAAAAAAGAACAGGAATGATGTGAGGCCTGGCAAAACAATGTAGCCACGGTGAGCACATCAACGAAGTTTTCCTGGCAAAGCCTCTGTGTTTTTTCTTGGTGCATGTGGGTGTGCGTGTGTGTATTCTGTTCTCAAGAAAAACGTAGAGAGAGAAAAGAATCCTTGAGCCAAGAAAGCAAGTGAAAAAAGAAGAGCGGCGCTGTGAGGAGAGCCGGCGCCAACAAGGTGCATCGTCGCCATCATCAATCCTCGCACGGAGGGCACGGTGACCGACCCGGGAGCCGCCGCTCCGCTGCCGGAGATGCTCAGCCACCTCCAGCGCATACTCAAAGACGGCGAGGGCGCCGACGTGACCATCGACGTCGGCGGCCGGGCGTTCCGCGCTCACCGGTGCGTGCTCGCCGCCGGTCGCCGATCTTCGACTTCGAGCTCTTCGGCCCGATGAAGGGCAAGGACACGGAGCGCGTCGAGGTACCCGACATGGAGCCGGCAGTCGTCGAGCTCCTCCTACACTTCATCTACACAGACTCGCTGCCGGGCTACGGCGAGGGCAGCGGCGCCGCGATGACGCAGCACCTGCTGGTCGCCGCGGACTGGTACGGGATGGACAAGCTGAAGCAGGCATGCGACATGAAGCTGCGCAGAAGCTTGGACGTGAGGACCGTGGCGACGACGTTGGCGCTGGCGGAGCAGCACCAGTGCCCCCTGCTCAGGGACGCGTGCTTCAAATTCATCTCATCGTTCCCGAATGTGCTGGCAGACGTTTTGAAGACCGACGGGTTCAGACATCTCACGACCAGCATCACCCTAGCAAATCTGACTGAGATCCTGGACAAGGCGTCACTCGCGCATTGAGAGGAGGCACGACAAGGACATAAGTTGGCTTGTCTGTTTATACTTTATAGAGTACATGGTTCGAGATATTTGGCCATTGAACTGAAATGTATCTTTTGGTTTTATATGTGTGTTTTATAGTTCATTTGTTTCTTTTTACTTCTCATGTCAATCTCGTCTTAAATCAAACCTTGCAAACTAAGACCTAATTGTCTAATTTATAATAAAAATAAATAAAATATGAAAACAATTTTCACAATGGGTCTAGTGACATTGCATTGGCGGTGAATATTCTGCATGGGTGGTGAATGTTCGAATTTTTTACTGTACTCTTGGCCAAACTTTAAAATATTTTACTCAAGACAACTAATATATGAAGTACATAACTGAAAAGAGTATGTCAACACAATTCTGCGGGTCATAGGCAAGTCATCAACTCTCTGAGTCAGTTGACTCAAAATTTCGGTTGCCCCTATCTTGCCGCCTTAAGGGGCATGTACAACGGCAAACTGAAGGTTTTTTGTTGGATCATATTTGGCACTATCCACTAAAGCAGATCCAATTTTGTCTCTAATCTGGAAGCCTATAACTACTTGTCAAAATTTGAAAAAATATTCGTCGATCTGAAAGTAAATACTCATTTGTTGAAAAATCCGTCTGAGCTTGAAAAAGAAAATATTCATGTATTTTGAAAAGAAGAATAAGCATGGTATAGACCATGACATAAATAAATGTTCAAATTAAACTATCAAAACGTCATCAATTTAGGAAAAGAGGCAGTATGTAATACTTCTCGAAAAAAATCAAACATTTCTTAAGAAATATTCATATACTACTACAAAGCAAATAAAATAGAAAACATGAAATAAAAATAATACATGAAAACATGAAAATAAAATTTAAAGTAGAGTAAAATAGGAAAAAGAAGGTATAATGAAATAAAAGGAAAACAAGAAAAGGAATACAAAAATAGAAATGAAAGAGGGTCGCGACCATTATAGGGCCCAACCGCCCAAATGATATGAGCGTAATAATTTATTTTGCGTGAATTATGGGCGACAAATAAGATTCTTGTTCTATTTATTTTGCATGAATTTCACATTTTACTTCATAGATATGCATTTGTGACAATAATTACCCCATCAACAACATTAGGTAATCAGGGCAGCGCAAGTAGAAACAACATCGCAACCCCTCGCATTTTCTCTCTAGTGCTGTCTACTATTCTCTCTAATTCCTCGTCTCAGACCATACACAGACCATACACGACAACATCATTTGCAGATAGAAATAGCAGCCTCTTGATCTCTCTCCCTTTTGGATACTCTCTAATACTCTATCTTACTCCACTTATGAGGGCATCTTGAACGATAACCCGTAAAATCCCCCCTCCCCCATTCGTTCACAAACAATATATGGGGTCCAGACCACGGACACGGATACGGGAGGACGACATTCAGACCTAGCCATATACATCGATCCACCAATTCGAACCAACCATACGAAAAGTGATCAACCGAATACATTTCATTCAAGTTTGGACATAATTTACATAAAAAGGTCAATATTTTGACCGTTTAACTTAAATACTAGAAAGAAACTTAAACCCTATACCGGGTGACCAACTCATATGCGTGGCCGCCCTGCCCTACCGCACCGCCATCTCCGTCGGTGACGTCATCATTGTCGTCGTATCCTTCGGTGTGTCGTCGTCGTCGTCGTGGTCCCTCCTCCGATACTTGTCGCTCGCGGAGGAGCCGCTCCGCCTCCTGCTACGTCATATGAAATGCCGCCACGACATTGCCTACGTGGCCTTAGGAGCCCTAGGACCCTTGCCACGACCGAAGTTGTTGGAGCAGTCGCTAAGCGACCACTCGCCGATCTTGCACTACTAGGAAAAAGCCTAGTAGTAGCGCTGGAAATACCCTTACTAGTAGCGTTGGGTCCAGCGCTACTGCTAAGGCGCTACAACTAAAGTGTAGCAGTAGCGCTGGTTGGTGCAGCGCTACCGCTACAGCTAAGTCTGGTTAGCAGTAGCGCTGCACTTACCAGCGCTACTCCTAACTATCTGTAACGCTGCAAAGAGGCAAGCGCTGCTGATAATCTAGCGCTGCTGCTAGATTGCTTCCAACGCTGCTGCTAGTATTACTGCTTTCACATGTTCATACTCCCTCTACGTATTTGTGATGTATTTATATAGTATCTATACAGTAGTTTCATCAGATCATCATAATACATCATTGTCATATAAGAACTCCTCATCATCATCATTTTTGTCCATGAGACATCATATAACAAGTTGGTCACTAGTCATAATTACAACTCCTCATCATCATCATCAACTCTAACACATTGTAGCACATAATAACACATTGTACCTAGGAGCTAGTCCTTTCTCGTAGGACCTACTCTACCCTCTCTTAGGTACAATATCATAAAACAAAATAGGCCCTGACTCTCCATTATGGAGAACGAAGATCATCTTGTCTCCCAGTCTTGGCCTACGCACAATGTTGCTTCCAAGTAGCTCTCTACGATTGAGCATACATTTTTTTCCAATCTTTGATTGTCATGACTCCATCGATTTTAGAAATCCGGTAAGGACAGGAGTGATGCGTAGGCTGACCTGGCCGTGGTGGCCCTAAGCTCGTAACAACAACGTGGCCTCTTGGAAACATCAGATGAGGCACACAATCCTCAGGGATTTTCTGTTGAAAAACATAGTAATAACTTTGTAGTTACCAATGTAGTTTAATTTTAAAAGAATTTATGCCAAAGATGCACGGATGTCATAATAGTAGAATTAAAATCTTACCATGCAATCTCCATGGATGTTACCATAGTTCACCGCATGCACTAGTGGCACGTATTGACCATAATGTGTAGGAGTTTGATAATAGCTATTGTAATTCTCAAGATGACTAAGAAATACGGTAAGATGATCTTTCTCCTTATAAGTTAATTCTGCTTCATCATTGTAGTAGTAGGTTCTGTCTACCATCTTCGGTACATTTTTTGAAGAATGAAAATAAGTTGTAAATGTAAATAAGTTGTCAACTATTTTTAAATAAACAATATAAATTACTTAATAAATATGGTTGAGAAACTCACATAATGATAGAACTCGAGGCGTCTGCACATCGACCCAGATGTCGATATTACCTTCTATTTCATCTTCCGGACGAATATCAAAGGTGATAAGCATATTAGGCTCAAATGCGTAAGCCTTGCATAGTGCTTACCAACTTTTGCATTCAAAATAGCAATAGGTGTCTACATGGTATAATTTTACCGCCAAAGTAAAACCATGCTCGGTCCTCAAGTGAACTATCTTTACCTCCATATCTTTTTAGTATTGAAACCAATCTTATCCAAGACAGCAATTCGTGCATGGCAGGGGATACGCTAGTAGAACAGTAAAAAATTAAAATTAATTATAAGTTGAAGCAAAAGAGGCAGAAGTCATGCTTAATCACAAAAAAAGACTTGTCATTGTGACTTACTATATCCACTTTAAAGTTCTCATCCAGCATGATGCTAAAGCGCCTACCATCAACTAGGAAAGTCATGTCACAGAGGCCGTGCTCGTCTTCGCAGTATTCGCACATACCGAATTCACTTTCGTCGTCAGACATTCCCTATGTTCATAGTTGAAACATTTAAAACTGATCGAATGAAACTAAGAAAAAACTGATCAACACACAGATAACTATTAAATTACTCAATATGCAACAGGTTGACTTTAGGTGTGTCGAGTCTTTCCTTCCTAAACTCTCATCTCACGTATATGGTGGGCACTCTTCTGATATTGCGACAGTCGGTGATGGTGGCTCCTCCATTCGTCCCCGAGTGCATTACACCAAAATGTCTAGCACACGGGAACGAAGGAGAAGCGACCCCCACGACAACAGTCGGGATTCTTCCTCTCTCATATTTATATATGGTGGACACTCTCCCTCAGTGAAAGACACTCAAGGAGCCAAAACAGAACTAAATCAAACCCATTCCATATATTGAGCACTTCCTCTCTCATAATTCAACTAGTTCAACTAAGCACTTACTATACATAAAATAAACTAGTACTGACTAAAAGTAAACTTGTTTAACTAGTTCTATTAATTTTCTAACTAATTCTATTAAACACTTACTAAAAACAAAAATACCTTGTTCTATCTCTAAAAATTGAAAAGACCTATACATTTACTAAAAATACCATAGTTCTAGCCCTAACATCTGTCCTTCCATCCATCTATCTATATATCCTCGTAAACCCTAGTTCTAATCATCGACATAGGCATTTTCATATTTTGTTTGATACTGACACCGAAGGAAATCTATTGTATTCAAAAACCTACATTTACTAAAAAAATATCATATAGCATAATACATTTCTGTACCTAAAAAATTATGTTACTAATTTCTATAACTAAAATTTTTATTACTAAATTTTTTTGTATTATAGAAAGGAGGAGGAGGAGGTGGGAGGAGGAGGGAGGAGGAGGGAGGAGGAGGAGAGAGCATGAGGGGGGAGGGGGAGGAGGAGGGAGGTGGAGGGGGCGGGAGGAGGAGGGGGAGGGAGGAGGAGGGGCCGCCGGAGGGAGGAGGAGGAGGGAGGAGGAGGGGGGCACTGAAGGGAGGAGGAGGAGGGGGCCGCCGGAGGGAGGAGGGATGTGATAGCCCGGGACCGATGTTCTAGAAGATTCCAGAAGATTCCCCTTTTATTTCCGTTCTCGTCACGTGCTCATCTGGTTGTCGCATTCATCATCGCATCATTTGCATCATCTGCATTGCATCGTCACCCGTTTTAGAAAACTTGCATCCATTCATAGTCGCCGGTTCTCGTCGTTCTTGCCGTTGCCCATTTCGAGACCAGCCACACACGCACACGCCCGCAACACCATTTAAATAAAACCGTTTTTAAGTGCGCGCAAAAATATTCTCGGATTGAGTTGAAACTTGTCGTGCGGTCTTGTTATATTGTAGGTAGACCGCCCGTCGAATTTCGTCGCGATCCGAGTTCGTTAGATGCCCCGTCGCATAGTCGTAGCAGAGAGGTCATCGGTTATCGTCGGACATTTATCGCAGTTTTTAATCTTCGTGCCGCGCCGCACCGCTTCCCTCTCTTCCCCTCCTAGCCTGTCTGCACACCCGTCGTAACCCCTCTCCGCTTCCGGTCCGTCGGATCGTCATCCGGCAGTCAGAAAACGGTCAGTGCCAGCTAACCCTAGCCCCTAGCCTATATATAGACCCTAACCACCTCGTTCCGCGTGCCAAACCTAACCCTAGCCAGCCCCTCACCTTCTCCCTCCTCCAGCCTCCAAGCCCGCCCGAGCCCATCTGGGCCTGTTCGAGCCGATCCGGGCCCGAATCGGCCGTCCCGGAGCACCTGCCCAAGCCATGGCCTCGCAGCCCCTCTCCTCGCCGCACCCGTCACCGTGGCCTCGCTGCTCATCGGAGAGCCGCCGGACCTGCAGCCGCCGCGCCGAGTCGGACCCCCTCTCCCTTCCCTTCTCCTTCCTCCCTCCTCTCTTCCCTCACCTCCGGCGCTCTCCCTGTCTAGGTAGCCGCGGCCGCCGGCCCAAGCTCGTCGCCGAGCTCTGCTGCTACCGCCGCAGGCCGCCCTACCGCCGGGATCGGGTCGCCGCCGGCCGGATCCGGCCTGCCCCGACCGCCCCTACGTCCCCGCCGCCGGAGCCGCCGCTCCGCCTCGCCGTGGAGCAGGTCCACCGCCGCCGCTGGCCTGCGCGTGCGGGAGGTTGAGGTCGGGCGCCCGAGCCCCGTTGACCGCCTCCCTGTCGCGAGTGGGCCGAGCCCCAACTCCCTCCCGAGACAGCCCACCAGTGCCCCCAACGCGGCCCAACTCCTCCCCCTCCGAGCCGATCCGGCCCAGTTAGCCCAGGGTGAGCTTGCCCCAGCCCCCTCTTTTGTTTTTTTAAAGTATTTTTTGCGTGTTTAAAACGTCTATATAAAATTATGTGCACCGTTTTGAAATTCTTTCAAGATGTAAAGTGCTTAGAATTAAATGTAGTTTAATAATATGCTATTTGCATCCCTGTTTGAATTAATTCACATGTCTTTTTACATCATTTGTCATATTATTGCATTGCCATATTTAATTACTGTGCATTGAAATTAATAAAATCATATTTTTAAAATGTTCATCTCATTTGCACCACATTTTCATGCATGATACAATTATTGTCATCATGTTGGCATTTATTTTGCATAGGTGTTTGGCTTTAACATGAGTAGGCCTATTACCCGAATATTAAATTGTGATTAATTTCCCACAAGAACCTATGCATATTATATATGTTTCCTGGGTAGAAAAATCCATAGTATTTATCTGTGCAATTAGTTTTGTCATTTGAGCATGTTTATGTGAATTTCATTTATGCCGTGATGCCCTTTTGTCATTTTCGTAGGATTTAATCCGGGCATGATATGAATTAATTTTCAACATGAGAGTTGCTCTTTGATATGTGTTCTAGCCCATGGACATTTTGCCTGTCATAGATATGCATGTTTACGTGTTGTTTTGTTGTTGTCAACTTGCTACAAAAATCTGTTGTTTAGAGGGTCGAAAATATTTCTAAGTCTGGTATCTGTTATATTTTGTTGCTGTCTTGCCATGTGATTTGCCAGTGATCTAGAACTCTTTTGTGGTAGGTGTAATGGAGTTATTTGTTGTTGATGTTGTCCTCTAGCACTCTGTTAAGTTTCATGCCATTATATGATTTGTAGCATATAGTTTTACCGCTGTCAATATGCCTTCGTGATAAAAACTGCACTTTCAAAAACTGCTATTTTCACTAAGTCTGAAACTGTTTTCAAGTAGCCTTCTGAATATGGGCTTCCTACCTAGTGATCCATGCATGTTTTGAATATGGTTTCTGAATATGAAATGAAGTGGATGTTGCACGCTATTGCCCCATGCTTAGTTTGTGCATTTTGTAATATTATAACTTGTTGTTTTCATATGTTCAAAATGCTATATTGCTGTTTTGGCAGATTCCAATTAAAAGTTGTTTTGTTGTTTGTGGTTGAACCATAGCTCCGTTTTGGACATTCCATACATGAAACTTGCTTAGAATCTCATGTCGTTTCATAATAACTTGTTGCATTCATGATTTCAAATGGTTGTGGTGGTGTTTTCCATGAATTTGCATTCATGGCATGTGCATCTTGTGTTGCTCATATCTTTTAGACCATAGCTCCGTTTGAGATGTTCTATATATGTAAAACGACTAGAATGACGTGTAGAATAACATGGTATGCTTTATTATGATGTTTAACAAATATAATATATGTTTAGATCAGATCTGGACCAAATTCATAATTGACATATGGGGTCATTTCGGAAATGCTATAAGTTGTTTCCGGCCTCATTTAAGATGCCTAGATAGTATAGTTTACTTAAGCTTCACCTCTTTCCATGTTTAATAACATTTAATATTGTTGTGTAACTAACGGGAGTGAACTAAATAATTCGAACGTGGAGTTTCATCAATTTGCAACTCGTTGCATATTGAGCTTCACTTCAATGTGTAGAAGTTGTTTGATGTGAATTGTCATATGTTGCATATATTAACCGGACATGCATCATGATGGTTTGTGTATCGTGTCACGCATATGTTGTGGTGTATCTTGTGTTGATTGTTGTTTTGGATTGCTTCTTCTCGATAGAGTTCCGAAAGCGTTCGGAGTGCGAGGATTCGTTCGACTACGTTGGTTCGTCTTCTTCATCGACTCGGTCTTCTTCCGAGCGGGATCTCAGACAAGATGACACATTTCCCTGGATACCATTACTATCATTGCCATGCTAGTTGTCTCATCTTTTATCGTTATGTCTCGCTACCTACCACTTGTTTGATAAGCCTCCCAACATTGCCATGAAAAGCCTCTAACCCTTCACAACCCAGCAAACCTCTGTTTGGCTAAGTTACCGCTTGCTCAACCCTTCTTATAGCGTTGCTAGCTGCAGGTGTAATTGCTTCCATGTGTCAACATGGAGCTTCTTTTGTTATATCACAATATTGCTGCTATTAATTTTAATGCACATATATACTTGGTAAAGGTGGAAGGCTTGGCCTTTTGCTGGGTGTTTTGTTCCACTCTTGCCACCCTTAGTTACTTGTGAACCGGTGTTATGTTCCATAAATGAGCGCTCCTAACATGTTCGGGGTTGTTATGGGGACCCCCTTGATTTTCGGGTTAGAATAAAACTTGTCTGCATTTGCCTAATAATTAATGAACTTGCATAGGGACCTGCCGGCACCCGTGGATAATTTAATCAATCCTCGGGCCAGTGCTCCTCATGAGTGTTGGCCCAAACTAGAGCACTGTGCGGGGCCAACCTAGGGCAACTTGGGAGATTTCTATCAGGCCTCCGTACACTAGCTTATCCGCCGTGTCCTGAGAACGCGATACATGGCTCTTATCGGGATTGTCGACACGTCGGGAGGCCTTGCTGGATTTGTTTTACCTTTCTCGAACATCTTGAGTGAGGAACTCTGATTTCTTTAGGCTATCTCGAGGTGTTGGATTTCCTTTGGAATTGCCTAGGAAGATCGCGAGATCCGTTGTTGAGGTTATTCCCGCTGAGTGTGGTTAATTTGTGATGGACGAGTTGGAGCACCCTTGCAGGGTTAAATCTTTTCGAGACGCCGTGCCCGCGGTTATGTGGCAAACTTGGATACTTTGTTTAAAACCCGGTCATAGCAAACTTGAAGTAAAATCTAATAAAATACACCAACTGTGTGCGTAACCGTGACAGTCTCTTCTCGTGAGTCCTTATCCGGAAGTGAACATGGTGGGGTTATGATTGACGTAAGTAGGTGTTCAGGATCAGTTAGTGATCATCATTAGTTCACGTCCGTTATGCGTAGACCACCATACTTTACTTTTTGTACTCGTAAGTTAGCCACTCATATAAATGCGTAGTCGCTTGCTGCAGCCTCACCACTTAACCATACCTCACCCATTAAGCTTTAATAGTCTTGATACCCTTGGAAATGAGATTGCGAGTCCCTGTGGCTCACATTTACTACAATAACAGTTGCAGGTACAGGTAATGCGATGATTTGACGTGAGCGCGTTGCTTGATTTGATTTGGAGTTCTTCTTCTTCTTCTTCTTCATCAATCTTGGATGGGTTCCAGGCGGCAGCCTGGGATAGCAAGGGTGGATGTCATTTTATAGTTTGATTTCGTCCGTAGTCGGACCCTGCTCTTATGTATGATGGTTGAGATGTTATTGTATTGATGTGACTCTGATGTAGCTTGTGGCGAGTGTAAGCCAATTCCTTATACTCATCTCTTCTGTATATGTACTTGTAATGATATCCATTCTTGCGAATGCATCGAGATGCGCTTCTATCCCTGTCGAGGCCCTCGTGCCGAAATAAGGATAGGACTGCATCTTGGGCGTCACATGGGAGGAGGAGGGGGAGGAGGAGGGGGCCGCCCGAGGAAGGAGGGAGGAGGAGGGGGAGTAGGAGGGAGGAGGAGGGAGGGAGGGACCTTGGGGGGTGACGGTGGGCAACGGTGGCGACGTCGCGCGGCGGAGTGAGTGAGAGTGTGAGGGGGAAAGTGAGGACGCGCGCGTCTGGATAAGGTGCCCCGTAGTAGTAGCGCTGGTTCTCAACCACCGCTACTGCTAAATACAATAGCAGTAGTGCTTTAGGTCAAGAAGCGCTACAGCTAATCTGTTTGTGGAGCGTGGTAGGACTGAACTTTAGCCGTAGCGTTCGTTACAGGAAAGTGCTATTGATAAATTCAATAGCAGTAGCGCTTTTAGACAATGAGCGCTACTAGTATACCTAGTCTGCCTGCAACGGTCTGTGAATTATATAGTATTAGCGTGTTTTATGTCTACAGTGCTACTGCTATGTGCATAGTAGTAGCGCTCTTTCTGCCCAAGCGCTACTGCTACTTATTAGTAGCGCTTCTTTTTTAAAAGCGCTACTGGTCAGCTCCTGTGTATAAGCATTTCCCTAGTAGTGTTGGTGAGATCGTCGTTAAGGCGTCGGCGACGCCAGGCAACCGTCTCCGCGGTGGTCACAGAGCAGTCGAGCAACCATTCCACGGCGAGGTATAGGTCGTTGTGGACCCAATCCGGTGCCACATTCGTCTTCTTGAATATGGAGCGGCGGCCGACATTTCGCTAGACAACATGGCTCGAGAGCCAAAGGAACCCCCATATCCATTGCCTGCCTGGTAGTGGAAGATGCGACTACAAACCTTGGCGATCGTGGGCGACAATTTCTCCTTTATATGGCGGGGGTGGTGGAGGTGGCGAGGATGGCCTGCGATCCGTGTGTACCAGTTTTGTGGCAGGGGCGATGTCGTAACCGGCTTCACACGGCAAAGGCGCTGGGAGGACGCATGCTCCTGCTTCATGCGACCGCCGATGTGGAAGCCACATTTGCACGGCGAGGACGCTGGCTTGTCCTTGACCTATCGGAGCGGGGATGCCATCTCATGCTTGACGTGGACATGTGACGGGTATGGTGGCTCCAGCTTCATGCGTGCCGGTGATGGTGACACCGGTCCCATCTGACGGACGAATTCTTGTTCTGTCAAAGCCGCCTCCGACAGCAGACGTGGCTGCTCACTAGTGCAGAACAGACCTATAGTCGCGGGTCGTAAGGGCCTTTAGTGGCAGTTCTCGAACCGACACTAAAGGGTGGGGACTAAAGCCTACCCTCCTATAGTGTGGGCTCAACACGGGCCGGCACCAAAGGCCCCCCACGTGGCATCCGACGGCGCCGTGGGCTGGGGTGACCTTTAGTCCCGGCTGGTAACACCAACCGTGACTAAAAGTATTTAGATTTTTAGTTTTGTTTTATTTTTCCTTTTAATTCTTTAGGGGTTTATGAATTAATTATGGTTATACGCTGTTATACAAATTTTGATACAGTACCAATTAAGAGGCTCTTATATCATTACGTTCATGATGAATTATTATATCATTATGAGGAAGAAACATGGATTTTATTCAGCCAAATGAATAAAGAGTGATCAAAAGTTGAATTACTAGGACGACGATCCTACTAATTCAACTTTTGGTCACTTTTGATCCATCCACATGAATCTAATCCGCTTTCCTTTCCCAATGATATAACAAATGATCATGATAATCATGATCAACATCATCATCATATTAATATAACAACTCTTGCATCATATCACACCAACACAGCTAATAATCATCATAGTCATTACCACCAACACTATTTAATCATCATTTTCGTCAATGAGACATCATATAACAAGTTGGTCACTAGTCATAATCACAACTCCTCTTCCTCCTCATCATCAACTCTAACACATTGTAGCACATAATAACACATTGTACCTAGGACCTACTCATTTCTCATAGGACCTACTCTACCCTCTCTTAGGTACAATATCATAAAACAAGATAGGCCCTGACTCTCCATTAGGGAGAATGGAGATCATCCTATCTCCAATTCTTGGCCTACGCACAATGTTGCTTCCAAGTAGCTCTCTACGGTTGACCATACATTTTTTCCAATCTTTGATTGTCATGTATTCATCGGTTTTAGAAATCCGGTATGGATAGGAGTGATGCGTAGGCTGACCTGACCGTGCTGGCCGTAAGCTCATAACATCAACGCGACCTCTCGGAAACATCAGATCAGGCACACAATCCTTCAGGATTTTTTGTTGAAAAACATAGTAATAACTTTGTAGTTAGTAATGTAGTTTAGTTTTAGAATAATTTATGCAAAATATACACGGATCTCGTAATAGTAGAAAATCTACCATGCAATCTCCATGAATGTTACCGTAGTTCGCCACGTGCACTAGTGGCACGTATTGACCATATTGTGGAGGAGTTTGATAATAGCTATTGTAATTCTCAATATCATTAAGAAATACGATAAGATGATTTTTCTCCTTATAAGTTAATTCTGCTTCATCACTATAGTAGTAGGTTTTTTCTGCCATCATCCGTACATTTTTTGAAGAATGAAAATAAGCTGTCAATGGAAATAAGTTGTCAACTATTTTTAAATAAACAATACTCCCTATGTAAACTAATATAAGAGATTTTAGATTACTGAATAGTATTCTAAACACTCCTATATTATTTTATGGAGGGAGTATAAATTACTTAATAAATATTGTTGAGAAACTCACATAATGGTAGAACTGGAGGCGTCTGCACATCGACCCAGATGTCGATATTACCTTCAATTTCATCATTCAGACGAATATCAAAGGTGATAAGCATATTAGGCTCAAATGCATAAGCCTTGCAGAGTGCTATCCAACTTTTGCATTCAAAATAGGAGTAGGTGTCTGTATTGTACAATTTTACGGCAAAAGTATAACCATGCTCGGTCCTCAAGTGAACTATCTTTACCTCCATACTTTTTTTAGTATTGAAACCAATCTTATCCAACACATAAATTCTTGCATGACAGGGGATATTCTAGTTGAATAGTAAAAAATTAAAATTATAAGTTAAAGCAAAAGAAGCAGAAGTCATGCTTAATTATGAAAAAAGACTTGTCGTTGTGACTTACTGTATCCACTTCGAAGGTCTCATCCAGCATGATGCTGAAGTGCCGACCATCAACTAGGAAAGGCTTGTCACAAATGCCGCGGTCGTCTTTGCAGTATTCGAACATAGCGAATTTCCTTTCGTTGTCCGAATTTCCTATGTTCATAGTTGAAACATATAAAATCGATCGAAGGAAACTACGAGAAAACTGATCAACACATAGATCACTATTACTCAATATGCAATAGGTTGACTTTAGGTCTGTCGAGTCTTTCCTTGCTAAACTCTCATCCCACGTATATGGTGGGCACTCCTTCTAATATTGCGACCGTCGGTGATGGTGGCTCCTCCATTCGTCCCCGAATGCATTACACCAAAATGTCTAGCACACGGGGCTGAAGGAGAAGTGACTCCCACCACAACAGTCATGATTCTTCCTCTCTCTCATATATATATATACATATATATGATGGACACTCTCCCTCACTGAAAGACACACAAGGAGCCGAAACAGACGTAAAGTCAACCCGTTCCATATATCGAGCACTGACATAGAAAAAATGCCCTATGTTTTGCCGCAATGACTTGCAAATCACAAGCACTCGATATGTCCTACATTGTAGCACAAGACATTTCCTATGTTCATAGTTGAAATAGACGTGCGTTCAATAAGCAAAACTAAATCATAAAACAAATTTGTATTCAAATTAGCATGCATGCAATAAGCAAAACTAAATGATCTCTCGCGTTCATACATCGTCGAATAGTATCACTAATACATCTCGAATATTATCATACATATAATGCAATAAACATTCAAATATGGAAAACATTAAATATACAACATTAAAATATGCAACTTTTGCAAATACTAATTGCTATACATTGGATCAAATGTCAAAATTCATTAACTTTTTTCTATACATATATTGGATCAAAATGTCAAAATTCCGCAAATGTCAAAATTCCTTCACTTTTTTGTACACATCTAACTAACCATCTAGTGAAAAAATGTCAAAATTCATGTCTATATCAAAATTCGTCACATGTGAAAATTCATTAATTTTTTCTATACATCAAAATTCTTGCATCTAATCATCTAATCATCTATACATCTAATTAATCATCTAATTATCAAAATTGTGTGTGTGTGTGTGTTCATCGAAATTGGGGGGGGGGTCGGGCCGGGGAGGGGCCGGCGGCCGTCATGGCGGAAGACGGGCGAGGGAGATGGGGGAGAGGGGGGAGCTCATAACGGGGCGACGGGGTGATGACGAGGCGAGGCGAGTCGGGGGGCGGTGACGGAGGAGTGGGTGCGGACGGCGTCTGGGCGGCGTCAGGCCAGGCTCAAGGGGAACGAGTGCGGGCGGCGTTAGGCCAGGCTCGGGGAGGAATAGGTGCGGGCTGCATCGGATATCGGCGCGAGGAGGAAAGACGGCGATGGCGGGGCAAGACGGCGATGGTGCGGGTGGCATCGAGGAGGCGAGACAGCAACGGCGGCAATGTCGCGAAGAGGATGCAGAGTAACAGAAAAAATTTGAAGTGTTGTATATATATATAAGGAGACCTTTAGTCGCGCTTGGCGGCTCGAAGCGCGAATAAAGACCCCCCCTTTAGTCGCGGTTGGAGACACCAACCGTGACTAAAGGCCTAGCTTCCCACCGCTTGGGCTGACTGAAATTCACCTTTAGTCGCGGTTGGTGGCTCCAACCGCGACTAACGGGGGGGCTTTAGGCCTTTAGTCGCGGTTGTCGCAGTTCGAGCCACCAACCGCGACTAAAGGTGGTGCTCGTGTAGGCGCGGTGCAGGGGAACTTTAATCCCACCTCGCCAAGCAAGGGGCAGCCGCACTAATTTATAAGCCACGTTGTGGATGCTCCCTCGAGCTCCTCTCTAAGCAGGGCAATGTGGGCCTATCGAACCTATGCGACCGTGTTGGGCCTACTGGGCCTTGCGGGCCTGCATCCTGGACCATGTTGGGTTTCTAGCCGTATGCAGGCCGTGCTGGCCCAGTAGGCGGCATTTGTTTTATTTAATTTTCATTTTTCTTTGTTTTTTGCTTTATTTATTTTCTTTTGTTTCTGAGTTTTTCTGTGCTTTATTGAGAGTTCAGGAGTGCATCTTTTTGCGTTAGGTCGGAAAATTTTAAAACTTTATGTTAGTGGCAGTAGTTTTCAAATTCGAATAGTTTAAATTTGAATTATTTGTAATTTGTGTGAATCACTAGTTTGTGAATAACTTTACTTTAATAATAGATTTTCCACTAATTCTTTTTCTACCATTTAATATTATCGTGTTTTATCATTATAACCAATTTTGTAAATCTTAGGTTATTTAAAAAATTAAATGCCTTTGCAACAAGCGAGTTTTCATTCGAAACCGTGATACCTCGAAAGAGATTGTCCATTTTGTACACAAAGTGCATCCGGTTTTTGCGGTAACCCTCTCAACTTTTGAGCACATGCTATGTGGGTGAAATGATGATACCATGCCAGCTTTCAACCCTTTCAGAGTTCATTTGAAGTGCTTTTCAATTTCAAGGTTATTTTGCTGAAAAAATCACTAAGTGCATGAAAAATACCAAATGAAGTCAGAAAGGGTTGAAAATTGATGATGTGGCTTTGAATGGTCCATTTGAACACACAAAAAGTATGGAGTTTAAATAAGTTAAAAAATGAAATGGCTTTGTAACAGGCGAGTTTTTGTCCGAAACCTTGATACTTCGAAAGAGATTGTCCATTTTGTACACGAAGTGCATCCAGTTTTTGCTCTAACCCTCTCAACTTTTTAGCACATTCCATGTGGGTGAAATGATGATACCATGCCAACTTTCAACCTTATCAGAGTTCATTTGAAGTGGTTTTCAATTGTAGGGTTATTTTGCTGAAAAAATGAGTAAGTGCATGAAAAATAGCAAATGAAATCAGAAAGCGTTGAAAATTGATGATGTGGCTTTGAATGGTGCATTTTGAACACACAAAATGTGTGGAGTTCAAATAAGTGAAAAAATGAAATGCCTTTGTAATAGGTGAGTTTTCGTCCGAAACCGCGATACTTCGAAAGAGATTGTCCATTTTGTACACGAAGTGGATCTAGTTTTTGCCGTAACCCTCTCAACTTTTTAGCACATGCTATGTGGGTGAAATGATGACACCATGCCAACTTTCAACCTTTTCAGAGTTCATTTGAAGTGCTTTTCAATTTCAGGGTTATTTGTTGAAAAAATCAATAAGTGCTTGAAAAATACCAAATGAAGTCAGAAAGGGTTGAAAATTGATGATGTGGCTTTGAATGGTGCATTTTGAACACACAAAAATTATGGAGTTCAAAAAAGTTAGAAAAATGAAATACCTTTGTAATAGGCGAGTTTTCGTCCGAAACCCTGATACTTCAAAAGAGATTGTCCATTTTGTACACGAAGTGCATCCAGTTTTTGCCGTAAACCTCTCAACTTTTGAGCACATGCTATGTGGGTGAAATGATGATACCATGCCAACTTTCAACCTTTTTAGAGTTCATTTGAAGTGCTTTTCAATTTCAGGGTTATTTTTTTGAAATAAATCATTAAGTGCTTGAAAAATAGCAAATGAAGTCAGAAAGGTTGAAAATTGATGATGTGGCTTTGAATGGTGCATTTTGAACACACAAAAAGTATGGAGTCCAAATAAGTTAAGAAAACTGAAATGCCTTTGTAACGGGCGAGTTTTCGTTCGAAACCCTGATACTTCGAAAGAGATTGTCCATTTTGTAAACGAAGTGCATCCAGTTTTTGCCGTAACCCTCTCAACTTTTTAGCGCATTCTATGTGGGTGAAATGATGATACCATGCCAACTTTCAACCTTTTCATAATTCATTTGTAGTGCTTATCAATTTTAGGGTCATTTAGCTCAAAAAAATCAGTAAATGCATGAAAAATAGCAGATGAAGTAAAAGAGGGTTGAAATTCATGGCCTCCCTTTGAATGGTGCATACTGAACGCACAAAACACATAAGTACACCATTATTATAAAGATTCCCTTCGGTTTGTCCGAAGTGGGACTTTCTAGATATACTAGTATGTCGGCACGTGACATGCACGTCAACGTAAGTGTTTTTGGGGAAAGAGAAAAACATTAGGCTCCGCTGCAAAAAGGAAATGCAAAATAATACGCTATATGTATGAATACAATGAGGAATATCATTGTTCTAAAAATTAAATATTACTTCCTACGTTCCTAAATACTCCCTCTATCCAGAAATACTTGTCATTGGAATGGATGTACCTAGATGTGTTTTAGTTCAGGATACATTAATTTTTATTCATTTTTGCGACAAGCAAATCTGGACGGAGGGAAGAGAAATGAATGAATTCACACTACATACAAAACAAAATGAATGAATTCACACTCTAAATTATATCTACATACATCCGTATGTAGTCCGTAATGCGATCGCTAAAAAGACTTATATTTAGGAACAAAGGGAAGAGAAATGTGCAATTTCTACTGACTTGCGATAGTGATATAAAACAAAATAAAATAACCAGCGGGATCCAGATTCATTAATTCTTTAATTTAGATTTCTTCTTTCTCCCGTTCTCTTTCTAGACCAATCTCAAGCCACCTAGCACGTCCTCTATTGCCGCAGCAAGGCCTGAGCGGCATGCACCTCTTTATAAAGCGATGATTCTAGAATACACTGCAAGCATCTGATGGTACTGTTCATGCAAATCCCATTCCTTTCAACCGTCCGATTGAGGATTGCAGCAATCAGGATTGATGCTCTGGACCCATTCAAAACTCATACACTATATAGTGGTATATATATAAGTCCGGAAACTAACTAGAGAAGCTGGTCACATCCCAGAGTGGGATATTTGGGTGTAAAACTTTTTCTTCGCGTGTGTCCCTTTGTATCGTAACCATGGACAATCTTCATCTTATAACTTGTTGCTCGGGTCAACATTCATTTTGAAGGGAGCAATTTCATGAAACTTTTCATCATCTTCTGACATGTATGTCTTGTCCTTCACTACCACGATGTTTCATTTCCTTGAAAGAACTATGTGGCGCTTTGGCTCATTGCATGATGTATTTTCTTCCTTATCTTTTCATTTTCTTGTCTCGGTAGACATGTCCTTCACATAGAAAACATGCTCCACATCATTGGCTAGGACGAATGGTCCGTCTGCGTACCCAAGTTTGTTGAGATCCACTGTTGTCATTCCGTACTGCGGGTCTTCCTTTTCCCCGCCTCCTGTCATATTGACCCATTTGCACCTAAACAAAGGGACCTTCAAATCAAGTCCATAGTCAAGTTCCCATATCTCCTCTATGTAACCATAGTTTGTGTCCTTTGGCCCATTGTTGTTTGCTGCATCAAAGCGGATACCACTATTTTGGTTGGCGCTGTTTTTATCTTAGGTGATCGTGTAAAATGTATTCCCATTTATCTCGTACACTTTGAAAGTCAATATAGTCGAAGATGGTAACTTGGACAACAAGTACAGTTCATCTTCAACTGTGTCGTCATCCATGAGACGTGTCTGCAACCAACCGGCAAAAGTCACTGTTTGTTCATGTGTAATCCAGTCGTCAGACTTCTTTGGGTGTTTGGAGCATAGAATATTCTTGTGTTTCTCGATATACGGAGCCACCAAGGCGGAACTCTGTAGAACAGTGTAGTGTGCTTGCTCCAAAGAATGCCCGTCCCAGCATATTAGTGATTTCTTACATAGCGTCCCTTTTCCACCTAGTCTGCCCTCATGCCGCGATTCAGGAACACCTATTGGCTTAATTTGAGGAATAAAGTCAACACAAAACTCAATGACCTCCTCTGTTTCATGTCCCTTGGAGATGCTTCCTTCTGGCCTAGCACGATTATGAACATATTTCTTTAAGACTCCCATGAACCTCTCAAAGGGGAACATATTGTGTAGAAATATAGGACCCAGAATGGAAATCTCCTGGACTAGGTGAACTAGGACATGCGTCATGATATTGAAGAAGGATGGTGGGAACACCAACTCAAAACTGACAAGACATTGCACCAAATCATTCTCTAACCTTCGTAGGATTTCTGGATCAATTACCTTCTGAGAGATTGCATTCACAAATGTACATAGCTTCACTATGGCTAATCGAACGTGTTCCGATATAAGCCCCCTCAATGCTACCGGAAGTAGTTGCATCATAATCACGTGGCAGTCAAGAGACTTTAGGTTCTGGAACTTTTTCTGTGCCATATTTTTTATTCCTTTTATATTCGACGAGAAGCCAGATGGGACCTTCATACTGAGAAGGCATTCGAAGAAGATTTCCTTCTCTTCTTTGGTAACAGCATAGCTGGCATGACCCTGAAACTGCTTTGGATCCATGCCTTCTTTTCCGTGCATACGTTGTTGGTCCTCCCGTGCCTCCGACGTATCTTTGTTCTTCCCATACATGCCCAAGAAGCCTAGCAGGTTCATGCAAAGATTCTTCGTCACGTGCATCACATCGATTGCAGAGCGGACCACGAGGTCTTTCCAATACGGTAGGTCCCAAAATATAGATTTCTTCTTCCACATGGGTGCGCGTTTGTCAACGTCATTCGGAACAGATTGTGCACCAGGACCCTTGTCAAAGATTACTTTTAAATACTTGACCATATAAATTATTTCATCACCCATACGGTGGTGAGGCTTCTTCCGTTGATCTGCCTCACCTTTGAAATGCTTGCCTTTATTTCTTATGGGAGGCGTGCTCTCAAGAAATCGACGATTCCCCAGATACACATTATTCTTACATTTATCCAAATATATACTATCGGTATCATCTAAACAGTGCGTGAGTGCGTGGTATCCCTTGTTTGTCTGTCCTGAAAGGTTACTGAGAGCAGGCCAATCATTGATGGTTACAAACAACAACGCATGTAGGTCAAATTCCTCCTGATCTTTCGCATCCCACGCACGTACACCTTTTCCATTCCACAGCTGTAAAAGTTCTACAACCAATGGCCTTAGGTACACATCAATGTTGTTGCCGGGTTTCTTGGGGCCTTCTATGAGCCCTGGCATCATAATGAACTTCCGCTTCATGCACAACCAAGGAGGAAGGTTATAGATACATAGAGTCACAGGCCATGTGCCATTATTGCTGTTCTGCTCCCCAAAAGGATTAATGCCATCTGCACTTAAACCAAACCATTTGTTCCTTGCATACTTGGCAAATTCCTTCCAGTTTCTCTCGATTTTTCTCCACTGCGACCCGTCAGCGGGCACTCTCAACTTCCCATCTTTTGTATGGTCTTCGTTGTGCCATCGCATCAACATGTCATGCTCTTTATTTTGGAACAAACGTTGATAGGAGCATACAACATCACCTTGGCAGGAATCTTCTTCCTGGGGCACGCGCCCTCAACATCACCAGGGTCATCGTGGCCGATCTTATAGCGCAATTCACAACAAAACGGACAAGCATTCAAATCCCTGTACTCACCGCGGTAGAGGATGCAGTCATTAGGGCATGCATGTATCTTCTCAACCTCTAACCCTACAGGGCAGACAGTCTTCTTTGCATCGTACATACTCTCTGGCAATTCGTTGTCCTTTGGTAGCTTCTTCTTCAACATTATTAGCAAATTTTGAAATACCTTGTCAGATACACCATTCTCTGCCTTCCTTTGAAACAATTCCAGTGTGGTACGCAGCTTTTTATTGTTATCTTCGCAATTTGGGTACAACCCTTTTTTGTGATCCTCTAACATGCGTTGCAACTTCATCTTCTCCTTTTCAGATGCGCAGTTTCTCTTTGCATCGGCAATGGCCCGACCAAGATCATCAGCGGGCTCATCTGATGCCTCTTCTTCAGCTCCTTCCCGCATTGTTGGCTCAGCTTCTTCCCCCAATGTTGTGCCATCGTATTCATGGAACCCATGGTCAGGATAGCTGTCATCATCCTCTTCTTTTTCATTCTCTTCCATTAGGACCCCTCTTTCTCCGTGCTTGGTCCAACAGTAATAGCCGTACATGAAACCAGACTCAAACAATTGTACGTGAATGGTTCTTGAGTTAGAGTAATTTTGATCATTCTTACAGCCAGCACATGGACAATAAATAAAACCATCCGTCCGCTTGTTTGCCTCAATCGCAACAAGAAAAGTATGCACACCATTAATGAACTGGGGAGAGCATCGGTCGTCGTACATCCATTGCCAACTCATCTTCATTACACAACACCGAAATGACCAAATTAATACAAGTTTGTACATAAAGTTCATACACACTTGTCTTCATAAAACAACATACAAACTCTCTAGCTAAAGCATTTAAATGCAACAACAAATGCGATCAACATTGCAACTAACGTAAAATTGATCCAACAACATAGTGATACCAAGCCTCACTATCAATGGCATATCTTTTAAATTTTCTAATCTTAAGCGCATTGCACCGATCTTGATCATGTGATCATCGATGACATTGGCAACATACAACTCCAGTTTCATCTTCTCTTCTTCAACTCTTTTCAATTTTTCTTTCAAGTACTCGTTTTCTTTTTCAACTAAATTTAACTTCTTCACAAGAATATCTATGTCAGTTGGAATATCCGGTTCACATACCTCCTAGATAAAAACATCTATGTCAACTTGACTGGCATAATTGTCATGAACACGAAATGCAACAAAGAGTTACAAAAGAGAGTATATACCACATTTGCATCATAAACCGGATGAGGTCCGACGGGGACAGATTTCAAAACCATGCCACTATGTATAACAAACAACCATATAGGTAAGAAAACAATACAAGTAACTAACTAAATCTTACAAACTTTTTTTATAAAAATGATAAGAACAAGAGGCTCACCAAGGTGGTGCCGGCGACGGAACGGTGCAGGCGATCGATGGTGGTTAGGACGGGGACGAGAAGGCACGAAGTAAACCACACCTACAAATGCAAAGTAAGCATTTAATTTGAGCTCAAATTGCATAAATCAAATAAACTACCACATACAAACTAAAACCCACAAATTATTATACTTATAGAGCATTGCAAGAGCTAATCTAGCAATGAGAGATGAAAGGACAAAGTTCCTAACCTTTGTGAACACTTGGATGGATGGGATGCCTCCAAATCTTGACAAATGTTGGAAAAAATGGAGGATGAGCTCGAGGAAGAGAGGAAGAACAGAGAGGAGAGGAAAGGGGAAGAACAGAGAGGACTCTACTCAGGCTGGCGCCTAAGGGTATCAATATAGGGGGACCTTTAGTCCCGGTTGGTGGCTCCAAGCATGACTAAAGGTTAGCCTATAGTCGCGGTTGGAGCCACCAACCAGGACTAAAGGTTCCCGTGGGGCCCCAGGCTGACGCCAGCCTGCCACCACACCTTTAGTGCCAGTTCTTGGCATGAACTGGGACTAAAGGTCTGTTGGAAATATGCCCTAGAGGCAATAATAAGTTAGTTATTATCATATTTCCTTGTTCATGATAATCTTTTATTATACATGCTATAATTGTATTAATCAGAGACTTAGATGCATGTGTGGATACATAGACAAAACCATGTCCCTAGTATGCCTCTACTAGACTAGCTCGTTGATCAAAAGATGGTTAAGGTTTCCTAGCCAGGACATGACATGTCATTTGATAACGGGATCACATCATTAGGAGAATGATGTGATGGACAAGACCCAAACTACAAACGTAGCATATGATCGTGTCAGTTTATTTCTACTGTTTTCTGCATGTCAAGTATATGTTCCTATGACCATGAGATCATGCAACTCACAGACATCGGAGGAGTGCCTTGTGTGTATCAAACGTCGCAACGTAATTGGGTGACTATAAAGGTGCTCTACAGATATCTCCGAGGGTGTCTGTTGGGTTGGCATGGATCAAGACTGGGATTTGTTACTCCGTGTGACGGAGAGGTATCTCAGGGCCCACTAGGTAATACAACATCACAATAAGCCTTGCAAGCAACGTGACTAAGTGTTAGTGACGGGATCTTGTATTACATAATGAGTAAAGAGACTTCTCGGTAACGAGCTTAAACTAGGTATGGAGATACGGACGATCGAATCTCGGGCAAGTAACATACCGAAGAACAAAGGGAACATCATACGGGATTAACTGAATCCTTGACATAGAGGTTCGACCGATAAAGATCTTCGTGGAATATGTAGGAACCAATATGGGCATCAAGGTCCCGCTATTGGTTATTGACTGTATAGGTGTCTCGGTCATTTCTACGTAGTTCTTGAACCCGCAGGGTCTACACACTTAAGGTTTGGCGACATTTTGGTAGAATAGAGTTATGCATGGTGGTGACCGAAGGTTGTTCGGAGTCCCGGATGAGATTCCAGACCTCACGAGGAGCTTCGGAATGGTCCGGAGGTAAATATTGATATATAGGAAGTTTTATTTTGGTCGCCAGAAAAGTTTAGGACTCATCGGTAGTGTACCGGGAGTGCCGATAGTGTATCGAGAGACCACCGGGAGGGATATTTCGACCCAAGAGGCTACGTGGGCTGTGGGAGAGTGAATACCAGACCTTAGTGGGATGGTGGAAGTCCCACACAAGGCACATGAGGCTGGGAAGAAAAGCGCAAAAGGAAAAAGGTGGAAAAAGGCAGAAATAGGGTGAATCCTAGTCCTACTAGGATTGGAGGTGGATTCCACCTCTCCTCCTAGTTCGGCCGACCCAAGGAGGTCTTGGCCTTGCTCCAAGTCCTCTCCTCCTCTCCTACTATATATTCTAGAGGGTTTTAGGGTTTTTGCACCTGATTTTCAGCCACGTGCTACCCGTTCCTCTAGTGCATAGTTTCTCCTCTAGATCGGATTTCTGCAGTGCTTAGGCAAAGCCCTGCCGGAATAGCTCCACCACCATCGCCGGAACGCCATCATGCTGCCGGAGAACTCTTCTACCTCTCCGCTCCCTCTTGCTGGATCAAGTAGGCAGAGATCGTTATCAGGCTGTACGTGTGCTGAACCCGGAGGTGTCGTCCGTTCGGCACTAGATCGGAAGGACCGTGATCAAGATGACGAGATAGATCGTGATGAGATCGCGGCACGGATCATGATGAGTTCGCGAGAAGGATCGTGATCAAGATCGTGTGACGGATCGTGATGAGATCGCGGGACAGATCGCGATGAGTTCGCGAGACGGATCGTGATTTGATCGCCGGACGGATCGTGATGAGATCGCGGGCCGCTCGGCGATTTGGATCGCGAAGACGTTCGACTACACCAACCACGTTTCTTAATGCTTCCCGTTTAGTGATCTACAAGGGTATGTAGATCCACTCTCCCTCTCATAGATTCTCATCACCATGGATAGATCTTGCGTGTGCGTAGGAATTTTTTTTGTTTCCCATGCAACGTTCCTCAACTGTGGCATCAGAGCTAGGTCTATGTGTAGATGAGATCTCGAGTAGAACACAAAGAGTTTGTGGGCGTTGATGCTTAGATTGCTTCCTCCCTTGGTCGTGTTTTGTTTCAGCGGTATTGTGAGATGAAGCGGCCCGGTTCCCTCAACCGCAACTTGTTGCATAGATGGCTTGCGGGTGCCAGTTTCTCTCACTTTAGTTGGATCGGATTCGACAAAGGCGGTCCTTGAGAAGGTTGAGAAGCAACTAGTGTATCACCATTGTGGATTTTGCGTAGGTGAGAATTGTTCTTAATAGATACCCATAGCAGCCACGTAAAACATGCAACAACAATTAGAGGACGTCTAACTTGTTTTTGCAGGGTATGTTGTGATATGATATGGCCAATTACATGATGTGATATATGTGATTTATAAGATGATCACGACTTGCATGTAGATGAGTACGGCAACCGGCAGGAGCCATAGGGTTGTCTTTAATTATTGTATGACCTGCGTGTCAATCATTAAGAGCTATGTAATGCTTTACTTTATCGCTACGGTAGCAATAGTAGTAGAAGCATGTTGGGCGCGACAACCCTGATGGCGACACGTGATGGAGATCAAGATGATGGAGATCATGTTGTCATGCCGGTGACGATGGAGATCATGCCGGTGCTTTCAAGATGGAGATCAAAAAGCACAAGTTCATGGCCATATCATGTCACTTATGATTTGCATGTGATGTTAATCCTTTTATGCACCTTGTTTTGCTTAGGACGACGGTAGAATTATAAGGTGATCCCTCACTTAATTTCAAGACAAATTATGTTCTCCCCAAGTGTGCACCATTGCGAAAGTTCATCATGTTGAGACACCACGTGATGATCGGGTGTGATAGAATCTATGTTCACATACAAGGGGTGCAAGCCAGTGTTGCACATGCAGAACACTCGGGTTAAACTTAACGAGCCTAGCATGTACAGACATGGCCTAGGAACACAAGATACTGAAAGGTCGAACAAGAGTCATATAGTAGATATGATCAACATGATGATGTTCACCATTGCAGCCACCTCAACTCACGTGATGATCGGACTTGAGTTGGTGAATTTGGGTCATGTATCACTCGAATGACTGGAGGGATGTCAACTTGACTGGGAGTTCTTAAGTAATACGATTAATTGAACTCATTATCATGAACATAGTCAGTAGTGCCTTTACAAATCATGTTGTAGATTACTAGCTCGCGCTGTAGCTCCCTTGAATTTTTATATGTTCATAGAGAAATAGAGTTGAAAGATGATGGTAGCAATATTGTGCCTGTGATTTGAGGATTGTCCTCATTGCTGCACACAAGGCTTATGTCCTTAATGCACCGCTCGGTGCGCCAACCCCTCTAGCGTCGTCTGTAGATGTTGTGAACATCTAACATGCACGTTCTGATGACTACTTGATAGTTTAGTGCGTCATGCATTACGGCTTAGAATTGTGGCTCCAAAGCGATTTGAAATGTCACGGAACATATGAGATGTTCTAAGAGCTGAAATTAGGATCTCAGGCTCGTGCCGGGGTTGCGAGATATGACATCTCCAACAAGCTTCTTTGCCTGCAAGATGAAAGACAAAAACTCAATCGTTGAGCATGTGCTCAGATTGTCTGGGTGCTAGAATTGCTTGAATCAAGTGGGAGTTGATCTTCCAGATAAGATAGTGATTGATATAGTTCTCCAAGTCATTGTCACTAAGCTACTAGAACTTGGTGATGAACTATCAAATGCCAGGGATAGAAATAATGATTCCTGAGCTATTCGCGATGTTTGACACCGCAAAGGTAGAAATCAATGTTGCTTCCAAGTAGCTCTCTATGATTGAGCATACGTTTTTTCTAATCTTTGATTGTCATGACTCCATCGGTTTTAGAAATCTGGTATGGACAACAGTGATGCGTAGGCTGATCTGGCCGTGGTGGCTCTAAGCTTGTAACAACAACATGACCTCTTGGAAACATCAGATGAGGCACACAATCCTCCGGGATTTTCTGTTGAAAAACATAATAATAACTTTGTAGTTAGCAATGTAGTTTAGTTTTAGAAGAATTTATGCAAAAGATGCATGGATGTCGTAATAGTAGAATTAAAATCTTACCATGCAATGTCCATGGATGTTATCGTAGTTCACCACGTGCACTAGTGGCACGTATTGACCATAATGTGTAGGAGTTTGATAATAGATATTGTAATTCTCAAGATGACTAAGAAATGCGCTAAGATGATCTTTCTCCTTATAAGTTAATTCTGCTTCATCACTCTAGTATTAGGTTCTATCTACCATCTTCCGTACATTTTTTGAAGAATGAAAATAAGCTGTCAATGCAAATAAGTTGTCAACTATTTTTAAATAAACAATATAAATTACTTAATAAATATGGTTGAGAAACTCACATAATGGTAGAACTGGAGGCGTCTGCACATCGACCCAGATGTCGATATTACCTTCAATTTCATCTTCCGGACGAATATCAAAGGTGATAAGCATATTAGGCTGAAATGCATAAGCCTGCATAGTGCTTGCCAACTTTTGCATTCAAAATAGCAATAGGTGTCTACATGGTACAATTTTACCGCAAAAGTAAAACCATACTCGGTCCTCAAGTGAACTATCTTTACCTCCAGATCTTTTTAGTATTGAAACCAATCTTATCCAAGACAGCAATTCTTGCATGGCAAGGGATACGCTAGTAGAACAGTAAAAGATTAAAATTAATTATAAGTTGAAGCAAAAGAGGCAGAAGTCATGCTTAATCACGAAAAAATACAAGTCATCCAGCATGAGGCTGAAGCGCCTACCATCAACTAGGAAAGTCTTTTCACACAGGCCGTGCTCATCTTCGCAGTATTCGCACATATCGAATTCACTTTCGTCGTCAGACATTTTCTATGTTCATAGTTGAAACATTTAAAATTGATCGAAGGAAACTGTGAGAAAACAGATCAACACAGAGATCACTATTACTCAATATGCAATGGGTTGACTTTAGGTCTGTTGAGTCTTTCCTTCCTAAACTCTCGTCTCACATATATGGTGGGCACTCCCTCTGATATTTCGACCGTCGGTGATGGTGGCTCCTCCATTCATCCCAGAGTGCATTACACCAAAATGTCTAGCACACTGGAACGAAGGAGAAGAGAACCCCACGACAACAGTCTGGATTCTTCCTCTTTCTCATATATATATATATATATGTGTGTGTGTGTGTGTGTGTGTGGTGGACACTCTCCCTCACTGAAAGACACACAAGGAGTCGAAACAGACCTAAAGTCATCCCGTTTCATATATCGTGCAATGACATAGAAAAAATTCCCTATGTTTTACCGGAATGACATGGAAATCACAAATACATTTATAATGAACTCGAATATAATATCACTAATACATCATACCGAATAATCCAGTTCAAGAATTACGGCACGCTTTGGATCTTAATTAATGCGTGTGTGACTTTCGGTCCGTCAAGGCTTTCCTTAAATAACTCTCATATCTCATGGTGTGTTGGTGCGCACTCTATCACATTCATACAGTGGTGTATATATGTTGGTGGACCCTCTCTCACACTAATAGGTCGACCGCCGATGATGGACACCTCCCCTCTTCTCTTCTTGCGCAATATATCGACGAGTATATCACAAAGAAGAGAAAAAAGAGGAGGCACCCCCCACAACAACAGTCGGGATTCCTCCATCAAGAACACACATGAAAGTCACACAAGGAGAAACGACGGAGCGAAAGTCACACACGCATTATACCGATAAAATAGCACTAATACATTAATATTTATAATGACCTCGAATATAATATCACTAATACATCATCCCGAATAATCCAGTTAATACATCATCAAATGTTAACTAATATATCTCGAATATTATCATATAAGATCACCAATACATATCGAATATCTTACAATCCAAAATGGAGACGGTGAACTCGGTTCACTAGAGGTCTCTGAGTCGCCGGCGGTGGACACCCAAAGATAAGGAACCATCACGGGATCATAACTCAAGTGAGATCCCTGAAGGATCTGACAGGTATTGTCAAACCGGGCGTCCAACACCGCCATGTAGCAACGGACGTGCTCGTCCTCCTCCCTGACACGACGACATACCACCTTCGCAGGTCCCGGCTACCTTCGCGCTGAAAGTGACCCGCGTGACCTCCAACACAGAAGGTCCAGGTCGACGACGATAGCTGCATTCCTCACCAACCTCCGAGCCAGGGAAGGTAGCACCTACCAGTGCCAGCCTGGCGGAGCCCATTCCCGGACATGGTGCCTATCAAGCAGGCTCTCGCGGACTACTCGACGACGAGGATGCGGGCCGGGCATCGTCGACAAATTCCCATGAGAACGTTTTCTTATCGTTTAATCACTAATTTTTCATAAACCCAAAATTTTTCTGTAATCTAACATACACATACTAATTTTTCCTAGGACTCCTAATAATTAAATAAAACATAAAACAACATACTAATATAACATAAACATTCATCATAAACACACTAATCTAACATAAACATTCATCATAAACATACTAATCTAACATAAATATTCATCATTAACATTTTTTGTAATCTAACATACACATACTAATCTAACATAAACATTCATCATATAAAAAAATCAACATATATTTAAAAAAAATTGCAACGAGCCAGGGCGGCGGCGGCTCACAGCGGGGGCGGCGACGGGGACAGGGCGGCGACCGTGGCGGGGCGGCGACGTGGGCGGCATGGGAGGCGACGTGGGCGGCGACGGGGACAACGACGGGGGAGACGACGGGGCCGGCGACGGGGAGGTCACGGGGACGGCGACGGTGGGCTCGGGGCGGCGACGAGGGCGAAGTGGCAATGAAAACTGCGTAATTTCCTAAGTGCTTCTTATATAGAAGAAGCATTGGTCCCGGTTGGTGGCACAAACCGGGACCAATAGCCCCCTTTAGTCCCGGTTGTTACCACCAACCCGGACCAAAGCCCTGTTTTTAGGAGCCCAAAGGGCGGGAAACAGGGACCTTTGGTCCCGGTTGGTGGCACCAACCGGGACTAAGGGCAGCATTGGTCCCGGTTTGTGCCACCAACCGGGACCAAAGCCATGTTTTCAGCAGCCCAAAGGGCGGGAAACAGGCCCTTTGGTCCCGGTTGGTGGCACCAACCGGGACGAAAGGGGGCACTAGTCCCGGTTGATGCCACCAACCGGGACCACTGGTCCCTTTTCGTCGGGCGACAAGGAAGGAGCAGATGTTTAGTCCCACCTCGTTAGTCGAGGGGAGACATCACTTGATTATAAGCCCCGATGCGCTTGACCTGTCAAGCTCCTCTCATAGTGAAAATAGATGCCCTTATACACGAAATTTGACCTAAATTCAAAATGCTAGTTAGGTGCCTAACTAGCACTTTGAATTTGGGTTGAATTTCAGTGTAAGTGCATCTATTTTCACTTTTGCTATTTTTTATGTTATTTCTTGATATTTTTCCTCCTATTTAATATTACTTTGTTTTAACATTATATTCAATTTGGTAGTTTTTAGGTTTTATATAATTTTAGTTTAAAAAATACTAGTGGTTTAGAATTTTAGTTATTGATTTTTTTGACCTAAATGACCCTGAAATTGACAAGCACTACAAATGAACTCTGAAAAAGTTGAAAGTTGGCATGGCATCGTCAGTTCACCCACATAGCATGTGCTAAAAAGTTGAGAGGGTTACGACAAAAGCAGGATGCACTTCGTGTACAAAACGGACAATCTGTTTCGAAGTATGGGGGTTTTAGATGGAAACTCATCGGTTACAAAAAGGCATTTGATTTTTCTTGAACTTATTTGAACTCCAGAGCTGTTGCATGTTCAAAATGTACTATTCAAAGCCACATCATCAATTTTCAACCCTTTCTGACTTCATTTGGTATTTTTCATGCATTTATTGATTTTTTTTGAGCTAAATCACCCTGAAATTGAGAAGCACTACAAATGAACTTTGAAAAGGTTGAAAGTTGGCATGGTATCATCATTTCACCGACATAGCATATGCTAAAAAGTTGAGAGGGTTACGGCAAAAGCAAGATGCACTTCGTGTACAAAACGAACAGTCTCTTTCGGAGTACCGGGGTTTCAGACGGAAACTCATCGGTTACAAAAAGGCATTTGATTTTCTTGAACTTATTTGAACTCCAGACTTTTTGCGTGTTCAAAATGCACCATTCAAAGCCACATCATCAATTTTCAACCCTTTCTGACTTCATTTGGTATTTTTCATGCAGTTATTGATTTTTTTGAGTTAAATGACCCTGAAATTGAGAAGCACTACAAATGAACTCTGAAGAAGTTGAAAGTTGGCATGGTATCATCATTTCACCCACATAGCATGTGCTAAAAAGTTGAGAGGGTTACGTGAAAAGCAGGATGCACTTCGTGTACAAAATGGACAGTCTCTTTCGAAGTATCGGGGTTTCGCACGGAAACTCATTGGTTATAAAAGGCATTTAATTTTCTTGAACTTATTTGAACTCTAGGCTTTTTGTGTGTTCAACATGCACCATTCAAAGCCATATCATCAATTATTAACCCTTTTTGACTTCATTTGATATTTTTCATGTAATTATTGATTTTTTTTGAGCTAAATGACCGTAAAATTGAGAAGCACTACAAATGAACTCTGAAAAGGTTGAAAGTTGGCATGGCATCATCAGTTCACCCACATAGCATGTGCTAAAAAGTTGAGAGGGTTACGGCAAAAGCAGGATGTACTTCGTGTACAAAACGGACAGTCTCTTTCGAAGTATGGGGTTTTAGATGGAAACTCATCGGTTACAAAAAGGCATTTGATTTTTCTTGAACTTATTTGAACTCCAGAACTGTTGCATGTTCAAAATGCACTATTCAAAGCCACATCATCAATTTTCAACCCTTTCTGACTTCATTTGGTATTTTTCATGTAGTTATTGATTTTTTTTTGTGTTAAATGACCCTGAAATTGAGAAGCACTACAAATGAACTCTGAAAAAGTTGAAAGTTGGCATGGTATCATCATTTCACCCACATAGTATGTGCTAGAAAGTTGAGAGGGTTACGGCAAAAGCAGGATGCACTTCGTGTACAAAACGGACAGTCTCTTTCGAAGTATCGAGGTTTCAGACGGAAACTCATCGGTTATAAAAGGCATTTCATTTTCTTGAACTTATTTGAACTCTAGGCTTTGTGTGTGTTCAAAATGCACCATTCAAAGCCACATCATCAATTTTCAACCCTTTCTGACTTCATTTGGTATTTTTCATGTAGTTATTGATTTTTTTTGAGCTAAATGACCCTGAAATTGAGAAGCACTACAAATGAACTCTGAAAAGGTTGAAAGTTGGCATGGTATCATCATTTCACCCACATAGCATATGCTAAAAAGTTGAGAGGGTTACGGTAAAAGCAGGATACACTTCGTGTACAAAACGGACAGTCTGTTTCGAAGTATCAGGGTTTCGGACGGAAACTCCTCGGTTACAAAAGGCATTTCATTTTCTTAAACTTATTTGAACGATGCGTCCGTCACCGTACATCCATTGTCGGTTCGTCTGCGTGCGTTATATAATAAAGTGTATTAAAATCCATTACAACATATCATGAATAGAGAAATGACCAAATTAATAGAAATTCATCATCACATTAAAGTCAAAGTACAATAATGGCCAAAATAAATACGTACAGTTCGTACATAATTGTCATTATTGAACAACATATAGCTCTTTAGAGCATCTAATTAAAACATACAGCGAAACTACGTAAAAAATTAAATGCAACAACAAATGCAATCATAACCGCTACTAAGGTATCAATTGATGCAACATCATAATGATACGAAGCCTTAGTATGAATGGCATATTTTCTAATTTTTCTAAGCTTCAAACACATTGCATCCATCTTGGTCTTGTGATAGTCGATGATATCGGCAACATGCAACTCCAATCTCATCTTGTTATCTTCAGTTCTTTTCAATTTTTCTTCAAATGATCGATTTAGTTTTTAGCTTCTGTTAACGTCTCGAGCAGAATTGCATAGTCGGTCGGAATTTCTGGTTCAACTACTTCCTATAGATAAAAACATCGGTAGCATAATTAATTGTCATAGACATTAGATATGTGAAATAGTTATAATAAAAGATAATATTCCACATCTGAATCATAGACTGGACGAGGGCCGACGTGGGCGGATACCATAACCATGGCACTATATAATAAAAAACAATAATAAAAGTAAGAAATCATACGAGTAAGTATATTTTCTTTTATTAAGAAGATAAGATCAAGAGGCTCACCACGCGCGGGCGATCGACGGCAGTTTCAGAACGGGGACGGGACAGGATGGACCGCCAAACCTAGACAAATCTTGACGAAAATGGAGTTTGGACAAGGAGCTTCGAGAGGAGAAAGCTTAAGTTTGGCTTGGGCATTTCATCAAACACCTCATGTGCATAGGAGGTGAGCTAGACCACCACAAATCTCTCCCCTCGCTGGCCTGAAAAACGGAGCAAAGTGGATTTCTAGCGAGGGGGTATATATAGGCATCTCATTGGTCTCGGTTCGTGGCTGGAACCGGGACTAAAGGACCCCCTATGGTCCCGGATCCAGCCACGAACCGGGACCAATGGTTGTGGGCCAGGAGCGAGGCACATTGGTTCCGGTTCGTGTCTGGAACCGGGACCAAAGGTTCTAGACGAACCGAGACCAATGCCCCACGTGGCCCGCCCGCCTCCCTGGCCTCACGAACTGGGACCGTTGCCCCCATTGGTCCCGGTTCATGACTGAACCGGGACTAATGGGCTGGTCCGGCCTGGACCAAAGCCCTGTTTTCTACTAGTGTAAGTGCATATTTTCACAATCATTCCATTGAATCATCCTATTATATCAGAGCGATGCTCCACTATTTATTTCAGAAAATTTATAACTCAAATAGTTACAAGCTTAGTGAGCTTTAGCAAGTTCTGTGGTAAGTTATGAAATACACAATTTCTATTGCTATTTTTTTGTTAAGTTTCTAAAGCTTAAGAAGGATTTAAGACACAGTTTCTCGTTATGAGGAAAAATATTCATATTAAATATATTGTTCACAACTGTTCATATCCCACATTAAGTATTCATGTAGTGATACAAAAAATATAAGAAAATAAAAATGAAACATGAAACATAAAACCTCTCCTACTGAAAAAGAACATTACGTTGTGTCGTTTGTCGGTCTTAAAGATGACTCGAGGATGTTTATTTCTTATTGAAGATATATTACAGATAAAGTAACCTTAATGGTAGGTGCTTATTTCATATATTGCAATGTTTCGGTCGTGGTTGTCTTTATTATGTACTCTACTAGATAATTAATAAGAATGGTTGTGTGCATCATAATGATGCAGAGGACGAGGTTTTAACCTCTTTTCAGAAAGAAAAATATGTTCTTCCTCATTGTCCCCTCCCTCTTTGTTTTGACTTTTTTTGCCCATCTCCGGTTTTTCTGTCATTTTGCCCTAAAAACGAATCAACTATCACACCTCTATTGACTTCCGAATAAAATTGATAAGGCAATAAATGCTTACCAAGTAAAATCTCTTTTTACACAGTCACACTAATTAATATAGGCAAATATAGGAAAATATTGGCAAAACACTACTAGAATTTTTTTCCCTAACACACTGCTATTATCTAGTATATTAAAATAAAATTAAAAAGTGGGTAGAAAATAAAAGAAAAAAAGAAAAAATATCAATAGAAAAAAAGATTCTTGTACCTCATTGGTCCGAGCCACCCTCGAGTGACTGAGTATAGCAGTCCTTATTTGCCACAATGGTAGACATGTAGAATTCTCATTCCTTTTTATTTCTAATGTTAGTAGTCAATTTCATTGAGAAATCTATGTTTTTTGAGAAATCTAGCCGAGCTTTATTAATTAATAGGCATGTTCATAAGCACAAAGACTGGATCATAAGGCACAGCCGACCGTACATGACAGTCTGAAACTAAATTACTAGCATGCGTAGCAAGATAATGTGCTTAAAAAATTGAAGTTTCTCCTTTCACGTATAACGGTGCACAACTGGTACTCATGCTGGTGCTCTCCAATTTCTTGGATGATAGAAGCATGGCGCTCACGTGAACCCTCACTGATTTCTTCCACCACATTCTTGCAATCTGAAGCGATATAGATTTTCTGAAAGAATGGATCATCAGCCAAAGCAAACGCATCACTGCAAAACAAGGCTTCAAGGGTAACTGGATATATAATGCCTTCCAGAACAATAGCCGACGTATTATGTATTGTCCATGCTCATCTCCACAAAACACAACAGCAGCTAAGTGTGGAGTTTTGGTGGACAGGTACATTGGTGGACTTTATTCAAATGATTGAATTTTTTTTTACAAGTTTCAAAAAATTATGTGAAAAATTATACATATTCGTGATGGATCTGTAAAATTTTGTTCAGAATTATTATTGTTTTTATTTATGATAGAAAATATACCGGAATCATCTTTTTTTTTATAATGGAATCATCTAAGGACCCTTCACGTGGAGCTGCCCTAATTCATCTTTAAAGAGGCAAACATGAGCTAGCGATTCAATTTGGTCCATTTTTTATTGCTATCTTTGTGCTTTTTTTTGGCCCATTTAGTTTGCAACCATTATAGATTTTATTATACTATTTTGGGCATTTGTAGTTACCTATGCCATTAGTTTTTGGACCGCATTGTTCGTTTCATCGAGGAAATATTAGTCAAAATATATTACTGCTAAAGAATAAAGTTAAAATCTATTCTACTTGTAATATGCAATGATATTTTTGTATTCTTTTGACATGTACACTATATTTTCCAAACTTCTGTTTTATTTATTGCACTCCAAAAATGTGCGACATGTGTACTTGTAATGTACAACATGTTTCATTAAATTATTTTTACATACATATGTTTCTAAATTCCTTCTACACATACGTTTGATATTCCATAAAAGAATGGTCGGTTATACTTTCTGTATACATTAGTTACATGTTTTAAAAATATGTAACACTTGCCTACTCGTAATGTATAACTGTTTTATGCTACAAAAAATAATATTTCTTACATTTTTTGTACCTTCGTTTGGTCGGCGGATTTCTTCTGAAATTTTTAGTTGCCTGATGATCTTTGTACTTTCTACAGACCAATGTATGGTTGGATCATTGATGAAAATAAAATAAATAATGTGTATTACCTATAAGTATACAATGATTGAACTTAGTGCACCCTTTCTAATGAGTAATGCATTTGACTATGTTCACACACCTCTATTCTATTCTTGACACCTTGATGTATGCTCTTGTTCCTATTTTTTTTCTCTCTTGAATAAAAGTGTTGTCATTTATGTCATTACCTTGAGTCTTCCTATTCAAGCGGAAAACTTATGATCAACCACTTCTTAAAGTACATAATCTTTTCAGAGAATTTTGTACCGCATGACACAACACTAGCTATCTTGTGGAGTACCCTGAGCTAATTATGCATGTCCATGAATTTTTTTTCACAAGAGGAATACATCTGATCTTTTTAAATACACACATCTTAGATATCTATTCCGTTATGATGTGCTTTTTTTAAGTCAACTACTCCTTCTGTCTAGGAGCATAGGGTATCTAAGGAGTTGCATTGCAACTTAGGTGAGTGTAAATTGGATGGAGAATACTAAACCAAAAATCAATGGCAATAGTAACTTCTATTTGGCCAGCTTGGAAACTTGGGAGGAGTCCAACCACTACTTTTGTTTTACCATGCCATTAATTCCTAAAAAGTAGGATATGCAAATTCTATTTAATGCTTCAACCAATGAAAATAGCAGCATGCAAAATGAAAATTAATTATCTGGGAATGAGGTCATTCCACGCATGATGACTTGTATATTTGGAATACTAAATTTTCATTAGATGCCTTATGCATAAGGACGGACGAAGGGAGTATCATTGGTAACAAGTCGGAATGTTACACCACATGTATATGTAATGTAATGATATCTCTTGCTCCCTCCATATAAAAACATATACTTCCTTCTTTCTGGTTTATAAGGCTTGCATGTATCTTTAGATTGACATATAGAAACAACATAATATAAGTTATATGTCATAAAATATATCATTAAAATCTTTGAACCATATACTTTCTAATGGTATAATTTTTAGACAATTCAACTCATCGTATGCTGGTCAAATTATAGATGTAGAGATATGAGCAAGTTTTATAAACCAGAAAGGAGGTAGTACATTTTAGAAACAATTCACACACACGGACGCGCGCATGCACGCTTGCACGCGCACACAAACTAAGAACAAGGATGTAAGTGGGGTTGTTTATGTTTCATGCATTGACTTATGGAACCAGCGGTCAATATGTATTGGTTTACTGCGCCTCAATTTTGCAAGACACGCCGTAATATGTGTTGAGTAAATAGGCAATTTTTTGAGTAGATTAATCCACGCAATAATCATTATCATGGCATTGACTAGATTACTGACATATTGATGATGAACCAAACTAGCATGTACTACACATATAGTTGAAACATCTATGAACACAAATAGTACTGCTAAGATTGAAATAAGTGGGAGCATGATAAATACGTTATACCCTCCAATAGGCCAGTTGGTCATAGCAGCAGCATTGGCAGCAGCAGCGTCCTCGAGTGCCTTCCTGTCGGCTTCGAGCTTCTCAGCGGCAACAGCACGATCGGCGTCGGTTAGGGACAAGATGGTGACGATGACGAAGATGTAGAGGAAGTAGACAGACGGAACCGAGCAGTCACGTAGTCGCTTCCCAAAAACCTAATCTCCCCTCCCCCGTACAGGATCCGGAGAGGCAGGGTTTCAGAGGCCCGCTCCCCCGTCGGCCGTGTGTGCGCTGAACGGGAAGGAGTCGCCGGCGGCAGTAGAAGCAAAAGAACTACGGGGGGTGCGCGTGGAGGCAAATGTGATTTGATTTTCGTTACGGCTATGGTTGGTCGAAGCCCTGCTTATGTAGGTGGTGTCTGGGTGGAGAGACGTGGGCTGCACCCACGTCCGAGTCGGTAGCCTACAATCCGACGTCTCAGATCATGGCGTTACGTATTCTCCGTTCCCGACTGGCAAAAATAAGCGCGTATGTATGAGCTCGGCTCGGCTCATTCCCACAGCCTGTGGCACGTACTGACGAGGCATGGCGTGGCGTGGCATGGCGTGGCGAGGTGGACGGCAGAGGAGGAATGCGCGAGGGCGTCTTATATTCTCATGCTCCAATAGCATGTAGAAGAGAGACCCTTATAAGGAGGTCCAACTCCTCCTTCACTAGCGGGGTGCGACTAAACTTCCCACCACCCCTTGTCATGCCACCTACATGGGCCCTTAGAGATTTTTATGAAATTGTCTTCTGGGCCTAAAGCCCATCTCCGATTTCAACAATCCCCCACCAGATCTCAAGGGCCCACTTTGTCCATTGTTTCAATTACTGTTTTGATATACTAGCATTTCAGTGAACACTTGTTAAGGCCGAGCTTCACCTAGAGAAAGTAGATACACTCCTTCACAACTGAACAATGGACTATGACTTGAATTGTTAGTTTGGCGTAAAGAAGTTTCAACACATGCCTTACTAGTACTAGGCTGCCGAAGGCTGACCCCTCGGGTGGAGCATATTAGTCACACTCCTGGCCTATTCATGAGTTGACTAGAGATCACCCCAATCACATAGATTGTGACCAGCAGCCGGGCTCATATATATAGGTGTGTTCCTCCAAAGATCATTGTGTAGGACAACATCTTGCTTACATATAAGCTTTAGAACACATTAAGACAATAGTCATCCTACCATACAGTATCCGAGAGTATTGCATCTCCAATGGAGTGGGTTAGTAAAGTTACTCTCCTCAGTTCACCACTAGGTTGTTTTCCTGGGTCCTACTTCACGGGATCTTCGATCACATAGGTTGGGTTACTACCATGGCATCTCATGTGGGTCTCCTTCCCATCTCCTTCGATGCACTATCTATCACAACACATGATAGCCCTTTAGTAAAGGGACCTTCCAGATTCTTAGCCGTTTGGATGTAATCCAACGCTATCACTCCGAAGATTCTTAAACGTCTTAGAGCTTTCAATCTCATTCTTATATGTTTGTTGGACTTGATGTTATGGTTTGAACTCTTCACTTTGACAATGAATGTCTGATTATCGCAGTTCATAAGGATGGCTGGAACTGACTTCTCAAGGACTGGCAAGTCCATCAAAAGATCTCGAAGAAATTCTGCTTCGACACGAGATGTGTCTAATGATGTTAATTCTGCTTCCATTGTCGATCTCGTTAAGTTCGTTTGCTTGCCAGACTTCCAGGAAATAGCACCACCTCCAAGGGTAGACATATACCCAGTAGTGGCCTTCATCTCATCAGCATCAGAGATCCAATTCGCATCACTATACCCTTCAAGTACTGACGGGTATACGATATAGTGAAGTATGTGTTTCATAGTACCTTTCAGATAGCGTATAACTCTTTCAACAACATGCCAATGAACATCACCCGGATTAGCAACAAACCGACTCATTCTACACACAGCAAACACGCTGTTAGGCCTTGTTACGCTAGATACATACATAAGCAAACCAATCATTTGAGAGTATCTTGGTCTTTAGTTGTGCCTATGAAGTTTTGAACCAGCACACTAGGATGATATGGTGTTTGAGAAACTTTGCATTCCGAATATCCAAAACAACTCGAAATCTTCACAACATAATGGGATTGCAGAAGTTTAATCCCACCCTCATCATCTCTTAATAGCTTGATGTTCGAGATAACATCAGCCACTCCAAGGTCCTTCATCTAAAAGTTCCGAGACACAAAAGAATTAAACTCCTCAATGACTTTGAGATTGGTTCCAAATATCAGTATGTCATTAACATACAAGCACAGTATAACTACTTTGCCCCACCATGGCGATAATATACACATTTGTCAGCTTCATTGACCACAAAGCCAACAGATGTCAGAGTTGTATTCAACTTCTCATGCCACTGCTTCGGTGCTTGTCTCAGGACATATAAATATTCCAACAACTTGCACACCTTTCCTTGCTAACCATCTGGCTGTTGCATCTTGATTTCCGCCTCTAGCTCTCCATTTAGGAAAGCTGTCTTGACATCCATTTGATGAACGAGAAGACCATGCGAGGCTGCCAATGAGAGTATTAATCGAATGGTGTTCATTCTGGCCATAGGTGAATAAGTATCAAAGAAATGTTCTTCTTTCTGGGCATAGCCCATGGCCACAAGCCTAGCCTTATACTTTTCAATTGTACCATCGGGCCTAAGCTTCTTTTTGAAAACCCACTCACATCCCAATTGTTTACAACCATAGGTACACATAGTAATTTACCATGTTCCAATAGCAAATGATGGAATCCATCTCGCTACGGACCGCTTCTTTCCATTAGTCAGCATCAGGAGATGCGTATATAGGCTTCTGAAATAGAAGTGGGATTATCTTCCACGAGGTACACAAGGAAGTCATCAGCAAAGGTCTTTGAAGTCCTTTGTCTCTTGCCCCTACCAAGGGTTTCCTCATCCTCCTCCTCAGGATTTTCATCATGTGTTTGGTCATAATATTCCATGGGAATGGCAGGCTCAGGAGTCTCCTCCTATTCCTGTCTAGAAGTGCTTTGCATATCTCTCATCGGGAATTATCCTCAAAGAATGTAGCATCCTTAGACTCCATAATTGTACCGACCTTCATATCAGGTACCTCATATTTCACTACTAGAAATCTATAGCCAACGATGTCCTTAGCGTAGCCCAAATTAACGTAGTCCACGGTCTTCGGTCCAAGCTTACGCTTTTTGGGATTGGAACATTGTTTTCGCCAAACAGCCCCAAGTACGTAAGTAGTAGAGCGTCGTCCTTCCCCTTGACCACTGATCATAGGGGGTGACCTCATTAGCTTTTGTCGGAACCTTATTCAGGACATGACACAAAGTCAATATAGCCTCCCCCACCATGCCTTGGATAAACCAGAAGTATCTAACATGGCGTTAACCAAATCAGTTAGAGTAGGATTTTTCCACTTGGCAACCCCATTTGACTGGGACGAATAGGAAGGCGTCCTCTCATGAATAATTTTGTGTTTTGCACAGAAAGAATCAAACACATTTGAGAAGTACTCTCCACCATGATTAGACCGGACTCGTTTAATTTTCTTTTAAAGTTGATTATCAACTTCTGCCTTATAGATTTTAAAGTAGTGTAGAGCCTCATCTTTAGTATTTAATAGATACACATAGCAATATCTAGTGGAATCATCTATCAATGTCACGAAGTATTTCTTTCCACCTTTAGTCAGCACACCATTCATCTCTCAGAGATCTAAATGTATGAGTTCTAATGGAGCCAAGTGTCTCTCCTCCACAGCCTTGTGAGGCTCGCGAGGTTGCTTTGTTTGCACACACGAATGGCACTTAGAACCTTTGGCTAAAGTGAAACTCGGATTAAATTTAGTATTGCTAGCCGCGACATAACACCGAAACTAATGTGACAAAGACGTGAATGACAAACTTTAGATTCATTAACACTTGAGTGATTATTGTTCACGACTTTATTTCAAAGATCTGAAAGGGAAAGAAGAAGCAGACCTCCGCATTCATAACCTTTTCCAATGAAAAGTCCATATTTCGTAACAACTACTTTATTAGACTCAAAGACCCAATTAAAACCCTCTCTGCGTAGAAGGGAGCCACTAACGAGATTCTTCTTGATGGCGGGGACATGTTGCACGTTCCTCAGCTGCACGATCCTTCCCGAAGTAAACTTCAGATCGAGCGCGCCAACACATGGAACAGAAGCACTGGCCCCATTCCCTGTCAATAGGGACCCTCAACATGTGACCTGATAGGAAGAGAACAATGAGATGTCAGCACACAGATGACCAACAAGTATAGTGGATCTATCTAATCCTTTCGGTAAGTAAGAGTGTCAAAACCAACGAGGAGCAGAAGGAAATGACAAGAGGTTTTTAGCAAGGTATTCTCTACAAGCAATGAAATAATCGGTAACAGATAGTTGTATGATAAGATAATTCGTAACGGGTAACAAGTAACGAGTGTAACAAAGGAGCAGCAAGGTGGCCCAATCCTTTTCGAAGCAAAGGAAAATCCTGGACAAACTCTTGTATAAAGAAAAACGCTCCCGAGGACACATGGGAATTACTATCAAGCTATTTTTCATCATGCTCATATGATTCGCGTTCGTTACTTTGATAGTTTAATATGTGGGTGGACCGGTGCTTGGGTGCTATCCTTACTTGGACAAGCCTGCCACTTATGATTAACCCCTCTCGCAAGCATCCGCAACTACGAAAGAAGACTTAAGATAAATCTAACCATGGCATGAAACATATGGTTCCAAATCAGCCCCTTACGAGGCAACTCATAAAATAGGGTTTAAGCTTTTTTCACTGATAATCCACAAGTATAGGGGATCACAACAGTTTTCGAGGGTAGAGTATTCAACCCAAATTTATTGATTCGACACAAGGGGAGCCAAAGAATATCCTCGAGTATTAGTAGTTGAGTTGGCAATTCAACCACACCTGAAAGACTTAGTATCTTCGGCAATGTTTTAGTAGCAAAGTAGTATGATAGTACCAGTCATAGGGGTAACAATAGCAGTAGTGATTTGTGTAGCAAGTGTGACAGCAGCAGTGGTAAAGTAATGTAGAAAAGACCAGTATTGGAAAAGCTCGTAGGCATTGGATCGGTGATGGATAATTATGTCAGATGGCATTCATCATGTAACAGTTAGAACATAGGGTGATATGCAACTAGCTCCAGTTCGTCAATGTAATGTAGGCATGTATTCCGTATATAGTCATACGTGCTTATGGAAAAGAACTTGCATGACATATTTTGTCCATCCCTCCCGTGGCAGCGGGGTCCTAATGGAAACTAAGGGATATTAAGGTCTCCTTTTAATAGAGAACTCGAACAAAGAATTAGCACATAGTGAATACATGGAATCCTAATACTATGGTCATCTCCGGGAGTGGTTTCGGCTATTGTCACTCCAGGGTTGCCGGGTCATAACACATAGTAGGTGACTACAACTTGCAAGATAGGATCAAAAACACACATATATTGGTGAAAACATAATAGGTTCAGATCTGAAATCATGGCACTCGGGCCCTAGTGACAAGCATTAAGCATAGCAAAGTAGTAGCAACATCAATCTTAGAACATAGTGGATACTAGGGATCAAACCCCATCAAAACTAACTCGATTACATGATAGATCTCATCCAACCCCTCACCGTCCAGCAAGCCTACGATGATATTACTCACGAACGATGGGGAGCATCATGAAATTGGCGATGGAGGATGTTTGATGATGACGATGGCCATTATTTCCTCTCTCCGGAGCATAGAACGGACTCTAGATCTGCCCTCCCGAGGAAGAACAGGTGGTGGCGGCGGCTCCGTATCGTTAAATGTGATGAACTCTTCTCTCCTCGTTTTTTCTCGACGAAAGAGGCTATATGGAGCTGGAGAGGAGGTCGGAGGGGCCACGTGGGCCCCATGAGCCTGCCTGGCGCGCCCTAGGGGGGGGGGGCTCCTGAGCTCGTGGCCCACTGGCAGCTCCTCTCCGGTTGATTCTTCTTCTGGTATTTTTTATATATTCCATAAAAAATCCTTGTAAGTTTTCAGGTCATTCCGAGAACTTTTATTTCTGCACAAAAACAACACCATGGAAATTCTGCTGAAAACAACGTTAGTCCGGGTTAATTTCATTCAAATCATACAAACTAGAGTCCAAAACAAGGGCAAAAGAGTTCGGAAAAGTAGATACATTGGAGACGTATCAACTCCCCCAAGCTTAAAGCCTTGCTTGTCCTCAAGCAATTCAGTTGATAAACTGAAAGAGACACAAGAAAAACTTTTACGAACTCTGTTTGATCTTGTTGTCGTAATTATTTCTAACTCATATTCAGATTTTCAGCAAGATCATAAGATAACCACATAAGCAATGACATTTAGGTCTCATGGTATACTCATATCAATGGCCTAATCAACTAGCAAGTAATAATAATAAGTCTCAAACGTCAACACTTCAATCAAAACAATCATGATACAATATGAATAGATGGTATCTCGCTAGCCCTTTCTGAGACCGCAAAACATAAATGCAGAGCACCTGCAAAGACCAAGGGCCGACTAGAAATTGTAATTCATGGCAAAGAAGATCCAGTCATAGTCATACTCAGGATCAATTAATAGCAAAGCATACAAATGACAGAGGTGCTCTCTAGCTGGTGCTTTTAATAAGAAGAGGATGACTCAACAGAAATGTAAATAGATAGGCCCTTCATAGAGGGAAGCATTGATTTGTAGAGATGCCAGAGCTCAAGCCTTTTTAAAACAGTGATAAATAATTTTGGGGTGGTATGCTTTCATCGTCAACGCGATGACCAAGAGTTTTCACCATCTTCCATCCTACACATATTATAGGCAGTTCCCAAACAAAATAGTAAAGTTTTGACTCCCCCACCACCGATCAATCACACTCCACGGCTAGCCGAATCCTCGGGTGCCGTCCATACCAACAACAATCTAGGGGGAGTTTTGTTTGCAATTATATTTTTATTTGATTTGAGCATGGAACTGGGCATTCCGATTACCATCCCCTTTCTCGTGAGTGATAGTGAATAAACACATATCAAGGATAACACGCCTAGCAAGGAAGATACTGACCGCCCCTTGTCAACACATGAGCGGTTTGGGCATACAAAACATATTATTATTTGAAGGGTTGGAGAGTGGCACTTCAAAATTCACTTGGAACGGCAGGCAGATACCGCATATAGGTAGATATGATGGACTCATATGGAACACCTTTGGGTTTAGGAAGTGGATGCACAAGCAGTATTCCCACTTAGTACAAGTGAAGGCTAGAAAGAGACTGGGAAGCGACCAACTAGAGAGCGACAACAGTCATCAACATGCATTGAAATTAACCAACATTGAGTGCAAGCATGAGTAGGATATAAGTCACCATGAACATGAATATGGTGGAGGCTATGTTGATTTTGTTTCAACTACATGCATGAACATGTGCCACGTCAAGCCACTTGAATCATTCAAACGAGGATACCATCCTATCATACTACATCACAATCATTTTAAAATTCATGTTGGCATCGAAGACAATCCATTATAAGCTCCTAGATAATTAAGCATGGCATAAGAAACTATGATCTCTAAGTTGTCATTGCAAACATGTTTCTCTCATAACAAGGCTGAATCAAGAACGATGAGCTACTCGTATTTACAAAAACAAAATAGGTCGAGTTCATACCAGCTTTTCGAGGCTCAATCACTTCATCATATATCGTCATTATTGCCTTTCACTTGCACCACCGAATGATGTGAATAATAATAAGAGTGTTCGTGCATGGGACTAAGCTGGAATCTGCAGGCAAACTCAGAGGAGAAGACAAAGTAATATGGCTCTTTGACGGATAAACAATAATGCATATGATAGCCACTAATCATTTTAATCATGGTCTTCTACCTTGACCCAAAGAAAAAGAAAAGTATTTACACGGGAAAGCTCCCAACAAGCAAAAGAAGAACGGGAAATGTTTTTGGGTTTTCTTTTCTTAGTTACTACTAAGCATGCAAGAATGTAAAGTTACAACTAATTTTGTTTTTGTTTTTCTCATTTTAATTTTTTTGGATTTTCTCATGTTAATCAAACACACAAGAAGAATGCGAGAAAAAGAAAATAAACTAGCATGGATGATATAATGAAAATGTGTGAACACCGACTATCAAAGTGAATGTGTGAACATGAATATAAAGTCGGTGAGAAACACGTACTCCCCCAAGCTCAATCTTTTGGACTAAGTTGGTCTACTCCCAAGGAGGAAAGTAACCAACTCCGGGGGTACTCCGAGCGATATACAAAATCATAATGTGGGTTGTACTAGGACACGACAGCTACCGCCTGAATAGCTGCCTCATAGAGGCAAGCGGCCTTCGCCTCCCTCTCATACTCCTTTGCCTCTTCTCTGGTTATGTAATATCTCTGTTTACTCTGAAAATCAAAGAAGGCAGGAGCAGGAAGGGTAATATGGAATGCACATTGTTGGTTAAATATTAACCGGTATAGGAGGGACTCATTGCTCCTCTCAAGGAATTGGAAGCGTTTCATAGCAGCACGATCAAGGAAAGCGCTGTGAAAAGGGGGATCTCCTGTCTGGGTGGGTATTTAAAGATAATTAGCTAGGCGAGTGGCATAGATCCCACCAAAGAAATCTCCTTCATTAGCATTGTTATTTAGTCTCCTAGGAATTATAGCTCCCATGTCAAAACTTCTATCACCTGTTACTGCACTCTTAAGTATACTGAGGTCAGGTGCACAGAGGTGGCTATGGTCATGCTTACCATTAATGCATCTACCTATGAAGAGGGAAAAATAATGTAAGGCAGGAAAATGAATGCTCCCCTTGGTAGCCTGCATAATATCTCTAGTTTCTCCAACAGTTATACTGGAAAGAAAATCTCTAACCGAGGACTTAGGAGGTTCATTGGGACTACCCCAATCAGGTATCTTGCATATTCTATTAAAATCCTCTAAATCCATAGTATACGATTTATCATAAAGATCAAACAGTATGGATGTGTCACGACCAACTAAAAATTTGAATCTACGAACAAAGGAGGCAGTGAGTATAGTATACTGTTCACATTTATTAGAGATGAATTCTTCGAGCCCGGCGTTGTGAATAAATGTATCAAACGCATCCTTGAAACCTGCATCAATCATGAATTCATCGGAAGGCCATTCACATGGTCGCACCGATGCGTCCCTCGGCTGATAAGGATCGGGCTCCCGAATCGCGGCACAGGGACCTCTCTTGCTTGAGGAGCCACCATGATAGTTCCTCCTAAACATTTTCCTTTTTCTGAAATAATTCTTAAATTTTTAGTGACTCAAAATAAAAGTGAACAAAACTTAACAAAACTCATAGCAACTATTGCTACAAGTGCCTAGAGACCATATCTTGCATCAAAACTACTTGGGACCAAATAAAATTAACATGCAAAGCTCAAGAACAAGGTCATCAAGGCAGCAATAAGATGCAATGAATAAAGCACTAGAACAAAAACTAATTGGACCAATGGAGGAGTCACATACCAAGGAACAATTCCCCAAAACAGTTTGGTGAATGGGGCTTTGCACAAGGAGATCCAAAAACGCAGCAAAATGAGCAAGAACACGGGTTTGAGCTGTGGGATGATTTTTTCTGCAGGAAGAAGAAGGAGATGGGTGCTGGATAAGTGGAGGGGGGCCTAGTGGGACCCACGAGCCTGCCAGGCGCGCCTAGGGGGGTGGCCATGCCTCCTGGGTTCGTGGCCCACTGGTGCATCCCCCTGACTAGTTATCTATCTAAAAAATTCTTAAATATTCCAGAAAAATCATACTCGAATTTCAGGGCATTTGAAGAACTTTTTTTTTCAGGTCATTTTTTATTGGACGGATAATGCATAAAACAGGAAAATAATGCTATATTTATTATTTTTCTACTAAATAACAGAAAGTAAAAGTCGGGAACAGAAGGTTGTGACTTCTAGATTCATCCATTTCATGGTCATCAAAAGAAATCCATCAATGAGGTTGATCAAGTCTCCTTGACAAACTTTTTTCGAATCTCATGAAACCGGAGAATCTTCGAAAAATCACTAAGTTACCTCAATGGGGATTTGCATATCCCCAACAATAAGTATATCATATCTCATCTTGACAGTAGGTATAGGACATTCAAGGCTTCCAATAATAATGGATGAAGATTTTTCAATAGAATTTACGCAATGAACCCGATATTGTTTCTTCGGAAAGTGCACCGTGTGCTCATTACCATTGACATGGAAAGTGACATTGCCTTTGTTGCAATCAAGAACAGCCCCGGCAGTGTTTAAAAATGGTCTTCCAAGGATGACTGCCATGGCATCAGCCTCAGGAATATCAAGAATAACAAAGTTTGTTAAGATAGTAACGTTCGCAACCACAACAAGCACATCCTCGCAAATGCTGATAGGTAAAGCAGTTGATTTGTCGGCCATTTGCAAAGAAATTTCAGTAGGTGTCAACTTATCCAATTCAAGTCTACGATATAAAGAGAGAGGCACAACACTAACACCGGCTCCAAGATCACATAAAGCAGTTCTAACATAATTTCCTTTAATGGAGCAAGGTATGATGGGTACTCTAAGATCACCTAGTTTCTTAGGAGTCCCACCCTCAAAAGTGTAATTAGCAAGCATGGTGGAAATCTCAACATCAGGTATCTTTCTTTTATTAGTCACAATATCTTTCATGTATTTAGCATAAGGAGACATTTTAAGCATATCAGTCAAACGCATTTGCAAGAAGATAGGTCTAATCATTTCAGCAAAGCGCTCAAAATCCTCATCATCCTTTTTCTTGGAGGGCTTAGGAGGAAAGGGCATGGGTTTCTGAACCCATGGTTCTCTTTCTTTACCATGCTTCCTAGCAAGAAAATCACTCTTATCAAATCTTTTATTCTTAGGTTGTGGGTTATCAAGGTCAATAGAAGGTTCAATCTCCACATCATTATCATTGCTAGGTTGAACATCAACATGAACATCATTATCAATATTATCACTAGGCTCATGTTCATTACCATATTGTGTCTCAGCATCAGAAATAGATATATCATTTTGATTGTCAGGTGTAACAGAAACAGGTTTACTAGCATGCAAGTTCCTATCATCTTTCTTTTTCTTCCTATTACCAGGATGACTAGGTGCATCCGTATTAATCCCTTGAGAATATTGCTCAATTCTCTTAGGATGGTCCTCAGGATATAAAGGTTCCTGAGCCATTCTACCACCTCTAGTAACAACTTTAACAGAATTATCATTCAATTCATTAAGCAAGTCATTTTGAGCCTTAAGTACTTGCTCTACTTGAGTAGTGACCATAGAAGCATGTTTACCAATAAGCTTAAGTTCATTAACATTTCTATCCACACAAGCACGTATATGATCAATCATACAAGCATTTTGTTCCAGTTGTCTACTAACATAATCATTAAAACTTTGTTGTTTGGCAACAAAGTTATCAAATTCATCTAAGCATAAGCTAGCAGGTTTATCATAAGGAATATCACTCTCATTGAATCTACGAAGAGAATTTACCTCTACTACCTATGTTGGGTTATCAAGACCATGTATCCCTTCAATAGGTGGTAGATTCTTAACATCTTCAGATTTAATACCTTTCTCTCGCATAGATTTTGTTGCTTCTTGCATATCTTCAGGACTGAGGAATAGAATACATCTTTTCTTCGGAGTTGGCTTCGGAGGTGGTTCGGGAATAGTCCAAGCATTATCATTGCTCAATATATTATTCAATAGAATTTCATCTTGTTCCACAGTTCATTCCCTGAAAACACAGCCAACACAACTATCTAGGTGGTCCCTAGAAGCATTGGTTAGTCCATTATAAAATATATCAAGTATTTCATTTTTCTTAAGAGAGTGATCAGGCAAAGCATTAAGTAACTGTACAAGCCTCCCCAAGCTTGTGGGAGACTCTCTTCTCAATTTGCACAAAGTTATATATAACCTGCAAGGCAGCTGGTTTCTTATGGGCAAGAAAATATTTCTCAAAAAAGTAGTATATCATATCCTGGGGACTACGCACACAACCAGGAGCAAGAGAAGTAAACCAAGTTTTAGCATCACCCTTTAGTGAGAATGGAAACAACTTAAGGATATAGTAATGGCGAATTTTTTCCTCATTGGTGAATAGGGTGGCAATATCGTTCAGTTTAGTAAGATGTGCTACAACAGTTTCAGATTCATAACCATGAAAAGGATCAGATTCAACCAAGGTGATTAACTCAGGATCGACAGAAAACTCATAATCCTTATCAGTAACAAAGATAGGTGAAGTAGCAAACTTAGGATCATATTTCATTCTAGCATTCAGAGATTTTTCTTTCCACTTGCGTAACAAATTCTCAAGATCATAGCTATCCTTACAAGCAAGAAAGTATCCATCTACCTCTCCTTCCATAACTTAACCCTGAGGTATAGTAGGCAATTCATATCTAGGAGGGCTAGATCTAACAGGTGTAACAGTAGGTTCCATTTCAATAATTTCATCAGTTTCGGAAGTATTGTTTGATTCTGTAGTAACTCTAGCAATTTGTGCATCAAGAAATTCACCAAGTGGCATATCCTTATAAAGCAAAGCATCATCATAATTATCATGTATAGCAGAAGTAGCATCATCAAGCACAGGCGACATATCAGAATTAATAGCAGGTGGCAGTGTCGCAAATTTACTCATAACAGAAGGTGAATCAAGTGCAGAGCTAGATGGCAGTTCCTTACCTGTCCTCATAGTTGAGGGCAAAACTTTTTGGATCTCGCAAATTCTTCATAGTGATCAACAGATATACATCCCAAGTTACTCATAGAATAGAGCTATGCTCCCCGGCAACAGCGCCAGAAAAAGGTCTTGATAACCCACAAGTATAGGGGTTCGCAACAGTTTTTGAGGTAGAGTCTTCAACCCAAATTTATTGATTCGACACAAGGGGAGCCAAAGAATATCCTCGAGTATTAGCAGTTGAGTTGTCAATTCAACCACACTTGAAAGACTTAGTATCTGCAGCAAAGTTTTAGTTGCAAAGTAGTATGATAGTAACATTAATAGTGGTAACAGTAGCAGTAGTGATTTGTGTAGCAAGTGTGACAGCAGCAGCGGTAAAGTAACGTAGCAAAGACCAGTATAGGAAAAGCTCATAGGCATTGGATCGGTGATGGATAATTATGTCGGATGGCATTCATCATGTAACAGTTATAATATAGGGTGATATGCAACTAGCTCCAGTTCGTCAATGTAATGTAGGCATGTATTCCGTATATAGTCATACGTGCTTAAGGAAAAGAACTTGCATGACATCTTTTGTCCATCCCTCCCGTGGCAGCGGGGTCCTAATGGAAACTAAGGGATATTAAGGTCTCCTTTTAATAGAGAACCGGAACAAAGCATTAGCACATAGTGAATACATGGAATCCTCATACTATGGTCATCTCCGGGAGTGGTTCCGGCTATTGTCACTACGGGGTTGCCGGGTCATAACACATAGTATGTGACTACAACTTGCAAGATAGGATCAAGAACACACAGATATTGATGAAAACATAATAGGTTCAGATCTGAAATCATGGCACTCGGGCCCTAGTGACAAGCATTAAGCATAGCAAAGTAGTAGCAACATCAATCTTCGAACATAGTGGATACTAGGGATCAAACCCCATCAAAACTAACTCGATTACATGATAGATCTCGTCCAACCCCTCACCGTCTAGCAAGGCTACAATGAGATTACTCATGAACGATGGGGAGCATCATGAAATTGGCGATGGAGGATGGTTTATGATGATGATGGCTTCGATTTCCTGTCTCTGGAGCCCAGAACGGACTCCAAATTTGCCCTCCCGAGGAAGAACAGTTGGTGGCGGCGGCTCCGTATCGTAAAACGTGATGAAATCTTCTCTCCTCATTTTTCTCAACGAAATAGGCTATATGGAGCTGGAGAGGAGGTCGGAGGGGCTACGTGGGCCCCACGAGCCTGCCAGGCGTGCCCTAGGGGGGCCGCGGATCCTGGGCTCATGGCCCACTGGCAGCTCCTCTCCGGTTGATTATTCTTCTGGTATTTTTGATATATTCCATAAGAAATCCTCGTAAGTTTTCAGGTCATTCCGAGAACTTTTATTTATGCACAAAAACAACACCATGGCAGTTGTGCTGAAAACAACATCAGTCCGGGTCAGTTTCATTCAAATCATGCAAATTAGAGTCCAAAACAAGGGCAAAAGAGTTCGGAAAAGTAGATACGTTGCAGACGTATCAGTCACTCTAGCAACCCATCATCTACGTATTACTTCCCAATGCCTTCCCATAGGACCAAACAATGGTGAAGTGTAATGTAGTCGACGTTCACATAAGACCACTTGAGGAAAGACAACGTACATCTCGTCAAAATATCGAACGAATACCAAACTCCCATGATTACTTATAACAAGACTTCTCCCATGTCCCGAGGAACAAATGTAACTACTCACAAAGCATGTTCATGTTCATAATCAGAGGATTATTAATTTTAATTAGGGATCTGAACATACGATCTTCCTCCGAATAAACCAACCAGCATCAACTACAGTGAGTAATCAACACTAATAGCAACCCACAGCAACCAATCTGAGGTTTTGAGACAAAGATTGGATACAAGAGATGAACTAGGGTTTGGAGAGGAGATGGTGATAGTTAACATGTTGATGGATATTGACCCCCTCTTGATGAAAGGATCGTTGGTGATGACGATGGCTTCGATTTCCCCCTCCGGAAGGGAAGTTTCCTTGGCAAAACAACTTTGCCGTAGCCCTAGATTGCTTCTGCTTAGGTTCCGCCTCGAGACGGCGGCGCTTCGTCCCGAAAGCTCTGCCTTGTTTTTCCAGGTCAAAACACATCATATAGCAAAAGATGGGGTCTGGAGGTCTGCCTAGTGACCCACAAGCCACAGGGGCACGCCGAGGGGGTAGGGTGCCCACCCCAAGCTACTGACTGCCTGGTGGGTCCCCTCTAATATCTTATTTGCCAAATATTTTATATATATTCCAAAACAATTCTCCATAGATTTTCAGGACTTTTAGAGTTGTATAGAATAGGTCTATCATATTTGCTCCTTTTCCAGCCTAGAATTCCAACTGCCAGCATTCTCCCCCTTCATGTAAACCTTGTAAAATAAGAAAGAAATAGCATAAGTATTGTACCATATTGTGTAATAACATCCCATAATGCAATAAATATCAATATTAAAGCATGATGCAAAATGGACGTATCAACCCCCCCCCCCAAGCTTAGACCTCGCTTGTCCACAAGCGAAAACCGACATCGATAATCATATCCACATGTTTAGAAATAGAGGTGTCGATAAAATAAAATACGGACATGAATGCATCATGATCATCTTTAGAACAACAACATATATTTATATAAAATTTATTATGCTAAAGTGACAATTTGTTCACAAGGTAAAGTATGAATAAGAAACTTTACTGAAAACTAACAAACTATGATCTCAGTCACAGAAGCAATTGCAGTTTGTCATACGGAAAGAGTCAATATAAGAACTTTTCAACAAGTTCACATACTCAACTATCATTTAGTTTTTACATTTTCTAACACTCATGCGATACTTATGAGATCAAAGTTTCAATCTGACACAAAGAAAGATAGGGGCTTACAGTTTCACCTCCTAACTATTTACCTCAATGGTGATGTTAACAATAATAATTTATGATAACCTACATCCGAGTGGATATATGTGTCTAGATCATTCCCCAACACATGACGCTTGCCAAGAGAAAAATATGATAAAAAGTAAGTGGTGAAGATCACCAAGACTCTTGCACAAAAGTAATTACTAGAAAGTAAAAGTAAAACATAGGCCCTTCGCAGAGGGAACAAGAGGTTGTCATGCTCTTTTATGGTTGGATGCATAATATCTTAATGCAAAAGAATGTCAATTTATATTTCCGCTTTTGATAAAGAACATTATTATGCAGTCCATCGCTTTTATTTCTTCCATATCACAAGTTCGTATATAGTTTGTTTTCCTGACACTAATAGATCATACATATTTAGAGAGCAATTTTCATTGCTTGCACCGATGACAACTTACTTTAAGGATCTTACTCAATCCATAGGTAGGTATGGTGGACTCTCATGGCAAAACTGGTTTAAGGGTATTTGGATGCACAAGTTGTATCTCTACTTGGTGCCGAAGTTTTGGCTAGTACGGGGTGGAACCAAGAGTCACATGTTAGAGGATCCATGACAATATAACTTGTATTCGGAAATAAGCAAACATTACTCATTATGTTGTCTTCCTTGTGCGACATCAACTTTTTAGCATATAATAGTTTGACGAGTGCTCATAATCACAAAAGATGTCCAAGATAGTATATTTATATGTGAGACCTATCTCTCTCTCTATTACTTCCTATTAATTGCAACAATAACCAAAACTAGGTTTGTCAACTAACAACAAGTTTCATGCGACATACTTCCTATATGTGAAGTCATCACTACCCATAAGATCATTATATAATTTTTTAATTCTTTAACTCTTTATTTCCCATAAGAAAGCAAAGCCCTCAATTCAAACTAATCTTTATTATATAAATCTCAAACTCGATTACATAGAGGGAACACAAGGCAAAACTCAAGGCTAGATCATACTAAATTTTTTTATTCTACTAGATAAAGATGTACCAAAAGTATTGAACTAAGCAAAACGATAAAGATAAAGGTTTGATGATGATACGATACCGGGACACCTCCCCCAAGCTTGTAACAAGCCAGGGGGAGTGCCCATACCCATGTGTTTAGCTGTCTTTCTTCGGAGGTGGTGATGATGGAGTTGTTGATGATCCTGGAGGTTTATCCTACGAATTCCAAGACATAGGTTCACCATCGTCAAAGGATGCTTGAGTCTCCGGGATCCTAAAATCTATAGCCAAACTCATCCTCTTAAATCTGTATGCATACTCATAGTTCTGGCTTTGCAGGTCATAGATCTAGGCTTGGAGTTGCTCGATTTTCTCATGAAGCTTGAAGATGTCCTCCCAGATGTCCTTGGCGTCCAGCTTGTGATTATGTGTGAACTCGGCAATCATCATGTGATTGGCATTCAGTCCGCGTTCCACCATCCCTTGGCACTTCAAAAATTGCTTCTCCATTGCTTAGAGCCCTATCTCTACGCTTCCGGTCTTCTTTGGCCCTTAAACATCGCAGATGTGCAGCACCCCCTCACTCATCTCAATGGTTTGAGGGGGTTGCAGCTCCCCCGCGAGCTAAGGGCTGATGACCCTCTCGAAAAACTTGTCCTTGGGTGCGCTTGGAGATGTCATGGCTATCTAGACCTGTCAAAAAAATAACTCAAAACAAGAACAAAGGGTTTTTCCATGCTACAATGGTTAAAACCATTGGGAGATTATATAATAGTTTTTTACCGACCAACAGGAGTATTCTACAAGGGAGTCCGGAGGGCACACGAGGTGGCCCCAAGCCATAGGGACGCGCCTAGGGGGGTAGGGCGCGCCCTAACGGCTTGTCGCCTCCTCGTGTACTATTCAGACTACTTTAAATTTTCCTAATTTTTTAAATATTCCAAAATAGAGAAAAAATGTTATTGGAAAAGTTTTGTAGTCGGTTTACTTATCGTACCACATACCTACTCCTTTTCGGAGTCTGAAACGTTCTGGTAGACATCCCTTATGTACTCCTCCGATGTTATGGTATTAATAATATTGGTTTCTACAATTACGGGAGTACCTGAGATATAATGTTCGATTCTCTGCTCGTTTACCACCTTAGGATTTGTGCCTTTGGCGTTGTTGATCTTGAGGGCACCGGAACGATATAGTTCCTCGATAATGTAAGGCCCTTCCCATTTAGAGAGAAGCTTTCCTTCGAAAATCTCAAACGAGAATTGTATAGCAAGACATGGTCGCCTACATTGAATTCATGCTTTTGTATCCTTTTATCATACCATCTTTTAACTTTTTATGTAAACAACTTGGCATTTTCATAGGCATGGGTTCTCCATTCATCAAGTTAGCTAATGTCAAATAACCTCTTCTCACCAGCCAGTGTGAAATCATAGTTGAGCTCCTTAATTGCCCAATAAGCTTTATGTTCTACTTCAAGAGGTAAGTGACATGCTTTCCCATAAACCATTTTATTTGGAGACATACCCATAAGGTTTTTATATGCAGTTCTATAAGCCCATAATGCATCGTCAAGTTTCCTAGACCAATTCTTCCTAGATCTGTTAACAATAGTTTGCATGATCTATTTAATTTATCTATTTCTCAATTCTACTTGACCACTAGATTGAGGATGATACAGAGATGCAATTCTATGGTGGACATCATACTTAGCAAGCAATTTACGGAAAGCGCCATGAATAAAGTGTGAGACACCATCAGTCATTAAGTGTCTAGGGACTCCAAACCTTGGGAAACTAACTTATTTAAGCATTTTAATAGAAGTGTTATGATGAACACCACTAGTTGTAATGGCTTCTACCCACTTAGTAACATAATCAATAGCAACCAAAATATGTGTATACCCATTGGAGGAACGAAAAGGTCCAATGTAATCAAAGCCCCAAACATCAAATGGTTGAATAACAAGTGAAGAGAGGCATTTCTCGACGTCTACTAATTTTACCAATCAGTGAAACTCATCACAAGACAAGACATACTTACGAGCATCCTTGAAGAGAGTAAGCCAATAAAAACCAGACTATAGTACCTTGTGTGCAGTTCTATCTCCAGCATGGTGTCCTCCGTAGGCCTCGGAGTGACACTTACGTAGGATATGTTCCTGTTCATACTCAGGTACACAACGTCTAATAACACCATCTAATCCCTCTTTATAGATGTGTGTGTCATCCCAAAAGTAATGTCTTAAATCATAGAAGAACTTTTTTTGCTGGTATGTGAAACTAGGTGGTGTAAATTTAGTAACAATGTAATTAGCATAATCAGCATACCATGGAGAATTACGAGAAGCATTTATGACAGCAAATTGTTCATGAGGAAAGCTATCACCAATAGGTAGTGGGTCATCAAAAACATTTTCTAACCTAGACAAGTTGTCTGCTACGGGGTACTCAGGTCCCTTTATATCAATAATATGCAAGTCAAATTCTTTTAGCAAGAGAACCCATTTAATAAGTCTAGGTTTAGCATCTTTATTTTCCATAAGATACTTAATGGCAGCATCATCAGTATGAAAAGTTACTTTGGAATCAACAATATAAGATCTGAACTTATCACAAGCAAGCACAACTGCTAAAAATTCCATTTTAGTGGTAGCATAGTTTCTTTGAACACCGTCTAGAGTTTTACTAGCATACTGGATAACATTTAGTTTCTTATCAACTCTGTGTCCTAGAACAACACCAACAACCTAAACACTAGCATAACACATAATTTCAAAGGGTAGGTTCCAATCACGTGGTTGAACAACAGGTGCAGAAGTCAAGGCTTTCTTAAGGATTTCAAATGCTTCGACACAATCATCATAAAAAAAAGGAACATCCTTTTGCAACAGATTAGTGAGAGGCCGAGAAATTTAAGATCATTCTTTACTAAATCTCCTATAGAAACCAGCATGACCAGGGAAACTTCTTATACCTTTATATCCGTGGGCCACGACATTTTTTCAATAGCATCAACTTTATTTTTATCCATCTCAATACCTATTTCGTAGATATTGTGCCCCAAGACAATACCTTCCTTAACCATAAAGTGGCACTTTCCCAATTCAAGACAAGATTAGTTTATTCACATCTCTGCAAAACTCGATCATGGTTGCTTAAGCAATCATCAATTGAAGTTCCATAAACGGAGAAATCATCCATGAAAACCTCAACAATCTTCTCAAAGAAGTCAGAGAATATAGCAGTCATACATATTTGAAAGGTAGCAGTGCATTGCATAAACAAAAAGGCATACGTCTATAGACAAAGGTACCGAAAGGGAAAGTAAAACTAGTTTTTTCTTGATCCGCTTTTGACACAAGTATGTGAGAGAAACGAGAATAACCATCTAGAAAGCCGAAATGTGCATGTTTGGATAATCTTTCTAGAATTTGATCAATCAAAGGTAAATGGTAATGGTCCTTCCTAGTAGCTTTATTTAATTTTCTAAAATCGATTAACATTCCATAACATGTAACAATTCTTTGTGGAATCAGTTCATTCTTATAATTGGGAACAACAATAATACCTCCCTTGTTAGGGACACAATAAACATGACTTACCCATCTACTATCAGCAATATGATAAATTATACCTGCTTCCAGAAGCTTTGGTATTTCATTTCTTACCACTTCTTTCATTTTAGGATTTAACCTTCATTGGTGATCAACAACTGGTTTAGCATAAGGCTCCATATTAATTTTATGCTGACATAAAGTTGGACTAATGCCCTTAAAATCATCAAGAGTATATCCAATAGCGACATTGTGCTTCCTCAAAGTTTTCAATAATCTCCTTTCTTCATGCTCTGAAAGGTTAGCACTAATAATAACATGATATATCTTCTTTTCATCAAGATAGACATATTTTAGAGTATCACGTAATTGTTTGACCTCAAACATGGGGTCACCCTTGGCTGGAGGAGGGTCCCCAAGAATCTCAACATGCAAGTTGTTTTTCAAAATAGGATGCTCATCAAAGAAAATATTATCTATTTGATTCATTTAAATTACACTAGTGTTGAATCGGCCTATAGTACCAGTTCATAAGGGCCACAACCTTTAGTCCCGGTTCAACACGACCCCGCACCAAAGGCCCACCACGTGGCACCTGCCGGTGCCGTGGGCTGGGGGACCTTTAGTCCCGGTTGGTAACACCAACCGGGACTAAAAGTATTTAATTCTTTTAATTTTGGTTTAATTTTCCTTTTAATCCTTTAGGGGTTTACAAATTAATTATGGTTATTTTTCCTTTTAATTTTGTGTTTCCCATTTAATTATTTTTTATTTCAAACATATATTACGCTACTACATATTGTCCATGTTGTGCATATATATATATAAATAAAGTTCCTCATAGAACTGATTATATATATATCATCGAATTTCTTGTACGACGACCATTCACATAAATATATATATATATATACAATTTCTCCTACAATTTGCAGATCATTACATATGCAGACATTACTTCTTGATCTTGTAATGATATTCTCCTTTAGGATCTATGACCTGGTCGACTAGAAATCCAGCTATTTCCTCTTGAATTGCTCGTACGCAAGCCGTTGGTAGGAGCTCGCCCCACGTCTCCATCGGCTATAAGAAGGAGATCAATCTGAATATATTAGTTATGTGTATATATATTAGCTAGATCATGATAAAAACCTATGAATAGTGTTCTGGCAAACGTACCCAAAGATTTCTTTCGTTTCCGCTCCTTTCAGACGTGATCATGCGAATGTTCTCGCAAAAGTAGTATGTGCATAATCTATTTCCCTACTCCTGACTCATGCACTTTACGAGAATAAAATTCAATCAGGTAATAATTAATCAAGCATGATAATGGTATTGGAACTAGAATTAAAGAGATGCACGGATGTAGCTAGCTAGAACTACTTAATTACGTTGGGTTGCACCCATGTCAGCTTTTGTGCCCAGTCGCCTTAGACCTGTTTGATGAACTTGGCCCAAGCCCTACCCACCGGCAAAGAAAATGAATAAAGGAGTTATTAACTACTTGATATCAGGAAATGAAGTAAAGAGGCCGACATAGTGCGATAATGATTGAAACTACCTGTCGACCATCCACCTCACGGTTGCGTATTCGGATGGTTCCTTATATAGTGAGTCTAGTACTTCAACTTTTTCCTTATCAACTTCAATGGTTAACAAGATCCAGTGGTAACTACATGCGCACACATTTTTTATAATTATGCGGGCATGTGCATAACTCATCAACTACACTTATTAACATCTAGTAAGCAAAAAATAGAATTCGTAGTACAAGATATAGTAACACTCACCCAAACTTGTAAGGAAGTAGTATTTCTGGTTGGGTGTTTAGATGCTTCAAAAACTCTAGCAGGAATCTCTCCGTGTCTTTTCTCGAATATTCAGTTTCACATATCTTTTGATTAACCGTATTTGGGTCAATGAACCCAATGGCATAGCGTCCAGTTTTTTCACTTCATACATCTTCATTCTGCATAATACTACAGAAAACAATATAGTGAGGATAATTACAGGTAATGAACAAGAGGACAACTAGATAGAGACTTAAATTACAGAAAGAAATCACTTACAGACAATAGCAACTGACTAAAGATTTGTCGAGTGCGTCTTGATTTAATAACTGAAACAACTCTGAATAATGAATTCACAAATCTTTTTTATGGAAGTAATGCTTCTTCTTGACTCTCACCATGAGGGACTCTTGATTGGTATTTGTTATTTCTTGCATGTACCAACTATGCAAATTGTATAATCTCATTGGTACAAGCTTGACATCTTCAGGCTTGACCAGAGGTTTGCATCGAGTATATTGATATTTTAGTACCTCCTTTTTAAGCCCGGGGTTTTCTTCAAGGCCTAGGAGTTGTTCAACAATGACATCGGCCTCTTTACCCTGCCTTCTAAGATCGTCGGTTACTACCAGCCGATCGGCGGTACTCACAGCTGTTTGTACAATGAGCGGGGAGATCGATTGCACTTCATGTTCTCCCAACTGGGGAATAGTTTTCCCGCTTATTTGCCAACTCCTTGGCTCGAGCTCGAGCTCGACTCATTTTTTCTTGCAAGATATGACTTCTTGATAGACCGCACATAGTCGCAGTCCTTTTGATTGACAGTTGCTACTTCTCGAGCATGCATTGGTTTCCGTGAAGAGGAATGGGTGATGCAACAAAGTACATAAGTATTTCCCTTAGTTGTTGAGAATCTAGGTAGCAATCCAGTAGGAGATACAAGCAAGTCCCCAATAGGTGTACCTGCACAAAGAATCAAACTCTTGCACCCAACACTATAAAGGGGTTGTCAATCCCTTTAAGGCTACTTGCAAGGATGAGATCTGATAGAGATAGATTGCTTAAACGGAAAGTAAAACAATAAGTAAAAGTAATGCAGCAAAGTATTTTTGGTATTTTTTTTTTTAGATCTCAAAGTATAAGATGGAAAATAGACCCGGGGGCCATAGGTTTCACTAGAGGCTTCTCTCATGATAGCAAGTATTACGGTGGGTGTTGGGGATATAACCCCATGGTGAGACCCGCCCAGGTGGGGCCGGGTCATACCTGGAGGCTCATGGTCCGGACCAAGGATGGGACTTGAGACATAAGCCTAGACATATGGCGGCTTACCAATATGGGCCAAAAGCGAGGCCCAGACAAGGAAGGCATGAAGACCCGGGCGGATAAGCCACTCGGAGACGGCTTGCTCAATAAGGAAAGATGATATAGAGATAGGGTCGGCCACGTTGTAAGAGTCGGTATGAGACTTGTGTAACCCGTGGTCTTGACATCCTTTATAAGGGCGAGACCCGGGGCGACTTAGAAAGAAACCAACTAATCGAGAACCAGGTCAAGCGAATCCACTCCATTGTAATCGATACTCCAATCAATACAACACAAGTAGGACATAGGCTTTTACCTCTTCTTGAGGGGACAAAACTGGGTAAACTCGTTTCCTTCGTCCCAACCAAACCCTTTCAGTCTATCACCTTAGCGATGGCCTCGAATCTAAGTCCTCGGACATCTGTCGTGACAAAACCATTGGCGCCCACTATGGGGCTAGCGCTCAGTGGTGTTGAGTTCTCAAAGGGCTATCTTCCAGGGATCAAGGCATACGTGATTGGAAGGATGAACAAAAGTCGCCGCGTCCGGCTCTACATCGACGATGCCGGCTAGGGTCCTAAGGCCGACTCTGTGGAGTACGGGTTCTGGGTTCCCTTTGGCGGAATCCACGTCTTCATCGGCAAAGTTGGTGGGTCTACGCCCGGGACGGATGTCTGCACCGACATCGTCGAGCCAGCTCGGCGTGCCCAACCCGCCCGACATGTGCAACCCGCCCATGTTGACCCGGACAGGAAGCATATATTCGTTGGCTTCACTCAAGGTATGGATCTTGAGGCTTCTATGTCACAGGAGACTCTAATCTTCTCAGAGGATGGATCTTCAAGCGGAGAGGCGAAATCAATCTACTAACTTCACGACGGCAGGCTCAGGGGATACGACGAGCTTTACCCCGAGTCGGAGCGGTGTGAGCCGGACGATCATGGGTTGCCGACTCATGCAGTCATGTTCATGGCAGGAACAGAGCCGGGCCCAAGAAATGCAGCCACCAGGGCGGCAGAGACGGGGGCTGACCCACTGTCGGCTCAGGTTCTTTTGGATCTAATGAACGTGCTTACAACCCTGATGGTGATTGAAGTCACGCGTGAGAATCAAGCCGCCCGGAACCTGGCGATCACAAGACTAAAAGACCAGATGGCAGAAGTCCAACAAGGGATCGGCGAGTTAAAGGCTCAGATGGACGCGCAGGCAGAGCACCTTAAGACGGATGCTTTTCGCCTTGAGCTAGAACAACAGTCGGTGGCCGCGGTGTGGCAGATGAGGCATCAGTCCCGCGTGCCAGATCAATATGAGGCCAGAAATCTTTTTAACACACCGGGAACGGGTGGGACAATGGAAGCACCTAGAAGTCGGCCAGTGGCTCGGTAGCAGCTTAACACGCCCCGATTGAATCAGACCTCACCAATGGCTTTTCCAACGCCGGCGGGTCACTACTCAAACCCGGCGGAGAACATGGTGGCGGCGGCAACCCGGCTTGGAACAATCCCTATTCTTGACGAGGCGCCTTTCACAAAAGAGGTGCGGAACGCTATTGGGTACCTACAAATGGCAATGGCCCATCAAGAGAAGTATACCTATAGCCGGAGTCGCGTGCATTCAACCCCCATCCCCAGCCGCAGCTTCAGCCGTCGCTATGAGTCGCCGGCGATCTGTAGTAGTGATTGGCAGTGGGGCCCACCGCGAAATGACGAGGCAGCTTTGGATGCTTAGGCACTCGTAGATTGGGCAAGGGCACATCAAGAGGCGGCGGCTCAGGAAGCGGCAGCTCATCAAGAGCCCGCACCTTCCGCCTCAGTTGGAGCAGGAGTAACCACCAGGGCCATGGGAGTACCATGCTTGGTGGCGGCTTTGCGGAATGAGCGTTTGCCGAAGGATTTCAAAGGCCCTCACAAGGTCCCGAATTACACTGCTGACCTGCCCCTAGAGGCTTGGATTTAAAGCTATGAGCTAGCCATGGAGATGTTGGACGCCAATGAGGAAGTGTGCGCGAAATATTTTAACCTGATGCTAGAAGGGCCGGCTCGCACGTGGTTGAAGGGCTTGCCACCCAATACCATCAGTTCTTGGGCTGAGTTAAAACTCAAGTTCATCAAAAACTTTCAAGGAACGTGCAAGCAGCCCATGACGATTGTGGATTTGGATCATTGTGTATAGGAGGAAAGTGAGTCTACTCATCACAGGGTCTGGCGGGTTTCGACTATCATCCACTCGTCTGAGAAGATTACGGCGGCTCAAGCGGTCTTGATTCTGGAAAAGAATTGCCACTTTATGCCTTTGAAGCAGAATCTCGGCCGGCTCAAGCGCACGTGTCAAGACATGGGGTAGCTCATGGCGGATCTCACGAAGTACGCCGACTCTCATAATACGAAGGAGCCGGGCTCTGATGAGGTGAAGCCTGGCTAGAGTAAGAAGAATAGTAATGGCAAGGGTGCGGTAGGCAATGGTAACCAATGCAAGAGGAAGAACCCGGACGGCGGGTCAGAACTGGTGGTCAATGCTAGCACCGGCAACAATCATGCTAAGGGCAACAGGAAATTCAAGCAGCCTTTTAATAAAGGTAAGACTCCTTTTAATTTGGAGGAGATGCTCAACAAACCTTGTCCGGAGCATAGTCGGCCCGACAGACCGACTGGTCACACATGGGGTAATTGCCACGTTATGCAAAAATTCAAGGACTACAGCTTACGACAGCATAAAAATGGTGGTGGCCCGCCCGACGGCTCAGGGCCCGGCGGGTCAGGAGCCGGGTTTGGGTCCGGCGGCTTAGGATCCGGCTATCACAGTCAGGGTAACTAGAGAGGACACCATCCGCACTCCGGTGGCAACAATCAGCAACGGCATAACCAGTCTGGATATCAGAGTAATCCAAAGCAGCTCAGCTCGGGTCAGTATCATGTTTTTACGACCAGCGTTGATAGGCGAGATCAGAAGTTGCGCAAGAGGGCGGTTAATGCGATCACGCCGGCTCTACCACAATACTTGAAGTGGTTTGAGTATGATATAACCTAGAGCCGGGAGGATCACCCGCCGCGTGTTGATGACCCGGGGTGGCTAGCTTTGGTAGTTGCACCCAAAGTTGGAGGGTATGTCTTTACCAAGGTGCTTATGGATGGTGGTACCAGCATCAATATCTTGTACTACGACACTTTCCGCCGGATGAAGTTGCTGGATAAGGATCTTAAACCGTCCTCAATAGTTTTTCACGGTGTGGTGCCTAGCAAGTCAGCTTATCTAGTGGGGAGAATCTCTTTGGAAGTCATCTTCGGTGATGAACACAACTACAGGGTGGAGACCTTGTGTTTTGAGGTGGTCAAGATCAAAAGTCTGTATCATGCTCTGTTTGGTCGTCCGGTTTACGCCAAATTCATGGCTAGGCCTTGTTATGTGTACTTGCAGCTCATGATGTCGGGCCTAAAGGGTACGATTACGGGGCATGGTGATCGAGAGACGGCTATTTAGTGTGAGGTAGGGGATGTTGGAAATATGCCCTAGAGGCAATAATAAAATGGTTATTATTGTATTTCCTTGTTCATGATAATTGTCTATTGTTCATGCTATAATTGTGTTAACCGGAAACCATAATACATGTGTGAATACATAGACCACAACATGTCCCTAGTGAGCCTCTAGTTGACTAGCTCGTTGATCAATAGATGGTCACGGTTTCATGGCCATGGACATTGGATGTCGTTGATAACGGGATCACATCATTAGGAGAATGATGTGATGGACAAGACCCAATCCTAAGCATAGCACAAAGATCGTGTAGTTCGTTTGCTAAAGCTTTTCAATGTCAAGTGTCATTTCCTTAGACCATGAGATTGTGTAACTCCCGGATACCGTAGGAATACTTTGGGTGTGCCAAACGTCACAACGTAACTGGGTGGCTATAAAGGTACGCTACGGGTATCTCCGAAAGTATCTGTTGGGTTGGCACGAATCGAGACTGGGATTTGTCACTCCGTGTGACGGAGAGGTATCTCTGGGCCCACTCGGTAAGACATCATCATAATGAGCTCAATGTGACTAAGGAGTTAGCCACGGGATGATGTATTACGGAACGAGTAAAGAGACTTGCCAGTAACGAGATTGAACAAGGTATGGGGATACCGACGATCGAATCTCGGGCAAGTATCATACCGATAGACAAAGGGAATTGTATACGGGATTGATTGAATCCTTGACATCGTGGTTCATCCGATGAGATCATCGTGGAGTACGTGGGAGCCAACATGGGTATCCAGATCCCGCTGTTGGTTATTGACCGGAGAGGTGTCTCGGTCATGTCTACGTGTCTCCCGAACCCGTAGGGTCTACACACTTAAGGTTCGATGACGCTAGGGTTATAGGGAAAAGGTATACGTGATTACCGAAGGTTGTTCGGAGTCCCGGATGAGATCCCGGACGTCACGAGGAGCTCCGGAATGGTCCGGAGGTAAAGATTGATATATAGGAAGTCCAGTTTCGGTCACCGGAAAGTTTTCGGGCTCATCGGTATTGTACCGGGAGTGCCGGGAGGGTGCCGGAGGACCCCCGAGAGGGGTGTGACGACCAGAGGACTTCATGGGCTGTTAGATAAAGTGTGTCAGCCCTTATTGGGCTGGGAAATACTTTTGCTAAAGGCCCATGTGGCTGGAGATAAGGAGATAAGGCAAAAAGGATTTAAAAGGAGGAGATCCACCTCCCTTGTGGGAGGTGGACTCTCCCTTTAATTCGGCCGGCCATCTCCTCTTTGGAGTAGAGGCCAAGCCAGCCCTCCACGTCCCTCCTCCTATATATACTTGAGGTTTTGGATGTTTTGAGATAGGATTTGATCTCTCTCTATCACGGCGAAGCCCTACCTCTCTTCTTCCTCCTCCGCAGCGCTTAGGCGAAGCCCTGCCGGAATACCTTGCTACTCCACCACCACCACGCCGTCGTGCTGCTGTTGGAGCCCTTCCCCAACCTCTCCTTCCTCCTTGCTGGATCAAGGTGTTGGAGACGTCACCGGGCTGCACGTGTGTTGAACGCGGAGGTGCCGTCCGTTCGGCACTTGATCGGATCTACCGCGATCTGAATCGCTGCGAGTACGACTCCATCAACCGCGTTCTTGTAACGCTTCCGCTTAGCGATCTTCAAAGGTATGAAGATCCACTCTCCCCTTGCTCGTTGCTGGTTTCTCCATAGATGGATCTTGGTGAACGCGTAGGAAAATTTTTGATTTACTACTACGTCTCCCAACAGTGGTATCAGAGCTAGGTCTCTGCGTAGAATCTATGCACGAGTAGAACACAAAGCAGTTGTGGGCGTTGAGTTTGTTAATTTGCTTGCCGCTACTAGTCTTATCTTGATTCGGCGGTATTGTGGGATGAAGCGGCCCGGACCAACTTTACACGTACGCTTACGTGAGACCGGTTCCACCGCCTGACATGCACTAGATGCATAAGGTGGCTAGCGGGTGTCTATCTCTCCTACCTTCGTCGGATCGGATTCGATGAAAAGGGTCCTTATGAAGGGTAAATAGCAATTGGCAAATCACGTTGTGGTGTTGACGTAGGTAAGAAACGTTCTTGCTAGTAACCTATAGCAGCCACGTAAAAACTTGCAACTACAAATTAGAGGACGTCTAACTTGTTTTTGCAGCATGTGCCTTGTGATGTGATATGGCCAAAGGATGTGATGTGATGCATTGTGATGTATGAATTGATCATGTTCTTGTAATAGGATTCACGACTTGCATGTCGATGATTATGACAACCGGCAGGAGCCATAGGAGTTGTCTTATTTATTGTATGACCTGCGTGTCAATCATAAACGCCATGTAATTACTTTACTTTATTGCTAAGCGTTAGCCATAGTAGTAGAAGTAATAGTTGGCGAGACAACTTCATGAAGACACAATGATGGAGATCATGATGATGGAGATCATGGTGTCGTGCCGGTGACAGTGATGATCATGGTGCCCCGAAGATGGAGATCATAGGAGCAAAATGATATTGGCCATATCATGTCACTATATTGATTGCATGTGATGTTTATCATGTTTACATCTTATTTGCATAGAACGACGGTAGTAAATAAGATGATCTCTCAATAAAATTTCAAGAAAGGTGTTCACCCTAACTGTGCACCGTTGCTAAGGATCGTCGTTCCGAAGCACCACGTGATGATCGGGTGTGATAGGTTCTAACGTTCGCATACAACGGGTGTAAGCCAGATTTACACATGCGAAACACTTAGGTTGACTTGACGAGCCTAGCATGTACAGACATGGCCTCGGAACACGGAAGACCGAAAGGTCGAACATGAGTCGTATAGAAGATACGATCAACATAGAGATGTTCACCATGGATGACTAGTCCGTCTCACGTGATGATCGGACACGGGCTAGTTGACATGGATCATGTATCATTTGGAAGACTAGAGAGATGTCTATCTAAGTGGGAGTTCATTAATAATTTGATTAAATGAACTTAATTATCATGAACTTAGTCTAAAAATGTCCTTGCAAATTATGTCGTAGATAGCTCGCGCTGTAGCTCCCCAGTTTTATTGATACAATCCTAGAGAAAAGTAAGTTGAAAGTTGATGGTAGCAATAATGCGGACTGGGTCCGTGATCTGAGGATTGTCCTCATTGCTGCACAGAAAGCTTATGTTTTTGATGTACCGCTAACTGCATCACTCCCTCAAGCGTTGTCTGTAGATGTTGTGAACATATGACAGGCACTTTTTGATGACTACGTGATAGTTCAGTGCGTCATGCATTACGGCTTAGAATTGAGGCTTCAAAATGTTTTGAACGTCACAGAACATATGAGATGTTCTAGGAGCTGAGATTGTGATCTCAAGCTCGTGCCTATGTTGAGAGGTATGAGACCTCCAACAAGATTCTTTGCCTGCAAGATAAAGGAGAATAGCTTAATCGGTGAGCGTGTTCTCAGATTGTCTGGGTGCTACAATCACTTGAATCAAGTGGGAGTTAATCTTCCAGATGAGATAGTGATTAATGCAGTTCTCCAAGTCACTGCCACTAAGCTACTAGAGCTTCGTGATGAACTATAACATGCCAGGGATGGATAAGATGATCCCTGAGTTGTTCGTGATGTTTGACACCACGAAGGTAGAAATCAATAAGGAGCATCAAGTGTTGATGGTTAAGTGAAAACCACTAGTTTCAAAAGGGGCAAGGGCAAGAAGGGAAAAACTTCAAGAATGGCAAGCCAGTTGTTGCTCTAGTGAAGAAACCCAAGGTTGAGCCCGAACCCGAGACTAAGTGCTTCTGTTATGAGGAGAATGTTCGCTGAAGCGGAAAAACCCTAGATTATTGGTAGATAAGAAGGCTAGTAATGTCAATGGAAGTATATTTGATATACGTGTTAGTGATGTGTACCTTGCTGGTACTCCTAGTAGCACCTGGGTATTAGATACCGGTTCGGTTGCTAAGTGTTAGCAACTCGAAATAAAAGCTACGGAGTAAATGGAGACTAGCTAGGTGAAAGGTGACGATGTGTGTTGGAAGTATTTCCAAGATTGATGTGATCACCATCGCACGCTCTCTCTACCTTCAGGATTTGTGATAAACCTAAATAAATGTTATTTGGTGTTTGCGTTGAGCATAAACGTGATTAGATCATGATTAGTGCGATACGGTTATTCATATAAGTTAGAGAATAATGGTTATTCTGTTTACATGGATAATGCCTTCAATGGTCATGCACCCACTCGAAATGGTTTATCGAATCATGATCGTAGTAGTACACATATTCATAACATTGGTACCAAAAGATACAAAGTTAATAATGATAGTACCACATGCTTGTGGCACTGCCACGTAATGTCATATTGGTATAAATCGCATGAAGAAACTCCATGATGATGGATGTTTTTTGACTCACTCGATTTCGAATCGGTTGAGACATGCGAGCCATGCCTCTTGGGCAAGATGACTGAGACCCCGTCATCCAATATGATGGAGCGGGCAAGTGGCTTATTGGAATTAATACATGTTGATGTATGTGGTCCAATGAGTGTTGAAACACACAGTGGATATCGTTGTTTTTCTTTACCTTCACTGATGATTTGAGTAAATATGGGGATATTTACTTAATGAAACACGAATCTGAAATGTTTGAAAGGTTCAAGGAGTTTCAGAGTGAAGTTAAAGATCATCGTGACAAGAAGATAAATGTCTATGATACGATCATGGAGGTGAATATCTAAGTTACGAGTTTGGTATGCAATTTTAGACAATGTGGAAATTGTTTCACAGCTCACGCCTCCTGGAACACCATAGTGTGATGGTGTGTTCGAACGTCGTAGTCGTGCTCTATTGGATATAGTGAGTACTATGATGTCTCTTATCATTTTGCCACTATCGTTATGGGGTTATGCATTAAAGACAAATCCATTCACTTTAATAGGGCACCATCTAAGTCTGTTGAGATGACACCGTGAGAATTATGGTTTGACAGAAGCCTAAGCTGTCATTTCTTAATGTTTGGGGCTGCGACGCTTATGTGAAAATGGGTTTTTCACCTAGCGAGCTCGAACCCAAAGCAGACAAATGCATCTTCATAGAATACCCTAATGAGACATTGGGTATACCTTCTATCTCAGATCCAAGCGCAAAAGGTGTTTGTTGCTAAGAACGGGTCCTTTCTTGAGAAAGAGTTTCTCTCGAAAGAATTGAGTGGGAGGAAGATAGAACTTGATGAGGTTGTTGAACCTTTGTTTCAACCAGAGAATAGCGCAACACAGAAAGATGTTTCTGTAGAGCCTACTCAGTTGAAAAGGAAGTTAATGATGATGATCATGAAGCTTCGGATCAAGTCACTATCGAACCTCGTAGGTCGACAAGGACGCGTACTGCTCCTGAGTAGTACGACAACCCTGTCTTGGAAATCATGTTGTTGGACAGCGATGAACCTACGAACTATGGAGAAGCGATGGTGGGCCCGGATTCCAACAAATGGCTAGGAGCCATGAAATCCGAGAAAGGATCCATGTATGAAAACCAAGTATGGACTTTGGTAGACTTGCCTGTTGAATGGCGGGTCATTGAGTACAAATGGACCTTTGAGATAAACATAGACGCTAATGGTGAAATGTCACCGTTTATAAAGCTCGACTTGTCGCAAAGAAGTTTCCGCCAAGTTCAAGGAGTTGACTGCAATGAGATTGTCTCATCTGTAGCGATGCTAAAAGTCTATTAAAATTTTGTTAGCAGTTGCTGCATTTTTCGATTATGAAATCTGGCAGATGGATGACAAAACAAGGTTTCCGTAATGGTTTCTGTGAGGAAGAGTTGTATGTGATACAACCAGAAGGTTTTGTCAATCCTAAGGATGCTAATAATATGCAAACTCCAGCGATCCTTCTATGGACTGGAGCAAGCATCTCGGAGTTGGAATATATGCTTTGATGAGGTGATCAAAGTGTTTAAGTTTATACAAAGTTTATGAGAAACTTGTATTTGCAAGAAAGTGAGTGGGAGCACTATGGAATTTCTTATAAGAATATGTAGTTGACATATTATTGATCGGAAATGATGTAGAATTTCTGGAAGAGCATGAAGGGTTGTTTGAAAAGTTTTTTTTTTCAAAGGAAGACCCAGATAAAGCTACTATTTTATTGAGCATCAAGATCTATAGGGATAGATCTATTCGCTTGATAAGTTTTTTCGACGAAGACATACCTTGACAAGTTTTTGAAGGAGTTCAAAATAGATGGGTCAAAGAAGGAGTTCTTGACTGTATTGTAAGGTGTGAAATTGAGTAAGACTCAATACCCGACCACGGCAGAAGATAAAGAAGAGATGAGTGTCATCTCCTATGCTTTAGCCATAGGCTCTATATAGTATGCCATGCTGTGTACCGCACCTGTGTGTGCCTTGCCATGAGTCTGTCAAGGGGTACAAGAGTAATCCAAGAGTGGATCACTAGATAGCGGTCAAAGTTAGCCTTAGTAACTTGAGAACTAAGGAAATATTTCTCGATTATGGAGGTGATAAAGAGTTCATCGTAAAGTGTTACGATGATGCAAGCTTTAAAACCAATCCGGATGACTCTTAGTAGAAATCCAGCTACGTATAGTGGAGCAGCCATTTGGAATAGCTCCAAGTGGAGCATGGGAGTAGTATCTACAAATATGACATGGAAAGTTTGTAAGGTACACACGGATCTGAATGTCGCAGACCCGTTGACTAAAACCTCTTTCACGAGCAGGACATGAACAAACCCCAGAACTTATTGGGTGTTAATCACATGATGATATGATCACATGGTGATGTAAGTGTTAATCACATGGTGATGTGAACTAGATTATTGACTCTAGTGCAAGTGGGAGACTGTTGGAAATATGCCCTAGAGGCAATAATAAAATGGTTATTATTGTATTTCCTTGTTCATGATAATTGTCTATTGTTCATGCTATAATTGTGTTAACCGGAAACCATAATACATGTGTGAATACATAGACCACAACATGTCCCTAGTGAGCCTCTAGTTGACTAGCTCGTTGATCAATAGATGGTCACGGTTTCATGGCCATGGACATTGGATGTCGTTGATAACGGGATCACATCATTAGGAGAATGATGTGATGGACAAGACCCAATCCTAAGCATAGCACAAAGATCGTGTAGTTCGTTTGCTAAAGCTTTTCAATGTCAAGTGTCATTTCCTTAGACCATGAGATTGTGTAACTCCCGGATACCGTAGGAATACTTTGGGTGTGCCAAACGTCACAACGTAACTGGGTGGCTATAAAGGTACGCTACGGGTATCTCCGAAAGTATCTGTTGGGTTGGCACGAATCGAGACTGGGATTTGTCACTCCGTGTGACGGAGAGGTATCTCTGGGCCCACTCGGTAAGACATCATCATAATGAGCTCAATGTGACTAAGGAGTTAGCCACGAGATGATGTATTACGGAACGAGTAAAGAGACTTGCCAGTAACGAGATTGAACAAGGTATGGGGATACCGACGATCGAATCTCGGGCAAGTATCATACCGATAGACAAAGGGAATTGTATACGGGATTGATTGAATCCTTGACATCGTGGTTCATCCGATGAGATCATCGTGGAGTACGTGGGAGCCAACATGGGTATCCAGATCCCGCTGTTGGTTATTGACCGGAGAGGTGTCTCGGTCATGTCTACGTGTCTCCCGAACCCGTAGGGTCTACACACTTAAGGTTCGATGACGCTAGGGTTATAGGGAAAAGGTATACGTGATTACCAAAGGTTGTTCGGAGTCCCGGATGAGATCCCGGACGTCACGAGGAGCTCCGGAATGGTCCGGAGGTAAAGATTGATATATAGGAAGTCCAGTTTCGGTCACCGGAAAGTTTTCGGGCTCATCGGTATTGTACCGGGAGTGCCGGGAGGGTGCCGGAGGACCCCCGGGAGGGGTGTGACGACCAGAGGACTTCATGGGCTGTTAGATAAAGTGTGTCAGCCCTTATTGGGCTGGGAAATACTTTTGCTAAAGGCCCATGTGGCTGGAGATAAGGAGATAAGGCAAAAAGGATTTAAAAGGAGGAGATCCACCTCCCTTGTGGGAGGTGGACTCTCCCTTTAATTCGGCCGGCCATCTCCTCTTTGGAGTAGAGGCCAAGCCAGCCCTCCACGTCCCTCCTCCTATATATACTTGAGGTTTTGGATGTTTTGAGATAGGATTTGATCTCTCTCTATCACGGCGAAGCCCTACCTCTCTTCTTCCTCCTCCGCAGCGCTTAGGCGAAGCCCTGTCGGAATACCTTGCTACTCCACCACCACCACGCCGTCGTGCTGCTGTTGGAGCCCTTCCCCAACCTCTCCTTCCTCCTTGCTGGATCAAGGTGTTGGAGACGTCACCGGGCTGCACGTGTGTTGAACGCGGAGGTGCCGTCCGTTCGGCACTTGATCGGATCTACCGCGATCTGAATCGCTGCGAGTACGACTCCATCAACCGCGTTCTTGTAACGCTTCCGCTTAGCGATCTTCAAAGGTATGAAGATCCACTCTCCCCTTGCTCGTTGCTGGTTTCTCCATAGATGGATCTTGGTGAACGCGTAGGAAAATTTTTGATTTACTACTACGTCTCCCAACAGGGGATGCGGCTTATGCAGAGTCCAGTTGTGCTGAGGCGGAGCTCAAGTTTTACAAGGAAAATGTTGACCCAGAGGACATGACTCCGCTGAAAAAGCCCACCACAAAGGTTCAGCCGCCCCTCAAGTTTTCAGTGGATGATACCAAATTGGTAGATTTCACTCCGGGCGACTCATCTCAACAGTTCACTATCGGAGCTAATATGGATCCTAAATAGGAAAGAGCGCTCATGGAATTCATCCATGAGAATCGGGACATCTTTGCGTGGAAACCTTCTGACATGTCGGGTGTACCGAGAGAGTTTGCTAAGCACCACCTTAATGTGGATCCTAAGTTTAAACCAGCCAAGCAGTTTTTACGGCGGTTCAATGAGGAGAGACGCAAGGCCATTGGGGAAGAGGTAGCCCGGCTTCTAGCGGTGGGTTACATCGTCAAGGTCTTTCACCTAGAATGGCTCGCTAACCCGGTGCTGGTACTCAAGAAAAACGGCATGTGGCGTATGTGTGTGGACTACACGGATCTTAACGAGCCCTGCCAGACTGACCCGTTTTCTCTGCCTCGTATTGACCAGATAATTGATGCAACGACGGGTTGTGAGAGTTTATGCTTACTCTGGTTATCATCAGATCAATATGGCAGTTAAAGACCAAGAGAAGACGGCTTTCATCATGCCTTTTGGTGCTTTCTTCTATGTTTCTATGCCTTTCGGGCTCAAGAGTGCCCAGGCGACTTACCAGCATTGTGTACAGAATTGTCTTCACAGCCAAATTGGGCGCAATGTTCATGCATATGTGGATGATATTGCGATCAATTCAAGGAAGAAGGAGACCCTTCTTGATGACCTGAAGGAAACTTTCGACAACTTACGGGTCTACAAGATGATGCTTAACCCAGCTAAGTGTGTCTTTGCTGTTCCGTCAGGCAAGCTCTTGGGATTTCTAGTATCTGAGCGTGGCATTGAAGCTAACCCTGATAAAATCAAGGCTATTACCTCCCTGTCTGAGCCGGCATGCATCAATGATGTTCCGCGCCTAGCAAGACGGATTGTTGCGTTAAGGTGGTTTATAAGCTGCCTTGGTGAGAAGGCCATCCCTTTGTACCAGATGATGAAAAATACAGACAACTTTGTCAGGAGTACGGCGGTAGGTGAAGCGTTTGAGGCGTTCAAGAGACAGCTCACTGAGCCGCCAGTCTTAACCGCTTCGGTTCAGAAAGAACCCTTGCTCTTATACATGGCGGATAATAACAGGGCTGTCAGCGCCGCAATAGTTGTCGAGCGTAAGGAAGTAGGGAAGGAATATCTGGTTTAGAGGCCGGTTTACTATATTAGTGAGGTCCTGATAGAATCCAAGAAGAGGTATCCACATTGGCAGAAGCTGGTGTATGGGGTGTTCATGGCCAATCGCAAGCTAAAGCACTATTTCCTAGGGTACCAGATCACAGTGGTTAGCTCTGGCCGATCGGGAGATATAATTCAAAACAGAGAAGCTACTAGCAGGATTGCTAAGTGGGCATTGAAGTTTGGACCTCTCAATTTGAAATAGGTACCTTGCACGGTGGTCAAGTCTCAAGCCTTAATGGATTTCATAAATGACTGGACCGAGTGTCAGGCGCCTGAGGAGAAGCCGAACAACACATACTGGCCAATCCACTTTGATGGATCCAAGCAACTGGAAGGATTAGGGGCAGGGGTTGTCTTAACTTCCCCCAAAGGTGATAACTTCTGTTATGTGCTAAGGTTGATGTTTCCTTGTACTAACAATGCAGCTGAGTATGAAGCTCTGCTTCATGGCCTCCGGGTGGCTAAGGAGATGAACCTGAGCCGGGTTAGATGCTTCGGCGACTTAGATCTTATAGCCCAATAGGTTTCAGGCACTTGGGATTCCAAATACCCGCGGATGGCAGCTTATCGTCAACGGTGGATGTCATTGCTGGACACATCAAGGGTTATTAGGTGGATCATATTGATCGTCGCAGGAACGAGGCGGCTGACGCCCTGTCAAGGCTGGGTTCTTAACGAAATCCGGTGCTGCCTAATGTTTTCTTAGATGTACTACATCACTCGTCAGTTAAGTTACCTTCAGAGGAAGACTTGGCTATCCCCGACCCAGAAGGACAGCTGGTGGCGGCTCTACATGCAATTCCTGACTGGACTGTGCCTTATTTGGCGTACTTGACTCGCGGCGAGTTACCTGATGATCAAAATCTTGCTAGACAGATCACCAGGCGGTCTAAATCTATGACGATAGTCAATGGCAAGTTACATAAGTGCAGCGTCACTGGCATGTTTCAATGTTGTGATTCACGTGAAGAGGGCAAGGATATCTTGAATGAAATTCATGCTGGTGATTGTGGTCATCACCTCGGCTCAAAATCTCTAGTGGCCAATACCTTTCGACATGGCCTCTTCTGGCTGACGGCTGATGACCCACAAGTATAGGGGATCTATCGTAGTCCTTTCGATAAGTAAGTGTGTCGAACCCAACGAGGAGCAGAAGGAAATGACCAACGGTTTTCAGTAAGGTATTCTCTGCAAGCACTCAAATTGTCGGTAACAGATAGTTGTGTGATAAGATAATTTGTAACGGGTAGCAATTAACAATAGTAACAAAGGTGCAGCAATATGGCCCAATCCCTTTTTTAGCAAGGGACAAGCCTGAACGAACTCTTATATAAGGTAAAGCGCTCCCGAGGACACATGGGAATTATTGTCAAGCTAGTTTTCATCATGTTCATATGATTCGCGTTCGCTACTTTGATAGTTTGATATGTGGGTGGACTGGTGCTTGGGTGCTGTCTTTACTTGGAAAAAACATCCCACTTATGATTAACCCCTCTCACAAGCATCCGCAACTATGAAAGAAGAATTACGGCAAATTCTAACCATAGCATTAAACTAGTGGATCCAAATCCACCCCTTACGAAGCAAGGCATAAACTAGGGTTTAAGCTTCTGTCACTCTAGCAACCCATCATCTACTTATTACTTCCCAATTCCTTCCTCTAGGCCCAAATAATGGTAAAGTGTCATGTAGTCGACGTTCACATAACACCACTAGAGGAGAGACAACATACAACACATCAAAATATCGAACGAATACCAAATTCACATGACTACTAGTAGCAAGACTTATCCCATGTCCTCAGGAACAAACGTAACTACTCACAAAGCATAATTATGTTCATGATTAGAGAGGTATTGAATAGCATTAAGGATCTGACACATATGATCTTCCACCAAGTAAACCAACTAGCATCAACTACAAGAAGTAATTAACACTACTAGCAACCTTACGAGTACCAATCGGAGTTGCGAGACAGAGATTGGTTACAAGAGATGAACTAGGGTTTGGAGATGAGATGGTGCTGATGAAGATGTTGTTGGAGATGAGTCCCCTCCGATGAGGGGAGTGTTCGTGATGACGATGGCGATGATTTCCCTCTCTGGGAGAGAAGTTTCCCCGGCCTTGCCGGAGCTCTAGATTGGTTCTGCTCAAGTTCTGCCTCGTGGCGGCGGCATTTCTTCCCGAAAGCTCTCCCTTGATTTTTTCTGGGATGAAACCCTTCATATAGAAGAAGATGGGGGCCAGAGGGGCTACAGGGGGCCCACGAGCCCCCAGGAGCGCCCAGGGGGGTGGGGAGCGCCTGGCAGGCTCGTGGCCTCCAGGTGGCTCTCCTCAGGTATTTCTTCTGCCCAGTATTTTTATATATTCAAAGATAATTCCTCGCTGAATTTCACGGCTTTTGGAGTTGTGCAGAATAGACATCTCAAACTTGCTCCTTTTCTAGCCCAGAATCCAGTTGTCGGCATTCTCCCTCTTCGTGTAAAACTTGTAAAATAAGAGAGAAAAGGCATAAGTATTGTACCATAATGTGCAATAACAGCTCATAATGCGATAAATATGAATATAAAAGTATGATGCAAAATGGACGTATCAACTCCCCCAAGCTTAGACCTCGCTTGTCCTCAAGCGAAAGACGAGATCGATAAATATGCCCACATGTTTAGAGATAGAGGTGTCGATAAAATAAAATACGGACATGTAGGCATCATGATCATATTTAGAACAGCAATATCGTCGTATAATCCCTGATGCCAAAGTTACAATTTATTCACAATGTAAAGCATGCATCAAGAACCTTAGTGAGAATTAACAACCAATAGTCTTTAGTCACTGAAGCAATTGCAATTTATCATAACATTGGAAAGAGTCAAATAAGAGCTTGTAAAGCAAATCCGCATACTTAATCATCTTTTAGTCTTCTACAATTGCTAAAACTCACGCGGTACTCATGAGATCAAAGTTTCAATTGGACACAGAGAAAGATAGGGGCTTATAGTTTCGCCTCCCAACTATTTACCTCAAGGGTAATGTCAATAATAATAATTCATGATTACATACTTTCCAAGTTGATATATGAATATAGATCTTTCCCTATCACATGACGCTTGCCAAGATAATGACAAAATAAGGAATTGGTGTCGATCACCATGACTATTTTAAAAGATAAAATGTAAAGGTACAAGATAGGCCCTTTGCTGAGGGAAGCAGAGGTTGTCATGTGCTTTTGAGGTTTGGACGTGTTATCTCTTAGTTTGAAGGAACGTCACTTTATATTGCCTCCTGTGATAAATAACTTTATTATGCAGTCTGTCGCTTTTATGTCTTCCTCATCATAGGTTCGTACAAAGATTATTTTCCACACACTAATAGATTATACATATTTAGGGATTAATATTTATTGCTTGCACCGATGACAACTTACTTGAAGGAACTTATTCAATCCATAGGTATGTATGGTGGACTCTCATGGCAAAACTGGGTTGAGGGTTTTATGGATGCACAAGTAGTATCTCTACTTAGTGCAGAAGTTTTGGCTAATATGAGGTGGAAGCAAGCATCACATGCTAAAGGATCTATAATCACATAACATTGTTTGGAACCAAGCAAACATAATTCATTATGTTGTCTTCCTTGTCACACTTCTACTTCTTAGCGTGTAATAGTTTAATGAGTGTTCACAATCATAGATGGTGTCAAAGATGATATATTTATATGTGAACCTCTCTTTCTTTATTACTTCCTATTAATCGCAACAATGACCAAGTCTACGTTTGTCCACCCACACAAGTTTCAGTCAACATTCTTTCTATATGTGAAGCCATCACTTCCCATAAGATCATCAAATGATCTTTCAAGCTTTTGTTCTTTTATTATTAATTTCTTTAGATCATGGCAAGAAGCAAATCCCTTAACTAAAACACTCTTTAATATATAACTCACTAACTCTATTATATCTGGGGTAACACAAAGCAAAACTCAAGCCTAGATCATCCTAAGAACTTTATTCTACTAGATAAAGATATTACCAAAAGGATCGAACTAAGATAAAGGTAAAGGCAAAAGATGTGATGGTGATACTATACCGGGGCAACTCCCCCAAGCTTGGCACAAGCCAAGCGGAGTGCCCATACCCGTGTGTTTAATTGTCTTATTTCGGAGGTGATGGTGGTGAAGTTGGGGTGCCGGTTGGCTTGCTCAAGCTGGCCTTCAGATCCAATAACTCACCAAGCACGCGCAGAATCATAATGGTGTTCTTCTAGATTTCTTCCAGAAGGTGTTTGTTGGTCGGCCCCCATGAGCTTTCTCCTGCATTACTTTCACTTGGACGGGATATATCCCAATTGGGGGGTATGTGTGTGAGGGGTGTATTTTCAACTCCATGGTTATGAATCAAATTGTGGAAGTTGTTCCAATGTAACCTGTGTAGCGGCCTCCTAGGAGGGAGTCCTTCTTGTGCTTGCTGGCCTTCGCGATAGTTGATAGTGCCCATGGCTTGATGAGGATTTGGAATAGTGGAGATGCCAGCCAAAGTGCCCCGCTTCGAAGCCAGAGGGTGCACCTCATAGGACTCCCCAACATCTTCCTCCATGTTTGTCTCCTCGACTTCTGATCCTTGAGACTCCATCTTTATCAACCAAGCGTCATTGTGCACTTGATTGGAGGCGAAAGACGACATAATGCTTGACCTTCGGAATCCTGACAGAAAACAGCTCAAAACGAAAACAGAGGATATTTGCATGATACGAGGGTCAGACCTTTCGGGAGATTATATAATGAATTTTAACTGACCATAAGGAGCATTCCACAAGAAAACGGAGTTCGGAAGGCACACGAGGTGCTCCCGAGCACCCTAGGCGTGCCCAGGGGGTTGGGGCGCGCCTGGCAGGCTCGTCGCCTCCTTGTGCGCTTTCCAGACTACTTTAAATTTTTCTATTTTTCTAAATATTCCAAAACGGAGAAAAATTGCTATTGGAAAAGTTTTGGAGTCCGTTTGCTTACCGTATCACATACCTCTTCGTTTTTGGAGTTTGAAACAGGCTGGTAAGCATCGCTTATGTACTCCTCCGGGGTTATGGTATTAATTATATTGCTTTCTACATTTATGGGAGTACCTGAGATATAATGCTTGATTCTTTGCCCATTCACAACTCTCGGAAAAGTGCCTTCCAGGTTGTTGATTTTGATGGCACCAGAACGATATACTTCCTCGACAATGTAAGGACCTTCCCATTTACAGAGAAGTTTGCCTGCAAAAAATCTTAAATGGGAATTGTATAGAAAGACATAATAACCTACATTAAACTCACGTTTTTGTATCCTTTTATCATGCCACCTCTTAACTTTCTCTTTAAACAACTTGGCATTTTCATATGCCTGAGTTCTCCATTCATCAAGTGAGCTAATATCAAATAACCTCTTCTCACCAGCAAGTTTGAAATCAAAGTTGAGCTCTTTGATTGCCCAATAAGCCTTATGCTCTAGCTCAAGAGGTAAATGACATGCTTTACCGTAAACCATTTTATACGGAGACATGCCCATGGGATTCTTATAAGCAGTTCTATAAGCCCACAGTGCATCATGAAGTTTCTTAGACCAATTCTTTCTAGACCTATTAACAGTCTTTTGCAGAATTACTTTAATTTCTCTATTACTTAACTCTACTTTACCACTAGACCGAGGATGATAAGGAGATGCAATTCTATGGTTGACATCATACTTAGCAAGCATTTTACGGAAAGCACCATGAATAAAATGTGAACCACCATCAGTCATTAAATATCTAGGGACTCCAAATATAGGGAAAATAACTTCTTTAAGCATCTTAATAGAGGTGTTATGATCAGCACTACTAGTTGGAATAGGTTGTACCCATTTAGTAATGTAATCAACAACAACTAAAATATGAGTATACCCATTGGACTTTGAAAAAGGTCCCATATAATCAAAAGCCCAAACATCAAATGGTTCAATAACAAGTGAATAATTCATAGGCATTTCCTGACGTTTACTAATATTACCTATTCTTTGACATTCATCACAAGACAAGACAAACTTACGAGCATCCTTAAAGAGAGTAGGCCAATAAAAACCGGATTGCAATACCTTGTGTGCAGTTCTATCTCAAGCATGGTGTCCTCCGTAATCCTCGGAGTGGCACTTCTGTAGGATCTGTCCTTGTTCATGCTCAGGTACACAACCTCTAATAACACCATCTACTCCTTATTTACACAGGTGATGATCATCCCAAAAGTAATGTCTCAAATCATAAAAAGAACTTTTTCTTTTTTTGGTACATGAAACTAGGTGGTAAATATTTAGCAACAATATAATTAGCATAATCAACATACCATGGTGTACCGCATGAAGCATTGATGACATTCAATTGTTCATCAGGAAAGCTATCATCAATAGGATGTGGGTCATCAAGAACATTCTCTAACCTAGACAAGTTATCTGCTACGGGGTTCTCAGCACCCTTCCTATCAACAATATGCAAATCAAATTCTTGTAGCAAGAGAACCCATCTAATAAGTCTAGGTTTAGCATCTTTGTTTTCCATGAGATAATTAATAGCAGCACGATTAGTGTGAATACTAACTTTAGAATCAACAATATAAGATCCGAACTTATCACATGCAAACACAACTGCTAAAAATTATTTTTCAGTAGTAGCATAATTTCCTTTGGGCACTGTCTAGAGTTTTACTAGCACAATGAATAACATTTAATTTCTTATCAACTCTTTGTCCTATGACAACACCAATAGCATAATCACTAGCATCACACATAATTTCAAAAGGTAGGTTCCAATCAGGTGGTTGAACAATAGGTGCAGTTATCAAGGCCTTCTTGAGTATTTCAAATGATTCTTCACAATCATCATCAAAAACAAACGGAATATCTTTTTGCAAGAGATTAGTGAGAGGCCTAGAAACTTAGAGAAGTCTTTAATAAACCTTCTATAGAAACCATCATGACCAAGGAAACTTCTTATACCTTTAATGTCTGTGGGGCATGGCATCTTCTCAATGGCATCAACATTAGCCTTATCCACTTCAATACCTCTTTCGGAAATTTTATGTCCCAAGACAATGACTTCATTAACCATAAAGTGACACTTCTCCCAATTCAAGACAAGGTTAGTATCTTTTCATCTCTGCAAAACCCGATCAAGGTTGCTCAAGCAATCATCAAAAGAAGATCCATAAACGGAGAAATCATCCATGAAAACCTCAAAACTCTTTTCACAAAAGTCAGAGAATATAGCCATCATACATCTTTGAAAGGTAGCAGGTGCATTACATAAACCAAAAGGTATACATCTGTAAGCAAAGGTACCAAAAGGGCAAGTAAAAGTGGTTTTCTCCTGATCAGATTGTGCAACAGGTATTTGGGAGAAATCAGAATAACCATCTAGAAAGCAAAAGTGTGTATGTTTAGACAATCTTTCTAGAATTTGATCAATAAAAGGTAGAGGGTACTGATCTTTCTTAGTAGCTTTATTTAATTTCCTAAAATCGATTACCATCCTATAGCGAGTAACAATTCTTTGTGGGATCAATTCATCATTATCATTAGGAACAACGGTAATACCTCCCTTCTTAGGGACACAATGCACCGGACTTACCCAATCACTATGAGCAACAGGGTAAATAATACCTACTTCCAGGAGATTTAATATTTCTTTCCTTACCACCTCTTTCATCTTAGGATTCAGTCTTCGTTGGGGATCGGCAACTGGTTTGGAATCAGGATCAGTTTTAATTTTATGCTAGCATAGAGTGGGACTAATGGCTTTAAGATCATCAAGAGTATATCCAATAGCAGCACGGTGCTTCCTTAGAGTTTTCAATAATTTCTTTTCTTCATGCTCTAAAAGGTTAGCACTAATAATAACAGGATATATCTCTTTTTCATCAAGATAAGCATACTTAAGATTATCAGGTAATTGGTTTAAGCTCAAACACAGGATCACCCTTTGGTGGAGGTGGATCTCCAAGTAATTCAACAGGCAAATTATTCCTAAGGATAGGATGTTGTTCAATGATAACTCTATCTATCTCATTCCTTTCATCCATATGCATATCATTTTCATGTTCAAGCAAGTATTGCTCTAAAGGATCAATAGGAGGCACACCAATAGAAGCAAGAGCAATAATTTCATCCTTACTAGACAATTCTTTTTCATGAGGTTGTCTACCAAACTTAGAAAAATTAAACTCATGTGACATACCTCCAAAGCCAACAGTAAGAATTTGTTTCTCACAATCAATTTGAGCATTAACAGTATTGAGGAAAGGTCTACCAAATATGATGGGACAAAAGCTATCTTGTGTGGTAGCATGGACGAGAAAATCAGTAGGATACTTAGTTTTACCACACAAGACTTCAACATCTATAACAATTCCCACGGGGCAGATAGTATCTCTATTGGCAAGTTTAATATTAACATCAATAAATTCCATCTCAATAGGTGCAATCTCAACTTTAATTTCATTATCTAAAGATTGAGGTATTGCACTAACACTAGCACCCATGTCACATAAACCATGATAACAATGATCTCATATCTTAACAGAAACAACAGGCATGCCAACTACAGGTTTATGTTTATCTCTAGCATGAGGTTTAGCAATTCTAGCAGCAGCTTCACAGAATTGAATAACATGCCCGTCAACATTATCGGCCAAGAGATCTTTAATAATCGCAATACTAGGTTCAACTTTAATTTTCTTAGGGGGTGTAGGTGTTCTAATGTAGCCCTTACGTATCACGGTTGAAGCTTTAGCATGATCCTTTATTGTAACAGGGAAAGGTGGTTTCTCAGTGTAAGCAGTAGGAACAATAGAATCATTATAAGCACTAACTTTCTCTTCAACTGGAACGGGTTTTGCTACATTAACTTCTATGGGAGGATGATATTTAAACCACTTCTCCTTAGCGAGATTAATATGAGTAGTGAATGATTCACATAAATAAGCTACTATCTCAGAGTCAAGTCCATGTTTAGCACTAAAATCACGAAAAGTATTTGTTTCTACGAAGGATTTAACACAATCGAACTTAAGATTCATACTTGACTCCTTACCTTCATCAAACTCCCAATATTCAGAATTGCGTTTAATTCTTTCCAATAAATCCCATCTGAAGTCAATATGTCTCTTCATAAAAGAACCGATACAAGAAGTGTCAAGCATGGTGCGATTGTCAAGAGAAAGCCGAGCATAAAAGTTCATAATAATAATTTCTCTAGGGAGCTCATGGTTGGGGCATCAATATAACATTAACTTAAGCCTCCCCCAAGCTTGAGTGATACTTTCTCTATCATGAGGCCAAAAACTATAGATAAAATTCCGATCACGATGTACGAAATGCATAGGATAAAACTTTTGATGAAATTCCAATGTCAATCGATTGTAGTTCCATGATCCAGCAACATCACATAGCCTATACCATGTCAATGCTTTATCCCTCAAAGTTGAGGGATATACCTTCTTCTTGACCTCATCCTCGGGCAAACCTGCAAGCTTAAATAAACCACAAACTTCATCTACATAGATTAGATGCAAGTCGGGATGTGATGTTCCATCTCCTGTAAAAGGATTAGCCAACAGTTTCTCTAGCATACCCGAAGAAATCTCATAATAAATATTTTCAGTAGGTGCAGTAGGTTGTGGAGAAACTCTTTGTGCTTCCAGTCGAGGTGAGGATACCCCGAACAAGCCCCTCAAAGGATTAGTTTCCATAGTTACAAGTGACAATAAATTTCAGCACACTATATAAATGTTTCCTTACCAAATTCCACTCACCAAAGGCGCTTCACTCCCCGGCAATGGCGCTAGAAAAGAGTCTTGATGACCCAGAAATATAGGGGATATATCGTAGTCCTTTAGAAAAGTAAGAGTGTCGAACCCAACGAGGAGCAGAAGGAAATGACAAGCGGTTTTCAGTAAGGTATTCTTTGCAGGCACTGAAATTGTCGGTAACAGATAGTTGTGTGATAAGATAATTTGTAACGGGTAGCAAGTAACAATAGTAAAAAAGGTGCAGAAATATGTACCAATCCCTTTTGTAGCAATGGACAAGCCTGAACGAACTCTTATATAGGGTAAAGCGCTCCCGAGGACACATGGGAATTATTGTCAAGCTAGTTTTCATCATGTTCATATGATTCGCGTTCGCTACTTTGATAGTTTGATGTGTGGGTGGACCGGTGCTTGGGTGTTGTACTTACTTGGACAAACATCCCACTTATGATTAACCCCTCTTGCAAGAATCCGCAACTACGAAAGAAGAATTAAGACAAAGTCTAACCATAGCATTAAACTAGTGGATCCAAATCAGCCCCTTACGAAGCAACGCATAAACTAGGGTTTAAGCTTCTGACACTCTAGCAACCCATAATCTACTTATTACTTACCAATGCATTCCTCTAGGCCCAAATAATGGTAAAGTGTCATGTAGTCGACGTTCACATAACACCACTAGAGGAGAGACAACATACAACGCATCAAAATATCGAACGAATACAAAATTCACATGACTACTAGTAGCAAGACATATCCCATGTCCTCAGGAACAAACGTAACTACTCACAAAGCATAATTATATTCATGATCAGAGATGTATTGAATAGCATTAAGGATCTGAACATATGATCTTCCACCAAGTAAACCAACTAGCATCAACTACAAGAAGTAATTAACACTAATAGCAACCTTACGAGTACCAATCGGAGTCGCGAGACGGAGATTGGATACAAGAGATGAACTAGGGTTTGGAGATGAGATGGTGCTGATTAAAATGTTGATGGAGATGAGCCCCCTCTGATGAGAGAAGTGTTGGTGATGACGATGGCAACGATTTCCCTCTCCGGGGGAGAGGTTCCCCCGGCAGGACGGCCCTGGTGGGGCTCTAGATTGGTTCTCCTCAAGTTCTGCCTCGTGGCGGAGGCATTTCGTCCCGAAAGCTCTTCCTTGATTTTTTCTGGGATGAAACCCTTCATATAGAAGAAGATGCGTCCAGAGGGGATACAGGGGGCCCACGAGCCCCCCAGGCGCGCCCAGGGGGGTGGGGCGCGCCTGGCAGGCTCCTGGCCTCCTGGTGGCTCCCCTCTGTTATTTCTTTTGCCCAGTATTTTTTATATATTCCAAAATAATTCCTCGCTGATTTTCACAGCTTTTTGAGTTGTGCAGAATAGACATCTCAAACTTGCTCCTTTTCCAGCCCAGAATTCCAGCTACCGGCATTCTCCCTCTTCATGTAAACCTTGTGAAATAAGAGAGAAAAGGCATAAGTATTGTACCATAATGTGTAATAATAGATCATAATGTGATAAATATGAATATAAAAGTATGATGCAAAATGGACATATCAACAGCTCATAAGGATGTGGAAGACTTGGTCCACAAGTGCGATGGATCTCAAAAGTTTGTTTGCAGTCTGGCGGCTCGATATGGTCGGGCCTTTCAAGAGATCGAAGGACAAGAAGACCCACCTCTTGGTGGTGGTTGACAAATTTACCAAGTGTGTAGAAGCTGTGCTGATTGGCTAGTGTGACGGGGCTACAACGGTTCAGTTTGTTAAGAAGCTGATCTACCGTTTTGGTTACCCTCACGGTATCATCACAAATAATGGTACAAACCTATCCAAGGGGGTTATGCAAGCGTTCAGTGAAAGTGAACACATCAGACTTGATGTTTCTGCGGTTGCACATCCATAGTCAAACGGTCAGGCAGAGTGTGCAAACCAAGAAATCTTGAGAGGTATCAAGCCCAGGCTTATGGTTCCTTTGCACCGAACGCCGGGTTGTTGGGTGGAGGAGTTCTCGTCCGTCTTATGGAGCATCAGAACCACCCCCAACAAATCAGCAAGTTATACACCTTTCTTCATGGTTTACGGCGCAAAAGCCTTGTTACCAAGCGATATCCGTCATGAATCGCCATGAGTGGCGGCTTATGTTGAGGCGGACAATGAAACGACGCGTCAAGACACGTTGGATGCCTTGGAGGAAGAACATGATCTGGCAGCAGCTCGATCGGTGATTTTTCAGGAAGACCTGCGTCACTATCATAGCCGCAGAGTCAAAACCCGAACATTTCGAGAAGACGACTTAGTGTTGTGGTTGATTCAAGATCAGACAGATGCACACAAGTTGTCCCCTCCATGGGAAGGGCCTTTCATGGTCAGCAGAAATCTCAACAGTGGGTCGTATTACCTCATCGACATCCGAGACGACTCAAACACTTCTGGGTAGGAGACCCGCCGACTGTGGAACATAGCGCATCTATGGCCTTATTATACTTAAGTTGTCAGGACTTGACATTGTACACCTTCAAAGTTGAGCCGAGTCCTCTACCGTTTCGCATATCTCAGTCTATGCAAAAAGGTTAATGAGGGGGCTTCCAACCCACCGGGTTTAGCTTATCAGACCATATTGATCGGCTCTTAAGGCAAATAGTTGACTCCATCAACATGATCGTCCAGGGGGCTTCCAACCTACCGGGTTTAGCTTATCATACCCTATCGATCGGCTCTTAAGCCAAATAGTTGACTCCGTCAACAAAGGTCACTCGGTGGCTTCCAACCCACCGGGTTTAGCTTACACACCCTCTTGATCGGCTCTTAAGACAAACAGGGTTAAACCTGCCTGTAAGCTGATGCTGCTCCGTTAGGTGACCGCCGAACTCTTACGAGTTAATCTCACCTGGAGACCCTGAGCCGGCTCAAAAAGTTGATGGCCAATCTCTATAGAGACCCTGTACTGGTTCAAGGTTAAAATGGTGGCTCTTGTCATGCGAGGGCCTGCTTACGGAAAGCAAGGACAAACTCTCCAATCTACTACCGACTCTCCGCTATGTGGCCCGTACGTACTCTTAGACAGCTAATCCTTTAAGGACCCTGCACTGTTTAAGGTTAAAAAGACAGATTTATGTCACGTGAGAGGCAATTTATGGGCTACCAGGGTACTCATGCCTGTTGGAAATATGCCCTAGAGGCAATAATAAATTAGTTATTATCATATTTCCTTGTTCATGATAATCGTTTATTATCCATGCTATAACTGTATTGATCGGAGACTTAAATGCATGTGTGGATACATAGACAAAACCATGTCCCTAGTATGCCTCTAATGGACTAGCTCGTTGATCAAAGGATGGTTAAGGTTTCCTAGCCATGGACATGAGATGTCATTTGATAACGGGATCACATCATTAGGAGAATGATGTGATGGATAAGACCCAAACTACAAACATAGCATATGATCATGTCAGTTTATTGCTACTGTTTTCTGCATGTCAAGTATATGTTCCTATGACCATGAGATCATGCAACTCACGGATATCGGAGGAGTGCCTTGTGTGTATCAAACGTCGCAACGTAACTGGGTGACTATAAAGGTGCTCTACAGGTATCTCCGATGGTGTTTGTTGAGTTGGCATGGATCGAGACTGGGATTTGTTACTCCGTGTGACGGAGAGGTATCTCAGGGCCCACTCGGTAATACAACATCACAACAAGCCTTGCAAGCAATGTGGCTAAGTGTTAGTCATGGGATCTTGTATTACGGAACGAGTAAAGAGACTTGCCAGTAACGAGGTTGAACTAGGTATGGAGATACCGACGATCGAATCTCGGGCAAGTAACATACCGAAGAACAAAGGGGACGTTATACGGGATTAACTGAATCCTTGACATAGAGGTTCGACCGATAAAGATCTTCGTAGAATATGTAGGAACCAATGTGGACGTCCAGGTCCCGCCATTGGTTATTGACCGTAGAGGTGTCTCGGTCATGTCTACATAGTTCTCGAACCCGCAGGGTCTGCACACTTAAGGTTCGGTGACGTTTCGGTAGTGTAGAGTTATGTATGGTGGTGACCGAAGATTGTTCGGAGTCCCGGATGAGATCCCGGACGTCACGAGGAGCTCCGGAATGGTCCGGAGGTAAAGATTCATATATAGGAAGTCCCAGTTTGGTTTCCGGAAAAGTTTCGGGCTCATCGGTAGTGTACCGGGAGTGCCGGTAGTGTACCAGGAGTGCCGGTAGTGTACCGGGAGACCTTCGGGAGGGGTACTTCGACCCCAAGAGGTCCATGGGCTGTGGGAGAATAATAACCAGCCCTTATTGGGCTGGGAAAACAGCCACAAAGGCCCATGGCGCAGGAGAGAAAGTCCTAAAGCAAAAAGTGGAAAATCAGCCAATAGGAGGCAATCCTACTCCAACTAGGATTGGAGGTGAAGTAGGATTGCTCCCACCTCCTATTTCGGCCGACCCAAAGGCCTTGGATGCCTCTCCTCTCCTCTCCTCCTATATATACTAGTGGATTGGGTGGTTTTTGGACAGAATTTCCGGCCACGTGCTACCCGTTTCACCGGTGCACAGTTTCTCCTCTAGATCGGATTTCTGCAGCGCTTAGGCGAAGCCCTGCCGGAATTGCTCCACCACCACCATCACCGGAGCGCCGTCACGCTGCCGGTGAACTCTCTCTCCTCTCCACCTCCTCTTGTTGGATCAAGATGGTGGAGATCGTCATCAAGCTGCACGTGTGCTGAACGCGGAGGTGCCGTCCGTTCGGCGCTAGATCGGAAGGACCGTGATCGAGATCGCGAGACGGTTCGTGATGTGATCACGGAACGGATCGTGATGAGTTCGCGGGACAGATCGTGATCAAGATCGTGAGACGGATCATGATGAGTTCACGGGACGGATCATGATGTGTTCGCGGGACGGTTCGTGATTGGATCGCGGGACGCTCGGCGATTTGGATCGCGAAGAAGTTCGACTACACCAACCGCGTTTCTTAACGCTTCCCGCTTAGCGATCTACAAGGGTACGTAGATCCACTCTCCCTCTCGTAGATGCTCATCACCATGGATAGGTTTGCGTGTGCGTAGGAAAATTTTGTTTCCCATGCGACGTTCCCCAACAGTGGCATCATGAGCTAGGTTGATGGTTCGATGAGATCTCGAGTAGAACACAAAAGGTTTGTGGGCGTTGATGCTTAGATTGCTTCCTCCCTTGGTCGGATTTTGGTTCAGCGGTATTGTGAGATGAAGCGGCCCGGACCAACATTACTCGTACGCTTACGAGAGACCGGTTCCTGCGATGCAACTTGTTGCTTAGCTGGCTTGCGGGTGACAGTTTCTCTTACTCTAATTGGATCGGATCCGACAAAGGCGGTCCTTGAGAAGGTTGAAAAGCAAACTAGTGTATCACCGTTGTGGTTTTGCGTAGGTGAGAATTGTTCTTGCTAGATACCCGTAGCAGCCACGTAAAACATGCAACAACAATTAGAGGACGTCTAACTTGTTTTTGCAGGGTATGTTGTGATATGATATGGCCAATTACATGATGAGATATATGTGATGTATGAGATGATCATGTGATGTATAGATTATCACGACTTGCATGTTGGTGATTACGGCAACCGGCAGGAGCCATAGGGTTGTCTTTAATTATTGTATGACCTGCGTGTCAATCATTAAAGCGCTATGTAATGCTTTACTTTATCGCTACGGTAGCAATAGTAGTAGAAGCATGCAGGGCGTGACAACCCCGATGGCGACACGTTGATGGAGATCATGGTGTTGTGCCGGTGACGATGGAGATCATGCCGGTGTTTCGAAGATGGAGATCTTAAACACAAGTTGATGGCCATATCATGTCACTTATGAATTGCATGAGATGTTAATCCTTTTATGCACCTTGTTTTGCTTAGGACGACGGTAGCATTATAAGGTGATCCCTCACTTAATTTCAAGATAAATTGTGTTCTCCCCAAGTGTGCACCGTTGCGAAAGTTCGTCGTGTTGAGACACCACGTGATGATCGGGTGTGATAGACTCTACGTTCACATACAACGGGTGCAAGACAGATTTGCACATGCGGAACACTCGGGTTAAACTTGACGAGCCTAGCATGTACAATCATGGCCTCGGAACACAAGAGACCGAAAGGTCGAGCATGAGTCATATAGTAGATATGATCAACATAATGATGTTCACCATTGAAGCCACCTCAACTCACGTGATGATCGGACTCGAGTTGGTGAATTTGGATCATGTGACACTCAGATGACCTGAGGGATGTCAATTTGAGTGGGAGTTCTTAAGTAATATGATTAATTGAACTTATTATCATGAACATAGTCAGTAGTGTCTTTGCAAATTATGTTGTAGATTACTAGCTCGCACTGTAGCTCCCGTGTGTTTTTATATGTTCCTAGAGAAATAGAGTTGAAAGATGATGGTAGCAATATTGCGGACTGGGTCCGTGATATGAGGGTTGTCCTCATTGCTGCACAGAAGGCTTATGTCCTTAATGCACCGTTCGGTACGCCACCCCCTCTAGCGTCGTCTGTAGATGTTGTGAACATCTGACAGGCACGTTCTGATGACTACTTGATAGTTTAGTGCGTCATGCATTACGACTTAGAATTGAGGCTCCAAGACGTTTTGAACGTCACGGAACATACGAGATGTTCTAAGAGCTGAGATTGTGATCTCAGGCTCGTGCCCGTGTTATGAGATATGAGATCTCAAACAAAGATTCTTTGCTTGCAAGACGAAAGAGAATAGCTCAATAGTTGAGCATGTGCTTAGATTGTCTAGGTGCCACAATCGCTTGAATCGAGTGGGAGTTGATCTTCCAGATAAGATAGTGATTGATATAGTTCTCCAAGTCACTATCACTAAGCTACTAGAACTTGGTGATGAACTATAAATTGCCAGGGATAGAAATGATTCCTGAGCTTCTCGCGATGTTTTGACACCGCGAAGGTAGAAGTCAAAAAGGAGCATCAAAGTGTTGATGGTTAGTAAAAACCACTAGTTTCGAGAAGGGCAAGGGCAAGTAGGGAAACTTCATGGATGGCAAGTCAGTTGCTGCTCCAGTGAAGCAGCCCAAAGTTGAACCTAAACCCGAGACTGAGTGCTTCCATTATGAGGAGAACGGTCACTGAAGCGGAACAACCCTGGATACATGGTAGATAAGAAGGCTGGCTAAGTCGACAGAAGTATATTTGATATGCATGTTATTGATGTGTACCTTGCTAGTACTCCTAGTAGCACCTGGGTATTGGATACCGGTTCGGTTGCTCGAAATAAAAGCTACGGAATAAATGGAGAACTAGCTAAGTGTGAGGTGACGATGTGTGTTGGAAATGTTTCCAAGGTTGATATGATCAAACATCGCACGCTCTCTCTACCTTCGGGATTAGTGACGAACCTAAATTTTATTTGGTGTTTTGCATTGAAGCATGAACGTGATTAGATCATGTTTATTGCAACACGGTTATTCATTCAAGTTAGAGAATAATGGTTATTCTGCTTACATGAATAAATACCTTCAATGGTCATGCACCTAGTAAGTGTGGTTCATTGAATCTTGATCATAGTAATACACATGTTCATAACAATGATGCCAAAAGATGCAAAGTTAATAATGATAGTACCACATACTTGTGGCACTGCCGCTAAATGTCATATTGGTATAAAGCGCATGAAGAAACTCCATGTTGATGGATCTTTGGACTCATTCGATTTTGAATCGGTTGAGACATGCGGACCATGCCTTTTGGTAAGATGACTAAACCCCGTTTTCTGGCTTGATGAAACGGGCAAGTGACTTATTGGAAACAATGCATGTTGATGTATACGATCCAATGAGTGTTTATAGCTTGCAGTGAATATCATTGTTTTCTTACCTTCACTGATGATTTGAGTAGATATAGTGTATATTTACTTAATGAAACACAAGTCTGAATTGTTTGAAAGGTTCAAAGCAAAGTTCAGAGTGAAGTTTAAAGATCATCGTGACAAGAAGATAAAAATTTCTGCGATATGATCGTGGAGGTGAATATCTGGGTTACGAGTTTGGCATACAAATTTAGACAATGTGAAAGTTGTTTCACAACTCACGCCACCTGGAACACCATAGTGTGATGGTGTGTCCGAACGTCGTAGTCATGCCTTATTTGATATAGCACATACTATGATGTCTCTTATCGTTTTAATACTATCGTTTTAGGGTTATGCATTAGAGACAACCGCATTCACTTTAAAATAGGGCACCATCTAAATCCGTTGAGATGATACCGTGTGAATTATGGTTTGATAGAAACCTAAAGCTGTCATTTCTTGATGTTTGGGGCTGCGAAGCTTGTGTGGAAAATGTTTTCACCTAATGAGCTCAAACCCAAAGCGGACAAATGCATCTTCATAGAATACGCCAAGAACAGTTGGGTATACCTTCTATCTCAGATCCGAGTGCAAAGTGTTTGTTGCTGGAATGGATCCTTTCCTGAGAAAAGGTTTCCCTCGAAAGAATTGAGTGGGAGGAAGATAGAACTTGATGAGGTTATTGAACCTTGTTTCAATCAGAGTAGCGCAGCGCAGAAAGTTGTTTCTGTGAAGCTTATGTTAGTTGAAGAAAGAAGTTAATGATGATGATCATGAAACTTCGGATCAAGTTACTATCGAACCTCGTAGGTCGACAAGGACGTGTACTGCTCTTGAGTGGTACAACAACCCTGTCTTAAAGGTCATGTTGTTGGACAGCGATGAACCTACGAGCTATGGAGAAGCGATGATGGGCCCGGATTCCGACAAATGGATGAGACCATGAAATCCGAGATAGGATCCATGTATGAAAACCAAGTATAGACTTTGGTAGACTTGCTCGTTGGACGGCAGGTCGTTGAGTACAAATGGATCTTTAAAAATGAAGACAGACGCTGATGGTAAATATCACCATTTGTAAAGCTCGACTTGTTGCAAAGTTGTTTGTGACAAGTTCAAGGAGTTGACTACGATGAGATTTTCTCACTCGTAGTGGTGCTAAAGTCTGTTGGAATTATGTTAGCAGTTGCTGCGTTTTCAATTATGAAATTTGACAGATGGATGTCAAAACATCATTTCCTTAACGGTTTACTTGAGGAAAGGTTGTATGTGATACAACCAGAAGGTTTTGTCAGTCCTAAGGATGCTAAAAGGTGTGCAAGCTTTGGTGATCCTTCCATGGACTGAAGCAAGCATCTCGGAGTTGGAATATACACTTTGATGAGGTGATCAAAATTTTTGATGTTTATACAAAGTTTACGAGAAACTTGTATTTGCAATAAAGTGAGTGGGAGCACTATAGAGTTTCTGATAAGTATATGTGGTTGACATATTGTTGATCGGAAATAATGTAGAATTTCTGGAAGGCGTAAAAGGTTGTTTGAAAAGTGTTTTTCTAAGGAAGACCTGGATAAAGCTACCTAATTGTTGAGCATCAAAATCTATAGAGATAGATCAAGATGCTTGATGAGACTTTCAATGAGTGCATACCTTGACAAGATTTTGAAAGAGTTCAAAATGGATCAGCCAGAGAAATAGTTCTCGTCTGATTTGTAAGGTGTGAAGTTGAGTGAGACTCAAAGCTCGACAACGGCAGAAGAAAGAGAAAGGATGAATGTCGTCCCCTATGCCTTAGCCATAGGCTCTATATTATGCCATGCTGTGTACCGCACCTATGTGTGCCTTGCCACGAGTCTGTCAAGGGGTACAAGAGTGGTCCAGGAGTGGATCACTGGACAGCGGTCGGAATTATCCTTAGTAACCAGAGGACTAAGGAAATGTTTCTTGATTATGGAGGTGATAAAGAGTTCGTCGTAAAGAGTTACGTCGATGCAAGCTTTAACACCTATCCGGATGACTAGTAGTAGCAATCTGGATACGTATAGTGGAGCAGCCATTTGGAAATAGTACCAAGTGGAGTGTGGTAGCAGTGATTACGGTTTGACATAGAGATTTGCAAAGTACACACGGATCTGAATATCGCAGACCCGTTGACTATAAGACCTCTCTCACATGCAAAGCATGATCGAGCCCCAAAACTCATTGGGTGTTAGATTCATAACAATGCGAATCACATGGTGATGTGAACTAGATTATTGACTCTAGTGCAAGTGGGAGACTGTTGGAAATATGCCCTAGAGGCAATAATAAATTAGTTATTATCATATTTCCTTGTTCATGATAATCGTTTATTATCCATGCTATAACTGTATTGATCGGAGACTTAAATGCATGTGTGGATACATAGACAAAACCATGTCCCTAGTATGCCTCTAATGGACTAGCTCGTTGATCAAAGGATGGTTAAGGTTTCCTAGCCATGGACATGAGATGTCATTTGATAACGGGATCACATCATTAGGAGAATGATGTGATGGATAAGACCCAAACTACAAACATAGCATATGATCGTGTCAGTTTATTGCTACTGTTTTCTGCATGTCAAGTATATGTTCCTATGACCATGAGATCATGCAACTCACGGATATCGGAGGAGTGCCTTGTGTGTATCAAACGTCGCAACGTAACTGGGTGACTATAAAGGTGCTCTACAGGTATCTCCGATGGTGTTTGTTGAGTTGGCATGGATCGAGACTGGGATTTGTTACTCCGTGTGACGGAGAGGTATCTCAGGGCCCACTCGGTAATACAACATCACAACAAGCCTTGCAAGCAATGTGGCTAAGTGTTAGTCATGGGATCTTGTATTACGGAACGAGTAAAGAGACTTGCCAGTAACGAGGTTGAACTAGGTATGGAGATACCGACGATCGAATCTCGGGCAAGTAACATACCGAAGAACAAAGGGGACGTTATACGGGATTAACTGAATCCTTGACATAGAGGTTCGACCGATAAAGATCTTCGTAGAATATGTAGGAACCAATGTGGACGTCCAGGTCCCGCCATTGGTTATTGACCGTAGAGGTGTCTCGGTCATGTCTACATAGTTCTCGAACCCGCAGGGTCTGCACACTTAAGGTTCGGTGACGTTTCGGTAGTGTAGAGTTATGTATGGTGGTGACCGAAGGTTGTTCGGAGTCCCGGATGAGATCCCGGACGTCACGAGGAGCTCCGGAATGGTCCGGAGGTAAAGATTCATATATAGGAAGTCCCAGTTTGGTTTCCGGAAAAGTTTCGGGCTCATCGGTAGTGTACCGGGAGTGCCGGTAGTGTACCAGGAGTGCCGGTAGTGTACCGGGAGACCTTCGGGAGGGGTACTTCGACCCCAAGAGGTCCATGGGCTGTGGGAGAATAATAACCAGCCCTTATTGGGCTGGGAAAACAGCCACAAAGGCCCATGGCGCAGGAGAGAAAGTCCTAAAGCAAAAAGTGGAAAATCAGCCAATAGGAGGCAATCCTACTCCAACTAGGATTGGAGGTGAAGTAGGATTGCTCCCACCTCCTATTTCGGCCGACCCAAAGGCCTTGGCTGCCTCTCCTCTCCTCTCCTCCTATATATACTAGTGGATTGGGTGGTTTTTGGACAGAATTTCCGGCCACGTGCTACCCGTTTCACCGGTGCACAGTTTCTCCTCTAGATCGGATTTCTGCAGCGCTTAGGCGAAGCCCTGCCGGAATTGCTCCACCACCACCATCACCGGAGTGCCGTCACGCTGCCGGTGAACTCTCTCTCCTCTCCACCTCCTCTTGTTGGATCAAGATGGTGGAGATCGTCATCAAGCTGCACGTGTGCTGAACGCGGAGGTGCCGTCTGTTCGGCGCTAGATCGGAAGGACCGTGATCGAGATCGCGAGACGGTTCGTGATGTGATCACGGAACGGATCGTGATGAGTTCGCGGGACAGATCGTGATCAAGATCGTGAGACGGATCGTGATGAGTTCACGGGACGGATCATGATGTGTTCGCGGGACGGTTCGTGATTGGATCGCGGGACGCTCGGCGATTTGGATCGCGAAGAAGTTCGACTACACCAACCGCGTTTCTTAACGCTTCCCGCTTAGCGATCTACAAGGGTACGTAGATCCACTCTCCCTCTCGTAGATGCTCATCACCATGGATAGGTTTGCGTGTGCGTAGGAAAATTTTTTTTCCCATGCGACGTTCCCCAACAATGCCATACCGAGTCTCTTCTGGGATGTTATACTTCCTGTCAGTTAATCTCGCTTAGAGACCCTGAGCAGCTCAAAGGAATTGACGGCCAATCCCGATAGAGACCCTATACTGCTAAGGGGTTTTAAGTAGCGGGTCAACCTAGAAGAACCGGCACAGGAGTTAACAAAAACTAAAACAAGTCAGGAAAGATATAGCATCTTTGGGTTGCGCTATCCTAAGCCGCCCTCCTAACAATGCGAAGATTATTCTATTCTTGCAGGTTGGTTAATTACCAAGAGCCACCACAACATCTGATATGTGTTGAAGGCACAAAGCAGATGTAATATACTAAGCCGGACGCTTTCATATGTGTGCGACAGCACAGTTCAGGCAAGACAAAGTTTACTACAAACCTATTACAATGCTCTCCGCAGAGCTCAAAAGTGAGGATTCAAAGTTTTTTACATCACCCTAGGGCGGATAACAAGGCCGGATCATCCATGCCATTAGCAAGGTCGTTAGTTGGATGGCGGGTCACCCTGCGCCGGGTCTTCGACCTCCATGATATGGCGGATAACATGTCCCAGTTGCAGTTGGTTAAAGCCACAAAGTTTGGCTCTACAAAGAGGGGGGACGGGTCAAGACTAGGAGCAAAGAGGTGCTTACGGCGTGTAGGCGTTAAGTCCTTGGACTCAAAGGTTGGGCCGCGTACTCTCTTCTGCTCGGCATTGTAAGCCGCCTGGTATGTTGAGGTCTCCGGAAGCCTTCATGCAACGAGCATAGTCATCCTCTGTGAACTCTGAGCCGTCATCTTTCTTTGATGGAAACCCGTCCATCATGTCTTCGGGAGTCAACTCTCGTGCGGAAGCTAAAGCCTGGCTTGTGGCTGCGATGGCTCCTTTTTTGGCGGCTGATTTCTTGAGCTCCAGGATTTGTTTAGGCAGGGTGGATAGCAAATCTATGACTCCCTTCACGGTTGGGGGAATAATATCTTTATAGAGCATCACCTTGATTGTGCAAAGAGCTCCGCAATACAGTTGTTCTGTTAAAGTTGATGGCTTTCAATGGCAACAAGCTATCAGTAGCAAGTTAATGACTACTTGGACCTGCTAAAGACGGATGTTCGGTTGTAACTCGTCAGTATAAGTATTCACACAAGAGTATTGGTAAGTATTTAGTACTTACTAAAGATGGTGGCAGACATCTTCGTAATGTGGCACTTCAAGGCGTGTAGTTCATTGGACAGAACCATAAGCCGCTGGTCAGCATCGTCTGCTCGTTTACCCAGGGCGGTTTTTTCCGTCTCAGCGGATTTTTTGAGAGCGGCAAATTCAGTTTTCACTTTGGTGAGTTCTTCAGCGACGAGCCAGTACTTCTCATCTGTTTCGCTTCTAGCGGCTTGCTGAGTGGCTAGATTTCTCCTTAAACCGGTCACTTCAGACTCGGCCTGTTTAATGCTTCCTAGGACATATAACAAAGCAAAATGAGGGCTAACTCGCCAGGATGGTGTATTATCAGATGAAGATTCAGACAATACAATGCAAGTCTAAAGCAGATTACAAGCAATATGCTCGACACTTGGGGCTAATGTCTATTTGTTCTCCAAGGCTACAAGGAAGCTCCGGCTCATCTTCGTCAAAGTTGAGTTGGCCCTTGGGGGCTACATATGGCTCTTTGCTCTATTTACAAGGAAGTTCCGGCTCATCTTCATCAAAGTTGAGGCGTCCCTTGGGGTCTACATATGGCTCTTTGCTTTATTTACAAGGAAGTTCTGGCTCATATTCATAAAAGATAAGCCGGCCCTTGGGGGCTATAGGTGGCTCTTTGATCTATCGCATTGAAGTTCCGGCTCATCTTCATCAAGATAAGCCGAACCTTGGGGGATACAAGTGGCTCTTTGAACAAACTACTTACGCACGAAAAGCGTCGGCTCAATATCCAATTTTTAAGCCGATAATTGCGGGCTACAGGCTAAGTATTTCTATTTATAACAAGACTCAAAGACCCTGTTTACCATTGGTAAATACTAAACCAGCTCTTGGGGGCTACATAAGGGTATAAGGAAAAGAGAGCAAGAGTACCTCATAGTTTTTCTTCATCAAGCTAACACGCTTGAGCTCCATGTTTCGGCTCGTGGAGAGGCGGTTCAGATAACCAGCGTGCAGCTCATCAGTGGTTAACTTCTCCAGCGCGGGGAGTTCAAAGTCCAGCTACTCAGAGGCTTCAGGCTTCTCAGTGTGCTTTGTCAACACATGAGCTTGAGCAGTGTGGAAGACGGTACCAGTAATAGTGACGTTCGGAGTAACCAAATCGTCAACAGCAATTGAAGGGATCGACGGCTTAGAGCTGGTCCTCAGAGGACTCTTAGGAATCATGTCATGGGCCTCCGGCTTGGGGTCTACATATGGTAGAGGAACTTGGACTTTCTTGAACTTCTTCTAAGGATAGCGAGCAAAGTCAGGATATTCTTCAAAGTTCAGCTCATCTGATTCATCAGAAGGCATGATGTGAGTCAGCATAGCCCAAGAGCGCTTGAGGTTTTCATGAGCATAATAGTGGTTTTTTCTTGATAGTGTTCTGCGTCATAGTCATATTTTGCTCAATATACCCAAGTTGACGCTTTACCCACTTATGATTGTGATCGACCTTCCGATGAAGACTTATGAGAAGTTCGCAATCGGTCGTCAACCGAGGGGCACACTCTTTGGGAGCTGAGGCCTTTGCATCAGAGTCTTGTGTGGCAGTATCATCATTTATGGAGAAGGAGGCGGCTTTGCGAAACTGTCCATCAAGGGGACGAGTTCCTTCATCAATAAAGGACTTGCCTTTCCCTTCAACTGATGAAATTGTACTCTTGATGACTTCAATGGGTGGCAGGAAACTGAAGTGATTCTGGAAGTCAGCTTTGTAGTGCACTGGGGACTTATCCCTGATGAATTTCATAATCCATGGTGCATATGGTTTCTGCTCAAATGGAGCGACAACTGCATTGGCCAAAGTCCTCATGAAGAAGTCATGTAAGTTAATGGGAATACCATGTATGATATTGAAGAGCACATTCTTCATGACTCCTTCAACTTCTTCTTCCTCAGAGTTATGGCCTTTCTGAGGACACAGTGTTTTTGTCAGTATGTGATAGACCGTGCGAGGCGCATAGAGCAGATCCTTCACTAAGAAGACTTTGCGTTGAGGCTTTCCATGTGGCAATGTCTTCATTAGCACATTCATCAGTTGATTGGGGAGAGGAGGTTCATCAAACAGCTTGCGGGCTCCATCTGAGGGTATTGGGACTGGGACACACTGAAGCAATTCGGAGGCTTGTGCAGTGAAGTGTGTCGTGCCTGTCATCCAGTCCAATATCCAAGAGTTGATGTGTGAGGAATCTCCGCTGATATGCAACGTGGCATAGAATTGAAGGATGATTTCCTCATTCCAATCATAGATGTCAACACAAAATGGAAGAAGTCCAGCATCATATAGAACTTGGAGCACAGGACTAAATGATAGAAGACTTTCCATGTCAGCATGAGGAATCTGATGGTGCTCGAAGACTTTCTTCTTCTCATAGAGGACTGAATCATAGTAATTTAGTTGAGTGGCAGTCTAGAACCTATTGCGGCCAGCTCTTGCAGAGTCATAGGGGTTTGGTCCAGAGAAGAACATGTGTTCATCGAAGAAATTGGTCTTGAGGAATTTGGGACAAACAGAGCCTTTGAAAGGCAGTCTTGGCTTGGGTTGAAGATTTGTTCATGTATGCCCCTTGATCTCCGTTGGCATTGCAGGAACATCAGCAGTGGCCGGAGCATCAATTTCCTCAGCTGTTGCAGCTGGAATTTCTTCAGTGTCTGGAAGGTACAGATGTTCAGAGTCTTCGATATTTCCTCAGTTTGTGTGCAGGCGACTGAGGAATCAACATTAGAGGAGTTGCCACTGGTGAATTGGGATGTGCAGATTCCCAATATTCATCATTGATGACTGGAGTAGTGTCACCAATGTCAACTTTTTCATCAATTTCTTCAACGCCATCTTCCTTAGCAGTTAACAGAAGTTGGGGCTATGATACATTGGGAGTTGATGGAGTGTCATCAATAACAATTTCCTCATCAATAGGCTCTATGGAAACAGCCGAATGCTTGTCTTCTTCTTCTTCAGGGATGACATAGTCCTCTCCAAAGGACACAATACATAGGTTGGAGCCGAGGAAATTGGGGTTGCATCAATTGGAGCTGCTGAGGAACTTGATGAGGTTTTCAACTTCTTCAGCACAGGGGCATCAGAAGTTGATGCCTTTTGCTTGAGAGGACTTTCCTCACCGGTAGCAGCTTCTTCAGGAACGACTGATGCAGTCGCCCTGGGTGGTTCATTTTCTTCAGGCACAACAGTTTCTTCAACTGGCCTATCAGATTCTCCAGGCATAACATTGGAGGTTGTCCTGGCATGTTCATCAGTGGTCTGAGTTTCCTCAGCAGCACTGGCAGTGGCTTCTAGTGCAGAAGCATTTCCTGGAGCAGTTTCATCAGGCTGAGCATGTTCATCAGCTGCGTGAGGAATTTCATCTGTAGTCTGAGGAATTTCTTCAGACTGAGGCTTTTGTGGTTGTGATCGAGCTGCAACCCTGGAGTTGTGGTCCTTCACATCAGCTTGAGCAGCCCTGACGAATCTGACATTTGTTCTTTCCATTCAGCATCATATCTCTCCTGATCTTCAGAGAGAGTGCGTATTTCTGACTGAATTGTGACTAACTGCTTGGGAGTCAAGTTCATCACATTGTCACGCAGGAACATCTCCTTGCATGCTCTGTTTCTTCTTTCTCTCGGAGCTTGTTCTCTCTTCCACTTTTTTCATAAATGAAGTTGGTGAGGACATGACTTTAGCGGCGGCGCTATGCAGGAGCTCGGGAGAGGAATGGGATGAGTAACCGAGCACAGTTGAAGGGGAGGAGGTATTTAAAGAGGGAGTGAAAACGGATCCACCCGAAGATTTTGGACAGGTTTACCCCTGACCCTTGCTCTCCTCGCGACAGGTGTCACCCACTTTCTGGGTAGTGGAGATTGGGGGGATCGTGGGTTATCGAGGCACAGGAATCGGAACTGTTTGAGCGGGAACTGCCGAAAATTTTGGTAGTGAAGAATTAAAGTTTTCGTTCGCAAATTCTTTAGTGGTCAAGGACACAGTGAAGACTTTGAATAAGTTTCAAAGTAGAACGCATTTGAAGAAATTGTGAACAGACTGGGTTGAGTTTAGCATAGATGGGGAAAGGGTCCGATGACATTCACCTAGATGAAAATCAACTTGAAGAATTAGCAATAAGTGAATGCTGTTGAGGACATTGAAAACTCAAATATATATATATATATAGTCAATGAAGAATACCAGTCTCAAAGTTTTGAAGAATTTGAAAAGTTGAGGAATTTGAAAACTTGAGGAATTTGGCAGTTTGAAGTATTTGCAAAGACAATGGAAAGCTTAATTTTGAAGAATTTCAACTTTTGGTTGGTGGCGTGACCCACCGTATAAGAATGATGATTTTAGATACCGTGTATAATTGTCATAGGGTTCTGAGAATCAAATTCTTCGTTAATTTCTTCACACTTAGAGAGTTATTCTTCATTGATTGAAGAAGAACGTTACTTCGTGTGTTGAAAATCTAAGTCCTCAATTTTGCATAAGTGTTAGGATGTGTGTTCTTCTTCAAAGAACATTCTAAGATTATAAGATATTTAGCTCACACCGCAACTTGCAAAATCTCTTTTCATCCAAGGGCTTTGTGAAGATATCGGCCAGTTGTTCTTCAGTTGGAATGTGGTTGATGGAGATATCACCCTTGAGTACATGATCTCGAAGAAAGTGATTACGAATCTGGATGTGCTTGGTCTTGGAGTGCTGAACTGGGTTGTATGCAATCTTGATAGCACTCTCGTTGTCACAGTAAATAGGCACATTCTTCAAGTTGATGCCATAGTCCTTGAGGGTTTGCTTCATCCATACTAACTGAGCACAACATGAGCCAGCAGCAACATACTCAACTTCAGCAGTAGAGAGACAAACGCAGTTCTGCTTCTTCGAGGACCAGCAGACTAAGGATCATTCGAGGAAATGACATGTGCCTGAGGTAGACTTGCGATCGACGCGATCTCCAGCATAGTCAGCATCAGAGTATCCGACGAGGTGAATATTTTAGCCCTTGGGATACCATAATCCAAGTGTTGGTGTGTGAGCTAAGTATCGAAGAATATGTTTCATAGCCTTATGGTGTGATTCCTTTGGTGTTGCTTGGAATCGAGCACACATGCAAACACTCAGCATTATGTTAGGCCTAGATGCACATAGATACAATAAAGAGCCAATCATGGAGCGGTACACCTTCTGATCGAAATATGTACCATTTTCATCAGTGCAGAGGTGTCCTTTTGAGGGCATTGGAGTTTTGACGCCTTTGCAATCTTGCATGTCGAATTTCCTCAGAACATCTTTGAGGTATTTATCTTGAGAGATGAAGATGTCGTTGTCTTGTTGACGAATTTGAAGACCTAAGAAGAATTTCAATTCTCCCATCATAGACATTTGATATTCTTCACTCATCATATAGGAAAATTCATCATTCATGAGGAATTCCTTCAGTGTGTCATACCACGCCCGAGGGGCCTGCTTGAGGCCATATAGGGCCTTGTTGAGTCTGAAGACTTTGTCAGGATGCTTAGGATCTTCAAAACCTAGGGGTTGAGCAACATATACTTCTTCCTCAAGCTTACCATTGAGGATTGCACTTTTCACATCCATTTGATATAAGATGATATTGTGATGGTTAGCATAAGCAAGCAATATTCAAATAGCTTCAAGTCTAGCGACAGGTGCAGAAGTTGCATCAAAATCTATTCCTTCAACCTGTGTGTAGCCTTGTGCTACAAGTCGAGCCTTATTCCTCACCACAAGTCCATTTTCATCTTGATTGTTGCGGTAGATCCACTTGGTACCTATAAGTTTATGCTTGTGAGGATCTGGCCGCTTGACAAGTTCCCACACATTGTTGATCTTGAATTGATGCAATTCCTCTTGCATAGCTTGAATCCACTCAGGCTCTTTGAAAGCTTCATCCACTTTGGTGGCCTCTATAATTGAGACAAAAGCAAGGTGCCCACAAAAGTTAGTTAAATGCGAAGCTCTTGAGCGTGTGAGAGGACCTGGTGCATTGATGTCATCGATGATTTTGTCAATCTGTACTTCATTTGCTACTCTTGGATGAGCAGGATGATGAGGTTGAGGATTTTCATCAGCACCATTTTCTTTAGGTATATTAGCAGGAGAGTCTTCATTTGATGGAATGATTTCCTCAGTAGGAATGACGTCTTCAGTTGCCTTCAACTTGATAGATTCCTCAGGAGATTGTTCACCTAACATAGAAGGCAGGTGCTGTCTTTGCGAGCCATTAGTTTCATCGAACCGCACATCTATAGTTTCAACAACTTTGTGATGATAGGTGTGGAAGACTTTGTAGGTGTGAGAGTCCTTTCCATAACCAAGCATAAAATCTTCATGTGATTTCGGTGCAAACTTAGAACTATGGTGAGGATCCCTGATCCAGCATTTTGCACTGAAGACTTTGAGATAACTTACATTGGTTTTCTTGCCCGTCATAAGCTCATATGAAGTTTTCTTGAAGAATTAGTGAAGATATACCCTATTGATGATGTGGCAAGCAGTATCAATTGCTTCAGGCCAAAAACGTCGAGGGGTCTTGTATTCATCAAGCATGGTTTGAGCCATCTCAACAAGAGTCCTGTTCTTGCATTCCACATTGCCATTCTGCTGAGGAGTATTAGGGGCAGATAACTCATGAGTAATAACAAGTTCATCAAGATATTCATGAAGGTTCGTGTTCTTGAATTCAGTCCCATTATCACTCCTGATGTGCTTGATCTTGACACCAAAGTTGGTGGAGGCCCTTGAAGCAAATCGTCTGAAGACATCCTGTACTTCATTTTTGTACAGAATGATATGCACCCATGTATAATGAGAGTAATCATCAACAATGACAAATCCATGCAAACTTGAAGAATTTATTAGTACGGAGTAGTGAGTGGGACCAAAGAGATCCATGTGAAGCAATTCAAAAGGTCGGGTAGTGGTCATGATTGTCTTCGAGGGATGCTTGGATCTGGTCATCTTTCTAGATTCACATGCACCACATAGGTGGTCCTTGAGGAATTTGACGCCCTCGATGCCAATGACATGCTTTTTATTCACGAGTGTGTGCAAGTTCCTCATGCCCACATGTCCGAGTCGTCGATGCCACAACCAGCCTTCTAAGGACTTTGCAAGTAAGCATGTGGTAGGTTCAGGACCTGTAGAGAAATCAACAATATACAAGTCTCCTCTCCTAAAGCCTTCAAAGACTTTGGAATTGTCAGATTCCATGATGACAACACAGCGATATTTTCCAAATACGACAACCATATCAAGATCACAAAGCATTGAGACAGACATAAGGTTGAACCCAAGGGATTCGACAAGCATCACCTTATCCATGGTTCGGTCCATTGAGATAGCAACCTTACCAAGTCCTAATAACATTTCTTTTTTCCTTTGTCAGCATAGGTGATATGCTTCAGATGAGATGGAGTAAGTGGCAAATTCATCAGAAGACTCTTGTCACCAGTCATGTGGTTTGTGCATCCACTATCGAGGACCCACTCAGTAGCTTTTGGAGTGTCATCCTGCAGATGAATTAGTATGACTTATGAACTCATATGCTTCAGAGTGAAGAATATGATGTCAATTTCATCAGGCAGAAATTCATCACACAAGATAATAATCAAGTAGCGTGTGAGGACGTGAGAAATGAGGAATTCATTTCATCATGGTTAGCTTGCGTCCTTTCAAGCATTTTCTTCAGGTCTCCCGCGGGTTCATCAAATGTTCAAATTCATCTAGAGACCTGACCCTGCATGAAGAGATTAGTTCGATTTCTTCACCACCCACATCTCAAGGGGTGGCAAACAGTTCATCAATATGCGAGCACCATATGAGAAGGGAGGCATAGAAGCAAGTGTGCTTCATTTCACAGGGCGAGGGTTAGAGTACTCATATGAATAAGCAGAGAAATTCTTCGAGGACTTATGAACATAATGATTTGAAGAATAATGCACATATTCATAACTTTTAGGTTTTCCCTGCAAAACAGAGCCATTAGCGCAAGAATGATGATTTTGATCATTTGAGGATTTTGGTCCAAGTGAGGACTTTGATCCACTTGAGGAATTTGATCTGGAGTTCCTTTTCTTCAAGAGTGGTGTCCTGAGGACATTCACTTGAAGGTTTTGTAGGTGGCTCTTGGGAACCCAGATTTTCTTCAATGGAGAGCCATTCCTGCAGTTAGTTCCAAAAAATCTACCAAATACATCACCTTACTAATTTTTGAAGAATTTGAAGTTGGAGTCAAGAGACTCATCAGAGGAATATGAAGTTTCCCATGTAAAGCCAGATAAAGTAGATGGATCTACAGGAGATCATTTTGCAGCAACCCATGAGGTTTTGGGGTACTACTCAGGTGTCCACTAGGATCCATCAGCATTGAGTTTCCTCACAAAGGCAATACCCTCTTTCCTTGGGTTCCTGTTCAGAATCTGCTTTTTGAGGACATCACACAGGGTTTGATGCCCTTTGAGAATTTTGTACATGCCTGTCACATACAATTCCTTCAACCCTGCATTGTCATCAGTGATACTTGTGGTATCCTCAGATGAGGAATTTGAAATACTGGAATAGTTGAAGAATTTGAAGCAATAGAAGCATTTGAGCATTCAGGTGAAGAATTAGTAGTTTCACGTTCGATGCATTTCAAACAAGGTGGAACAAATTGTTATTGAGCGGTACCGATCTGTTGAGCCAGTAAGGAATCGTTTTCCCTTTGGAGATCCTCATGTGACACCCTTAGTTTCTCAAGATCTTGCTTTGTTTGACGAAATTCATAAGAAAGTTTCTCATGATCAGTTAAGAGGTCGTTATGATGACTCTGAAGGTTATCACACTTTGTCTGAAGACTTTTGATATCGACAGACAGAGTTTGAGTCCGATCCACTTCATGGTTTAACAGATCATCGCTTTTGTCTAGCATTTTTTGAAGCATTTCAAGTGCACTTTGTTGTTTAGTGGAAATTTTAACAACTTTAGCATAGTTAGGTTTCACATATTCATCAGATTCACCTTCACTTGATTCAGATGAGGAATGATGTTTTTGTACCTTTTGGCCTTTTGCCATGAAGCAATAGGTGGGAGCATAATCATCATTGCTGATGTTAGAGTCATTGGAGTAGTCATATTGTTCATCGTTGAAGATAGACTTGCTGACGAAAGCAGTTGCGAGAGCAAGGCTAGTGACACCAGATTCTGATTCCTCCTCAGATTCTTCATCTTCTTCATATTCTTCAGATTCTTCCTCTGTATCCATTTCCTTGCCGATGAATGATCGAGCTTTTCTGGAACCATTCTTCTTGTGCTTTGAGGACTTTGAAGATGAGGACTTTGCAGATGAGGACTTTGAAGATTTCTTCTTTTTCTTTGAGTCATCAAAACTATCATCCTTGTATTTCTTCTTCTTTGAGTCTTTTTCCCAGAGAGGACAGTCAGAGATAAAGTGACAAGGCTTCTTGCAACGATGACAGGTTCTCTTCTTGTAGTCTTTTGAGGAATCTGATTTCCTCAAGCCACTTCCTGATGACTTTCCAAATCCACCTTTCCTTGGGAACTTCTGGAATTTCCTCACAAACATAGGGAGTTCCTGACTCAGTTCTTCAGGATCACCAAGGCTACTGTCTGAATCTTCTTCTTCAGATGAGGAAATTGATGTTGCCTTCAGAGCACAAGTTCTTCCATAGCTTGGCCCGTAGAGGTCTCTCTACTCAGCTTGTTGGAATTCATGATTATTGAGTCTTTCTAGAATATCAGCAGGATCAAGAGCTTTGTAGTCTCCACGTTCTTGAATCATCAAAACCAGAGTATCAAATGAGGAATCGAGTGATCTCAGCAGTTTCTTCACCACTTCATGGTCAGTGATATCAGTGGCACCCAGTGCTTGAAGTTCATTAGAGATATCAGTGAGACGATCAAAGGTTTGCGGAACATTTTCATTGTCAAGCCTCTTGATGCGGTTGAAGAGATTGCAAAGAACATCATCACGAGAGTCACGTTGAGTGGAGACGCCTTCGTTGACTTTGGACAGCCTATCCCAGATAAGCTTAGCATTCTCCAAAGCACTCACTCTGCCATACTGACCTTTGCTCAGATGGCCACAGATGATATTCTTCGCTTGAGAGTCGAGTTGCTTAAATCTCTTCACATCAGCAGCTGTAACAGTGGGAGCGACAGAAGGCGCACCATTTTCCACAAGATACCAGAGATTGTTGTCAATAGCTTCAAGGTGCATATGCATCTTGTTCTTCTAGTAGGGGTAGTCCGTCCTATCGAAGGTAGGACAGCCTGCGGAAACCTTGATCATACCTGCAGTCGACATAACTAGAACTCTAGGTGGTTAAACCAAAATCAAACATAGCGAGGGAGTACCTGCTCTGATACCAATTGAAAGTGCGTTATATCGGCTAGAGGGGGGGTGAATAGACGATTTCTACAAATTCATCACATGAGGAATTTCAACTTTGAGGAATTTGAAATGTGATGAATACCTAACAGCGGATTAAATACTCAAGTGCACGAGAGACATTGTAACAGCATAGTCTTCATGATGAAATGAAACATGCACAAAAAGTGGGTAGCGTGGTACAGGATAAGCAGTGATGAACAAGGTAACTTGAAGAATTAGAGATGAGGAATTTGTGAAAGTCTTCAGTCAAATTCTTCAAACAGTAACACTCAATTTCATCAACAAGTTTATGAGGAATAAGAAGGTTGAGGAAATAGAACCAGGTAGCTCGATGAAGACAATGGTTTGATGACCCAGTTCCAACTTCTGTGACAGTTGTACGTGTGGTTGGAGCAGCCTGGTATTTAAACCAGAGGACACACAGTCCCAGGACACACATTCCTTACTGTATTCTCCTTGAGCTAAGGTCACACAGTCCTCGCCCAACACTCATGGTAAGTCTTCAGGGTAGACTTCCAAAACCCTCACAAAGTGGTCACCCGGCGATCCACAATTTACTGCTGGATGCTCGAGACCAAGGTCACTTCGTGGTCCCCAATTGACTGCGGGAGCACTAGCCCATGATGCCTAACCGTTTGGAGGATGCACAGTCCTCAAAGGTAACAAGCATCGGTTCCACACAGCAATTTCTTCAGTGATGCTCAATCACTTTGGGTTTTTGTGGTTTGGTTGTGGGTTTTTCCTCACTGATGATTTTCTCTCAAAGTCCTCGGCGGATGGGTTGCTCTCAAACGACAAGTGTCAGTTCTCTCTCGGAGCAGCCAACCAGCTAGTGGTTGTGGGGGTCAGCTATTTATAGCCAAGGTGCAACCTGGCATGATACAACATAAATGCCCCCAATCATATGACCGTTATGTGTATAGTTGTGAGTGGGGACAGCTGACGCTAAGCTTAGCAACAGTCGGATTTTCAAACTATGAAAGTCCTTAGACATATCACATTCCTCACTTGTAGGCAATTCGCACTGGCGAAATCCTAACTGCTTAGTCAGATCAATTTCCTCAGAGACCAGAAGAACATCGTCTCTGTCACTGAAGAACTTGACTGAGCCGTAAGAGATTTCCAAAGGCTTCACTCAAAGGATTGTGTAGGTTGAGGATTTTGGAGTTGAGCATCAGTTCGAAACTTCCTTAGTATTACCTCGCCCCCCTTTAATAGTACGGTGTTTCCTATGACTCAAGAATAGAAAATGAAACTACGAAAACAAGTCTTCATGCTTCATAATCCTCATTCATATCTTCAAGGTCACACCAACTTCTTCATCAACAAAGTCTTCACAAAGTCTTCACCAAAGTCTTCAGGAAGTCTTTAGCAAAGTCTTCACTTGAAGACATACAATTTTAGGGGTCGATAATCTCCGAATATATCAAACTCCTCGTTGACTTATAGAGCCTGTGTACACTCACAAATGCATTAGTTCCTTAACCTATAAGTCTTCAATACACCAAAATCACTAAGGGGCACTAGATGCACTAATAGTAAATCGGTCACACTAGTCAAAAGACATGACCCGTGAATGGTTAACAAAAACCAAGGAGTTTGTGAGAGTCACATTTGCAAATGGACAGAAAAAAACCTGGTGCCCTTGTGTCGATTGTGACAACTGTAAGAAGAAGTCAGAGTTTGAAATGATCAAACACCTACAGAAGTGGGGTTTTATGCCTAATTATACGGTCTATATATTTGATGGTGAGTCTGCCCAACGTGCCAGAGCTGAGGTGGTTCGTCTTCGCACCAACGAGCATGGTACCGGGATCGAAGACATGGTGCAAGACTTTGATGATGCTTGGGATTCAGACGATGAGATGGAGGAATCTGCAAAGGCCTTTTATGAAATGTTGGAGTCTTCAAAACGTCCACACCACGAGCAAACTGAGCTTTGTCAGCTGGATGCCATCACGCATGTAATAGCTCTAAAGGCTTAGTTCAACCTGGGGAGAGAAGGCTACGACGTGATGATGACGATATTTGGACGCTTTCTACCCAAAGGCCATGTATTGCCACCAAACCTGTACCGGTTGGACAAAATCCTACATTCGCTTAAGATGCCCTATGAGAAGATAGATGCCTGTGAGAATGGATATGCCTTATTTAGGCTTGACTATACAGGCTTGAACTATTGCCCCATTTGCAATGCTTCCAGGTATGTTCTGGTAGACAATGGTATGGGTGAGAAGAGTCAGACCAAAATCCCCATTAATGTTCATTGGTATCTGCCAATCATACCAAGACTTCAACGTCTTTTCATGGTCGAAGAGATGGCTAGACAAATGACGTGGCATAAATTGGGCAAAAGAACAGAAATGGATGCATATGGGAATCCGATGTTGGGACACACTTCAGACGCTTTTGCGTGGACACACTTCGATGCATTACATAAGGATAAACCGGCAGATCCAAGGCATCCTTGAGTTGCCATCAGCGCGGATGGGTTCAATGTGTATGGTATGACGGCAGCACAATACAGTTGTTGGCCTGTATTTGTCATTCCACTCAATCTCCCCCCCGGAGAGATTTTGAAAGAAAGAACATTTTCCTTATGTTGATAATTCCAGGGCACAAATATCCGTGAAGAATATGAATGTGTACATGCAACCACTTAAGGATGAATTGCAAGAAGCCTAGGATAATGGGATCAAGACATACGACGCCGATACAAAAAAGAACTTCAAAATGCATGTGTGGTACATGTACTCAATGCATGAGTTGTCGGTGTATGCGCTATTCGTTGGCTGGTGTGTGCATGGAAGGTTTCCGTGCCCCACATGCAAGGCGGCTCTTCAGTTTTGTTGGCTGCAGCGGTTCACAAGTTTTCTTGCTTCTACATGCATAGACAGTTCCTGGATCCTGACCATAAGTTCAGAAAAGAGAAGAAGAATTTCATCAAAGGTAGATTTGTCAAAAACACTGCATCACCTGCGTTGATAGGCCAACAGATCCTGGATTAGATAAACGCTCTTGAGCCGGATCCAGATCATCTAGGATATTTCAAAGGGTATAATACGGAACACGCCTGGACTCACAAGATATGTTTGTGGGATCTGCCTTACTTTAAAGACCTCCTTTGCCCACATAACATCGACGTGATGCACACTGAAAAGAATATCGTGGAGGCCCTTTTTGGTACATTGTTCGGCATAGAGGGGAAGTTGAAGGATAATCCTCAGGCTAGAGTTGACCAGGAGGTTCTATGTGATAGACCGTTACAAAACATTTGACAATCGAAAGGAAAGAAAAACTGGAGGAAGCCAAAGGCATGGTTTAATCTTGGAAGGCCAGCTATGAGGGAAATGATCTTGTGGGTGAAAATGCAGTTGATGTTCCCCGATGGGTATGCAGGGAATCTAAAGAGGGGAGTGCTACTTCTTGAGCTTGCGTTGGTTTTTTCCTTGAAGAGGAAAGGGTGATGCGGCAAAGCAGAGATAAGTATTTCCCTCAGTTTGAGAACCAAGGTATCAATCCAGTAGGAGTATCAAGATGAGGCACCAAGGAACCTGCACAAAAACAAACAAACTTGCACCCAATGCGATAAAGGGGTTGTCAATCCCTTTACGATTACTTGCAAGGTGAGATCTGATAGTGATAATAGGTAAATATAAATAAGTAAACAAAAGTGCAGCAAGGTATTTTTGGTGTTTTTATATTTAGATCTTAATATATAATTTGTAAAATAGACCCGTGGGCCATAGTGTCCACTAGAGGCTTCTCTCATTATAGCAAGTATTATGGTGGGTGAACAAATTACTGTCGAGCAATTGATAGAATCGCGCAAAGTCATGACGATATCTAAGGAAATGATCATACATATAGGCATCACGTCCGAGACAAGTAGACCGATACTGTCTGCATCTACTACTATTACTCCACACATCGACCGCTATCCAGCATGCATCTAGTGTATTAAGTTCATAACAAACGGAGTAACGACTTAAGCAAGATGACATGATGTAGAAGGATAAATTCATGCAATATGATATAAACCCCATCTTATTACCCTTGATGGCAACAAAATGATGCGTGCCTCTCTACCCCTTCTGTCACTAGGTGAGGACACCGCACGGTATCAACCCAAAACCAAGCACTTATCCCATTGCAAGAATTATAGATCAAGTTGGCCAAACGAAACCCAAAACTCGAAGAGACTTACAAGGATATGAAATCATGCATATAAGAAATCAGAGGAGACTCAAATAATATTCATAGATAATTTGATCATAAATCAACAATTCATCAGATCTTGACAAACACACCACAAAAAGAGAATTACATCAGATAGATATCCATGAAGATCATGGAGAACTTTGTATTGAAGATCAAAGAGAGGGAAGAAGCCATCTAGCCACTAGCTATGGACCCGAAGGTCTGTGGTGAACTACTCACGCATCATGGGAGAGGCAATGGTGTTGATGAAGATGGCCACCTGAGATGGATTCCCCTTCGGTAGGGTGCTGGAACGGTCTTCCGTTGGTTTTTGGTGGCTATAGAGGCTTGCGGCGGTGGAACTTGCAATCTAGGTTTAGTTCTGGAGGTTTCAGTATTTATAAGACCATATGGCATTGAGAACAAGTTAGGAGAGGCCACGAGGAGGTCACGAGCCCCCTAGGCGCGCCCTAGGGGGGCGCCTCCCAGGATCGTGACTTCCTCGGCCCTCCTCTCCGATATCTTTTCCTTTTGGTATTTTTGATATTTTCCATAAACAATCACGGCGAAAGTTTTATTTCGTTTGGACTCTGTTTGATATTCCTATCTGAAAAAGGCCAAAAACACGAAAAAAACTGAAACTGGCACTGGGCACTGAGTTAATTAGTTAGTCCCAAAAATAATATAAAATAGCATATTCATGCATATAAAACATCCAAAGTTGATAATATAATAGCATGGAGCAATATAAAATTATAGACATGTCGGAGACGTATCAGGGAGCGAGTCTTGACAAACTAAAAATATTTAGTCTCAAGAGTCATGATTGGCACATATGGCTTGAGCGGGTAATGTCTGTGATGTTGCGTGGCTTTATACCTGATGATGAATGGCTAGTACTGGCAGAGCTGAGCTATTTCTTCCGTGCTCTTTGGGAGAAAGAACTACCACCTGACATGCTAGATGAACTGGAAGAGTTGGCGCCGGAGTTGATCTGCAAGTTAGAAAAGATCTTTCCACCGGGCTTCTTTAATCCAATGCAGCATTTTATGTTGCATCTCCCGACTGAGGCAAGATTGGGGGGGCATGCATAATCGTTGGTGCTTCTCAACTGAGAGGATGCAGAACACGCTTCGAGCAAAATGTAAAAATAAACGTAGAGTTGAAGCATCGATGGCCGAGGCATTCATTACTTAGGAGGCGGCAAACTTCGTGACAGCACACTACATAGCCCAGAATTGTCATTTGCATAATCCGAAGCCTCGGTACAATGATGGCAACCGTCAAACAGGTCGATCCAACCTCAGCCTATTCAAAGGGAAGCTCGTACCAGCCAGTGCTTCGAAATCAATAGGGTTGGATGTCGAAGAATGGCGGACCATTTCGTTGTATATCTTTAACAACCTCACAGAAGTGCGGCCGTACATCGAGTAAGTTCTCGGTACATTGTTTCACAACTTCTAATTCCTTTGAAATGCTCTTATTCCCAGATATGTGATACAGTCGATACGTCTCCAAATTCTCGGATGGAGCGGTGATCCAAAAGGATTCCATCGAAGAGTATGAGCTTCTGGCAAAGCATGGAGGCGGCTATCCCGGTTTCATCTCTTGGTTCAAGCAAACGGTAATTTCCATTAATTAGACAATTTCATTTCTTCGCCTAGTTTGCGGCTAATGCAACAATCCTTTGGTATTAAACTTGTAGGCTAATGCAGAGTCTATGGACTTCGAATTGAGAAAATTTGCTAATGGTTTTAACTTTAAGGTCCGTTCATTTGACTAATACGACATCAACGGGTATCGCTTTCATACTTTTGGCAAAGAGATATCTATGGCCGACCAAAATTCTACAAATTGTTGTGTCTCCGCTGTCGGCGAAGGAGGGGTCGAGTATTCTGGAAGAGTTGAAGAAATTTATGAACTTACATTCTTTGGTGAAAACCCACCAAACGTCCTAGTCTTCAAATGTTATTGGTTCAACCAAAGGAGACTAGAAGGACTGGCGAACATATAGGGCTAGTCGAAATCAAACAAAACACCCATTTAGATGTTCCTGATGTCTATATTACGGCTCAACAGGCGACCCAAGTTTTCTATCTACCGTGGGTCTGCCAAACGGATCCAAATTTGAAAGGTTGGGATGTCGTTTATGATGTGCCGCCACATTTTAGACCACCTCCCCTCAATGAAGATGATTATCAACCTCACATTAACCAAGACACATATGAAGGAGAATTCTTCCAAGAAACACGTGTTTCCAAAAAATGTTTAAAGAACCGCTCTACTTCACCCCAGAACATTGAGGTCGACAACGAAAGTGAACCCGACTTCACCCCTGAGCAGGAACAAGAAGAGACGGAAGAAGAAGAGGTTACTGCTGCACATAACCTAACAATGCTTGACCGATTACATAGAGGCCTTCCACATGTTGATGCATTTATTGAGGATGCTTATGAGCACGTCATTACTGATAGTGATGATGATTATGCATTTATTGATCCCGGAGAATATATAGACAATGAAGATTAATATTATTAATGTGAGGTATTCAATTATTATTATCTACATATATATTATAGAATTAGTTCATTTTATTAGGTATTCAATTTTTTTATGTTGAACTAATTTCATTCACTCTTTGTCATTGCAGGTGTTGACAGATGGTGGGCGGGGGTCGAGGGCGCTCTGAGCCTCCTTCCTCGGCGCGTGCTGGGAGGGGTGCTATTATTCCACCCCAGCAACTCCTTAGAGCGCTGGTACACTGCATGCAGACACCGGTGGGCACTTGTTCTTCGACCAGGAGAGGTCGGGGGAAGCCGAAGAGAGGTGCTAGAGGTAGGAAGGCTGCTGCTCCTTCCTCGCCACCACCCCCAGCTGATTCTCCCGACCACAGGAGTGCTTCATCTCAGGTGGACCCGTCTGACTTGGACCCGTCTCGGACACCGGTCCACGAGCCTTGGGTCATCGAGCCTTCATCCTAGGAGAATCCGGTCCCATAGTATTCGTCCCAGGAGACTTGGGACCCAGAGTCTTCGTCCCACGTGACTCCAGAAGCTAGTGGCCATGCTGATGGTGGCGAGGACAATTACTTGCCTTAGGACACCTATAGCGAGGACGAGCTGGTTGAGGAGGGCAAGAAGGTCTACCAGCAGGGTTGTACAAAGTTGCCAGCCCATGCCGACGACCCGCGAGCAGAGGTGGTTGATTGCACCTAATGCGGAGAAGTAAGTGCATTTACTCTTTTTTAACCTTTTGCCTTCAGGTTTCTTCAAATTAATATCTAATGTGTTGGCCTTGTCCTACTACAGGGGTTGGAAATACGGGTGTGGTGCCGATAGGCCCAACCAGGTCCTTGGTGTGCTTCTCTGGCGCCACTTCCCGGGGAAGGTCTAGTTACCCGGTGAGGGTGACTTTCCATAGGTAGCACTGACTTGGGAGCTGTACAAGGCTGCCCCGGCCCCGCCGGAGGAGATGGCCGAAGGTGTCTTGTGCGAGACGGTGGCTGACATTGTGATCCGTTGATTTTGGGTAATTTCTCCTTTATAGAATTAAAAATCAGCAACACCTAGTGATTGTACTAATCAATGTCTAATGTGTTGTCTTGTTTGATTGCAGACCTTCTATAGGTGTCTTGAGGAAGACGAGGCGAAAGCAGTTGTTGTTCTCTAAACCGAGTGCAAGCGCCTACTTCAGAACATACGGCATGAGGCTCGGGTGCAGGCTATTCGAGACTACTACGCCTCGAGTAACATTAAGAGGGCCAAGAAGAAGTGCCACAAAAATTATCTGAGTAAGGAGAAGTTTTTGAAGGTAATTATCTATTCTTAAGGTCTTGTACTTAGTTTCTTTGATTTGATTAGTAGGCATAGCGCTGAAATTTCCCTTGTCTAACTTAGGTGCCCCCGATATGGTGTGCGGATAGGATGGACTGTTGGGAGGCATTGGTGGATGAGTGGTGCTCTCCCGAATGGCTATCCAAACACAACAAGGTCAAGGATAAGCATGCCCAAATGAGAGGTGTGCCACACAATCAAGGGAGCTCCAACCTGTTTGAGTACGGGGATAACTGGGTATGTGGTTTGCTTCATGATTCATGCAATTTCATTATTCATGCTAGCTTTAGCCCTTAACTAATATTTTGTTCCTCTCTTTTAGGCACGAGAAAACAAGAAGGAGGTGCCACCTCCGTTCGACCTCTATGCCATGGCCCATACTGCCTCGTACAAGAAGGCCAAGGCATTCTCTAAGGATAACCTCGATCATCCAGAGAGCTTCAGCAACATCTCCTCCCACTACAAGCTCGTGAGGTACAGAGATGAGGGGAAGGCGAGGAAAGGGGAGGACTTCAACCCCAGCCAGAGTCCTTTTGATCCAGAGCTCGTGATGATATCTGGTGGCGGGAGGCCCCATGGCTCTATAGCCATTGGGGCTGGACCGATACGTTGTCCTAGAACTCTCCCGGAGATCAAGAAGCGGCAGACGAGCTCTGATCCTGAGATAAGGCCTCGTCCGCGGCCAGTGGAGCTTTCCATTGAGGCTAGGGCCCAGGAGCTTCTGGCGGAGACAAACAGGCAGGCGGCGCAAAGGGAGAGGGACATGGAGGAGAGGACGGCTAGGCTGTTGGAGGAGGAGAGGAACCGGAACGACCCATCTCACTGGGCCCTATACGAGCTCCTCGTGGTAAGTTTCTCTTGCATATTAGCACGTAATGTTTGTTTCATCACTAACTAATATGAATGACTCGTGAAAACAAAATGTGCAGACCTTGTGCCAGAACAATGGTCAGACCCTTCCGTCGATGCCCCATATTGCTATAGCACCCACAGTGAGTTTCATTTAAATGGTCCTTAGTTACTAGTATTCACATTTGACTTGCATCATGCTAAGGGAACATTGCAAATTATCTTTGGTGCAGCGTGCCTCCCGACAAGGATCGACCGATCCTTCTGCAACTGCCGCAACCCCGACCGGTCCTTCTACATCTCACCCTGGCCCAAACCCTACCGGTCCTTCACCTCCGTGTCGATGGTAAGTTTTCCCAAGTGTTTTCATTAACAAATGCATACTTAGATTAAGAAATGACCTACTTATCTCCAATATGACCTATACTTAGCTTATTTTCCTCAAAAATGACTTGATATGCTTAGTTAGCTAGAAGACGGTATATTCTACCTAGGATAGCTATAAAATGACCTATACTTAGCATTTTTTCCTCCAAAATGACTTCATATGCTTAGTTAGCTAGAAAATGGCATTACTACCTACTATAGCTCAATAATGATCTATAGCTAGCTTAACGAGTTCATTTATGACGTAATTAGCTCACTTAGGTACAAAATGGCATGACTACCTAGGATAGCTCAATAATGATCTATAATTAGCTTAGCTAGTTCATATATTACATAATTAGCTCACTTAGGTAAAAAATAGTAACCTTGGTTTAGCTCCAAAATGACCTATACTTAGCTTATTTTGCTCAAAAATACATAATAACCTTACTTACCTCCAAAATGATATATTCTACCTAGGATAGATATAAAATGACCTATATTTAGCATTTTTTCCTCCAAAATGACTTGATATGCTTAGTTAGCTAGAAAATGGCATTATTACCTTGGAGAAGAGGACATGAGAGGAGAAAAAGAAAGACAAGATAAATTATTCTTCTTTTTCTTCTTTTCCTTCTAGCTAGTCTTCTTCTTCGTCTAACTATCATCTTTCCTAGTTTGCAGATTTGCTATAGATGAGGAAGCTTGCATTGATGGAGTGTACTCTTCTACTTTTGCTTCCTTTGTGTTTATGGAAACTTGTTTTGGATATGTATGTATGGATATGTTGTTGGAAACCATTGTGTGTTGTTGGAAACTTGTATGTTGGACTTGTATGTTGGATATGTTGTTGGAACTTATTGCTGGTACATGCTTATTGAAACTTATTGTTGGTATGCTTGTATTGTTGATATGCTGGATATATATGTGATATTCTGTCAAATTAAATGATTTTAAGAAAAACCAAAAAAACAGGGACTATATAGCCACGTTGCCGTCCGCTACAGACGGCAAAGCTCCCACATGGCAGCTACCTGTGCAACCTGGGGCTGGCCTAGGTGGGTTCTTTGCCGTCCGCTGGCAGACGGCAAAGACCTAGGTCTTTGCTATCTGCCAGCGGATGGCAAAGCACGTCGTTAAGCCCTTAATGGAGCTAAGTTGCCACGTGTGTCGTCCAGGCCCTTTGCCATCCGCTGGCAGACGGCAATGATTCAAAGGTCTTTGCCATCCGCCTGCAGACGGCAAAGCCCCCTTTATCGTGGCTTATTCAGCCGGACGGTTGGCCGTCTGCTGGCGGATGACAAAGCCATTGCCGTTCGGGATGCATGCCTATGCCGTCCGGGATGGCTGACGGCAAAGTGCCTGATTCATGTAGGATGAATTGAGTTTTGGAACAGAGTCTCGGATAGGATAATTAGCTTTTTGTACGAAGTTCAGCAAGTTCCTTCCGAATATCGCTATTTGGAAGGCCTTTTTGCTGAACTTCATACCAAAAAGCTAATTATCCTATTCGGGACTCCGTTCCAAAATAACTTTGGGCAGCTTCTTGTAAAATCATGCTCCTGTTACTTGCGGCTAATGATGAAGCCATGGTTTTCCAGAATCCTTTAACACTAGCTAGACAAAACATGACATATAGACGGGTAGATGCATGAGATCAACAAAAAAATTGGATCAAATTGTGCACATCCATAATGGGGGCATTCCTAAATCCCTTAAAGGGCTAGGAGAATAATCTATTGTATACATACATATACTAATTGCAAATCTAACATTCATCTAACATTTCTATAACTTTCTTATATCTAAAATTTATATAGCAATAAAAAAAGTATTAAAAACATTTCTATATCTTTTTTATATCTAACATGTATCTATCAATAACTAAATGTATTAAAAACTAAAAAACATTCATCTAACATTTATATATCTAACATTTCATCTAACATTTATATAACTAAAATTATAAAAAACTGGAAAACAGAAAAAACACAAAATAAAAATGTGTGTGTGTGTGTTCATGCATGCATGTGTGTGTACAGGCTCGATCGGGGAGGGGCATGGCCACGACGGCAGGGGCGAGGGAGAGGGGGAGACGGGGTGAAAGAGGCTCACAGCGGGGCGACAGCCGGTGAGGCGAGGCGATTCGACGGTGACGGCGACTGCGCTGGCGACGACAACTACGCGCGAGGTCGAGGAGGAACGGGTGCGGCGAGGTCGACACGCGACGGTGACGGTGCGGCGAGGCGAGGACGATGGAGAGGCGAGGGTGACGGCGAGGCAAGGGCGAGGGCGCGGGTGACGGGGCGGCGGCAGCCTGACGGCGGCGGCGGCCGTTGGAGGGAAGATGAAACTGAGTTCTAAAAACTTTCAAAGTTGCTGCTTATATAGAACGACCTTTAGTCGCTGTTGGTGGCTGCAACCACGACTAAAGGTAGCCTTTAGTTGCGGTTGGAGCCACGAACCGCGACTAAAGGTATTAGTCGCGGTTAGTGGCTCCAACCGCGACTAAAGCCCCCTTTAGTCGCGGTTGCAGCCACCAACCGTGACTAAAGGCTTTTGCTCGCACAGGTGTGGTGTGGGGCAAGTTTAGTCCTACCTCGCCAAGCGAGGGGCGCCCGCACTAGCTTATAAGCCCCGTCGCGGCTTCTCTCTCGAGCTCCTCTATAAGCAGGCATCCGTGGGCCTAATGAACCTGTGCGACATTGTTTGTCCTATTGGGCCTTGCGGGCCTGCATCTTGGCCCAACTAGAGGTTGGGTTTCTTGTCGTATGCAGGCCATGGCGGCCGAGTAGGAGGCCTATTTTTATTTACTTTTCAGTTTTTTTGCTTTATTTATTTTCTTTTCTTTCTGAGTTCTTTTGTGCTTTATTTAGAGTTAATAAGTGAATCTTTTTTGCTTTAGGTAAAAACAAAATTATAAACTTTTTGTTATGGCAGTAGTTTTCAAATTTGAATAGTTTAAATTTCAATTATTTCAAATTTGTGTGAATCACTAGTTTGTGAATAACTTTACTTTAGAAATAGATTTTCCAGTGATTATTTTTTCTACTATTTAATATCAGTGTGTTTTATCATTATATTCAATTTGGTAATTCTCTGGTTATTTAAAAAATGAAATGCTTTTGTAACAGATGCGTTTTCGTCTGAAACCCTCATACTTCGAAAGAGATTGTCCATTTTGTACACGAAGTGCATCCAGCTTTTGCCGCAACCCTCTCAAATTTTTAGCACATGCTATGTGCGTGAAATGATGATACCATGCCAACTTTCAACCTTTTCAAAGTTCATTTGTTGTGTTTTTCCATTTCAGGGTCATTTAGCTCAAAAACAATCTGTAAATGCATGAAAACTAGCAAATGAGGTCATAAAGGGTTGAAAATTGATGATGTCGCTTCGAATGGTGCATACTGAATGCAAAAAAATTCTAGAGTTGAAGTAAGTTTAAAAAATGAAATGCCTTTGTAACAGACGAGTTTTCCTTTGAAACCCTGATACTTCGAAAGAGTTGCCCATTTTGTACACGAAGTGCATCCAGTTTTTGACGTAACCCTCTCAACTTTCTAGCACATGCTATGTGGGTGAAATGATGATACCATGCCAACTTTCAGTCTTTTCAGAGTTCATTTGTAGTGCTTTTCAATTTCAGCATCATTTAGAATAAAAAAAATCAAGAAATGAGTGAAAAATAGCAAATGAAGTCACAAAGGGTTGTAAATTGATTCGTGGCTTCGGATGCTGCATACAGAACGCACAAAAAGTATGGAGTTGAAATAAGTTTAAAAAATGAAATGCCTTTGTATCAGACGAGTTTTTGTCTGAAACCCTAATGCTTCGAAAGAGATTGTCCATTTTGTATACGAAGTGCATCAAGTTTTTGCCATAACCCCCTCAACTTTTTAGCACACGCTATGTGGGTGAAATGATGATACCATGCCAACTTTCAACCTTTTCAAATTTCATTTGTAGTGCTTTTCAATTTCAGGGTCATTTAGCTCAAAAATATCAATAAATGAATGAAAAATAGCAAATGAAGTTAGAAAGGGTTGAAAATTGATGACATGGCTTCTAATGGTGCATACTGAACGCACAAAAAGTCTGGAGTTGAAATAAGTTAAAAAAATGAAATGCCTTTGTACCAGATGAGTTTTCGTCTGAAACCCTGATACTTCGATATAATATTTCTTCGTGTTTCAAATGCCAAAACACATAAGTACACTACTATTACAAAGATTCCCTTTTGTTTGTCCGAAGTGGGACTTTCTAGATATATAAGTCTGGAAACTAACTAGAGAAGACGGTCATATCCGAGAGTGGGATCTTTGGGTATAAAACTTTTTCTTCGCGTGTGTCCCTTTGCGTCGTAGCCATGGACAATCTTCATCGTTTAACTTAATTCTTGGGTCAACATTCACTATGAAGGGAGGTATTTCATGAATCTTTTTTTAATCTTCTGACATGTCTGTCTTGTCCTCCATTCCCACGATGTTTCTTTTCCCTGAAAGAACTATGTGGCACTTTGGCTCATCGTATGATGTATTCACTTCCTTATCTTTTCTTTTTCTCGGCTTGGTAGACATGTACTTCACATAGAAATCCCACGCCACATCATTGGCTAGGATGAATGGTTTGTCTGCGTACCCAACATTGTTGAGATCCACTATTGTTATTCTGTACTACGGATCTTCCTTTACCCAGCCTCCTATCAGATTGACCCATTTGCACCAAAACAAAGGGACCTTCAAACCAAGACCATAGCCAAGTTCCATATCTACTCTAAGTAACCATAATATGTGTCCTTTGGCCCATTGATGTTTGTTGCATCAAAGCAGACACCACTATTTTGGTTGGCACTCTATTTATCTTGGGCGATCATGTAAAATGTATTCCCATTTATCTCGTTCCCTTTCAAAGTCTAGTCGAAGATGGTAACTTGGACAAAAAGTACATGTCATGTACAAGAGTGTCATCATGCATGAGGCGTTTTTGCGACCAACCGGCGAAAGTCACCGTTTGTTCATGTTCGTCAGACTGCTCTAGGTGTTTGGAGCGTAGAATATTCTTGTGTTCCTCGATATACGGAGCCACCAAGGCGGAACTTTTGTAGAACTGTGTAGTGTGCTGGCACCAAAGAATTCCCGTTTGGGCATATTAGTGAATTCTTTCCTAGCATGTCTTTTCCACCCAGTCTGCCTTCATGCCGCGATTCAGGAACACCAATTGGATTAATGTCAGGAATAAATTCAACACAAAACCCAATGACCTCCTTTGTTTCATGGCCCTTGGAGATGCTTCCTTCTGGCCTAGCACGATTATGAGCATATTTGTTTAAGACTCCCAAGAACCTCTCAAAGGGGAGCATATCGTGTAGAAATAAAGGACCCAGAATGGCAATCTCCTCAACTAGGGGAACTAGGACGTGCGTCATGATATTGAAGAAGGATGGTGCGAACACCCACTCGAAACTCACAAGACATTGCACCAAATCATTCTCTAACGTTGGTAGGATTTCTGGATCGATTACCTTATGAGAGATCGCATTCAGGAATGCACATAGATTCACAATGGCTAATCGAATGCTTTCCAGTAGAAGCCCTGTCGTGGTTTTGTCACGGTAGATGTTCGGGTGAACGAACTTGGATTCGAGGCCATCGCTAAGGGATGGACTCAAAGGGGTTGATTGGGACGAAGGAAACGAGTTTACCGAGGTTCGGCCCCTCAAGTAGAGGTAATAGCCTACGTCCTGCTTGTGTTAGTATTGCTTGGTGTATCGATTACAAGGGAGCAAATTGCTTGACCTAGTTCTCGATATCTCTGATCTCTCTAAGTCGCCCCGGGTCTCGCCTTTATATAGGAGGTCAAGACCACGGGTCATACAAGTCGTAACCGACTCTCACTACGTGTCTGAATCCATTTCTACATTGTCTTGCCTTCCTAGGCAAGTTGTCTCTGAGCGGCTCTCCGCCCGGGTCTTCATACTTTCTCCTCCGGGCCACACTCCAGACCATCTTTGGACTAGTGTACGAGCCTCCAAGTGTGACCCAGAGCCTCACGGGAGGGTCTCACCATGGGGTTATATCCCCAACATTAGGCCCCAGGTTGATTTGAGCTTGCTCATTTTAGCCTCCTTCTCAATCATCGGCGGGTCTCCCTCATGTTACCTGAAAATAAAATAATGACCCATCGTGATGTCATGTTAAACCTGTCAAAAAGATCCTCTCACGTCCGCAATGAATCTTTTCTTATTAAATGGACGGTCCGGAAATCGAGGTGTCCACCTCAGTCAAATGATATCCGTCGCCTGGATTTGCGCGCTTGTTTCCGCCTTTGCCTTTTAAATAGGACCGCGAAGGGTGGCATTTGCTTTCCTCCCCACTCGCTCTTCATCTTCTTCCTTCTGATGCCGCCGCACCAGCATACCTCGCTCTTGTGACGCCTTCACACCATCATCGTCGATGCCGCTGTGTCAACCTATTAGTTCCAGAGTTCTACCCGCATCCACCGCTCCATCTCCGGTAAGTCTTTCCTCCCCTAGATCCGCAGCCATTTCGGTAAGGTTTCACGGAGTCCTTCTGCCGCTTCGAACACGAGCTTCTCTCTAATTCCAGCCATGCTTTCCTCATAAAAACTCGATGATATGCTTTCCCCATTGCGACGTTCTATAGAAAACCGATAGCAGCCCCACGCAGATCTGCAACTGCTCTGCTTGCCGTTTTGAAACTTTCGCGGTTTCGACAGTTCGTCGCTAGGTTTTGAAATAAAACCATTTTTCTCCGCTTTGTAGATCAATAATCTCAGAGATATGTTGTGAAACCAGTTTTCCACACTTAGCCAAATTTTGCCTTGTTTTCTCATAAACTTGGCCCGCCATGTAATTTCGGCTCTCACCAACCTAATCCTGGCGGCATAATCTTATAAAATCTTAAGCCATTAACAGCCCGTAGATTTCTGTTGTTCCCTAACTCGCTGTACATTGTTACCTTGCGCAGTTTTGAACCGCCGCCATGCCTCGTGCATCTAACTCATGCAATTGGGTCGGCTCTTGCATCATTGAAGAATTCCTGATGGACTTTGTACACGCGGGCACCATTCCCGCCAAAGATGTCATCCATTGGCGGTTTCCGTGAAACGAACTAAAGCCCATTCCACAAGAGGGCGAAGTAGTTATATTTTTAGATCATGTCGAACGTGGGTTTGTACTGCCCGGCTCAAAATTCTTTCGGGATGTTCTTCACTTTTACAAGCAGCGCCCTCAAGACCTTGCCCCCAATTCTGTTTCCAACATATGCAACTTCCAAGTCCTTAGCGAAGTCTACATGCAAATCGCCAGACGGAGGTGAAGGCTGGTCCAAGCTTAGAACTCGACAGGATTTCAATTCAAAGGCGCCGGGACATAACCATTCCGGCTGTTTAGATGCCAAGCCATCCAAAAGACCGGAACAAGACTTGGTTCTACTACAAAGATACCTCCCAAGAAGGAGAGCATCCCCTGCCAGGTTATCGCTCATCTCGGCTCAAGACGACCTCTGAGCTTCCTAGCCGGCTGTCAACTACTGAGCGGGCGAAGCACTAGCCAGCTCACACCAAGATTAAAGCCCTTATGGCCAACAGACTTACATGACTAGATTTGATCCGCTGCTGGTTTTCTTGCGGGACCATGCCCTTGAGCCGGCACAGTTGCCTTATGTGCGAATACCCGGGCCAATATGATGATTCCCTCTACTTCAGGCGGACAAAGTTATCAGAGGATGATATTACAACTGTTATCCGGAGTCTTGTCCATGAAACATCTGGAGCTTGCAGTGCAATTGGGCTGGCACCTTTTTGTGCCACTAACCCGGCCCCAGACGTAAGGCGACTCTTTATACTCTCTTCTCTTTATTATCTATGTCTTGGCAATCCCCTCACTACTTGTCAGCTTATCTTTTCAGGCTGACTCCGACTTCTCGAAGAAGAAATATGTTCCTCCTCTGAAGAAATCTAGGAAGAAGACCGCGGCCAAGAAGAAGAAGAAGACCACCCCTCAGGAAGAATGGTTTGAACAGCCAGAATCAGACGGCTCAGAGGTATAACTTTACTATTTTTTCCATCTGTTTATTCACCTTATTGACAACAACCATTCACAGGATAGGACAGAGACCAGCCACGCCAACCCTTGAGGTAACTTATGTTTCGTCCGACTGAGACTTCTTTGTACCCCCGAAGATATGGTGGGTCATTCGAAAAGTTCCCCTTTCTCATCCTCTTGCCTACTTAGACCCCCAATTTCTTTTGAAAAAGCAACAGCAAGCCGCTCGATGCCAGACCCGGAGCGCCAGCTCTACCGTCCTCATGTCCGGGTTGCCTAATTCTCCGATTCAGAGGAAACTTCCGGCTAAGGTAGACATTCCTTCTCTGCTTGATTTTACTAACCCTTCCTTTGTAATTCCAAAATTCCTTTATGTTATCTGAACTGTTTTTCAAGGATCATCTCATTCGTCTGGCGACTGTACGTCCACTGCTCTGCCGCCTCCAAATATTAACCCGTTGTATGTGCTTTCCACGCCTTATGCCCGAGTCTTTGGTGGTTGTAAACCTTGGGCTCTAATCCTTATGCTTTTCAGGGCTCAAGCCAAGCGAAGGAAAACCAGCAAGTCCTCCCCTGGTCCTAATGTTCAAGAGTCGGAGCCGGCCAAGCCGGATGCTTCCATGCCGGATGTTGATCCTTCGGCGGCTTCCAAGGAGGCACCTGAAGAAACTTGTCCTTCTACAGAGCCGGCGGCTGACGAAGTGATTCCTGGGAGTCCTCCAAGGGACCATTACAAGCCGCCCAGCCACGCAAAAGTTCCCATTGAAACAGCTGCTCCGGATGTTTTTACTACTGGCGCCGGCTTCAACTCTCCTCAACCTCAGGTGCTGACAAAGCATAGTGAGATGGCTGAAGCCTCCAAGAAGCTCGATTTTGAGCTCCCCGCCCTTGAGAAGATGACGATTGACGTACTTCTTGCTAGTTATTTGAACCGTCTGTCTACAAGCCGGGAATTGGAGCTCAAGGTTGTCAATTTAATGAAGAAGAAATATGAGGTATTCTTCACTCTTCTTATACCCTTACGTAGCCCCCAAGAGCCGGGTTAATATTGGCTGATGATAATCCGGGTCTTCAAAACCTGCTAGAAGTACAAATGCTTAGCCTATAGGCCTCAACTTATTTTAGAAGTAATCACAAATCATCATTCATAGCCCCCAAGGGCCGGCTCAAATTTGATAACATTGAGCCGGAGCTTCATTGAAGATAGCTATTAGAGCCAATTGTAGCCCCTAAGGGCTGGCTCAATTTTGTTAAGTTTGAGTCGGATATTTTCCTTGGAAACCAGTTGAAAAGCCAAAGTGTAGCCCCCAAGTTCCGGGTTAACTTAATAAAGATGATCCAGAATTGCCTTTTAACCTAAGAGATCAAATAGACATTAGCCCCCAAGTTTCATACATATTTCCTGTGATCTGTTTGATACTTGCTGAGTCTTTTAAACTTCTCCAGTTGACAGCTCGTTCCATACTTTGATATGTCACAGGAAGCTTTAAATGAAGCCGGGTCAAAAGTGGCTGGCTTAAACAACAATCTAGCCACGCAGCAGGCCACCCAAAGTGAAGCTGATGAAAAAGGCCAGCTCCTCGTTGAAGAACTGACCAAGATCAAGGCCGTTTTTGCAACCTTCAAAGAGTCTGCCAAAACTGAACAAGTTTCCCTGACTCAATGGGCGGATGACGCTGATCAGCGGCTGATGATCGTGTCTGATGAGCTGCAGTGTTTAAAGCGACATATCAAGAAGATGACAGTCGCCATCTTTGGTAAGTATTTGATAACTTAACTCAATTTATGTATGTCTTCTTGTACTTGCGACTTATGACGAATAATCCATCTTATGTAGGTCCAAGGAGCCGCCAACTTGCTTGTTTTAGCTTGCTGCCCCTGAAGGCGATTTATACTCTGACGGAACAACTTTACCGTGGGGTTGTTTGCACGATCAAGGCTGTTCTCTACAAGGATACCACCGCCTCAACTATGAAAGGGGTCCTAGAGCTTCTTTCCATGTTGCAGAAACAAATCATGGAGTTGAAGAAATCAGCCGCCCGACAGGGGGCTATCGCAGCTACAAGTTGGGCACTAGACTTTGCTCCGGAGTTGACTCCTACAGACATGGTGGACGGGTTTCCCTCCTGAAAAGATGATGGCTCCAAGTTTACAGATGCTGACTATGCACGGTGTGTGAAGGACTCCAAAGTCCTTGACTCTGTGTTAGCAGAGGAGGTCAACTTGGCAACTTATCTGGCGGCTTACGGCGCAGATCAGAAGAGAATCCATGGCCCCCTCTTTGAGTCCAAGGATCTTACACCCGCCCTCCATAAGCACCTTTTTGCTTCTGAACCTGACCCATCCCCCTTCTTTGAAGAAGAAAAATTTGAAGCTTTAACCCACTGCAACTGGGACTTGGACAATCTTCACATCAAGGAGGCCGAAGACCCGGAGCAGGGTGACCCGCCGGCCAACTAGTGGAGTTGTGACCGCCTGTTGATGAGTCGGCTCTTGTGACCCGCCATGAGCGGTGTAAAACACTAAGATATTTTTTGGGCTCTACAGAGAGCATATGTAATAAGCTTGTAATAACTTTGCCTTTGCTTGAACTGTGCCATCGTGCACATATTAAACAACTCGGCTTAATATATATATCATCTTTCTTGCACTTCTCATTGGATGCTTTTACCGGCTCTTGGTAGCTTAACTGACCTGCAAGAATAGATGTATCTTGACATTGTTAGGAGGGCGGCTTAAAAGCATAACCCAAAGATGTTGTATCTTTCTAACGCGTTGACGGAGTCAACTGTATGGCTTAAGAGCCGGCTGCTAGGATCTGATAAGCTACACCCGAAGGGTGGGAAGCCCCATGGACAACTAAGTTAACTTGTGAACTTTTTTGGCTTAAGAGTCGGCCGATAGGGTCTAATAAGCTACACCCGGAGGGTGGGAAGCCCCCTGTATGGCTATGTTGACTTGTCAACATTTTTGGCTGAAGAGCCGGCTATTAGGGTTTGATAAGCCACACCCGAAGGGTGGGAAGCCCCCTTAGACAACTAATTTGAATTTTCAACTTTTTTGGCTTAAGAGCCGGTCGATAGGGTCTGATAAGCTACACCTAGAGGGTGGGAAGCCCCCTATACAGCTATGTTGACTTGTCAACATTTTTGGCTTAAGAGCCGACTGTTAGAGTTTGATAAGCTACACTCGGAGGGTGGGAAGCCCCCTTTAGACAACTAAGTTGACTTGTCAACTTTTTTGGCTTAAGAGTCGGCCGATAGGGTCTGATAAGCTACACCCGGAGGGTGGGAAGCCCCCTGTACTGCTATGTTGACCTGTCAACATTGTTGGCTTAAGAGCCGGCTCTTAGGGTTTGATAAGCTACACCTGGAGGGTGGGAAGCCCCCTTAGACAACCAAGTTTTGGGTCTTTCTTGCATGGATGAATATACAAAATGGGAGAGGCCCCAGCTTGCAGGGATGCTACTTTATTCATATATAAATATGATATGTATAATGATAGTGTACAATGTCGAGTCTCAACAACTTAGGTGTAATAAGGCCTCAGATGCGCTATGTTCCACGGCCGACGGGTCTCCTGACCCGAGGTATCTGAGTCGTCTCGGATATCAATGAGGTAATATGACCCGTTGTTGAGATTTTTGCATATTTGTCTGATCTTGAATCAGCCGCAGCACCAAGTCGCCTTCTCAAAATGTCCGAGTCTTGACTCTGCGGCTATGATAGCGGCACAAGTCTTGCTGATAAATTGCCAAACAAGCAGCCGCCAGCTCTCGTTCCTCCTCCAAGGCATCCAACGCCTTGACGTGCCGTCTCATTGTCCTTCTCAATGTAAGCCTCCACTCGTGGCGAGTCATGCCGGATGTCACTTGGTAACACGGCCTCTGCACCGTATACCATGAAGAAAGGTGTATAACATATGGATCTATTGGGGGTAGTTCTGATGCTCCATAAGACGGACGACAACTCCTCCACCCAGCAACCCAACATCCGCTGTAAAGGGACCATAAGCCGGGGCTTGATACCTCTCAAGATTTGTTGGTTAGCACGCTCCGCCTGACCGTTGGACTGTGGATGAGCAACCGTGGAAACATCAAGCCGTATGTGTTCCAGGTCACATAATGCTTTCATAGCCCCCTTGGACAGGTTCGTGCCGCTGTCCGTCATGATGCTGTGAGGGTAACCAAAACGATAGATCAGTTGTTTAATAAACTGAACTGCCGTAGCCGCATCACACTTGCTGACCGGCTCAGCCTCTACCCACTTGGTAAACTTATCAACCGCCACCAAGAGGTGCATCTTCTTGTCCTTGGATCTCTTGAAAGGCCCGACCATATCGAGCCCCTAGACTGCAAACGGCCAAGTAATTGGTATCATGCGCAATTCTTGATCCGAAACATGAGCACACCGGCCAAACTTTTGACAGCCATCGCACTTGCGGCTAGATCCTGTGCATCCTTGTGAGCAGTCAACCAGAAAAAACCATGTCGGAAAGCCTTGGCCACCAGAGATTTTGAGCCGGCGTGATGTCCACAATCTCAAGCATGAATTTCATTCAAGATTTCCTTGCCCTCCACTGGTGAGACACAACGTTGAAACGCCCTGGTAACGCTGCACTTGTGCAACTCGCCATTAACTATTGTCATGGACTTAGACCTTCAGGTGATCTATCTAGCCAGATTTTCATCATCAGGTAACTCGCGCCGAGTCAAATACGCCAAGTAAGGCACAGTCCAATCCAGAATAGCATGTAGAGCCGCCACCAATTGTCCCTCCGGGTCAGGAACAGCCAAATCTTCCTCTCAGGGTAATTTGACCGTCGGGTGATGTAAGACGTCCAGAAAGATATTGGGCGGCACTGGCTTCTGCTGAGAACCTAACCTTGACAGGGCATCAGCCGCCTCGTTCCTGCAACGATCAATGTGATCCACCTGATAAACCTTGAAGTGACCAGCAATGACATCCCCGACCTGACGATAAGCCGCCATCCGCGGATCCCTAGAGTCCCAAGTGCTTGTAACTTGTTGAGCCACAAGATCTGAGTCGCTGAAGCACCTTACCCGGCTTAAGTTCATCTCCTTTGCTACCCTGAGGCCATGAAGCAGGGCTTCGTATTCAGCTGCATTATTAGTGCAAGGGAACATCAGGAGGAGCACATAACAGAACTTATCACCTTTGGGAGATGTTAAAACAGCCCCTGCTCCTGATCCTTCCAGCTCCTTGGATCCATCAAAGTGTATTGTCCAGTACATGTTATCCGGCTTTTCTTCGGGCGGCTGACACTCTGTCCCATCGTTTATGAAAACCACAAGGACTTGAGACTTGACAGCCGTACGAGGTATGTATTTCAGATTGAGAGGCCCCAGCTCCAACGCCCACTTAGCAATCATAACGGTGGCTTCTCTGTTTTGAATTATGTCTCCCAACGGAGCAAAACTGACAAGGGTGATCTGGTGCCCTAGGAAGTAATGCTTTAATTTGCGGTTAGCCAAGACCACCCCATACACTAACTTCTACCAATGTGGATATCTCTGCTTGGACTCTATCAGGACCTCACTGATATAATAAACCAGCCTCTAAACCGCATAGTCCTTCCCTGCTTCCTTGCGCTCGACCACAATTGCAGCGTTGACAGCCCTATTATTTGCCGCCACGTATAGGAGCAAAGGCTCTTTTTCTGCCGGAGCGGCTAAAACCGGCAGCTCAATGAGCTGCTTCTTGAGCGCCTCAAATGCTTCACCCGCCTCCATACTCCAGACAATGTTTTTTGTCTTTTTCATCATTTGATATAGAGGGATGGCTTTCTCACCAAGGTAGCTTATAAAGTGGCTCAACACGGCGATCTACCCTGCCAGGCATTGGACATCATTGATACAAGATGGCTCAGCCACGAAGGTGATAGCTTTGATCTTGTCCGGGTTGGCTTCAATACCACGCTCAGAAACCAGAAATCCCAAGAGCTTGCTAGCCGAAACACCAAAGACACACTTTGCCGGGTTAAGCATCATCTTATAGATCCGCAGATTGTCAAAGGTTTCCTTCAAGTCATCTAGCAGGGTCTCCTTCTTCCTTGACTTGATCACAATATCATCCACATAAGCATGAACGTTGCGTCCAATCTGACTGTGGAGACAATTCTGTACGCAACGCTGATAAGTAGCCAGGGCACTCTTGAGCCCAAAAGGCATAGACACATAGCAGAAGGCTCCAAAAGGCGTAATGAAAGCCGTCTTCTCTTGGTCCTTAACCGCCATCTTGATCTGATGATATCCCAAATAAGCATCCAGGAAGCATAAACTTTCTCAACCCAACGTAGCATCAATGATTTGATCAATACGAGGGAGAGCAAAAGGATCAGCCAGACAGGCCTTGTTAAGATCCGTATAGTCCACACACATATGCCACATGCCGTTCTTCTTGAGCACAAGAAGCGAGGTTAGCAAGCCACTCCGGGTGAAAGACCTTGACCATGAAACCTGCCGCTAAGAGCCGGGTGACCTCTTCCCCAATGGCCTTGCATCTCTCCTCATTGAACCGCCGTAGAAACTGCTTGATAGGTATAAACTTAGGACCCACATTAAGGTTATGCTCAGTGAACTCTCTCGGTACGCCCGGTATGTCAGAAGGTTTCCATGCAAAGATGTCCAGATTCTCACGGATGAATTCGATGAGCACGCTTTCCTATTTGGGATCCATGTTGGCTCAAATAACGAACTGTTTGGATGAGTCACCTGGAGTGAAATCCACCGCCTTGGTATCATCCACCGAAAATTTGAGGAGCGGATAAACCTCTGTGGTAGGCTTGTTCAGTGCGGTCATATCCTTCGGGTCAACATTCTCCTTATAGAACTTGAATTCTGCCTCAGCACAACTGGATTCTGCGTAAGCCGCGTCCCCTTCTTCGCACTCAATTGCCGTATTCCGATCACCATGAATAGTAATCGTGCCTTTTAACCCGGGCATCTTGAGTTGTAAGTAGACATAACAGGGCCTAGCCATGAACTTAATATAAGCCGGCCGCCCAAACAATGCATGATAAGGGCTCTTGATCTTGACCACTTCAAACCACAAGGACTCCACCCTGTAGTTGTACTCGTCGCCAAAGGCTACTTCCAAAGAAATACCGCCCACCGGGTAAGCTGACTTGACCGGTGCTAAACCATGAAAAACTGTTGATGAGGGCTTAAGGTCTTTATCAGGTAGCTTCATCCGCCAGAAGGTATCATAATACAGGATGTTGATGCTACTGCCACCATCCATGAGTACCTTATTCACCATATATCCTACCACATGGGGGGGCAACCACCAGGGCCAGCCGCCCCGGGTCATCGACACGCGGCGGGTGATCCCGCCGGCTCTATGTTATGCCATACTCAGACCACTTTAAGTATTGCGGCAGAGCCGGCGCAACTGCGTTAACCGCCCGCTTGCGCAATTTCTGATCCCGCTTGTTAAGGTTGGTCATAAAAACATGATTCTGGCCCAAACTGAGCTGCTTTGGATTACTCTGATACCCGGATTGATTATGCTATTGTTGATTGTTGTTACCACAGTGATGTGGATGTCCTCCTGCATTGCCCTGACCATGATGACCAGATCCTGAGCCGATGGATCCAAATCCGGCTCCTGACCCGCCTGATCCTGAGCTGCCGAGCGGGCCACCACCATGGTTGTTGTGTTGTTGCATGATGTAGTTCTTGAACTTCTGCATGATGTGGCAATCACCCCATGTGTGCCCAGCAGCTCTATCGGGCCGGCTGTGCTCCGGACAGGGTTTTTTGAGCATTTCCTCCAAATTGAAAGGAGTCCTATTTTTGTTAAAAGGTGGTCTGAAGTTCCCATTGCCCTTAGGATGATTCTGGCCGGTGCTCGCATTGGCCACCAGCTCCGAGTTCTTCCGCTTGCTCTGGTTACCATTACTTGCCGCACCCTTGCCCTGGGTATTCTTTTTACCTTGGCTGACCTTCTCCTCATCAGAGCCTGTGTCCTTTGTGTTATCAGAGTTAGCCTACTTTGTGAGGGCTACCATGAGTTCTCCCATGTCCTGGCACGTACGCTTGAGCCGGCCGAGCTTCTACTTCAGAGGGACGAAGTGACAGTTCTTTTCTAGGATCAGTACCGCTTGAGCCGCCATGATCTGTTCAGATGAGTGGATGATGGTCGACACTCGTTGGACCCAGTGATGAGCCGACTCATACTCCTGCTGGACGCAATGATCGAGATCCATGATGGTCATAGGCTGTTTGCAAGTCCCTTGAAAGTTTTTTATGAACCTTGCTCTCAACTCAGCCCATGAATTGATGGTATTGGGTGGCAAACCCTTTAACCACGTGCGAGTCGGACCTTCAAGCATCAAGATGAAGTACTTGGCACACACCACCTCACTGACATCCAACATCTCCATAGCCATCTCATAACTTTCAATCCAGGCCTCCGGAGGTAAGTCGGCAGTGTAATTCGGGACCTTGTGAGGTCCTTTGAAATCCTTTCGCAACCGCTCCCTCCGCAGAGCCGGTGCTAAGCATGGCACTCCCACGGCCCTGGTGGTCACTCCCGCTTATACTGAGACGGAGGGCGCGGGCTCTTGGTAAGCCGCCGTGGCCAAAGCCGTTGCCTCTTGCTGGTTTCTCACCCGGTTTATGAGCGCCTGTGCATCTAGAGCCGCCTGATCATCCCCTGGAGGCCCCCTATGTCGATCGCTGCTAGAAACCGCCGGCGACTCATAGCGCCGGCTAAAGCTGCGGCTGGGGACGGGGGTTGAATGAACGTGGCTCCAGTTGTAAGCATATTTCTCCTGCTGGGCCATCGTCTTTTGAAGGTAATCTAGGATAGGGATTGTTTCAAGTCGGGTGGCCGCGGCCACCATGTTCTCTGCCGGGTTGGAATAATGACCCGCCAGCGTTGGAAAGACCACTCGTGAGGCCTAGTTTCGTCGGGGTGGGTTAAGATGCGGTCGAACCGCCGACCGACTTCCAGGTGCATCCGCTGCCCGTCCTGTTCCTGGCGTATTGAAGAGGTTCCTGGCCTCATAATGTTATGGTAAGCGGGATTGATGCCTCATCCGATGGACCGTAGTCGTCGATTGCTATTCTAGCCCAAGGCGGAAGGGATCCGTCTTAATACGTTCTGCCTCTGCCTCCATCTGAACTTTTAGCTCCGCTATCTCTATTGCTCCTCCGCCATCTAGTCCTTGAGTCTCACAATATCCAAGTTCCGAGCGGCCTGATTATCTGGCATGACGTCGGTGGCCATCAGGGCCGCGAGCTCGTTCATCAGATCTAGGAGAACTTGAGCCGGTGGCGGCGGGTCAGCCCTCGGGGTTGCTGCTCCGGCGGCTGTGCTGCTCGCGCTTGGGTCCCTCCCCACCATGAATACGTCCGAATGAACCGACAGCCCGAAATCGTCCGGCTCAGAACGCTCCAACTCAGGGTAAAGCTCGTCGTAGCCCCGAGCCCACCGTTGTGAAGCTGGTAGATGGACTCCGTTTTTCTGCTCGAAGACCCGTCCTCTGGACAAACAAGAGTCTCCTGCGATGCAGAAGATTCAAGATCCATACCTTGAGTGAAGCCCACAAAGACTTGCTTCCGGCCCGGGTTGACACGGGCGGGTCACACATCACGGGTGGGTTGCGCACGCTGAGACGGCTCGACGATGCTGTTGCAGATGTCCGGCCCGGGTGTAGATCCGTCGATCCTACTGATGAAGACGTGGATCCTGCCAAAGGGAACCCGGAATCCATATTCGACAAAGCCGGCATTAAGACCCTAGCTGGCATCATCGATGTAGAGCCGGCCACGGCGACTCTTGTTCATCCTTCCGACTACGTATCCCTAGAGCCCTGGGAGAGAGCCCTTTGAGAACTCAACACCATCGAGTGCAAGCCCACGGTGGGTGCCAACTGTCGTGGTTCTGTCACGGTAGATGTTTGGGTGAACGGACTTGGATTCGAGGCCATCGCTATGGTGGTGGAATCAAAGGGGTTGATTGGGACGAAGGACATGAGTTGACCCAGGTCCGGCTCCTCAAGTAGAGGCAATAGCCTACGTCCTGCTTGTGTTGGTATTTCTTGGTGTATCGATTACAAGGGAGCGAATTGCTTGACCTAGTTCTTGATATCTCTGATCTCTCTAAGTCGCCCCGGGTCTCGCCTTTATATAGGAGGTCAACACGACAGGTCATACAAGTCGTAACCGACTCTCACTGTGTGTCTGAATCCGTCTCTACATTGTCTTGACTTCCTAGGCAAGTTGTCTCTGGGCGGCTCTCCGCCCGGGTCTTCATAATTTCTCCTGCGGGCCACGCTCCGGCCCATCTTTGGACTTGTGTACGAGCCGCCAAGTGTGAGCCAGAGCCTTAGGAGTGGGTCTGACCATGGGGTTATATCCCCAACAAGCCCGCTCAATGCAACCGGAAGCAGTTGCGTCATAATCACGTGGCAGTCATGAGACTTTAGGTTCTGGAACTTTTTCTCTGCCATATTTATTATTCCCTTTATATTCGACAAGAAGCTAGACGGGACCTCCATACTAAGCAGGCATTCAAAGAAGATTTCCTTCCCTTCTTTGGTAAGAGTGTAGCTGGCATGACCCTGAAACTGCTTTGGGTCCATGTCGTCTTCTCCGTGCATATGTTGCTGGTCCTCCCATGCCTCCGGTGTATCTTTTGTCTTCCCATACACTCCCAAGAAGCCTAGCCGGTTCACACAAAGATTCTTCGTCACGTGCATCACATCGATTGGAGAGCAGACTTCTAGGTCTTTCCAATAGGTAGGTCCAAAATATATATTTCTTCTTCCACATGGCTGCGCGTTTGTGAGCGTCATTCGGAACAGATTGTCTGCCAGGACCCTTTCCAAAGATTACTTTTAAATCCTTGACCATATCAAGTATATCATCACTAGTACTGTGGTGAGGCTTCTTCTAGTGATCCACCTCACCTTTGAAATGCTTGCCTTTCTTTCTTATGGGATACCTGCTCTAAAGAAATTGACGATGCCCAGGTACATAGTCTTCTTACATTTATCCAAATATATACTGTCGGTATCATCTAAACATTGCGTGCATGTGTGGTATCCCTTGTTTGCCTGTCCTGAAAGGTTACTGAGAGCAGGCCAATCATTGATGGTTACAAACATCAACGCTTGTAGGACAAATTCCTCCCCTTCTTTCGCATCCCACGCACGTACACCTTTTCCATTCCGCAGCTATAAAGTTTCTTCAACTAATGGCCTTAGGTAGACATCAATGTCAATGTCGTGTTGCTTGTGGCCTTGGATGAGCACTAGCATCATAATGAACTTCTGCTTCATGCACAACCAAGGAGGAAGGTTATAGATACATAGAGTCACAGGCCGCTATGATTGTTGTTATGCTCCACAAAAGGATAAATGTCATCTGCACTTAAACCAAACGATACTTTCATGGCGTTCTTTGCAAAGTTCTTCCACTTTCTCTCGATTTTGTTCAACTGCGATCCATCAGCGGGTACTCTCAACTTCCCGTCTTTCTTATGGTCTTCGCTGTGCCATCACATCAACTTGGCATGCTCTTTGTTTGGAACAAACGTTTCCACCGTGGTATTATAGGAGCATAGCACATCACCTTGGCAGGAATCTTCTTCCTGGGGTTCTCGCCCTCAACATCACCAGGGTTATCGTGGCCGATCTTATAGTGCAATGCATAACATACTAGGCACGTATTCAAATCCTCGTACCACGTACGGTAGAGGATGTAGTCATTAGGGCATCCATGTATCTTCTCCTCCTCTAATCCTAGAGGGCACACATCCTTCTTTGCTTCGTACGTACTGTCGGGCAATTGTTTGTCCTTTGGTAGCTTCTTCTTTAACATTATCATCAACTTTTCAAATGTCTTGTCAGATACACCATTCTCTGCCTTCCATTGCAACAACTCTAGTGTGGTACCCAGCTTTTTCTTGTCATCTTCGCAATTTGGGTACAACCCTTTTTTGTGATCCTCTAACATGCGCTGCAACTTTAGCTTCTCCTTTTCACTTGCGCCTTTTCTCTTTGCATCGGCAATGGCCCGAACAAGATCATCAGCGGGCTCATCTGATGCCTCTTCTTCACCTCCTTCCCACATTGACGGCTCAACTTCTTCCCCCATTGTTGTACCATCGTATTCATGGAACCCATGGCTAGGATAGTTGTCGTCATCCTCTTATTGTTCATGCTCTTGCATTAGGACATCTCTTTCTCTATGCTTGGTCCAAGAGTTATAGCTGGACATGAAACCAGACTCAAACAGGTGGACGTGAATGGTTCTTGAGTTAGAGTAATTTTGTTCATTCTTACAGCCAGCACATGGACAATACATAAAACCAAGCCTCATCCGCAACCAGAAAATTATGCACACCATTAATGAACTAGGGAGAGCATCGGTCATCGTACATCCATTGCCGTCTCATCTTCATTACACAACACCGAAAAGACCAAATTAATACAAGTTCATACACACTTGTTCTCACAACACAACATACAAACTATCTAGCTAAAGCATTTAAATGCAATAACAAATACGATCAACATCGCAACTAAGGTAACAATTGATCCAACAACATAGTGATACCAAGCCTCACTATCAATGGCATATTTTTCAAATTTTCTAATCTTCAAGCTCATTGCATCCAACTTGATCTTGTGATCATCGACGACATTGGCAACATACAACTCGAGTTTCATCTTCTCTTCTTCAACTCTTTTCAATTTTTCTTTCAAATACTCGTTTTCTTTTTCAACTAAATTTAACTTCTTGACAAGAATATCTATGTCGGCTAGAATTTCTAGTTCACATACCTCCTAGATAAAAATATCTATGTCAACTTGATGGGCATAAGTGTCATAAACACGAAATGCAATAAATAGTTATAAAAGATAGTATATACCACATCCGAATCATAAACCGGACGGGGGCCGACGAGGACGGGTATCAAAACCATGCCACTATGTATAACAAACAACCATATAGGTAAGAAAACTATACAAGTAACTATCTAAATCTTACAAACATGATTTTTTAAAGGATAAGAACAAGAGGCTCACCAAGGTGGTGCCGGCGACTCGATGATGCTGGCGATCGACGGTGGTTAGGACGGCGACGGGAAGGCACGAAGTAAACCACACCTACACATGCAAAGTAAAAAGTTAATTTGAGCTCATATTGCGTATAAATCAAATAAACTACCACATATAAATACTCCCAAACTAGTAGATTTGTCCCTGGGCAATCGATAACTAGACCGGTAATCATTATTGCAAGTTTATATAAGGGAGAGGCATAAGCTAACATACTTTTTCTACTTGGATCATATGCACTTATGATTGGAACTCTAGAAAGCATCTGCAACTACTAAAGATCATTAAGGTAAAACCCAACCATAGCATTATAAGGTATCAAGTCCTCTTTACTCCCATATGCAACAACCCACCTACTCTGGTTTATGCTTCTGTCACTCAAGCAACCCACCATAGGCAAATCATGAACACATTGCAACACCCTACAGAGAGGATCCCTCATGCTTGCGTGACGCGGAGAGCACCATAGGACACCACCAATAATAAAACATGCAACTTAAACCAATCATGATCATCAATCAACCAATAGGACAACAAATATCTACTCAAACATCATAGGATGGCAACACATCGTTGGATAATAATATGAAGCATAAAGCATGATGTTCAAGTAGAGATTACAACGGGTTGCCGGAGACTGGACCGTTGTAGATAGATGGGGGAGGTGATGAAGGTGTTGGTGAAGATGATGGAGTTGTTGGAGTAGATCGTTGTCACAATGATGGCCTCGGCGGCGTTCCGGTGCCACCGGGAGGGAGGGGGAGAGAACCCCACTCCTTCTTCTTCATTGACCTCCTCCCTAGATGTAAGGAGGGTTTACCCTCTGGTATTTGGCCTCCATGGCGACGGAGGGGCGAGAGCCCCTCTGAGATTGGATCTCTCTCTCTGTTTCCTATTGTTTATGTGCTCCCAGATTCCGGCCTTTCACCGTTTCTTAAATATCCGGAGATCCGTAACTCCGATTGGGCTGAAATTTTCAAAGGATTTTCCTTATAAAAATATCTTTCTTGCGGCCGAGGTACAGCTCCAACCAACCTAAGGGGTAGCAACAAGCCCTCAGGGCGCGGTCAGGTGTGTGGGCCACGCCTAGCAGGCTTGTGACCTCCTCGGGCATCGTCTCGCGTTGATTCTTTTTCCCAAAAATCACATATATTCAAAAAAAACTCTGTAAGTTTTTATCGCGTTTGGACTTCGTTTGTTATGGATTTTTCGCTAAACAAAAAACATGCAACAAACAGGAACTAGCACTGGGCATTGGATCAATATGTTAGTCCCAAAAAATGGTGTAAAAAGTTGTAGAAAGTATATTAAAGGTTTAGAATATTGTCATGAAACAATTAAAAATAATAGATACGACGCAGACGTATCAACATCCCCAAGCTTAATTCCTGCTCGTACTTGAGTAGCTAAATGATAAAAAGTAATTTTTGATGTGGAATGCTACATAGCATACTCTTGATAATATAATCTAATCATGGCATGAATATTAAGATATGAGTGATTCAAAACAACAGTCTATATTGACATAAAAACAGTAATACTTTAAGCACAACAACAACGGAATCGTGTCCTTTCAAAATAACATGGCCTTAGAAAGTTATCCCTACAAAATCACATGGTCTGTCTATGCTCCATCTTCCCCATAAAAAGTATCTAAATCATGCACAACCCCGATTATAAGTCAAGCAATTGTTTCACACTTTTTATGTTCTCCAACCTTTTCAACTCTCACACAATACATGAGCGTGAGCGATGGATATAGCATTATAGGTGGAATACAATATGGTGGAGGTGATGAGGAAACAGGAGAAGATAGTCTCACATAAACTAGGCGTATCAATGGGCTATGGAGATGCCCAACAAAAGATATCAATATGAGTGAGTAGGGATTGCCATGCAACGAATGCACTTGGAGCTATAAATGTATTAAAGGTCAAAAAGTAAACTAAGTGGTCATGCAAAAAATTCCACTAGTTATATGAAAGTGAAAAAATAGGAGACTCTGAGTCATGAAGATCATGGTGCTACTTTGAAGCACAAGTGTGGAAAAAGATAGTAGCAATTGTCCCTTCTCTCTTTCTCTCATTTTTTTATTTTTTTATTTTTTATTTTGGTGGGCATGTCTAGCCTCTTTAATTTATTTATTTGGGCTTCACTGGCCTCTTTTATTTTTTTGTAAAGTTCGGAGACTCCTCCCAGCTTGTGAGGGAATCATAGATTCCATCATCCTTTTCTCACATGGGACAATGCTCTGATAATGAAAATTATCACACTTTTATTTACTTACAACTCGATACCTAGAACAAAATTATGACTCTATATGAATGATTCTGGTAGGATACTGGGATGTGCAACGATCTAGCTTAGCAAATGACATAAAAAATGGACAAGCCATGAAAACATCATGCAAGTTGTCTTACGATCATGCAAAGCAATATGAAAATGATGGTGCATGTCATACTAAACGGAACGGTGGAAGTTGCATGGCAATATATCTCGGAATGGCTATGGAAATGCCATAATAGGTAGGTATGGTGGCTATTTTTAGGAAGGTGTATGGTGGCTGTTTTGACGAAGGTGGGTTTGATCCACCGGCGAAAGTTGCGCGGTACTGTAGAGGCTAGCAAAGGTGAAAGGGTGAGAGTGCGTATAATCCATGGACTCAACATTAGTCATAAAGAACTCACATACTTATTGCAAAAGTCTATTAGTTATCAAACAAAACATTAGACACATGCTCCTAGGGGAGAGGTAGGTAGGATTTAACCATCATGCGATCCCGACCCTCACACAAAGGTTGACAATCATTAAACAAACCATGCTCCGACTTCGTTACATAACGGTTCACCATACATGCATGCTACGGGAATCACAAACTTCATAACATGTATTTATCCAATTCAGAACTACTCACTAGCATGGCTCTCATATTACCATCTTCATATCGCAAAAATATTGCAAGGAATCAAACATATCATATTCAGTGATCTAAAAGTTTTATGTAGGATTTTATGACTAACCATGTGAATGACCAACTCTTGTTAACTCTCTAAATAGATATAAGTGAAGCATGAGATTTTAATTATACCTACAAAATATATGAACATGCTCTAAAAAATATAAGTGAAGCAAAAGATCATTCTACAAATGGCGGTTTTCTATGTGTGAGAAATAGGCAATCCAAACTTCAAGTGTTATAAGTGAAGCACGTGAAGCATTCTATAAAACCATACTCAGAAGATATAAGTGAGGTGCAAAGAGACTTCTATAAATCAACCAAGGACTTTCTCATACCAGCATGGTGCATTATTAAAATAAAAATAAAAAGCACACAACGCTCCAAGATTTACGGATATCATGTGACGAATAAAAATATAGCTCCAAGTAAAATTATCGATGGTTGTTAGAAGAAAGTGGGGATGCCTTCCGGGGCATCCCCAAGATTAGTTTATTCGAAGTCCTTGAATATTACCTTGGGGTGCCTTGGGCATAACCAAGCATAGTATCTTTCCACTCCTGATTCCTTCATCCATCTTGATCTCACCAAAACTTGAAAACTTCAATCACAGAAAACTTAACAAAACCCTCGTGAGATATGCTAGTATAATAAAACAAATAACCACTTTAAGTACTGTTTCCACCCAATTCATATTATGTTTTGCATTGTATCTACTTTATTATAATTTTTCCATGGCTTATACCACTGATACAATCGATAGTTTCATCAAAACGAGCAAAACAATGCATCAAAAACAGAATCTGTCTTAAACAAGACAGTCTGTAGCAATCTCAAAATTCACTATACTTCCGTAAGTCTAAAAATTCTGAAAACTTATGAAAAAATAAAAAATTTGCGTCGCAGTACTGTGTAAAAATTTCAGAAACTTTTGACATTCCAGTAAAAAAAGTAAATTCGCGCACTAGAACCAAAGTTTCTGTTTTTGCACTGTACGCACCAAACAAGCAATCTAATCATCCTAAAGGAAAATCTTGGCACATTATTTTATAATACAATGGAATTATACAAGGGGATAATTATTTTTGTTGAAAAGTTTCTGTAATGAAGATTTGCAAAGTTTCCACGGGCATGAAGAAAGTTTAAGGCTAGCTCCCACTTTCACAATACTCGTCTCTCTCACTTTCACTTTTCTTTTTTTAAAAGTTTTAGGTTACCCTCTTTATTTTTGTTTTTAAACTATATAAAAGCACAAAACAGAATTAAATTACTCTCTAAAACTTCCGGGTTGTCTCCCTTGCAGTGCTTTCTTTAAAGCCATTAAGCTAGGCATAATGTGCTCAAGTAATTGATCCACCCGGATCCCAATGTATATCAAAGCCAATTTTAATTAACAATGATTTGTAGTTTAGTAGTGAGCACAATGTAACATATATCATGCAACAAATAAGTCTAACTCTCTTCCTATGCATTGGCATGTCATAAAAGAACAATTCATGCACACAAAGTAAAGGCCAATACATAGCATAAGCAGTTTCTTGCAATTTTATCATATTGGAAGCATAGGGAGGTGGAGATGTAGTTCCTCTCTCATAATAATTGCAAGTAGGAGTATCAAGCACATGCATATTATATATATCAAAATCATCATGTGTAACTGTAAAAGGCAACCCATATATATAATCCTTAATAAGTGCAAACTTCTTCGATATAGTGTAGTTGGGAGAATTTAAAAAGATAATAGGACTATCATGCGTGGGTGAAATAGAAACAATATCATTATTAACATAAGGAACTATAGAAAGTTCATCTCCATAAGCATATTTCATATTGGCATCATGACCACAAGCATAGCAAGCATCAAGTTCATCAAAAAGGGATATTTCAAATGAATCCAAGGGAACATAGTAATCAACATACCATTCATCCTTCGGTACGAACGAAGGGAAATTAAACAATGTATGAGTTGAAGATTTACTCTCATTAGAAGGTGGGCATGGGTAGCTAATCTGCTCTTCCTCCTCATCTTTTTCATCTAATGAGCACACAGTTTCAACAATTTCTTCTTCCATAGATTCCTACAAAATATTAGTCTATTCCAATGCAGCGGTCATTCTTTCAATAAAATCTTTAACGTAAGCATTAGAAGCGTAGTTTTGATAGCAATATTTAAGTATGGCAATATTTTCAGATTCATAAAGAGTGGCATCATACTTTTCAATGAAAGAAGCAATTTCATAGGAACCCTTAAAAGCAACAAATTCTTCAATTTTCTGAACATCATTATAGATTTGGGATCCTTGGCATAAGAGGATAATATTTCATTATCATTAAACACACATGGCTAGGGAAGATATTTTTAGCTTCTTTAGAACAACAAGTAAAAATCATAAATTTCACATAGATTCCAAGAATAGCAACACAAAGTATTTATTTGATGCCACGAGATTTCGCACATAATGAACATGCTCATCTAATTATTTTCCCTCAACTAAGCTAGTTGGGTTTTCAGCACGAGCATAAGTGGATCGAAGATGACCCAAGTAATATTCTTCGGTGGTACGGAACACTAGTGGTTCCTCAACTTTTGGAGCATCAAGTAGAACTATTTTTTTGGTATTTTGCATTTCCTACCCATGTATAAAGATAGAAAACAAGTTAAAACATAAAATAAAAATTACTTAGTGATAAATCAAACAAGCACACACGAGAATATTCACCCCATGCTATTGCTCCCTGGCAATGGCGCCAGAAAAAGGTCTTGATAACCCACAAGTATAGGGTTCAATTGTAGTCTTTCTAGATAAGTAAGAGTGTCTAACCCAACGAGGAGCTAAAGGTAGAAAAAATATTCCCTCAAGATCTATCGACTACCGATACAACTCTACGCACGCTTAACGTTCGCTTTACCTAGAACAACTATGAAACTAGAAGTACTTTGTAGGTGTGATACGATAGGTTTGTCAAGATAATAAAGAGCATGTAAATAAAAACTAGGAACTACTAAGATAAATAAACAACTAAGTGTGGAAGGAGTTTTGGAAATGTCCCTAGGCAATCAATAACTAGACTGGTAATCATTATTGCAATTTTATATGAGGGAGAGGCATAAGCTAGCATACTTTCTCTACTTGGATCATATGCACTTATGATTGGAACTCTAGCAAGCATCCACAACTATTAAATATCATTAAGGTAAAACCCAACCATAGCATTATAAGGTATCAAGTCCTCTTTACTCCCATATGCAACAACCCACCTACTCGGGTTTATGCTTCTGTCACTCAAGCAACCCACCATAGGAAAATCATGGACACATTGCAACACCCTACAGAGAGGATCCATCATTCTTGGGCGACATGGAGAGCACCACAGGACAGCACCAATAATAAAACATGCAACTCAAACTAATCATGATCATCAATCAACCAATGGGACAACAAAAGTCTACTCAAACATCATAGGACGGCAACACATCATTGGATAATAATATGAAGCATAAAGCACCATGTTCAAGTAGAGGGTAAGCGGGTTGCGGGAGAGTGGACCGCTGTAGATAGACGAGGGAAGGTGATGGAGGTGTTGATGAAGATGACAGAGTTGTTGGAGTAGATCGCCGTGACGATGATGGCCTCGGTGGCGTAATGGTGCCACCGGGAGAGAGGGGGAGAGAGCCCCCCTCCTTCTTCTTCTTCCTTGACCTCCTCCCTCGATGGGAGGAGGGTTTGCCCTCTGGTCCTTGGCCTCCATGGTGACGGAGGGGCGAGAGCCCCTCTGAGATTGGATCTCTCTCTCTCTGTTTCCTTCTATTTCTCCGCTCCCAGATTCTGGCCTTTTGACGCTTCTTAAATATCCGGAGATCCATAACTTCGATCGGGCTGAAAGTTTGAGGGGATTTTACGTATAAAAATCCATTTCTTGCGGCCTAAGTACAGCTCAAACCGACGTACGGGGTAGCCACAAGACCTTAGGACGCGGCCAGGGGTGTGGACTGCGCCTAGCAGGATTGTGACCTCCTCGGATATCGTCTCGCGTTGATTCTTTTTCCCAAAAATCACATATATTCCATAAAAAATCCATAAGTTTTTATCGCGTTTGGACTTCATTTGATATGGATTTTCTACGAAACAAAAAATATGCATTAAACATGAACTGGCACTGGACACTAGATCAATATGTTAGTCCCAAAAAATAGTATAAAAAGTTGCCAAAAGTATATGGAAGTTGTAGAATATTGGCATGAAAGAATAAAAAAATTTAGATATGACAGAGATGTATCACTAATCTAGCAATGAGAGACGACAGGACAAAGTTTCTAACCTTTGTGAACACTTGGATGGATGGGGTGCCTCCCAATCTTGACAAAATTTGGCAAAAATGAAGGATGAGCTCGGGGAAGAGGGCAAGAACAGAGAGGAGAGGAAAGTGGAAGAACAGGGAGCTGGGGCTGGCCGAAGGGTTCATATAGGGGACCTTTAGTACCGGTTCGAGACACAAACCGGTACAAAAGGTAAGCCTATTGTCCCGGTTCGGCCACGAACCGGGACTAAAGGTTATCGTGGGGCCCCAGGCTGACACCAGCCTGCCACTACCCCTTTAGTCCCGGTGCGTGTTAGAACCGGGACTAAAGGTCCGGAATGAACCCGGACAAATGATGCCCATCTCGAACCGAGACTAATGGTCACATTAGTGTCGGTTCAAGACCTGACCAGGACTAATGCTATGGATAAAAGGTTTGTTTTCTACTAGTGTTTTATGCATATCGTTTTCATGGTGCAGAAAATATTGTTCTAAGGGATTAGTGGGAGGCACAACAATAGAAGCAAGAACAACAATTTCATCTTTACTAGGCAATTCTTTTTCATGGGGTTGTTTATGAAATTTACAGAAATTGAACTCGTGAGACAGATCCCCAAAACTTATAGTAACAGTTTCTTTCTCGCAATCTATCTTAACATAAACGGTGTTCAAGAAAGGTCTACCAAATATAATGGGACAAAAATCATCGTGTGGGGAACCAAGAACAAGAAAATCAGTAGGGTACTTTACTTTCCCACACAAGACTTCAACATCTCTAACAATCCCAATTGGTGATATAGTATCTCTATTAGCAAGCTTGATAGTAACATCAATATATTCTATTTCAGCAGGTGCAATATCATTCTTAATTTCTTGGTATAAATCGAAGGAAATTGCACTCAAACTAGCACCTACATCACATAATCCATTATAAAAATGATCTCCTATTCTAATAGAAACAACACGCATGCCAACAATAGGTCTATATTTATCCTTAGTATCAGGTCTAGCTATTAGCAGCTTCATCACAGAAGTAAATAACATGCCCATCAATAGTATCGACCAAGAGATCTTTAACCGTAGCAATACTAGGTTCAACTTTAATTTGTTCAGGGGGTGTAGGTGTTCTAGTATAACTCTTACAAGCCACAGTTGAAGCTTTGGTATGATCCTTTATTCTAACAGGGAGTGTTGGTTTTTCAATATAAGTAGTAGGAACAACAAGATGAACATTATAAGTAATGGTTTCTTCTACAACTTTAATATGTTCTACTACTTTCATTTCAATGGAAGGACGATATTTAAACCACTTCTCCTTGGGCAGATCAACATCATTAGAAAAAGATTCACAAAAGGAAGCTACTATCTCATAATCAAGTCCATATTTAGTGCTAAATTCACGAATAGCACCGGCATCCATAGAAGATTTAACACAATCAAACATAAGGTTTATACCTAACTCCTTAGCTTTGTCGAGCTCACAATTTTCAGAGTTGTATTTAATTCTTTCCAAGAAGTTACATTTGAATTCAATAGTCCTCTACATAAAAGAACTAGTACAAGAAGTATCGAGCATGGATTGATTTCTACGAGAAAGCCGAGCATAAATTTTTTGAGTAAAACGTTCTCTCGAGCGCTCATGATTAGGGCATGAATATAACATTGACTTAAGCCTCCCCTAAGCTTGACCGATACTTTCTCCTTCACGAGGCCAAACATTATGAATATAATTCCGATCACGATGAACCAGATGCATAGGATAAAACTTCTGATGAAATTTCATTTTCAATCTGTTGTAGTTCCATGATCCAGTATCATCACATAATCATGTCAATTCCTTCTCCTTCAAAGATAAAGGGAATACCTTATTCTTGACTTCATCCTCAGGCAAACCTGAAAGCTTAGATAATCCACAAACATCATCCACATAGATTAGGTGCATATCTGGATGTAATGTTCCGTCTACGGCATAAGGATTAGCTAGCAGTTTCTCTATCATACCCGAAGGAATTTCATAATAAATATTTTCAGTAGGTTCAGTAAGTTGAGGGGCAACTCTTTGCTCTTCCGGTTGGGGTGAAGATACCCGGAACAAACGAGTCAAAGGATTATTTTCCATAGCAATAAGTGACGGTGGATTTCACCACACTATATAAAATTTTCCTTTCCAAATTCCACTCACCAAAGGCGCTTCACTCCCCAGCAACGGCGCCAAAAAAGATTCTTGATGACCCACAAGTATTGGGGATCTATCGTAGTCCTTTTGATAAGTAAGAGTGTCGAACCCAGGGAGGAGCAGAAGGAAATGACAAGCTGTTTTCAACAAGCTATTCTGCGCAAGCATAGAAATTATCGGTAACAGATAGTTGTATGATAAGATAATTCTTAACGGGTAACAAGTAATGAGTCTAAAAAAAGGTGCAGAAAGGTGGACCAATCCTTGTTGTAGCAAAGGACAAGCCTGGACAAACTCTTATATAAAGCAAAGCGCTCCCGAGGACACATGGGAATTACTGTCAAGCTAGTTTTCATCATGCTCATATGATTCACGTTCGTTACTTTGATAGTTTGATATGTGGGTGGACCAGTGCTTGGGTGTTGTCCTTACATGGACAAGCATCCCACTTATGGTTAACCCCTCTCGCAAGCTTCTGCAACTACGAAACAAGAATTAAGATAAGTCTAACCATAGCATGAAACATGTGGATCCAAATCAGTCCCTTACGAAGAAACTCATAAACTAGGGTTTAACCTTCTGTCACTATAGCAAACCATCATCTACTTATTATTTCCCAATGCCTTCCCCTAGGCCCAAACAATGGTGAAGTGTCATGTAGTCGACGTTCACATAACACCACTAGAGAAAAGACAACATACATCTCATCAAAATAAAGAACGAATATCAAACTCACATGATTACTTATAACAAGACTTCTCCCATGTCCTCAGAAACAAACGTAACTACTCACAAAGCAAATTCATGTTCATAATCAGAGGAGTATTAATTATCAATAAGGATCTGAACATGTGATCTTCCACCGAATAAACCAACTAGCATCAACTACAAGGAGTAATCAACACTACAAGCAACCCACACGTACCAATCTGAGGTTTTGAGACAAAGATCGAATACAAGAGATGAACTTGGGTCTAGAGAGGAGATGGTGCTGGTGAAGATGTTGATGGAGATAGACCCCCTTTCGATGAAAGGATCGTTGGTGATGACGATGACTTCGATTTCCCCCTTCGGGAGGGATGTTTCCTAGTAGAATGGCTCTGTCGGAGCCCTAGATTGCTTCTACCCAGGTTCCATCTCGAGATGGCGGTGCTTCGACCCGAAAGCTCTCCCCTGATTTTTTTTCCAGGTAAAAACACATAATATAGCAAAATATGGGGATTGGAGGCCTGCCAAGTGGTCCAAAAGACACAGGGGCGCGCCTTCGGGGGTAGGGTGCATGCCCAGGCTTCTGGCTGCCTGGTGGGTCCCCTCTGGTATCTTCTTTGCCCAATATTTTTATATATTCCAAAACAATTCTCCATAGATTTTCAGGAGTTTTGGAGTTGTGCAGAATAGGTCTCTCATATTTTCTCCTTTTCCAGCCCAGAATTCCAGCTGCCGACATTCTCCCCCTTCATGTAAACCGTGTAAAATAAGAGAGAAAAGGCATAAGTATTGTACCATAACGTGTAATAACAGACGATAATGCAATAAATATCAATATTAAAGCATGATGCAAAATGGACGTATCACACACACACATAAATATTTGCACCTGTGTTCACCCACTAGTCGGTGGATTCAAAAACGGAAAATGAAATGCATAAATTACCGTACTCAGATGCACTACTTGCATTGTTGCCCATAATCATATTGGCGGACTTATTGTCCTACTATGGCTTCTCGTACTTGTTGTGGGCACTTATTGGCCCAATATTTCTCTAAACCACAAGTGAAGCAGTCATCACCCTTCTTATTATTCTTGAAGGTCATCTTTCCCTTCTTTTGTAAGTTGGTATTCTATTGGACAAGATTCTTTCCCTTGGGCTTGTGGGAATTGAAGTTCCTGTGATGTACCATGTTGGCAACAGAAGAGCTTTCAACTGGTTTTCCATGCGAGTCCTTTGCTCTCGAGTTCGGCTCCATACTCATATGGCCGATGATATCCTCTACTGTGATTCACACCTCTGATGTTTCACATGTTGGAAATATGCCCTAGAGGAAATAAATAAAGTGTTTATTATTATATTTCCTTGTTCATGATAATCGTTTATTATCCATGCTATAATTGTATTGATTGGAAACACACTACATGTGTGGGTAAATATACAACATACTATCCCTAGTATGCCTCTAGTGAACTAGCTCGTTGATCAAAGATGGTCGATGTTTCCTAGCCATTGACATGAGATGTCATTAGATAACGGGATCACATCTTTAGAAGAATGATGTGATGGACAAGACCCAAACTACAAACGTAGCATATGATCGTGCCAGTTTATTGCTACTGTTTTCTGCATGTCAAGTATGTGTTCCTATGACCATGAGATCATGCAACTCACGAACATCGGAGGAGTGCCTTGTGTGTATCAAACGTCGCAACGTTACTGGGTGACTATAAAGGTGCTCTACATGTATCTCCGATGGTGTCTGTTGAGTTGGCATGGATCAAGACTGGGATTTGTTACTCCGTGTGACGGAGAGGTATCTCAGGGCCCATTCGGTAATACGACATCACAATGAGCCTTGCAAGCAATGTGACTAAGTGTTGGTCACGGGATCTTGTATTACGGAACGTTTAAAGAGACTTGCCGGTAACGAGATTGAACTAGGTATGGAGATACCAACGATCGAATCTCAGGCAAGTAACATACCGAAGAACAAAGGGAACATCATACGGGATTAACTGAATCCTTGACATAGAGGTTCAACCAATAAAGATCGTCGAAGAATATGTAGTAACCATTATGTTCATCCAGGTCCCGCTATTGGTTATTGACCGTAGAGGTGTCTCGGTCATGTCTACATAGTTCTCGAACCCACAGGGTCTGCACACTTAAGGTTTGGTGACGTTTCGGTAGGATAGAGTTATGTATGGTGGTGACCGAAGGTTGTTCGGAGTTCTGGATGAGGTCCCGGATGTCACGAGGATCTCCAGAATGGTCCAGAGGTAAAGATTCATATATAGGAAGTCCTGTTTTGGTCACCGGAAAAGTTTCGGGCTCATCGGTAGTGTACGGGGAGTGCCGGGAGTGTACCGGGAGACCTCCGAGAGGGGTATTTCGACCCAAGAGGCTACATGGGATGTGTGAGAGTGGAAACCAACCCTTAGTGGGCTGGTGGAATAACCACAATAGGCCCATGCGGCTGGAATAAAAAATCCTAAGAGAAAAAGCTGAAAAAGGCAAAAAAGAGGGTGAATCCTAGTCCTACTAGGATTGGAGGTGGACTCCACCTCCACCCTTGGTTTGGCCGAAGCCTTTGGCTTGGAAAGCCAAGGCTTCCTCCTCTCCTCTCTTCCTCCTATATATACTGGTGGTTGAAGGGTTTTTGCACTAGTTTTTACAACCACGTGCTCCCCGTTCCTCCAGTGCATAGTTTCTCCTCTAGATCGGATTTCTGCAGTGCTTAGGCGAAGCCTTCCCGGAATTGCTCCACCACCATCGCCGGAGCGCCGTCACGCTGCCGGAGAACTGTTCTTCCTCTCCGCTCCTTCTTGCTGGATCAAGACGGCGGAGATCGTCATCAAGTTGTACGTGTGTTGAACGCGGAGGTGTCGTCCGTTCGGCGCTAGATTGGAAGGATCTCGATCAAGTTCGTGGGACCGATCATGATCACGTTCATGGGACGGATTGCGATTGGATCACGGGATGGATCGTGATTGGATCATGGGACGCACGGCGATTTGAATCGTGAAGACGTTCAACTACACCAACCGCGTTTCTTAATGCTTCCCGCTTAGCGATCTACAAGGGTACGTAGATCCACTCTCCCTCTCGTATATGCTCATCACCATGGATAGATCTATGTGTGCGTAGGAAAAAATTTGTTTCCCATGCAACGTTCCCAAATAGTGGCATCATGAGCTAGTTCCATGTGTAGATGAGATCTCGAGTAGAACACAAAAGGTTTGTGGGCGTTGATGCTTAGATTGCTTCCTCCCTTGGTCAGATTTTGGTTCAGCGGTATTGTGAGATGAAGCGGCCCGGACCAACATTACTCGTACGCTTACGAGAGACCGGTTCCCTCAACCGCAACTCGTTGCATAGATGGCTTGTGGGTGACAGTTTCTCTCACTTTAGTTGGATCGAATTCGACAAAGGCGGTCCTTGAGAAGGTTGAAAAGCAACTAGTGTATCACCGTTATGGTTTTTGAGTAGATGAGAATTGTTCTTGCTAGATACCCGTAGCATCCACGTAAAACATGCAACAACAATTAGAGGACGTCTAACTTGTTTTTGCAGGGTATGTTGTGATATGATATGGCCAATTACATGATGTGATATATGTGATGTATGAGACGATCATGTGATATATAGATTATCACGACTTGCATGTCGATGAGTACGGCAACCGGCAGGATCCATAGGGTTGTCTTTAATTATTGTATGACCTACATGTCAATCATTAAGGGCTATGTAATGCTTTACTTTATCGCTACGGTTGCAATAGTAGTAGAAGCATGTTGGGCGCGACAACCCCGATGGCGACACGTTGATGGAGATCATGATGATGGAGATCATGGTGTCGTGCCAGTGACGATGGAGATCATGCCGGTGCTTTCATGATGGAGACCAAAGCATAGGATCATGGCCATATCATGTCACTTATGATTTGCATGTGATGTTAATCCTTTTATGCACCTTGTTTTGCTTAGGACGACAGTAGAAAAATTGTGTTCTCCCCGAGTGTGCACCGTTGCGAAAGTTCGTCGTGTCGAGACACCACGTGATGATTGGGTGTGATAGACTACGTTCACATACAACAGGTGCAAGCCAGTTTTGCACGTGCAGAACACTCGGGTTAAACTTGACGAGCCTAGCATGTACAGACATGGCCTCGGAACACAAGAGATCGAAAGGTCGAACATGAATCATATAGTAGATATGATCAACATGATGATGTTCACCATTGAAGCCACCTTAACTCACATGATGATCGGACTTGAGTTGGTGAATTTGGATCATGTGAAACTTAGATGACCTAAGGGATGTCAATTTGAGTGGGAGCTTTAGTAATTTGATTAACTAAACTCATTATCTTGAACAATAGTCTAAGTAACCTTTGCATATTTATGTTGTAGATCAATGGCTCTCGGAGTAGCACCCCTGAATTTTAATGCGTTCCTAGAGAAAGCTAAGTTGAAAGATGATGGAAGTAACTTTGTTGACTGGGCCCGTAATCTGAGGATTATCCTCATGGCTTCCCAGAAACAATATGTCCTTGATGCACTTTTTGGTAACCAACCAGAAGACATGACCTCCGAAGACGTTAAGAACGCCTGGGAGGCACGTGCTGGAGACTACTCAATAGTTCAGTGTGCAATATTGTATGGCTTAGAACCGGGACTTCAAATACGTTTTGAATGTCATGGAGCATATGAGATGTTCTAGGAGTTGAAGTTTATCTTTCAGAAGAATGCCCGGATCGAGAGGTATGAGACCTCCAATAAATTCTATGCTCGCAAGATGGAGGAGAACGGGTCTATCAGGGAGCATATACTTAGAATGTATGGGTATTCAAATCGTCCAGCGGAGTTGGGAATTACCCTTCCGCCAGAGGCAATCACTGACAGAGTTCTTCAATCACTGCCACCTAGTGACAAGAGATTTGTAATGAACTATAACATGCTCGGGATGAACAAGTCAGTCGCCGAGCTGTTTGCGATGCTGAAAGTCGCTGAGTCTGAAATCCAAAATGAACATCAAGTTTTGATGCTCAATAAAACCACTAGTTTCAAGAAAAATGGCAAGGGCAAAGGCAACATGGGTAAAACCAAGAAGGATGGCAAAGCAGTTGCTACTCCTGCAAAGAAGCCTAAGCATGGACCTAAGCCAGAAACTGAGTGCTTTCATTCCAAAGGAACTGGTCACTAGAAGCGGAACTGCCCCAAGTACCTGGCTGACAAGAAGGCGGCCAACGACAAACAAGGTATATATTATATACATGTTATTGATGTGTACCTTGCTAGCTCTCGTAGTAGTGCCTGGGTATTTGATACCGGTTCGGTTGCTCACATTTGCAACTCAAAGCAAGAACTGCGGAATAAACGAAGGTTGGCGAAGGACGAAGTGACGATGCGTGTGGGAAATTGTTCCAAGGTTGATGTGATCGCCGTCGGCACGCTGTATCTTCGATTACCATCGGGATTAGTGATGAACCTGAATAATTGTTATTTAGTGCCTGCATTAAGCATGAACATTACATCTGGATCTTGTTTATTGCGAGACGGTTACTCATTTAAATCAGAGAATAAAGGTTGTTCTATATATATGAGTATTATCTTTTATGGTCATGCACCCAATGTTAGGGGTTTATTCATATTGAATCTTGATAGTGATGACACAGATGTTCATAACATTGATGCCAAAAGATGTAGAGTTGATAATGATAGTACAACTTTCTTGTGGCATTGCCGTTTAGGTCATATTTGTGTAAAACGCAAGAGGAATCTCCTTGCTGATGGACTTTTGGAGTCCCTTGATTTTGAATCACTTGACACATATGAACCATACCTCATGGGCAAGATGACCAAAACACCGTTCTCTGGAACAATGGAACCGGCAAGTGACTTATTGGTAATCATACATACTAATGTGTGCGGTCCAATGAATGTTACAGCGCGCAGTGGATACCGTTATTTTCTCTCCTTCACTGATGAATTAAGTAGATATGGGTATATTTACTTAATGAAACACAAGTTTGAAACGTTTGAAAAGTTCAAGCAATTTCAGAGTGAAGTTGAGAATCATCGTAACAAGAAGATTAAGTTCCTGCAATCTGATCGAGGAGGTGAATATCTGAGTTATGAGTTTGGCAGTCACTTAAGACAATGTGGAATTGTTTCACAGTTGTCACCGCCCGAAACAGCACAGCGTAATGGTGTGTCCGAACGTCGTAATCAAACCTTATTAGATATGGTGCGTTCTATGATGTCTCTTGCTGATTTGCCACTATCGTTTTGGGGTTAGACATTAGAGACAATTGTTGGAAATATGCCCTAGAGGCAATAATAAATTAGTTATTTCATATTTTCTTGTTCATGATAATCGTTTATTATCCATGCTATAATTGTATTGATCGGAGACTTGGATGCATGTGTGGATACATAGACAAAACCATGTCCCTAGTATGCCTCCAATAGACTAGCTCGTTGATCAAAAGATGGTTAAGGTTTCCTAGCCATGGACATGAGATGTCATTTCATAACGGGATCACATCATTAGGAGAATGATGTGATGGACAAGACCCAAACTACAAACGTAGCATATGATCGTGTCAGTTTATTGCTATTGTTTTCTGCATGTCAAGTATGTGTTCCTATGACCATGAGATCATGCAACTCACGGACATCGGAGGAGTTCCTTGTGTGTATCAAATGTCACAACGTAACTGGGTGACTATAAAGGTGCTCTACAGGTATCTCCGAGGGTGTCTGTAGAGTTGGCATGGATCGAGACTGGGATTTGTTACTCCATGTGACGGAGAGGTATCTCGGGGACCACTCGGTAATAGAACATCACAATGAGCCTTGCAAGCAATGTGAGTAATTATAATTTGCGGGATCTTATATTACGGAACAAGTAAAGAGACTTGCCGGTAACGAGGTTGAACTAGGTATGGAGATACCGACGATCGATTCTCAGGCAAGTAACATACCGAAGAACAAAGGCAACATCATACGGGATTAACTGAATCCCTGACATAGATGTTCGACCGATAAAGATCTTCATAGAATATGTAGGAACCAATGTGTACATCCAGGTCCCACCATTGGTTATTGACCGTAGAGGTGTCTCGGTCATGTCTAGATAGTTCTCGAACCCGCAGGGTCTGCACACTTAAGGTTTGGTGACGTTTTGGTAGTATAGAGTTATGTGTGGTGGTGACCTAAGTTTGATCGGAGTCCTAGATGAGATCCTGGACGTCACGACGAGCTCCGGAATGGTCTGGAGGTAAAGATTCATATATAGGAAGTCCTGTTTTGGTCGTCGGAAAAGTTCCGGGCTTATCGGTAGTGTACCGGGAATGCCGGTAGTGTACCGGGAGACCTCTGGGAGGGGTATTTCGACTCAAGAGGCTTCATGGGCTGTGAGAGAGTGAATATCAGCCCTTAGTGGGATGGTGAAAACTCCCACACAAGGCCCATGTGGCTGGATAAGAAAACCCAAAAGGAAAAAGGTGGAAAAAAGCAAAAAAGAAAAATAGGATGAATCCTAATCCTACTAGGAGTGGAGGAGGTGGACACCTCCTCTCCTAGTTTGGCCGAATCCTAGAAGGCTTGGAGGCCAAGCTGCCTCCTCTCCTCCTCTCCTCCTATATATACTAGTGGATTTCTAGGGCTTTGCACTTGATTTTTCAGCCACGTGGAAACCCTAATCTCTAGTGCATAGTTTCTCCTCTAGATTGGATTTCTACAGTGCTTAGGCAAAGCCCTGCCGGAATTGCTCCACCACCATCGCCGGAGTGCCGTCACGCTGCCGGCGAACTCTTCTACCTCTCCGCTCTCTCTAGCTGCATCAAGACGGCGGAGATCGTCATGAAGTTGTACGTGTGCTGAACGCGGAGGTGCCGTCTATTGGGGATATAACCCCGTGATATGACCCGGCTGAAAGGTTCCGGTTGATAACATTGGTTATGAGCCGGCCCACGAAGACAGGCGTTAGCTGAAGGCCCAAGATGACTGGCGGTTCTTGGTGTGGGCCGGATGGCAGAGACCCGGATGTGCAAGACGTCTGAAAGATGACTTGGATAAGAAGATAGAGATAGACTCGGAGATGTAAACGTGATCCGATTGTGTAATTGTAAGACCTGACGGTTCTAACCTCTTATATAAAGGCAGACTCGGGGCGATTTAGAGGTAGGTTATCGAAAACTAGGTCAAGCTTCTAGCCCCTTGTAATCGATACAACAAGCAATAACAACATAAGCAGGACGTAGGCTTTTACCTCGACTTGAGGGGCCGAACCTGGGTAAACTCGTGTCCTTTGTCTCGATCAACCCCTTTGAGTCCACTACCATGGTGACAGCTCCGAACTCAAGTCTGGTAACCCGGACATCTGCCGTGATAAAACCACGACAGTTGGCGCCCACCATGGGGCTAGCGCTCGGTGGTGTTGAGTTCTCAAAGGGCTCCCTTCCAGGGCTCGAGGGATACGTAGTTGGGAAGATGAGCAAGAGTCGTCGTGGTCGGCTCTACATCGATGACGCCGGTTGGGGGCTTGACGCTCCTTCCGTGGAGTATGGTGTCCGGGTTACGTTCGGCGGGATCCAGGTGTTCATCGGAAAGATCGACGGATCTACACCCGGGCCGGACGTCTGCACCGACATCGTCGAGCCGGTTCGGTGTCTCCAGCCCGCATGTAAGGTAGGCCTTGTCCGTCTCAACCCGGTTCAGGAGCATGTCTTCGTGGGCTTCACTCAAGGTATGGATCTGGAAGTTTTCGTATCTCAAGGAACTCTTGTGCACTCCGACGATGAGTCATCGAGTGGGGAAACAGAATCTGTGTACTGGCGTAGCAACGGTGGCCTCGAGGGCTACGGTGACACTTTCCCCGAGTCAGAGCATGGTGGGTCAGATGGGCCGGAGCGGCCGTCTCATGCAGCGGTGTTCATGGCGGGGCGTGCGGCGGCCAGGTCAGGAGCTAACCCTCCCCCCAGCCATCGGCTCAGGGTCTTGTAGAATTGATGGATGAGCTTGACGCCTTGTTGGCTACGGAGGTTACACCCGATAATCAAGTGGCTCGTAATGCGGAGATCACAACCATCAAGGGTCGGATGACCGAGGAGCGTCAGAGGATAACTGAGTTAAACACCCAGATGGAGGCAGAGGCGGCACGGCTCAAGGCCGACGCTTTCCATTTGGGGATGGAACAGGTTTCAGCGGTGGCTGTGCACCATAGGAGGCATCAATCTCGTCTGCCAGAGCACTACGAGGCGAGGAATCCCTTCAACACCCCCGGCTCTGGGAGAGCGGCGGCTGCCCCTGAGGAAGGACGAGCAGCGGCTCACACGGCCCAACCTAGAGGGTTCACAACACCGGCGGGTCATTATTCTAACCCGGCCGAGAATATGGTAGCGGCGGCTACCCAGCTTGGAACAATCCCTATCCCAGATGAAGCGCCCTTTGCGGAGGAGGTGAGGAATGCTATCGGATATTTATAGACGGCAGTGTCTCAACAAGAGAAATATACTCACAGCCGGAGCCGGGTCCACTCCACCCCTCTCCATAGTCGAAGCTTCAGCCGGCGTTATGAGTCGCCGGTAGTTTCCAGCAGTGGTCCACATCATGGGCCGGAAGGGGGGCGCGCAGCGCTAGACGCGCAGGCCCTCGTGGACCGGGCAAGAAACAGGCGAGAAGAAGAGGCGGCAATAGTTCATCTGGGTCATGTGCACTCGGTGTTGACAGAGGCCGGAGCCACTGGTAGTGCTAGAGTCGTGGGAGTCCCATGCTTGACTCTGGTCGAGGCTTGGGTCGAGAGCTATGAGCTAGCTATGGAGATGTTGGACGTTAGTGAAGCTGTTTTCGCAAAATATTTTATCATGATGCTCGAGAGTCTGGCTCGCACATCATTAAAGGGCTTACCACCCAGCACTATAAGTTCCTGGGCCGAGTTAAGGGCGAAGCTCATCAAAAATTTCCAAGGGACTTGCAAGCAGCCCATGACCATTGTGGACTTAGATCATTGCGTTCAGCAGGAGAATGAGTCGGCTCAATCATTGGGTTTGGCAGGTGTAAACTATCATTCACTCGTCGGAACAGATCACAGCGGCTCAAGCGGTGCTCATTTTGGAGAAGAATTGTCACTTCGTTCCGCTGAAGCAGAAGCTTGGCCGACTTAAAATGTACGTGTCAGGATATGGGGGAGCTTATGACAGCTCTAACGAAGTATGCCGACTCAGATCACACCAAAGATCCAAGCTCAGATGAGGAGAAGTCAAATCAGGGAAAGAAGAACAACCAAAGCAAGAATTTTGGGAACAATGGGAATCAGAACAGGCAGAAGAATGCTGGCGGCGGGTCAGAGCTGGTGGCAAATGCTAACATAGGGCCGAATGTTCCTAAGGCGAACGGGCGTTATAAGCCGTACCAACGTGGTAACATGCCCCCTTTCAACTTGGAAGCGGCACTTAGGAAGCCTTGCCCGGAACATAGCACGCCCGACAGGCCGTCGACGCATGCGTGGGGTTATTGCTTTATAATGCATAGGTTTAAGAACCAGCACTCTCAGCCACCTAATAATCAGGGTGGTGGGCCGCCCGGCGGCACAGGCCACGGCGGGTCAGGTGCCGGATTTGGTGCAGGCGGCTGAGGAGCAGGGAATCCGGGTCATAATAATCAGCAGCATCAACAGCACCCTGGCAACAACAACCATAACAATCAACAACAACAGCAGCAGCAGCAGCGCAATTAGTCCGGATTCCAGAGTAACCCGAAGCGGCTCAGTTCGGGGCAGTATCATGTGTTTACGACTGGTCACAGCAAGCGAGATGAGAAACTAAGGAGGCGAGCGGTTAATACGGTTGCATCGGCTCTCCCACGGTATTTACCGTGGTCGGAGTATGACATAATGTGGAGTCGGGAGGATCACCCGCCGCAGGTGGACGACCCGGGCCGGCTAGCTCTAGTAGTCGCCCCTCAGATACATGGTTATGGAGTGAATAAGGTGCTCATGGACGGAGGTAGCAGTATCAACATCTTATATTATGACACCTTCTGGCGGATGAAGTTGCTAGACAAGGATCTCAAAACTTCTTCTACTGTGTTTCACGGTGTGGTGCCCGGTAAGTCGGCGTACCCTGTAGGTAAAATTTCTTTGGAGGTGGCTTTCGGCGATGAGTACAACTACAGGGTGGAGACCTTATGGTTTGAGGTGGTCAAAATCAAGAGCCCTTATAATGCATTGTTCGGGCGGCCAGCTTACGCCAAGTTCATGGCTAGGCCTTGTTATGTTTATTTGCAGCTTAAAATGCCCGGCTTAAACAGCACGATTACGGTTCATGGCAATCAGAAAATGGCTCTTGAGTGTGAGGAAGGAGATGTGGCTTATGCCGAGGCTAGCTATGCACAGGAGGAGCTAAAGTTCTATAAGGAGAATGTTGACCCGGAGGACATGACCCCATTGAAGAAACCAACTACAGTGGCAGAGCCGCCACTCAAGTTTTCAGCGGATGATACCAAAGCAGTGGACTTTACCCCGGGCGACTCATCCAAGCAGTTCATCATTGGGCCTCACATGGATCCCAAATAGGAAAGCGCGCTCATTGAATTCATCCGTGAGAATCGGGACATCTTTGCATGGAAACCTTTTGACATGCCGGGTGTACCGAGAGAATTCGCTAAGCACAATCTTAACGTGAATCCAAAGTTCAAGACGATCAAACAATTTCTACGACGGTTCAATGAGGAGAGGGGCAAGGCTATTGGGGAAGAGGTTGCCCGGCTCTTAGCCGTTGGGTTCATAGTTGAAGTTTTTCACCCGGAGTGGTTGGCTAATCCGGTGTTGGTACTTAAGAAGAACGACACTTGGAGTATGTGCATAGATTACACGGACCTCAACAAGGCTTGCCCGGCTGATCCCTTTGCACTCCCCCGTATTGATCAGATCATCGATGCAACAGCCGGTTGTGAGAATTTGTGCTTTTTGGATGCCTACTCAGGGTATCATCAGATCAAAATGGCAGTCAAGGATCAGGAGAAGACATTTTTTATTACACCTTTTGGGGCGTTCTGCTACGTCTCCATGCCTTTCGGGCTCAAGAGTGCCCAGGCGACTTACCAGCGGTGTGTGCAGAATTTTCTCCACAGTTAGATTGGCCATAATGTTCATGCTTATGTGGATGACATAGTGGTGAAGTCGAGAAAGAAGGAAACCCTCTTGGAGGACCTAAAGGAAACTTTTGACAATCTCCCGGTCTACAAAATGATGCTTAACCCAGCAAAGTGTGTTTTTGGTGTTCCTGCAGGAAAGCTTTTGGGGTTCTTGGTCTCTGAGCGTGGCATCGAGGCTAACCCGGATAAAATCAAGGCTATCACTTCTCTGCAAGAGCCGACGTGCATCAATGATGTTCAGCGTATTGCAGGGTGGATTGCTGCGTTGAGCCGGCTCATAAGCCGGCTTGGGGAGAAGGCCATCCCCTTGTATCAGATGATGAAAAAGACACACAAGTTTAAGTGGAGCAAGGCTGCCAGAGAGGCGCTTGAAGCTCTTAAGAAGCAATTGACTGAGCCGTCGGTATTAGCCGCTTCGGCTGAGACAGAGCCGTTAGTCCTCTATGTAGCAGCTAACAATCGGGCGGTCAGTGTAGCGATTCTGGTTGAGCGTAAGGAGGCCGGGAAAGAATATCCCGTTCAGAGGCCTGTTTATTACATCAGCGAGGTCTTGGCAGAGTCCAAGCAAAGGTATCCGCATTGGCAGAAGCTCGTGTACGGGGTCTTTATGGCTAATCGTAAGCCGAAGCACTACTTTTTGGGCCATCAGATAACTGTAGTCAGCTCTGCCCCATTGGGAGATATTATTAAGAATAGAGAAGCTACGGGGAGGATTGCTAAGTGGGCTTTAGAGTTGGGGCCTCTTAATATCGCTTACACCCCTCGTACAGCAATCAAGTCTCAAGCCTTGGTGGATTATATAAATGAATGGATAGAATGCCAGGCGCCTAAAGAGAAGCCGGACAACACATACTGGACTATACATTTCGACGGGTCTAAACAGCTTGAGGGGTCTGGTGTTGGGGTGGTTCTGACCTTCCCTAAAGGTGACAAGTTTTGCTATGTGCTCCGGTTGATGTTCCCCTGTACTAACAATGCTGTTGAGTATGAGGCCTTGCTCCATGGTTTGAGAGTTGGTAAAGAGATGAATCTAAGCCGGGTTAGATGCTTGGGCGACTCAGACCTTGTGGCTCAGCAAGTTTCAGGTACTTGGGATTCTAAGGACCCACGGATAGCGGCTTATCGACAGGCAGTTGATATTGTTGCAGGTCACTTCAAAGGATATCTAGTGGATCATATTATCGTCGACGGAACGAGGCTGCTAATGCATTATCAAGGCTCGGATCTCAGCGTAAGCCGGTGCCGCCTAATGTTTTTCTTGATGTGTTATATCATCTGACTGTCAAGATGCCTTCTGAGGAGGATCTGGCAATTCCTGACCCGGAGGCGGCTTTGGTGGCGGTTCTACATGTTATTCCGGATTGGACTGCTCCTTATTTAGCATACTTGACACGTGGCGAGTTGCCGGATGATGAGAGCCGGGCTAGAGAAATCACGCGCCGTTCTAAGTCCATGACAATTATCAATGGTGAGCTGCACAAATGCAGTGTGACAGGTGTTTTCCAGCGCTGCGTGTCACCAGAGGAGGGCCAGCAAATCTTAAATGAAATTCATGCTGCAGACTGTGGACATCATGTCGGGTCAAGATCTTTAGTGGCCAAGGCTTTTCGGCATGGTTTTTTCTGGTTGACGGCTCACAAGGATGCAGAGGACCTGGTCCGCAAATGTGACGGCTGTCAGAAGTTTGGCCGACGTGCTCATGTTCCGGCTCAAGAGTTGAGGATGATACCAATCACTTGGCCGTTTGCGGTCTGGGGGCTCGATATGGTCGGACCCTTCAAGCGGTCCAAGGACAAGAAAACGCATCTCTCGGTGGCAGTTGACAAGTTTACTAAGTGGGTTGAGGCCGAGCCAGTTAGCAAGTGTGATGCGGCTACATCGGTTGAGTTTGTTAAGAAGTTGATCTACCATTTTGGTTATCCACACAGCATTATTACTGATAATGGCACAAATTTGTCCAAGGGGGCTATGAAGGTATTCTGTGAGAAGGAGCATATTCGGCTTGATGTTTCAGCCGTGCCACATCCGCAATCCAATGGTCAAGCCGAGCGGGCTAACCAGGAAATCTTGCGAGGGGTTAAACCTCGGCTCATGGTCCGTTTGAAGCGAATGCCCGGATGTTGGGTTGATGAGTTACCTTCCGTCTTATGGAGTATCCGGACTACGCTTAACAGGTTTACAGATTTTACACCTTTCTTCATGGTGTATGGGGTTGAGGCGGTTCTACCCAGTGACATCCGGCATGATTCAGCAAGGGTGGCGGCTTATGTTGAGACAGATAATGAGATCGCACGTCAAGATGCGTTGGATGCCTTGGATGAAGCACGAGAGTTAGTAGCGGCCAGATCGGCAATTTACCAGCAAGACCTGCGACGCTATCATAGCCGCAGGATAAAGACCCGGACGTTCCAGGAAGGTGACCTGGTGCTCCGGCTAATTCAAGACCAAACTGGGATGCATAAACTCTCCCCGCCGTGGGAAGGGCCCTTTGTGGTTAGCAGAAACCTCAACAACGGGTGATACTATCTCATTGATATTCGTGATGAGTCGGACAAGGCGGGTCAGGAGACCTTACGGCCATGGAATGTCGCGCACCTGCGGCCATATTATACTTAACAGGTGATGGAGATTCGTTATCGTTGTACATATCATATTTATATCAGTAGTACTTCTATCAAAGACTGGAGCCCTGGCTCTTATGTGTATCTTTATGATTCTAAGGATGAAATATCTTCGGTCCAACAAGTTTGCAATTGATGGGGTTCTTTGACCCGCCAAAGCCTTAACGGTTAATCTCGCTTTAGAGACCCTGAACCGGTTAAGTTTACAGTGGCCTCCTGCGTTTATTCTAGTCAATCTCGCTTTAGAGACCCTGAGCCGGTTCATATAGTTGACGGCCAATATCGCTTTAGAGACCCTGAACTGATGTCATTCTAATAAGCTCTTATCAGTCAATCTCGCTTTAGAGACCCTAAGCCGGTTCACACAGTGGACGGCCAATCTCACTTTAGAGACCCTGAACTGATATGATGCAAAGATTGGCTTTATGCCTAGTTTGAGTACATTAAGCGCTGTTGTTGATGGAGGCTTCTTACCTTTGGTATAGCTTAACATGACCCTAAGGCAACAGCGTGTACATCAAATTCCAGTTGCTTATCAACTGCGGCCATCGAAGGGGGCTTCTTACTGACGGGTTCGCTTATCTCACCCTAATGGCCGGCTTTATGCCACTTTCCGGTTAACATGTTAGCCGCGGTTGTCGAAGGGGGCTTCTTACCAACGGGTTAGCTTATCTCACCCTAACAACCGACGTTCACGCCAAAACTAGCTGTGGAAGGAGGCTTCTTACCCTTGGGTATAGCTTACATCACCCTTCACACAGCCGGCTGGTACAATTACCAGTCGCGGCTGTCGAATGGAGGCTTCTTACCATAGGTATAGCTTGCATAAACCCATCGACAATCGGCTTTATATGATATTTTGATGATTGAAGGAGGCTTCTTGCCTTCGGGTGCAGATTATATCACCCCTTATGCATCTGGCTATACGCCTCTTTAAGTTTTCCATCGACGTCGTTGTTACATAGAGGCTTCCTACCGTCAGGTATAGCTTATTTTATCCTATGACAACCGGCTCTTCCATGGCATCATATTATAAGAGAAGAAGTCATGACAGTCCGGCTGATGGAATAAGCTTCCCGGGTCTAATGGGTCCGGGCGAAAGAAGACATCTCAGAAAGGTTACGTATTGGCTTATCAACAGCCACAGTTTTGTCTGTGGAGGTTTTTTGCAACAGTGGTGTTATCCGGTTCTAAAGAACTATGAAAGACTTACAAGCACCTCTCATGAATAATTGGCAAGTTTATAAAGCTGGAAGTACAGAGCTGAAAAAGATTGTTGAAAGCAATATAAAACAGCCGGCAAGTGCACTTAGATATTATAAGACTGTTACAAAAGATGTTCTTAGAAGGAACAAACGGTGTTTCTAACAAGTTTCAAGATGCCATTGGCGGGTAATTACAAGAGCCGTTCTTGCTCTGAATAGTACAAAGTTACATCACTCGGCCGGTTCACCCTGCTCCGGCTCTCCTGTGGTTTGGATCTGAAGGTTGCCGAGTTCCCAATTGCAGTTAGAGACGGCAGCAAAGGTCCCTTCAAAGAAAGGGGAGACGTTGGGCTCACCAGGGAAAAGATCCTTGCTACGGGCGGGTGTTAGGTCTTTGCATTCATAAGGAGGCCCGCGGATCCGTTTGTCTTCCTGGTCATATGCTGCTTGGTAACTCTTCAGGTCCGCTTCATCAGCCATGACAGACGCCAGGAAGCGAGAGTCCTTGACGACTTTGAAATGGTCCGCCTCAGAAAATTCTGAGCCGTCGACTTTCTTCGAGGGATACCCGCCCATCATTTCAGCCGGCGAGAGATCCGGCGCGAAGGCCATAGCCCGGCTCCAACCTACGATGGCTCCAGAACGGAAAGCTGACTTCTTCAGTTCTTGTATCTGCTTGGGCACCATCGAGAACAGTTCTAACACTCCTTTCAGGGCATTGGGAATCTTTTCCTTGTATTGTATGCTCTTAATGGTGAACATTGCCCCACAGTACAGCTACTCCGTGAAGGTGTAGATTGCCTTCAGTGAGAGGATGCTGTCCGTCGCAAGCTGCCGACTCAAGGGACCTACATGAGCCGAGAAAGATATGTGAGTTGCCAGTTGTTCATGAAAGATGATAGTATGAGGAGTATGATAAGGATTACTTACCAAACAAGGCGGCAGACATCTTGGCGATATGCCGTTTTAGCCCTTGGAGCTCTTCAGCAACGGCGATGAGCCGTTGATCGGCATCATCCGCCCGTTTTGTGAGAACGGCTTTCTCCGACTCAGTCGCCTCTTTTAGCGATGTTAACTCGGTAGTGGCCTTTGCTAATTCCTCGGCTAGGAGCCGGCCTTTCTCATCGTCTAGGCTTCGTGCTTCCTGTTGAGCAGCCAGGTTAACTTGAAGATCCGCCAGCTGAGAGCCGGCGGCGTTCAGAGCATCCTGGACATATTAAAGCAAAATATGAGCTATTACTGCAGCAAGGGCGTTAATATAAACAAGGGTTCACAGTTAAGGTTATACAAGTCTCAAACAGATTGCAAGCAATATATTTGACACTTGGGGGCTAATGTACATTTTATCTGTTCAAGTATACAACTCCGGTTCATCTTCCTTGAAATTGATCCGGAACTTGGGGGCTACACTATGGCTCTTTTCACATCACAAAGTCCCGACTCAAATAAAATTTGAGCCGGCCCTTGGGGGCTACACTACGCCTTTGTTCACTTACGAAAGTCCCGACTCAAATACGTTTTGAGTCGACCCTTGGGGGCTACAATTGGCAGTATGCAAATATTTACAGTGTGTAGTGTGTGTATACAACATCTAAGCAAAAGTGTTTTTGACATAACCTTCAAAGAAGACCCGGTTCAACTATACATTAGATTAAATCCGGCTCTTGGGGGCTGGGGAAGGTTATGGCTACAGAAAGGTAACATACCTCATATTTGGTCTTCATCATGGCGACCAGCCAGAGTTCTAAGTCTCGGCTGGTGTTGACCCGATTCAAATAGCCGGAGTGGAGTTCTTCGGCTGTCATCTTGTCGTATGACGAGTCAAATTCAAGCTTCCGTGAGGCTTCAGACGGCTCAGGATGCTGGGTTAGTACATGTGCTGGAGAAGGAGGCTTCTGAGCAGACCCGGTGATGATGACATCTGGAGTCGCAGGAGTCTTGGCGGGTGTAACTGGCTTTGAAGGAGCAGCTAGGGAGTTTTCCATTATAACGTCGTCTGTTGCTGGCTCTATGGAAGCCGCTGGTGGAGCTTCTTCTGCTGGAGTTTCCTCCGGCTGTCCAAGATCCGGTTGAGCCGGGGCCGGCTGTTCAGGCTCTTGATTCTCAAGGACAGGGCCAGAAGAAGGATGGTTGGTCTTGCGGCATTTCGCTTGAGCACTGCAAGGTGAAGGGTCAGTGTTTGAAGGAGACTGGTATTTCGTCAAAAACATCCGGATATTTGAATGCTTACAGAGGATTGATTTTTGGAGGAGGTATGACTCATGTTGAAGAATCGCCCGAAGAGGGTGTCTTCTGAAAGAATAAGACACGGAAATGAGAAGACATTTAGACACGAAGAGAAACCAAAGGAAAATAAGGATACTAACCTCTGCAGGCCGCTTCTTAGCAGCCGGCGAGTTTGGTAGTCCCGATACAAGCTCCGTAGAGCCGGTGCTCCGGGTCTGACGACGTTCAGTTTGCTATTGCTTTTTTAAGAAGAAATTGGGAGCCAGATGAGCGAGAGGGTGAGAAAGAGGGAATTTCCTAACGACCCGCCGCGGCTTTCGGATGAAATATTCTGAGTCGGAGTATATGTAAGTTACATCAGGAGCATTAGCGTGACTGGTTTCTACTTCGTCCTGCGAACACAGTAAAACATTAATAAAGAGCCGGCAAGACAAAGAGTCAAGTAAGTAAGTTAAAGATTTTACCTCCGAGTCTGAAGAGGCCGGGTGTTCAAACCAGTTCTCTTGGGGAGCTGCCTTTCTTTGCTTCTTGGTGGCGGTTTTCTTCTTGGTTGCCTTCGAAGGAGGAACATATTCCTTCTTCCAGAAGTGAGTCAGCCTGCACAAATTGACCCAGAGGAAAGATATCAAGCCGAGTAAAGAAGAATAGGTAAACATGCAACGGATGGCAGGAAGACAAAAATACTTACAAGGGGCGCCGGGTTGGTCGCACAGAAGGGTGCCAGCCCGATGGTGCTGCAAGAGCCGGAGGTGTCATCCACAAGGCTTCCGATGGTCATGCAGATGCCGTCCTCAGTCAAAGTGACATTGCAGAAGCACAATTCACTGTCATACTGCCCTGGATATTCATACATGAGCCTGTTCCTATGGCTCAGAGGCATGATCCGTCATTCTACCCAGCAGCGGATAAGATCAGTTCCAATAAGACCATTGGCCAAGAGAGCTTTCACTCTGGCATGAGGCTTCTCGTATCTGGCGCGATCAGTAGCTGAGAGCCGTTCGGGCAGCGCTGTATCAGTCGAGAGCCGGTAAGGGCGATAACCCGGCAGGCGATGCTCTGTGTCAGGAGACGTGTCTCTGCAGTAGAACCACGTCTTGTTCCAATCCTTGGGGTGGCTGGGCATCTGAATAGCCGGAAAGGTGATGCCCCTTCGGCGCTGGATGGTGATCCTCCCGAGTTCCAGACTTGGCCCGCTCTTATATTCTTTCTGGCGGTTGGCATAGAAAAATTCACGGAAGAAGCCAACTGATGGCCTGGACTGAAGTTACGCCTCACAAAGGACTTGGAAGTGACAGATATTGCATACTGAATTTGGTGCCAAGTCTTGGGGATGCAGTTTATATAGATAGAGAATGTCGCGGAAAAACTTAGAGCCGGGTGGCACGAACCCCCGCTCGATATGATCCGTGAAAACTATAACTTCCCCTTTCTTTGGTGCGGGGCGGGTCTCATCACCCGGAACCCGCCAGTTGATCACTTCCTTTGGGGGAAGGGTGCCAGCGGCTACGAGGTCTGACAAGTACTCTTCGGTTACGCAAGAGCCAACCCAATTGCATGAGTTGGTGGCGCATGTCATGTTGGCGGCTTAAAATCACCGTGCGAAAAGAAAATGGTGACTAGTCAAACAAGAGCAGATAGCTACAGCGGCTTACAAATTACAGGGTTCTTAAAGAGTAAGCTTTGAAAGACTCGGCTGATAAGAGCCGGAGGGAGTCTAGCGGCTCACTATGGACAGAAGAACCGGAAGTCAGCTAAGACACGGACAAACAGCTTTCACAAACTGTTAATAAAATTTTGGATCTACCGAGGCGGTGAATAAATTTCTACGTTGACCTAGGTGAAGAACAGCAAGAAATGAAAGAATAGTTTACAGCCCTAACGGCCCGCGCATTACGCGCGGCCGGTCCGTGTACGGCGGTGGTGGTGACGGCGCGATCTAAAGACGCGCAGCGGGCCCCGAGACATGCCCGTGCGGCCACGCCGGAGGTCGGAACGCGCGACAGGGGAACCGCCGGAGGAACCCTATCCCTAACAACCTAAACCTACGGGAAGAGGGGCGTACCGGAGTTGGAGATGGCGGCAGACGAGGCTCTGGTCCGAACAGGTTGATGCAGCGGCCAATGTTGATGACGGAGGAGCGGCGGTGCCGGAGCGGAGCGGAGCGAAGCTCGGGTCGACAAGCGGCGGTAGGAGGAAGAAGACTGGCGCACGAGCGGGAGAGAATGAAATGTTTGACCCGTGCAGGTCCTATTTAACAGGAGGACGGTGCGGAATCCCAGGCGGCAACACCGGTCTTGCTGAGGATTTGGTGATACGTCAGCGGATCCCGTGACGTCACGCCGGGTCATTCCTTGGCGACTCTCGGACAATTGCAAGAGAAGGATGAAATGAGCTGGCTCACTTCAACCTGGGGCCTAATGTTGGGGATATAACCCCGTGATATGACTCGGCTGAAAGGTTCCGGTTGATAACATTGGTTATGAGCCGGCCCACGAAGACAGGCGTTAGCTGAAGGCCCAAGATGACTGGCGGTTCTTGGTGTGGGCCGAACGGCGGAGACCCGGATGTGCAAGATGTCTCAAAGATGACTTGGATAAGAAGATAGAGATAGACTCGGAGATGTAAACGTGATCCGATTGTGTAATTGTAAGACCCGATGGTTCTGACCTCTTATATAAAGGCAGAGTCGAGGTGACTTAGAGGTAGGTTATCGAAAACTAGGTCAAGCTTGTAGCCCCTTGTAATCGATACAACAAGCAATAACAACACAAGCACGACGTAGGCTTTTACCTCGACTTGAGGGGCCGAACCTGGGTAAACTCGTGTCCTTTGTCTCGATCAACCCCTTTGAGTCCACTACCATGGCGACAGCTCCGAACTCAAGTCTGGTAACCCAGACATCTGTCGTGATAAAACCACGACACCGTCCGTTCAGCGCTAGATCGGAAGGATCGTGATCAAGTTCGTGGGACGGATCGTGATCAAGTTCGTGGGATGGATCGTGATTAGATCGCGGGACGGATCGTGAATAAATGTTGAACCCAGAGAAGCAACCCAAAGTTGAACCCAAACCCGAGACTAAGTGCTTCGATTATGAGGAGAGCGGTCGCTGAAGCGGAACAACCCTAGATACTTGGTAGATAAGAAGGCTGGCAACGTCGACAGAAGTATATTTGATATACGTGTGAAATGATGTGTACCTTGCGAGTACTCCTAGTAGCACCTGGGTATTGGATACCGGTTCGGTTGCTAAAATGTTAGTAACTCGAAATAAAAGCTACGGAAAGACGGAGGACTAGCTAAGGGTGAGGTGACGATGTGTGTTGGAAATGTTTCCAAAGGTTGATGTGATCAACATCGCACGCTCTCTCTACCATCGGGATTAGTGACGAACCTGAATAAATGTTATTTGGTGTTTCGCGTTGAGCATGAACATGATTAGATCGTGTTTATTGCAACACAGTTATTCATTTAAGTTAGAGAATAATGGTTATTCTGTTTACATGAATAATACCTTCAATGGTCATGCACCCAGTGAGAATGGTTTGTTGAAATCTTGATCGTAGTAATACACATGTTCATAACATTGATTCCAAAAGATACAAAGTTAGTACCACATTCTTGTGGTACTGCCGCTAAATGTCATATTGGTATAAAGCACATGAAGAAACTCCATGTCGATGGGAAGATGACTAAAGACCCTGTTTTCCGGATTGATGGAGCGGGCAAGTGGTTCATTGGAAATAATACATGTTGATGTATGCGATCCAATCAGTATTGTAGCGTGCGGTGGATGTCGTTATTTTCTTACCTTCACGAATGATTTGAGTGATATAGTGGATCTTTACTTAATGAAACACAAGTCTGAATCACTTGAAAGGTTCAAGAAAATTCAGAGTGAAGTTTAAGATTATCGTGACAAGAAGATAAAAATGTCTGCGATATGATCGTGGAGGTGAATATCTGAGTTACGAGTTTGGAATACAACTTAAGACAATGTGAAAGTTGTTTCACAACTTATGCCACCTAGAACACCATAGTGTGATGGTGTGTCCGAACGTCATAGTTGTACTCTATTGGATATGGTGCTTGCTTTTATGTCTCTTATCATTTTGCTACTATAATTTTGGGATTATGCATTAGAGACAACTACATTCACTTTAAATAGGGCACCATCTAAATCCGTTGAGATGACACCGTGTGAATTATGGTTTGATAGAAACCTAAGCTGCCATTTCTTAATGTTTGGGGTTGCGATGCTTGTGTGGAAAATGTTTTTACCTAATAAGCTCGAACCCAAAGCGGGCAAATGCATCTTCATAGAATACCCTAAGAACAGTTGGGCATACCTTCTATCTATCCAAGTGCAAAGTGTTTGTTGCTAAAAATGGGTCATTTATCGAGAAAGAGTTTCTCTCAAAAGAATTGAGTGGGAGGAAGATAGAACTTGATGAGGTTGTTAAAACCTTTGTTCAACTAGAGATTAGCGCAGCGCGGGAAGTTGTTTCTGTGAAGCCTACGTTAGTTGAAGAGGAAGTTAATGATGATGATCATGAAGCTTCAGGATCAAGTTACTATCGAACCTCGTAGGTCGACAAGGATGTGTACTGCTCCTGAGCGGTACGACAACCCTGTCTTGGAGGTCATGTTGTTAGACAACGATGAACCTATGAACTATGGAAAAGCGATGGTGGGCCCGAATTCCGACAAATGGTTAGAGGCCATGAAATCCGAGAAGAAGGGTCCATGTATGAAAACCAAGTATAGATGTGGCAACCCGAGACCGACATTCCAGAAGATTCCAGAAGATTCCCCCTTTCTTTCCGTTCTCGGCATGTGTTCATCTAGTTGTCGCATTCGTCATCGCATCATTTGCATCATCGGCATTCCATCGTCACCCGTTTTCAAAACTTGCATCCGTTCGTAGTCGCCGGTTCTCTCCGTTTCGCCGTTGCCCGTTTCGAGACCAGCCACACACGCACGCACCCGCGACACCGTTAAATAAAACCGTTTTTCAGCGCGCGCAAAAGTATTCTCGGATCGAGTTGAAACTTGTCGTGCAGTCTTGTTATAGCTTAGTTAGACCGCCCGTCGATTTTCGTCGCGATCCGAACTCGTTAGATACCCCGTCGGTCAGTCGCAGCAGAGAGGTTATCGGTAGTTATCGGTTTCCGTCGGACGTTTTCAGTGTTTTATAATCTTCGTGCCACGGGTCGCCTCTCTCTCTCTCTTCCCCTCTATGCCCGTCTGCACAGTCACGCAGCCCGACCCTCTCCACTTCCGGACAGTCGAACCGACACCCGTCAGTCCGAAACGCAGTGCCGTAACCCTAGTCCCGAATCCCTATATATAGCCCCTCGGTTCCGTGCCCCACACCCTAGCTAGCTCCTCTCCCTCTCCAGCCTCCAGCCCGTGAAAGCCCGGATCTGAGCCCGCCGAGCCCATCTAGGCCCGGGTCAACCTCCTCCCATGGAGCTCCCGAGCTCCTCCATGGCAGCCCCGTGCCCAGCCTCCTCGCCGGCTCGCTGGAGAGCTCCTCCGCCGCCGTCCCTCTCCTCTCCTTCCTCTCCTCCTTTCCCTCCTTCCTCTCCTCTCCCTAACCGGCCCCTGCCCCTTTCTCCTCCCGCAGGCCCGCCATGGGAGCTCGTCGCCGATCTCCGTGCAGCTGTCGCCGCAGCTCGCCCCGCCGCCGGGAATGGAGCCCCTCGGCCTGGATCCGGCCGTTCCCGGCCTTCCCCGCGCCTGGCCGCGCTCGCTGGCGCCGCCCCTCGCCGCCCCTCGCCGCCTCCCGCTGCCAGCCTCCGCCATGGCCTCGGCCACCTGTGGTGAGGAGGTCGAGCCGCTCAGCTCTGCCCGTTGACCCCGCAGCGGCATGGGCTGCCTCCCTCCAGTGCCCCAGCACTCGGCCTAGCGCCCAGCGGCCTCCCTGCTCCACCGGTTGGGCCAAGGCCCATTAGGTGAGCCTAGCTTCCCCCCCTCGTGTTTTTTTTTCCTTTTCCTTTTCAGAGTTTTGCCTAATTTGTTTTTGCGAATAACTTTTAATTCAGTCCTCGCATGTAAAAACTTTGAACATGTAAAATGTTTAGAAAATTGCATAGATTAATAATTTGCCATTTGCATCCATGCCATAATTAATTCACATATCATTTCCTGCATTTGCATCATATGTCCTATTAATTGCATTTTCACAATTAAATAACCGCGCTTCAGAATTAATAAAAACCTCATACTAAAAATGTTCATCTCATTCGCACCGCATTTCCATGCATGATAAAAATGTTGGCCATGATGTTTGCATTTAATTTACATTAATGGATTGCTTTTCCGTGAATAGGCCTAATACCCGCATAATTAATGGTGACTAATTTTCTACATGAACCTAACCATATTATATATGTTTTCGGGGTATAAAAATCCATAGGATTTATCGGTGCATTTAGTTTTGTCATTTGAGCATGTTTGAGTGCATGTCATTTATGCCGTGATGCCTTTTGTCATTTTCGTAGGAATTAATCCGGGCATAATATGAATTATTTTCCAACATGAAAGTTGCTCGTTGATGTGTGTCCTAGCCCATGGTCACTTTGTTTGCCATAGAAATGCATGTGTAGGTGTTGTTTTGCTGTTGTCAACTTGCTATAAAATCTGCTATTTTGAGGGTCCAAAATATTTCTAAGTCTGAATCTGTTATATTTTCTTGTTGTCTTGCCATGTGATTTGCAAGTGATCTAAACCTCTTTTGTGGTAGGTGTAATGGAGTTATTTGTTGTTGGTATTGCCTTCTAGTATGTTGTTAAGTTTCATGCCATTTCATGACCTGTAGCTTATGTTTTCACTGCTGTCAATATGCCTTCGTGATAAAAACTGCACTGTCTAAAACTGCTATTTTCACTAAGTCTGAAACTGTTATCAAGTAGCCTTCTTGTGAGCTTCCTACCTAGTGATCCATGCATGTTTTGAATATGATTTTTGAATATGAAATGAAGTGGATGTTGTATTGTATAGCCTCATGCTTAATTTGTGCATTTTAGTATATTGTAACTTGTTGCTTTCATGTGTTCAAAATGCGAAGTTGCTGTTTTTGGCAGATTCCAACTAAAACTTGTTTTGATGATTGTGGTTGAACCGTAGCTCCGTTGAGGACATTCCATATATGAAACTTTCTTAGAATCTCATGTAGTCTCATAATAACTTGTTGCATTCATGATTTGAGATGTTGTGTTTGTTTTCCCATGCATTTGCATTCATGACATGTGCATCTTGTATTGCTCATATCTTTTGAACCGTAGCTCCGTTTGACATGTTCTATATATGTAGACCGACTAGAATGACGCGTAGAATAACATGGTGATGATTATTTTGCTTTAACAAAAGTAAAACATGATTAGTTCAGATCTGGACCAAATTCATAATTACCATATGGGGTCATTTCGGAAATGCTATAAGTTGTTTCCGGCTTCATTTAAAATGCCTAGATAGTATAGTTTACTTATGCTTCACCTCTTGCCATGTTTAACTACATTTAATATTGTCGTGTACCTAACGGGAGTGAACTAAATATTTCGAACATGGAGTTTCGTCAATATGCAACTCGTTGCATATTGAGCTCCACTTTAATGTGTAGTATTTGATTGTTGTGAATTGTCAAGCATTGCATATTAAACCGGGCATGCATCATATTAGATGTGCATCGTGTTTTGCATATGTTGTGGTGTATCTTGTGTTGATTGTTTGTTTCGGATTGCTTCTTCTCGATAGAGTTCCGAAAGCGTTCGGAGTGTGAGGATTCGTTCGACTACGTTGGTTCGTCTTCTTCGTGGACTCGGTCTTCTTCTGAGCGGGATCTCAGGCAAGATGACACATTTTCCTGAATACCATTACTATCATTGTCATGCTAGTTGTCTCGTCTTTTATCGTTATGTCTCGCTACCTACCACTGGTTTGATAAGCCTCCCAACATTGCCATGATAAGCCTCTAATCCTTTCACATCCCAGCAAAACATTGTTTGGCTATGTTACCGCTTGCTCAGCCCTTCGTATAGCGTTGCTAGTTGCAGGTGCAATTGCTTCCATGTGTCAACATGGACCTTCTTTTGTTATATCACAATACTGTTGCTATTTAATTTAATGCACATATACACTTGGTAAAGGGTGGAAGGCTTGGCCTTTTGCTTGTTGTTTTGTTCCACTCTTGCCGCCCCTAGTTACTTGTGAACCGGTGTTATGTTCCATAAATGGGCGCTCCTAACATGCTTGGGGTTGTTATGGGGACCCCCTTGATTTTCGGGTTAGATTAAAACTTGTCTGGCAAGGCCCAACATTGGTACTACATTTGCCATCATAATAAAACTGATCACCTTTTAAATGCATAGAGGGTCGCCCCCTCGTGGATTAATTTAACATAATACAGGGGGCCAGTGCTGGTCCAACATAGAGTCGTGTGTGGGGCCAACCCGGGGCAACTCGGGAGATTTCTATCAGGCCACTATACGTTGTGCTCGTCTGGTCGTGTCCTGAGAACGAGATACGTGGCTCCTATTGGGTTCGTCCACACGCCGGGCGGCCTTGCCGGATTTGTTTTACCTTTCTCGAACGTCTTGAGTGAGGAACTCTGATTTTCTTCGGATTATCTCGAGGTGTTGGATTTCCTTTGGAATTGCATAGGATGATCACGAGATCCGTGGTTGAGGTTATTCCCGCTGAGTGTGGTTAATTTGTGATGGACGAGTTGGAGCACCCCTGCAGGGTTAGATCTTTTCGAGAAGCCGTGCCCGTGGTTATGTGGCAAACTTGGATACTTTGTTTAACACCCGGTCATAGCAAACTTGAAGTAAACTTTAATAAAATACACCAATTGTGTGCGTAACCGTGACTGTCTCGTAAGTAGGTGTTCAGGATCAGTTAGTGATCATTTCTAGTTCACGCTCGTTATGCGTAGACCACCATGCTTTAATTTCTGTACTCGTAGGTTAGCCACTCGAATAAATGCCTAGTCTCTTGCTGCAGCCTCACCACTTAACCATACCTTACCTATTAAGCTTTAATAGTCTTGATACCCTTGGAAATGAGATTGCTGAGTCCCTGTGGCTCACAGATTACTTCAACAACAGTTGCAGGTATAGGTAATGTGATGATTTGACGTGAGCGTGTTGCTTGATTTGTTTTGGAGTTCTTCTTCTTCTTCTACATCAATCTTGGATGGGTTCCAGGCGGTAGCCTGGGATAGCAAGGGTGGATGTCATTTTATCGTTTGATTTTGTCCGTAGCCGGACCTTGCTCTTATGTATGATGGTTGAGATGTTATTGTATTGCTGTGACTCTGATGTAGCTTGTGGCGAGTGTAAGCCAATTCCATATACTCATCTCTTCTGTATATGTACTTGTAATGATATCCATTCTTGCGAACGCATCGAGATGTGCTTCTATCCTTGTTGAGGCCCTCGTGTCAAATAAGGATAGGACCGCATCTTGGGCATGACAATAGACTTTGGTAGACTTGATCGTTGGATGGCAGGTTGTTGTGTACAAATGGATCTTTAAAATGAAGACAGACGATGATGGTGAATGTCACCATTTGTAACGCTCGACTTGTTGCAAAGATGTTTGTGACAAGTTCAAGGAGTTGACTGCGATGAGACTTTCTCACTTGTAGCGATGCTAAAGTCTGTTGGAATTATGTTAGCAGTTGCTGCATTTTCAATTATGAAATCTGGTAGATGGATGTCAAAACATCGTTTCCTTAACAGTTTACTTGAGGAAAGGTTGTATGTGATACAACCAGAAGGTTTTGTCAGTCCTAAGGATGCTAAAAGGTGTGCAAGCTTCAGTGATCCTTCTATGGACTGAAGCAAGCATATCGAAGTGGGAATATACGCTTTGATGAGGTGATCAAAGTTTTGAAGTTTATACAAAGTTTACGAGAAACTTGTATTTACAATAAAGTGAGTGGGATCACTATACAATTTTTGATAATTATATGTGGATGACATATTGTTGATCGGAAATAATGTAGGATTTCTGGACAGCATAAATGGTTGTTTGAAAAGTGATTTTCAAAGGAAGACCTGGACAAAGCTACCTAATTGTTGAGCAGCAATATCTATAGAGATAGAACAAGATGCTTGATGAGACTTTCAATGAGTACATACCTTGACGAGATTTTGAAAGAGTTTGAAATGGATCAGTCAGTGAAATAGTTCTCGTCTGATTTGTCAGGTGTGAAGTTGAGTGAGACTCAAAGCTCAACAACGACAAAAGAAAGAGAAAGGACGAAAGTCGTCCCCTATGCCTTAGCCATAGGCTCTATATAGTATGCCATGCAGTTTACCGCACTTGTGTGTGCCTCGCCATGAGTCCGTGCAGGGGTACAAGAGTGATCCAGGACTGGATCACTGGATAGCGGTCAACATTATCCTTAGTGACTAAAAGACTAAACGAATTGTTTTCCCAATTATGGAGGTGATAAAGGGTTCGTCGTAAGGAGTTATGTCGATGCAAGCTTTAACACTAATCCGGATGACTCGTAGTAGCAATCTGGATACGTATAGTGGAGCAACCATTTGGAATAGTACCAAGTGGAGTGTGGTAGCAGTGTTTACAGCTTGACATCGAGAGTTGCAAAGTACACACGGATCTGAATGACACAGACCCGTTGACTATAAGACCGCTCTCACATGCAAAGCATGATCGAGCCCCAGAACTCATTGGGTGTGAGATTCATAACAATGCGAATCACATGGTGATGTGAACCAGATTATTGACTCTACTTCAAGTTGGAGACTATTGGAAATATGCCCTAGAGGCAATAATAAATTAGTTATTATCATATTTCCTTGTTCATGATAATCATTTATTATCCATGCTATAATTGTATTGATCGGAGACTTGGATGCATGTGTGGATACATAGACAAAACCATGTCCCTAGTATGCCTCTAATAGACTAGCTCGTTCATCAAAAGATGGTTAAGGTTTACTAGCCATGGACATGAGATGTCATTTGATAACGGGGTCACATCATTAGGAGAATGATGTGATGGACAAGACCCAAACTACAAACGTAGCATATGATCGTGTCAGTTTATTGCTACTGTTTTCTGCATGTCAAGTATGTATTCCTATGACCATGAGATCATGCAACTCACGGACATCGGAGGAGTTCCTTGTGTATATCAAACGTCGCACCGTAGCTGGGTGACTATAAAGGTGCTCTACAGGTATCTCCGAGGGTGTCCGTTGAGTTGACATGGATCGAGACTGGGATTTGTTACTCCGTGTGACAGAGAGGTATCTCGGGGCCCACTCGGTAATACAACATCACAATGAGCCTTGCAAGCAATGTGACTAATTGTTAGTTGCGGCATCTTGTATTACGGAATGAGTAAAGAGACTTGTCGGTAACGAGGTTTAGCTAGGTATGGAGATACCGACGATCGAATCTCGGGCTAGTAACATACCGAAGAACAAAGGGAACATCATACGGGACTAACTGAATCCTTGACATAGAGGTTCGACCGATAAAGATCTTCGTAGAATATGTAGGAACCAATGTGGACATCCAGGTCCCGCCATTGGTTATTGACCGTAGAGGTGTCTCGGTCATGTCTACATAGTTCTCGAACCCGCAGGGTCTGCACACTTAAGGTTTGGTGACGTTTCGGTAGTATAGAGTTATGTGTGGTGGTGACCGAAGTTTGTTTGGAGTCCCGGATGAGATATTGGACGTTAGGAGGAGCTCCGGAATGGTCCGGAGGTAAAGATTCATATATAGGATGTCCTGCTTTGGTCGCTAGAAAAGTTTTGGGCTTATCGGTAGTGTACCGGGAGTGCCGGTAGTGTACCGGGAGACCTCCGGGAGGGGTATTTCGACCCAAGAGGCTTCATGGGCTGTGAGAGAGTGAATATCAGCCCTTATTGGGCTGGTGCAAACTCCCACACAAGGCCCATGTGGCTGGAGAAGAAAACCCAAAAGGAAAAAGGTGGAAAAAGGCAAAAAAGAAAAAAAGGATGAATCCTAATCCTACTAGGAGTGGAGGAGGTGGACTCCTCCTCTCCTAGTTCGGCCGAAGCCTAGAAGGCTTGGAGGCCAATCTGCCTCCTCTCCTCCTCTCCTCCTATATATACTAGTGGATTTCTAGGGTTTTGCACTTGATTTTTCAGCCATGTGCAAACCCTAATCTCTAGTGCATAGTTTCTCCTCTAGATTGGATTTCTGCAGTGCTTAGGCGAAGCCCTGCCGCAATTGCTCCACCACCATTGCTGGAGCGCCGTCACACTGCTGGCGAACTCTTGTACCTCTCCGCTCTCTCTTGCTAGATCAAGACGGCGGAGATCGTCATCAAGCTGTACGTGTGCTAAACGCGGAGGTGCCGTCCGTTCGGCGCTAGATCGGAAGGATCGTGATCAAGTTCGTGGGACGGATCGTGATCAAGTTCGCGGGACGAATCTTGATTAGATCGCGGGACGGATCGTGATTGGATCGTGGGACGCAGGGCGATTTAGATCGCGAAGACGTTCGACTACACCAACCGCGTTACTTAATGCTTCCCGCTTAGCGGTCTACAAGGGTACGTAGATCCACTCTCCCTCTCGTAGATGCTCATCACCATGGATAGATCTGCGTGTGCGTAGGAAAAATTATGTTTCCCATGCATCGTTCCCCAACAACAGATGCATTCACTATAAATAGGGCACCATCAAAATCCGTTGACACGATGCCATATGAACTATGGTTTGGCAAAAGGCCAAAGTTGCCGTTTCTTAAAGTTTGGGGATGTGATGCTTATGTCAAAAAGCTTCAGCCTGAAAAGCTGGAACCCAAAGCGGAGAAATGCGTCTTCATATGATACCCGAAAGAGACAGTCGGGTATACCTTCTGTCTTAGATCCGAAGGCAAAGTGTTTGTCGCTAAGAACGGAACATTTCTTGAGAAAGAGTTTCTCTCGAAAGAATTGAGTGGGAGGAAGATAGAACTTGATGAGGTTATTGAACCTTTACTTCAACCAGAAAGTAGCGCAACACAGAAAGTTGTTTATGTGGAACCTACGACGATAGAAGAGGAAGTTAATGATGATGATCATGAAGCGTCGGATCAAGCTACTATTGAACCTCGTAGGTAAACAAGGGCGCGTACTACTCCTGAGTGGTACAACAACCCTTTCTTAGAGGTCATGTTGTTGGACAACAATGAACCTACGAGCTATGGTGGAGTAGTGATGGGCCCGGATTTGGTTAGAGGTCATGAAATCTGAAATGGGATCCATGTATGAAAACAAAGTATGGACTTTGGAAGTATTACCTGAAGGGCGAAAGGCCATTCAGAACAAATGGATCTTTAAGAAGAAGACAGACGCGGACGGCAATACCACTGTCTATAAAGCTCGACTTGTGGCAAAGGGTTTTTCACAAGTTCAAGGAGTTGACTACAATGAGACATTCTCACCCGTAGTGATGCTTAAGTCTGTCAGAATCATGTTGGCAATAGCTGCTTATTTCGACTATGAAATTTGGCAGATGGATGTCAAAACGGCGTTCCTCAACGGTTTCCTTGAGGAAGAGTTGTATATGATGCAACCCAAAGGTTTTGTCAATCCAGAGAATGCTGACAAAGTTTGCAAACTCCATCGATCCATTTATGGACTGGTGCAAGCATCTCGGAGTTGGAATAAGCGCTTTGATGAGGTGATCAAAGCGTTTGGGTTTATACAAGTTGATGGAGAAGCTTGTATTTACAAGAAAGTGAGTGGGAGCTCTATAGCATTTCCAATATTATATGTGGATGACATATTGCTGATTGGAAACAATATAGAAATGCTGGAAAGCGTGAAGGAATATTTGAACAAGAGTTTTTTCAATGAAGGACCTAGGAGAAGCTGCTTACATATTGGGCATTAAGATCTATAGAGATAGATCGAGACGCTTAATAGCACTTTCACAAAGCACATACCTTGATAAAGTTTTGAAAAAATTACAAATTGATCAGTCCAATAAGGGGTCCTTGCATGTGTTACAAGGTGTGAAGTTGAGTAAGACTCAATGCCCAGTGACTGCAGAAGATAGAGAAAAGATGAGTGTCATCCCCTATGCTTCAGCCATAGGCTCTATCATGTATGCAATGCTGTGCACAAGACCCGATGTCAGCCTTGCCATAAGTATGGCCGGAAGGTTTCAAAGTGATCCTGGAATGGAGCACTGGCAGGTGGTCAAGAATATCCTTAAATACCTGAAAAGGACTAAGGAAATGTTTCTCGTTTACGGAGGTGATGAAGAGCTCGTCGTAAAAGGTTACGTCGATGCAAGCTTTTACACTGATCCGGACGACTCTAAGTCGCAGACCGGATACATATTTATTCTTAACGGGAGAGCAATAAGCTGGTGCAGTTCCAAGCAAAGCGTGGTAGCTGATTCTACGTGCAAAGCGGAGTACATCGCAGCCTCGGAGGCGGCGAAGGAAGGTGTCTAGATGAAGCAGTTCATGACTGATCTTGGAGAAGTGCCTAGTGCACTGAATCCAATGAACATGTTCTGTGACAACACTGGTGTCATTGCTCTAGCCAAGGAACCAAGGTTTCACAAGAGGACTAGACACATAAAGCGACGCTTCAACTCCATCTGGTACTACATCGAGGAGAAGGACATAAATATTTGCAAAGTGCACACGGATCTGAATGTTGCAGACCCGTTGACTAAACCTCTTCCAAGGGCTAAACATGATCAACACCAGAACTGCATGGGTGTTCGATTCATTACCATGTAAATCACATAGTGATGTAAACTAGATTACTGACTCTAGTGCAAGTGGGAGACTGTTGGAAATATGCCCTAGAGGCAATAAATAAAGTGTTTATTATTATATTTCCTTGTTCATGATAATCTTTTATTATCCATGCTATAAGTGTGTTGATTGGAAACACATTACATGTGCGGGTAAATAGACAACACATTGTCCCTAGTATGCCTCTAGTGAACTAGCTCGTTGATCAAAGATGGTCGAGGATTCCTAGCCATTGACATGAGATTTCATTTGATAACGGTTTCACATCATTAGGAGAATGATGTGATGGACAAGACCCAAACCACAAACGTAGCATATGATCGTGTCAGTTTATTGCTATTGTTTTCTGCATGTCAAGTATGTGTTCCTATGACCATGAGATCATGCAACTCACGAACATCGGAGGAGTGCCTTGTGTGTATCAAACATCACAACGTTACTGGGTGACTATAAAGGTGCTCGACAGGTATCTCCGATGGTGTCTGTTAAGTTGGCATGGATCAAGAATGGGATTTGTTACTCCGTGTGACGCAGAGGTTTCTAAGGGCCCACTCGGTAATACAACATCACAATGAGCCTTGCAAGCAATGTGACTAAGTGTTGGTCACGGGATCTTGTAATACAACATTTGCAAGCAACGTCCCGCAACATCACAATGGAAGCAAAGTTCCTCTCGGAATTAGGTAGCTTAGCAATTATACACCCCGCAATAAATTTTCCCGGTAAATTGCACTTAAGAACTTCAAGTTCCTTAGCAATGCATATTATATCATGAGCTTGTTCCAACACAGAACGGTTGTCAACCATTTTGTAATCACGGAACTTCTCCATCACATACATCTCCCTCCCAGCATTGGTGGCCTGGACTTTAAATTTCAACGCCTCCCACAAAATCCTTGTAGACCCCCACATGTAAATATGCATCAACCAACTTACCTCCGATCATGCTAAGAAATACACCGATCAAATAGAGAGTGTCCTTCTTGAACACCTTCTCCTTTTGAAGAGTGATCGTTCCTGTGGGAGTGACATGGTCTGCCCAGAACATGTTCATAGTCGTGAGCCATAAGGCAGTTTTTGTCTACCAACGCATAAAATATGTACAGGTAACTTATCCGGTTTCAGTGCAGCAGCAAAACCATTACTCAAAAAATTCCTACACAAATTCGGGTTTTGGATTGTTGAGTAAATAGGAATTTTTTCGATTATATTAATCCACGCATTAATCACTATCATGACACTGACTAGATTACTGACATACTGATGATGAACCAAACTAGCATGTACTACACATATAGTTGAAACATCTATGCATGCATATACACTAGTGGAAAAAAAACCATTTGTCCCGGTTTGTAAGGCCCATTTATCCCGGTTCGGGAACCGGGACTAAAGGGTCGGGACTAAAGCCCATGACCTTTAGTCCCGGTTCACTTACGAACCGGGACAGATGGGGCTACACGTGGCCGTTTCGCCGAGCCCAGGCAGGAGGGCCTTTTACGAACCAAAGAGCGTCCACGCGTCAGCAGCTGAGGGGTTGTTTTTTTAAAGAGAGGGGGTTTTGAGGGTTTTGGAGGGTTAATTTAGGGGTTTCATCTATTTTGTTACATAGCTAATAGAGAGAAGTGATCTCTCTTATCTCCGTGCTTGGTCACGACGCTACGTACTATACTTATAGATAGAACATATGATACAATTTAATCATCATTTTCGTCAATGAGACATCATATCACAAGTTGGTCACTGGTCATAATCACAACTCCTCCTCCTCCTCCTCCTCATCATCAACTCTAACACATTGTAGCACATAATAACACATTGTACCTAGGACCTACGTACTCCTATCTCGTAGGACCTATTCTACCCTCTCTTAGGTACAATATCATAAAACAAGATAGGCCCTGACTCTCCATTATGGAGAACGGAGATCATCCTGTCTCCCATTCTTGGCCTACGTACAATGTTGCTTCAAAGTAGCTCTCTACGATTGAGCATACATTTTTACCAATCTTTGATTGTCATGACTCCATCAGTTTTAGAAATCCGGTATGGACAGGAGTGATGCATAGGCTGACCTGGCCATGGTGGCCCTAAGCTCGTAACAACAACGTGACCTCTCGGAAACATCAGATGAGGCACACAATCCTCCGGGATTTTCTGTTGAAAAACATAGCAACAACTTTGTAGTTAGCAATGTAGTTTAGTTTTAGAAGAATTTATGCAAAAGATGCACGGATGTCGTAATAGTAGAATTAAAATCTTACCGTGCAATCTCCATCGATTTTACCGTAGTTCACCACGTGCACTAGTGGCACGTATTGACCATAATGTGCAGGAGTTTGATAATAGCTATTCTAATTCTCAAGATGACTAAGAAATGTGGTAAGATGATCTTTCTCCTTATTAGTTAATTCTGCTTCATCATTGTGGTAGTAGGTTCTGTCTACCATCTTCCGTACATTTTTTGCAGAATAAAAATCTGTTGTCAATGCAAATAAGTTGTCAAATATTTTTAAATAAACAATATAAATTACTTAATACACTATAGGAAACAGGCACTTTGCCGTCCGCCATCCCAGACGGCAAAGGCATGCATCCCGGACGGCAAAGGCTTTGCCATCAGCCAGCGGACGGCAAACCATCCGGCTGAATAATCCACGGTAAAGGCCTTAGGTTCTTTGCCGTCTGCCAGCAGACGGCAAAGAGCCTGGACGGCACATGTGGGCACTTAGCTCCGTTAGGGGGCTTAATGGCATGCTTTGCCATCCGCTGGCAGATGGCAAAGACCTTAGGTTCTTTGCCGTCTACCAGCGGACGGCAAAGCACCTTTTTTTTATAGCCTAGGTGGGTTCTTTACCAAAGCTGGCAGACGGCAAAGAACCTTAGGTCTTTGTCGTCTGCCAGCGGACGGCAAAGAACCCACCTAGGCCAGCCCCAGTTTGCACAAGTAGCTGCCACGTGGCCACTTTGCCATCTGCTGGCAAACGGCAAAGCTCTTTGCCGTCTGCCAGGAGACCGCAATGTGGCTATATAGCCCCTGTTTGTTTTTTCATAAAATCATTCAATTTGACAGAATATTCATATATATCCAACATATACATATCCAGAACATACATATCATTCAACAAGTTCGAACAAGCATACCAAATAAGTTGAAACAAGCATATATATACCAATCATTAAGTATCAACATACAAGTCCAACATATATGCAACTTTCCAACAACACACAATATGGTTTCCAACAACATATCAATACATATGTATCCAAAACAAGTTTTCCATAAACATAAAGGTAGCAGAAGTAGAAGAGTACAGTCCATCAATGCACTCTTCCTCATCTATAGCAAATCTGCAAAGTAGGAAAGATATAGTTAGAATAAGAAGAATACTAGCTAGAAGAAAAAGAAGAAAAATAAGAAAAAAAAGAAAAGAAGAAAAAGAAGAAGAATTTATCTTTTATAGTTGGTGAGACGTAGAAGGACTGGTCGGGGTTGCGGCAGACGCAAAAGGATCGGTTGATGCTTGTCGGGAGGCACGCTGCACCAAAGATCATTTGCAATGTCTTCTTAGCATGATGCAACTCAAATGTGAATACTAGTAACTAATGACCATTTAAATGAAACTCACCGTGGGTGCTATAGCAATATGGGGCATCGACGGAGGGGTCTGACCATTGTTTTGGCACACGGTCTGCACATTTTGTTTTCACGAGTCATTCATATTAGTTAGTGATGAAACGAACATTACGTGCATGATTTGGCTAATATGCAGGAGAAACTTACCATGAGGAGCACGTATAGGGCCCGGTGAGATGCGTCGTTCCGGTTCCTCTCCTCCTCTAATAGCCTAGTCGTCCTCTCCCCCATCTCCCTCTCCCTCTGCGCTGCCTGCCTATTTCCCTTCGCCAGAAGCTCCTGGGCCCTAGCCTCAATGGCGAGCTCCATTGGCCGTGGACGAGGCCTTATCTCAGGATCAGAGCTCGTCTGGCGCTTCTTGATCTTTGGGAAAGTTCTAGGACAACGTATCAGTCCATCCCCAATGGTTATCGAGCCATGGGGCCTCCCACCAGATATCATCACGAGCTCTGGATCAAAAGGACTCTGGCTCGGGTTGAAGTCCTCCCCTTTCCTCGCCTTCTCCTCATCTCTATACCTCAGGAGCTTGTTGTGGGAGGAGATGTTGCTGAAGCTCTCTGGATGATCGAGGTCATCCTCAAAGAATGCCTTGGCCTTCTTTTACGAGGCAGTATGGGCCATGGCATAGAGGTCGAACAGAGGTGGCACCTCCTTCTTGTTTTCTCGTTCCTAAAAGAGGTGAAGAAAATATTAGTTAAGGGCTCAAGCTAGCATGAAGAATCAAATTGCATGAATCATGAAGCAAATTACATACCCAGTTATCCCCGTACTCAAACAGGTTGGAGCTCCCTTGATGGTGTGGCACACCTCTCATTTGGGCACACTTCTCCTTGGCCTTTTTGTGTTCGGCTAGCCATTCGGGGGCTTAACGGCATGCTATCCACCAATGCCTCCCAACAGTCCATCCTATCCGCACACCATCTCGGGCGCACCTAAGTTAGACAAGAGAAATTTCAGCGCTACGCCTACGAATCAAATCAAAGAAACTAAGTACAAGGCCTTAAGAATAGATAATTACCTTCATAAAATTCTCCTTACTCAGATAATTTTTGCGGCACTTATTCTTGGTTCTCTTAATGTCACTCGAGGCGTAGTAGTCTCGAATAGCCTGCACCCGAGCCTCGTGCCGGAAGTTCTGAAGTAGGCGCTTGCACTCGGCTTCGAGAACAATAGCCGCTCTCGCCTCGTCTTCCTCAAGACACCTGTAGAAGGTCTACAATCAAACAAGAAAACACATTAGACACTGATTAGTACAATCACTAGTTATTGTTGATTTTTATTTCTGTAAAGGAGAAATTACCCAAAAGCGACGAATCACAATGTCAGCCACCGTCTCGCACAAGACACCGTCGACCATCTCCTCCGGCGGGGCCAGGGCAGCCTTGTATAGCTCCCAGGTCAGTGCTACCTTCGGAGCCTCACCCTCACTAGGCAACTGGACCTTCCCCGGGAAGTGGTGCCGGAGAATCACACCAAGGACTTGGTTGGGCCTGCGGACACCACGCTCGTATTTCCAACCCGTGCAGTATGACAAGGCCAACACATTAGATATTAATTTGAAAAAACATGAAGGCAAAAGGTTAAAAAGAGTAATTGCACTTACTTCTCCGTATTAGGCGCAATCAACCACCTCTACTTGTGGGTCATCGGCACGGGAGGCAGCTTTGTACAACCACGCAGGTAGACCTTCTTGCCCTCCTCAACCAGTTCGCTCTCGCTATAGGTGTCCTCAGACAAGTAACTTTCCTCGCCACCATCAACATGGCCACTAGCCTCCGGAGTCACGTGGGACAAAGACTCTGGGACCCGAGTCTCCTAGGATCAAGACTCTGGGACCCGAGTCTGCTGGGCGAAGGGTCGGTGACCCGAGGCTCGTCGACCCGAGGCTCGTGGATCAGAGTCCGAGACGGATCCAAGTCAGACGGGTCCACCTGAGACGCAGCACTCCTATGGTCGGGTGAATCAGCTGGGGGTGGCGGCGAGGAAGGCGCAACAGCCTTCCTACCTCTAGCACCTCTGTTCGTCTTCCCCTGACCTCTCTCGGTCGAAGAAGAAGCGCCCGCCGGTGTCTGGGGTGTCGTGTCGGGGTTGGGTGTCGGGGGTGTCGTGTCGGGGTCGGGGTGTTGGGGGTGTCGTATCGGGGTCGGGGTGTTTGGGGTGTCGTGTCGGGGTCGGGGTGTCGAAGGTGTCGTGTCGGGGTCGAGGTGTCGGGGGTGTCGTGTCGGGGTCGGGGTGTTATGTCGTGCTCGTGGGTGACGTGTCGGGGTCGGGGTGTTGGGGTGTCATGTCAGGGTCTAGGTGTCGGGGATGTCCTGTCGGGGTAGGGGTGCTGTGTCTGGGTTAGGGGGTTCCTCGACGTCGATGAAACCCTAAATAGCAAGTATCATCGGTGCGAGATACATGTGGCGCTCGGCGTTGAACACTATATCCACATCCCACAAGTGACGACGGCGCCCGGTGTCACGCGCGGAGCAATAGTTCAGGGGCCGATGACGGTCGAACACCTTGGCAAATTTGTCTGGCAGCCTTTGCAATGAGGATCAAAGCCAAGTTTTGAAACTTCAAACAACCAAACCGGCTTGAGTCAGTTAGGGTGTTTCAACTTTCAACACTTGGGTTTTAATCGTCATCGCAGAGGCTGCAAGACACATTCGCATAGGTGTTCAACCGCCATTGACCCCGACACTGTTGCTGCGGGACGACGGACGCCGGCGTAACTTGTGGGACATGGATGCCGTGTTCGACACGGACGGCCACATGTATCTCGCACCAACAATACTTGCTATTTAGGGTTCCATCGACATTGGGGGTGTCATGTCGGGTTCGAGGTGTGGGGGTGTCATGTCGGGGTGTGAGGGGTGTCCTGTCAAGGTGTGGGGGGTGTCATGTCGGCGTCGGGTGTGGGGGGTGTCGTGTCGGGGTTGGGGTGCCGTGTCAGGGTGTCGTGTCGGGGTGTTGGGGTGTCAGGGTGTCAGGGTGTCGGGGTGTCGTGGTGTCGTGTTGGGGGTTGGGGTCGGTGGCGTCGGGGGTTAAGGATCGGTGGCGTCGGAGGTTGGGGGTTAGTGGCGTTGGGGGGGCCGTGTCAGGGTGTCGGGTGTCATTTCGGGGTCGGCGTGTCGGCGTGTCAGGGTGTCAGGGTGTCGGGGTGTCGGGGTGTCGTGGTGTCGTGTTGGGGGTTGGGGTCGGTGGCATCGGGGGTTGAGGATCGGTGGCGTCGGAGGTTGGGGGTTAGTGGCGTTGGGGGTGCCGTGTCAGGGTGTCGGGTGTCATTTCGGGGTCGACGTGTCGGGTGTGTCGTTTCAGGGTCGGGGTGTCGGGGGTGTCGTGTCGGGTCGGGGTGCTGTGTCGTGGTCGGGGGTACCATGTCGGGGTATCGGGGTGTCGTGTCGGGGTTGGGGTGTAGGAGTGTCGTGTCGGGGTCGGGGTGGTGTGTCGTGGTCGGGGGTGCCGTGTCGGAGTGTCAGGGTCGGGGTGCTGTGTCGGGGTCTCGGGGTGTCGGGGTCGGTGTGCCGTGTCGGGGTGTCGGGGTCGGGGTCGGGGTCGAGGTGTCGTGTCGGGGTCGGGGTGTCGGGGGTGTTGTGTCGGGGTCGGGGTGCTGTGTCGTGGTCGGGGGTGCCATGTCGGGGTGTCGGGGTGTCGTGTCGGGGTCGGGGTGTAGGGGGTGTCATGTCGGGGTCGGGGTGTTGTGTCGTGGTCTGGGGTGCCGTGTCAGGGTTACGTCGGCGCCGACGCACCCCTCCTCCTCCTCTTCTTCTTCTTATTCTCCTTCTTCTTTTTCTTCTTTTCTCCTCCTCCTCCTCCTCCTCCTTTTCTTATTTTTCTTGTTCTCCTTCCTCTTCTTCTTTTCTTCATTTCTTCCTTTTTCCTTCTTCTTCTTCTTCTTCCTTCTTTCCTTTTCCTCTTCTTCTTCTCCTCCTCTCCTCTTTTTTTCCTTTTCTTCTTCCTCTTCTTCTTTTTCTTCTCATCCTCCTCCTCTTCTTCTTCTTCCTTTCCTTTTTTCCTCTTCTTCTTCTCCTGCTCTCCTCTTCTTGTTCTTTTCCTTTTTTTCCTTTTTTTCTTCTTCTTTTCTTCTTTTTTTCTTCTAGTTTTTTTTCTTCTTCTTTTCTATAACTAATATGAACTAACTAATAACTACCTAATATGAACTAATAAAAACAGAAAAAAATATGAACTAACTAACTAAGAACTAACCAAAAATATGAACTAACTAACTAAGAACTAACTAAAAATATGAACTAACTAACTAACAACTAACTGAAAAAATATGAACTAACTAACTAAGAACTAACTAACAGAAAAAATATGAACTATCTAAGAAATAAAAAAAGGGGGAGGGTGGAGCTCACCGGAGGGGGGGTCGAGGCGGCGGCGCGGGGCGGCGGAGGGGGAGGGGCGGAGCTGGGTCATTGGGGCAAGGGCGGCGGGGAAGCAGCGGAGCAGGGGCGGTGGGGCGGCGGGGAGGAGAAGGTGGAGGAGGGCCGAGGGGAGGGGGCGGGCGGCGCCGCGGCCTGGCCCCGATGATGGTTCGGGGATGAGGAGGTGGAGGAGGGCCGCGGGGAGGCGGTGGCGGCGGCGGGGAGGAGGAGGTGGAGGAGGGCTGCGGGGAGGGGGCGGTGGCGGGAGGGCGGGGCGGCGGCGCTGTGAGAGAGAGAGGGAGAGAGATGTGAGAGAGAGAGGCACGCGGGGCGCGCGGGGCCGAAACTTAAGGTCACGTCTTTGTCGTCTGCCAGTAGACGGCAGAGAGTGTAACCGTTAGTCCCCCCCCTCCGTGACATTGTGGGCCCTCCTCACCTCATTGTCGTCCGCTAGCGGACGACAAAGAAATCTTTGCCGTCTGCCCACGGACGGCAGAAGAGTGGCAGATTGACCAAGCCAGTGCCGTGCCCCATGGGGCCCACTCTGGTCTTTGCCGTCTGCTGGCAGACGGTAAAGAAGTGCGGATGGCAAAGACCCTCTTTGCCATCAGCTGGTTCTTTGCCGTCTGCTTTGGAAAGACAGACGGCAAACAGTTTCTTTGCCGTCCGCTAGCAGACGTCAAAGAGCTGACACACGGCAAATTGTCTAATTCCAGTAGTGATAAATATGGTTCAGAAACGCATATAATGGTAGAACTGAAGGCGTCTGCACATCGACCCAGATGTCGATATTACCTTCTATTTCATCTTCCGGACGAATATCAAAGGTGAGAAGCATATTAGGCTCAAATGCATAAGCCTTGTATAGTGCTTGCCAATTTTTGCATTCAAAATAGCAATAGGTGTCTGCATGGTACAATTTTGACGCAAAAGTAAAACCATGCTTGGTCCTCAAGTGAACTATCTTTACCTCCATATCTATTTTAGTATTGAAACCAATCTTATCCAAGACAGCAATTCTTGCATGGCAGGGGATACGCTAGTAGAACAGTAAAAACTTAAAATTAATTATAAGTTGAAGCAAAAGAGGCAGATGTCATGCTTAATCACGAAAAAAGACTTGTCATTGTGAGTTACTGTATCCACTTCGAAGTTCTCTTCCAGCATGATGCTGAAGCGCCTACCATCAACTAGGAAAGTCTTATCACACAGGCGACGCTTGTCTTTGCAATATCCGAACATACCAAATTCACTTTTGTCGTCATACATTTCCTATGTTCATAGTTGAAACATTTAAAATCGATCGAAGGAAACTACGAGAAAACTGATCAACACACAGATCACTATTACTCAATATGCAACAGGTTGACTTTAGGTCTATCGAGTCTTCCTTCCTAAACTCTCATCTCACGTATATGGTGGGCACTCCGTCTGATATTGCGATAGTCGGTGATGGTGGCTCCTCCATTCGTCCCGTAGTGCATTACAGCAAAATGTCTAGCACACGGGAACGAAGGAGAAGCGACCCACGCGATAACAGCCGGGATTCTTCCCCTCTCATATTTATATATGGTGGACACACTCCCTTAGTGAAAGACACAGAAGGAGCCGAAACAGAACTAAAGTCAACCCATTCCATATATCAAGCAATGACATAGAAAAAATTCCCTATGTTTTGCCGGAATGACTTGGAAATCACAGTAATATTTATAATGACCTCGAATATAATATCACTAATACATCATCCCGAATAATCCAGTAATGCGTGCGTGACTTTCGATCCGTCGAGGCTTTCCTTAAATAGATCTCATATCTCATGGTGTGTTGGTGCGCACTCTCTCACATTGATACGGTGGTGTATATATGTTGGTGGACACTCTCCCACAGTAATAGTTCGACCGCCAGTGATGGACGCCTCCCCTTTTCTCTTCTTGTGCAATATAGCGACGAGTATATCACAAAGAAGAGAAGAAAGAGGAAGCGCCCCCCATGACAACAGTCGGGATTCCGCCATCAAGAACACACATGAGAGTCACACAAGGAGCAACGATAGACCGAAAGTCACACACGCATTATACCGATAAAATATCACTAATACATTAATATTTATAATGACCTCGAATATAATATCACTAATACATCATCCCGAATAATCCACTTCAAGAATTACAGCACGCTTTGGATCTTAATTAATGTGTGTGTGACTTTCGGTCTGTCGAGGCTTTTCTTAAATAACTCTCATATCTCATGGTGTGTTGGTGCGCACTCTCTCACATTGATACGGTGGTGTATATATGTTGGTGGACACTCTCTCACAGTAATATTTCGACCGCCGATGATGGACGCCTCCCCTCTTCTCTTCTTGTGCAATATATCGACGAATATATCGCAAAGAAGAGAAAAAAGAGGAGGCGCCCCCCACGACAACAGTCGGGATTCCTCCATCAGGAACACACATGAAAGTCACACAAGGAGCAACGACAGACCGAAAGTCACACACTCATTATACCGATTAAATATCACTAATACATTAATATTTATAATGACCTCGAATATAATATCACTAATACATCATCCCGAATAATCCAGTTAATGCATCATCAAATATTAACTAATACATCTCGAATATTATCATATAATATCACTACTACAGATCGAATATCCTAGAATCCAAAATGGAGGACAGTGAACTCGGTTCACTAGCGGTCTCTGAGTCGCCGGCGGTGGACACCCAAAGATAAGGAATCATCACGGGATCATAACGCAAGTGAGATCCCTGAAGGATCTGCCAGGTATTGTCAAACCGGGCGTCCAATGCCGCCATGTAGCGACGGACGTGCTCGTCCTCCTCCCTGACCCGCCGATGTACCACCTCCGCGGGTGCCGGCTCCCTCCACACTGAAAGTGGCCCGCATGACCGCCACCACAGAAGGTCCGGGTCAACGATGATACCTGCATTCCTCACCAACCTCCGAGCCCGGGAAGGTAGCACCTCCCAGTGCCAGCCCGGCGGAGCCCAGTCCCGGACATGGCGCCTATCAAGCAGGCTCTCGCGAACTAATCGACGACGAGGATGCGGGCCGGGCATCGTCAACAAATTCCTATGAGAACGCTTTCTTATCGTTTAATCACTAATTTTTCATACAAACCAAAATCAGCATACACATACTAATCTAACATAAACATACTAATCTACTTTCAAAAAAGCATAAACATACTAATATAACATACACATACTAATCTAGCTAACATAAACATACTAATCTAACATAAACATTCATCATATAAAAAATCAACATATATTTTAAAAAAATTGCAATGAGCCCGGGCAACGGAGGCTCATAGCGGGGGCAGCGACGGGGAGACGACGGGGGCGGGGCGGCGATGGCGACGGGACGGCGACGGGGCGGGGCGGCGACGGGGGCGGCGGGGGAGGCGACCGGGGAGGGGTGGCGACGGGAGAGGGGCGGCGATGGGAGAGGCGACGGGGGCACAGGGGGAGGCGACGGGGGCGGCGACAGGGACGGGCGATGGGGGCGGTGGGGGAGGTGACGAGGCAGCAATGGGGGCGGCGACGGGGATGGGAATGGCGATGGCGGGCTCGGGGCGGCGACGAGGGCGAAGTGGAATGAAAACTGCGAATTTTCTGAAGTGTTTGTTATATAGAAGGAGCTTTGGTCCCGGTTGGTAACACAAATTGGGACTAAAGGGACAAATTGGTCCCGGTTTGTGCCACGAACTGGGACCAAAGCCCTGTTTTCAGCATCCCAAAGGGCGGGAAACAGGGACCTTTGGTCCCGATGTGTGGCAATAACCGGGACTGAAGGGGGCATTGGTCCCGGTTGGTGGCACCAACTTGGACCAATGCCCTGTTTTCAGCAGCCCAAAGGGCGGGAAACAGGCCCTTTCGTCCCGGTTGGTGGCACCAACCGGGACGAAAGGGGGGCAGTGGTCCCGGCATGTGCTAAAAAGTTGAGAAGGTTACGGCAAAATCAGGATGCACTTCATGTACAAAACGGACAGTTTCTTTCTAAGTATTGGGGTTTCAGACGGAAACTCATCGGTTACAAAAGGCATTTCATTTTCTTGAACTTATTTGCACTCTAGGATTTTTCGTGTGTTCAAAATGCACCATTAAAACCAAATCATCAATTTTCAACCATTTCGGACTTCATTTGATATTTTTCATGCATTTATTGATTTTTTTTCTGAGCTAAATGACCCTGAAATTGAAAAGCACTTCAAATGAAGTCTGAAAAGGTTGAAACTTGGCATGGTGTCATCATTTCACCCACATAGCATGTGCTAAAAAGTTGAGAGGGTTATGGCAAAAGCAGGATGCACTTCGTGTACAAAACTAATAGTCTCTTTGTAAGTATCAGGGTTTCAGACGAAAACTCATCGGTTACAAAAGGCATTTCATTTTCTTGAACTTATTTGAACTCCAAGCATTTCGTGTGTTCAAACTGCACCATTCAAAGCCACATCATCAATTTTCAACCCTTTCTGACTTCATTTGATATTTTTCATGCATTTATTGATTTTTTCTGAGCTAAATGACCCTGAAATTGAAAAGCACTTCAAATGAAGTCTAAAAAGGTTGAAAGTTGGCATGGTGTCATCATTTCACCCACATAGCATGTGCTAAAAAGTTGAGAGGGTTACGGCAAAAGCAGGATGCACTTCGTGTACAAAACAGACAATCTCTTTTGAAGTATCAGGGTTTTGGACGGAAAATCATCGATTACAAAAGGCATTTCATTTTCTTGAACTTATTTGAACTCTAGGCTTTTCGTGTGTTTAAACTGCACCATTCAAAGCCACATCATCAATTTTCAACCCTTTCAGACTTCATTTGATATTTTCATGCATTTATTGATTTTTTTGAGCTAAATAACCCTGAAATTGAAAAGCACTTCAATTGAAGTCTAAAAAGGTTGAACATTGGCATGGTGTCATCATTTCACCCAAATAGCATGTGCTAAAAAGTTGAGAGGGTTACGACAAAAGTAGGATGCACTTCGTGTATAAAACGTACAGTCTCTTTCAAAGTATCGGGGTTTCGGATGGAAACTCATCGGTACAATAGGCATTTCATTTTCTTGAACTTATTTGAACTTCAGGCTTTTTGTGTGTTCAAAATGCACCATTCAAAGCAACATCATCAATTTTCAACCCTTTCTCACTTCATTTGAAAATTTTCATGCATTTATTGATTTTTTGAGCTAAATGACCCTGAAATTGAAAAGCACTTAAAATGCAGTCTACAAAGGTTGAAAGTTGGCATGGTGTCATCATTTCACCCACATAGCATGTGCTAAAAAGTTGAGAGTGTTGCGGCAAAAGCAGGATGCACTTCATGTACAAAACGGACAGCCTCTTTCGAAGTATTGGGGTTTCGAAGGGAAACTCATCGGTTACATATGGCATTTCATTTTCTAGAACTTATTTGAACTCTAGGCTTTCCGTGTGTTCAAACTGCACCATTCAAAGCCACATCATCAATTTTCAACCCTTTCTGACATCATTCGATATTTTTCATGCATGTATTGACTTTTTTGAGTTAAATGACCCTCGAATTGAAAAGCGCTTCAAATGAAGTCTGAAAAGGTTGAAAGATAGCATTGTATCATTATTTCACCCACATAGCATGTGCTAAAAAGTTGAGAGGATTACGCCAAAAGCAGGATGCACTTCGTGTACAAAACAAACATCCTCTTTCGAAGTATCGGGGTTTCGAGCGGAAACTCATCGGTTACAAAAGGCATTTCGTTTTCTTGAACTTATTTGAACTTCAGGCTTTTCGTGTGTTCAAAATGCACCATTCAAAGCCACATCATCAATTTTCAACCCTTTCGGACTTCATTTGATATTTTTCATGCATTTAAAGATTTTTTAAGCTAAATGACCCTGAAATTCTAAAGAGCTTCAAATGAAGCCTTACAAGGTTCAAAGTTGGCATGGTGTCATCATTTCACCCACATAGCATGTGGTAAAAAGTTGAGAGGGTTACGGCAAAAGCAGGATGCACTTCATGTACAAAATGGAGAGTCTCTTTCGAAGTATCAGGGTTTCGAACGGAAACTCATCGGTTACAAAAGGCAGTTCATTTTCTTGAACTTATTTGAACTCGAGGCTTTTTGTGTGTTCAAACTGCACCATTCAAAGCCGCATCATCAATTTTCAACCCTTTCTGACTTCATTTGATATTTTTCATGCATTTATTGATTTTTTTGAGCTAAGTGACCCAGAAATTGAAAAGCGCTTCAAATGAAGTCTGAAAAGGTTGAAAGTTGGGATGGTATCATCATTTAACCCACATAGCATGTGCTAAAAAGTCGAGAGGATTACGCCAAAAGCAGGATGCACTTCGTGTACAAAACAGACAGCCTCTTTCGAAGTATCGGGGTTTCGAACGAAAAATCATCTGTTACAAAAGGCATTTCATTTTCTTGATCTTTTTTTGAACTCCAGGCTTTTCGTGTGTTCAAAGTGCACCATTCAAAGCCACATCATCAATTTACAACCATTTCTGACTTCATTTGATATTTTCATGCATTTATGGAACTTTTTTGAGCAAAATAACCCTAAAATTGAAAAGCACTTCAATTGAAGTCTGAAAAGGATGAAAGTCGGCATGGTGTCATCATTTCACCCACATAGCATGTGCTAAAAAGTTGAGAGGGTTACGACAAAAGTAGGTTGCACTTCGTGTACAAAACGGACAGTCTCTTTCGAGGTATCGGGGTTTCAAATGAAAACTCGTCGGTTACAAAAGGCATTTTATTTTCTTGAACTTATTTGAACTTCAGGCTTTTCGTGTGTTCAAAATGCACCATTCAAAGCCACATCATCAAGTTTCAACCCTTTCTGACTTCATTTGATATTTTTCATGCATTTATTGATTTTCTGAGCTAAATGACCCTGAAATTGAAAAGCACTTCAAATGAAGTCTGAAAAGGTTGAAAGTTAGCATGGTGTCATCATATAACCACACAGCATGTGCTAAAAAGTTGAGAGGGTTATGGCAAAAGCAGGATGCACTTCATGTACAAAACGGAGAGTCTCTTTCGAAGTATCCTGGTTTCGGACGAAAACTCATTGGTTACAACAGGCATTTCATTTTCTTGAACTTATTTGAACTTCAGGCTTTTTGTGTGTTCAAAATGCACCATTCAAAGCCACATCATCAATTTTCAACCCTTTCTGACTTCATTTCATATTTTTCATGCATTTATAGATTTTTTGAGCTAAATGACTATGAAATTGAAAAGCGCTTCAAATGAAGCCTTAAAAGGTTGATAGTTGGCACGGTGTCATCATTTCACCCACATAGCATGTGCTAAAAAGTTGAGAGGGTTACGGAAAAAGCAGGATGCACTTCATGTACAAAACGGAGATTCTCTTTCGAAGTATCAGGGTTTCGGACGGAAACTCATCGGTTACAAAAGGCAGTTCATTTTCTTGAACTTATTTGAACTCGAGGCTTTTCGTGTGTTCAAACTGCACCATTCAAAGCCACATCATCAATTTTCAACACTTTCTGACTTCATTTGATATTTTTCATGCATTTATTGATTTTTTTGAGCTAAGTGACCCTGAAATTGAAAAGCGTTTCAAATGAAGTCTGAAAAGGTTGAAAGTTGGGATGGTATCATCATTTAACCCACATAGCATGTGCTAAAAAGTCGAGAGGATTATGCCAAAAGCAGGATGCACTTCGTGTACAAAACAGACAACCTCTGTCGAAGTATCTTGGTTTCGGACGAAAAATCATCTGTTACAAAAGGCATTTCATTTTCTTGATCTTTTTTGAACTCCAGGCTTTTCGTGTGTTCAAAGTGCACCATTCAAAGACACATCATCAATTTTCGACTATTTCTGACTTCATTTGATATTTTCATGCATTTATGGATTTGTTTTGAGCTAAATGACCCTAAAATTGAAAAGCACTTCAATTGATGTCTGAAAAGGTTGAAAGTTGGCATGGTGTCATCATTTCACCCACATAGCATGTGCTAAAAAGTTGAGAGGGTTGCGCAAAAGCAGGATGCACTTCATGTACAAAACGGACAGCCTCTTTCGAAGTATCGGGGTTTCGGACGGAAACACATTGGTTACAAATGGCAATTCATTTTCTTGAACTTATTTGAACTCCAGGCTTTCCGTGTGTTCAAACTGCACCATGCAAAGCCACATCATCAATTTTCAACCCTTTTTGACATCATTTGATATTTGTCATGCATGTATTGATTTTTTTTGAGTTAAATGACCCTCAAATTGAAAAGCGCTTCAAATGAAGTCTGAAAAGGTTGAAAGTTGGCATGGTATCATTATTTCACCCACATAGCATGTGCTAAAAAGTTGAGAGGGTTATGGCAAAAGCAGGATGCACTTCATGTACAAAACGGAGAGTCTCTTTCGAAGTATCAGGGTTTCAGACGGAAACTCATTAGTTACAAAAGGCATTTCATTTTCTTGAACTTATTTGAACTTCAGGCTTTTTGTGTGTTCAAAATGCACCATTCAAAGCCACATCATCAATTCTCAACCCTTTCTGGCTTCATTTGATATTTTTCATGCATTTATAGATTTTTTGAGCTAAATGACCCTGAAATTGAAAAGCGCTTCAAATGAAGCCTTAAAAGGTTGAAAGTTGGCATGGTATCATCATTTCACCCACATAGCATGTGCTAAAAAGTCGAGAGGATTACGGCAAAATCAGGATGCACTTCATGTACAAAACGGAGAGTCTCTTTTGAAGTATCAGGGTTTCGGACGGAAACTCATCGGTTACAAAAGGCATTTCATTTTCTTGTTCTTTTTTGAACTCCAGGCTTTTCATGTGTTCAAAGTGCACCATTCAAAGCCACATCATCAATTTTCAACCATTTCTGACTTCATTTGATATTTTCATGCATTTATGGATTTTTTTTGAGCTAAGTGACCCTAAAATTGAAAAGCACTTCAATTGAAGTCTGAAAAGGTTGAAAGTTGGCATGGTGTCATCATTTCACCCACATAGCATGTGCTAAAAAGTTGAGAGGGTTACGGCAAAAGTAGGTTGCACTTCGTGTACAAAATGGACAGTCTCTTTCGAAGTATCGGTGTTTCAAACGGAAACTCGTCGGTTACAAAAGGCATTTCATTTTCTTGAACTTATTTGAACTTCAGGCTTTTCGTGTGTTCAAAATGCACCATTCAAAGCCACATCATCAATTTTCAACCCTTTCTAACTTCATTTGATATTTTTCATGCATTTATAGATTTTTTGAGCTAAATGACCCTGAAATTGAAAAGCGCTTCAAATGAAGCCTTAAAAGGTTGAAAGTTGGCATGGTGTCATCATTTCACCCACATAGCATGTGCTAAAAAGTTGAGAGGGTTACGGAAAAAGTAGGATGCACTTCATGTACAAAACGGAGAGTCTCTTTCGAAGTATCAGGGTTTCGGACGGAAACTCATCGGGTACAAAAGGCAGTTCATTTTCTTGAACTTATTTGAACTCGAGGCTTTTCATGTGTTCAAACTGCACCATTCAAAGCCACATCATCAATTTTCAACCCTGTCTGACTTCATTCGATATTTTTCATGCATTTATTGATTTTTTTGAGCTAAGTGACCCTGAAATTGAAAAGCGCTTCAAATGAAGTCTGAAAAGGTTAAAAGTTCGGATGGTATCATCATTTAACCCACATAGCATGTGCTAAAAAGTCGAGAGGATTACGCCAAAAGCAGGATGCACTTCGTGTACAAAACAGACAGCCTCTTTCGAAGTATCGGGGTTTCGGACGAAAAATCATCTGTTACAAAAGGCATTTCATTTCCTTGATCTTTTTTGAACTCCAGGCTTTTCGTGTGTTCAAAGTGCACCATTGAAAGCCACATCATCAATTTTCAACCATTTCTGACTTCACTTGATATTTTCATGCATTTATGGAATTTTTTTGAGCTAAATGACCCTAAAATTGAAAAGCACTTCAATTGATGTCTGAAAAGGTTGAAAGTTGGCATGGTGTCATCATTTCACCCACATAGCATGCGCTAAAAAGTTGAGAGTGCTATTGGTCATGCCATGACATTGGTCGTGCCATGTGCGAGCACCTCCCCATGGTAGAAGATATGGGGAAGAAGAGAGGAGAATGGAGGAGAATAAGAGAGGAGAATGGATGAGAAGAAGAGAAATGGGCAAAGTTACTGTAGCCCTCGCCGAGGAACAATTATCTTGCCTGTTTCTCGGAGCGCCAAACGTCATGGGATGCGAACTGTTCGAACCTTTAGTCCCGGTTTGAGCCACCAACCGGGACTAAAGGGGCTCGCACCAGGTGAACGGTTGCCCCCTTTGGTCCCGGTTCCAGCCACGAACCGGGACCAATGGTTATCGGCTAGGAGCGAGATCACATTGGTCCCAGTTCGTGTGTGGAACTGGGACCAAAGGATCCAGACGAACCGGGACCAATGCCCCACGTGGCCCGCCCGGCCCCCTGACCTCACGAACTGGGACTGTTGCCCCCATTGGTCCCGGTTCGTTACTGAATCGGGACTAATGGGCTGGCCCGGCCTGAATCAATGCCCTGTTTTCTACTAGTGATAGTACTGCTAAGATTGAAATAAGTAGATGCAGGATAAACACGTTATACCCTTCAATATGCTAGTTGGCCATAGTAGCAGTCGCGTAGAGGAAGACATGGTGACGACGACGAAGATGTAGAGGAAGTAGACGAATAGAAGCGAGCAGTCGCGTAGTCGCTACCCAAAGCCCTAATCGCCTGTCTCCTATATAGGATCTAGAGAGGCGGGGTTTCGGAGGCCTACTCTCCTGCTGGCCGTGTATGCGGCGAGCGGGACGGAGTCGCTGGCAGTAGCAGCACTAAAAGGAATTACAAGGCGGTGCACGTGGAGGCAGATGTGATCTGATTTTCGTAGTGGCTAGGGTGGACCGAAGCCATGCTTATGTAGGCGGCATCCGGATGGAGAGACGTGGGATGTACCCACGTCCGAGTCGGTAGCCTTCGATCTAACGTCTCACATCGTGGCGTTACATATTCTCCGTTCCTGGCCGGCAAAAATAAGCACGTAGGTATGATCTTGGCTTGGCTCATTCCAGCAAACCGCGACGCGACACGGCATGACGAGGCATTGCGTGGTGAGGCGGGCGGCGAAGGACGGATGCACAAGGGCCTCTTCTCTTCTAATGCTCCAATGGCATGTAGAAGAGAGACCCTTATAAGCAGGACCAACTCCTCCTCCACTAGCGGCGTGGAACTAAACTTCCCACCACCCCTTGTCATGCCACCTACATGGTCCCTTAGAAATCTTTTGGAAATTGTCTTATGGGCCTAAATCCCATCTCAGATTTAAACAGTCTCCGACCAGATCACAAGGGCCCATTTCGTCCTCTGTTCCAATTACTGTTTTGATATACCCGCATTTCAGTGAAGACCTGTTAAGGTCGAGCTTCACCTAAAGCAAGTAGCTACACTCCTTCACAACTGAACACTGGACTATGTCTTGAATTGTCAGTTTGGTGTAAATAAGTCTCACCACATGTATTACTACTGCTATGCTGCCGAAGGCTGACCCTTCAGGTGGAGCATATTAGTCACACTCCTGGCCTATTCATGAGTTTACTAGAGATCACCCCAATCTGATAGACTGTGACCAGCAGCCGGGCTCATATAGGTGTGTTCCTCCAAAGATCGCTCTATAGGACAGCATCTTGCTTACATATAAGCTTTAGAACACAATAAGACAATAGTCATCCTACCATAGAGTATCCGAGAGTATTACATCTCCAACGGAGTGAGTTAGGAAAGTTACTCTCCTCAGTTCACCACTGGCTTGTTTTCCCAGGTCCTACTTGACGGGATCTCCGATCACATAGGTTGGGTTACTATACCATGGCAACACATGTGGTCTCATACCCATCTCCATCGATGCATTATCTATCACAACACATGATAGTCCTTTAGTAAAGGGATCTGCTAGTTTCTTAGCCATTTGAATGTAATCCTACGCTATCATTCCGGAGCTTCTTATACTTCTGACAGCTTTCAGTCTCATTCTTATATGTTTGTTGGACTTCACGTTGTCCTTTGAACTCTTCACTTTGAAAATGACTATCTGATTATCGCAGTTCATAAGGATGGTCGAAACCGTCTTCTCAACCATAGGCAAGTGCATTAAAAGATCTCGAAGAAATTCTGCGTCGACGCCAGATGTGTCTAATGCTGTTAATTCTGCTTCCATTGTCGATCTTGTTAAGATCGTTTGCTTGCAATACTTCCAGGAAACAACACGACCTCCAAGGGTAAACATATACCCAGTAGTGACCTTCATATCATTAGCATCAGATATCCAATTCGCATCACTATACCCTTCAAGTAACGTCGGGTATCCGTTATAGTGAAGTTTGTGGTACATAGTACCTTTCAGATAGGGTATAACTCTTTCAACAACATGCAAATGAACATCACCCGGGTTGCCAACAAACCGGCTCATTTTCCTCATAGCAAACACGATGTTAGTCCTCGTTGCGCTAGCTAGATACATAAGTGAACCAATGATTTGAGGTTATCTAAGTGGATCTTTAGCTATGCCAGTGAACTTTTGAACTAGCACACTGGGATCATATGGTGTTTGAGAAACTTTGTAGTCTGAGTATTGAAAATGACTCAAAATCTTCTTGACATAATGGGATTGTAGAAGTGTAATCCCACCCTCATCATCTCTCACTAGCTTGATGTTGAAGATAACATCGGCCACTCAGGTCCATCATCTCGAAGTTCTGAGACAGAAAAGACTTAACCTCCTCAATAACTTTGACATTGGTTCCAAATATCAGTATGTCATCAACATAAAAGCACAGTACAACTCCTTCACCCCCACCATGGCGATAGCATACACATTTGTCAGTTTCATTGACCACAAAGCCAACAGATGTCAGAGTTGTATTAAACTTCTCAGGGCACTTCTTAGGTGCTTGCCTCATGCCATATAAAGATTTCAACAACTTGCACACCTTTCCTTCCTGACCATCTATCACAAAGCCATCTAGCTTTTGCATGTAGATTTCCTCCTCTAGCCGTCCATTTAGGAATAATGCAAGGCCGCCAATGAGAGTAGTACTCGAGTGGTGGTCAGTTGGGCCACATGTGAATAATTATCGAAGGAATCATCTTCTTCTTTCTGAGCATAGCCCTTGGCCACAAGCCTAGCCTTATACTTTTAAATTGTACCATCAGGCCTAAGCTTCTATTTGAACACCCACTTACATCTTAATGATTTGAGACCATAGGGATGCTCAATAATTTCCCATGTTTCGTTAGCCATGATTTAATCCATCTCGCTATGGACCGCTTCTTTCCAGTAGTCAGCATCAGGAGATGCATAGGCTTCTGAAATAGAAGTGGGATTATCATCCACGAGGTACACAAGGAAGTCATCACCAAAGATCTTTGCAGTCCTTTGTCTCTTTCCCCTACCAAGGGTTCACTCGTCACCCTCCTAAGGATTTTCATCATGTGTTTTTTCATAATATTCCATAGGAATGGGAGGATCAGGAGTCTCCTCCGATTCCTGTCTAGTAGTGCTTTGCATATCTCTCATGGGGAATATATCCTCAAAGAATGTAGCATCCTAAGAATCCATAATTGTACTGAACTTCACATCAGGTACCTCGGAACTCACTACTAGAAATTTATAGCCAACGATGTTCTTAGTGTAGCCCAAATTAACGTAGTCCACGGTCTTTGGTCAAAGCTTACGCTTTTTGGGGATCGGTAAATTGACTTTCACCAAACAGCCCCGAGTACATAAGTAAGAGAGCGTCGTCCTTCTCTTTGACCACTTCTCATTGGGAGTGACCTCATTATCTTTTGTTGGAACCTTATCCAGGACATGACACAAAGTGAATCTAGCCTACCCCCACCATGCCTTGGATAAACGCGATGTATCTAACATGGCATTAGAGTATGGTTTTTTCACTCAGCAACCCTGTTTGACTGGGGTGAATAGGAAGGCGTCCTCTCATGAATAATGCCATGTTCTGGAAAGAAAGAATCAAACTCATTTGAGAAGTAGTCTCCACCACGATCAGACCAAACTCGTTTAATTTTATTTTCAAGTTGATTCTCATCTTCTGCCTTATACATTTTAAAGTAGTGTAGAGTCTCATATTTACTATTTAATAGATACACATAGCAATATCTAGTGGAATCATCTATCAATGTCATGAAACATTTCTTTCCACATTTAATCAACACTCCATTCATCTCACAGAGATCTGAATGTATGAGTTTTAATGGCGCCAAATGCCTCTCCTCCGCAGCCTTGTGAGGCTTGCGAGATTGATTTGCTTGCACACATGAATTGCACATAGAACCTTTGGGTAAAGTGAAACTCGGGATTAAATTCAGTATTGCTAGCCGCGACATGTGTTGGTGACACAAGAGACTCTTTGTTATTTGGTTCTATGCTTATTTGAGAGAGACCATCTTCATCCTACACCTCCCATGGATTGATAAAACTTAGGTCATCCACTTGAGGGAAAATTGCCGCTGTCCTACAAAACTCTATGCTCGGAGGCCCAACACGAGTCTACAAGAACAAGGTTTTGTAGTATACATCAAGCTCTTTTCTAGCCTTGTTGCAGGGGAGGTGAGTGCTTGAAGGTATATCTTTAGATCTTGCAATCAAATCTTTTAGTTTCTTGTTTTTCACTAGTTTGGTTTTCTAAAATAAAACTAAAAAAATGGAATTGAGGTGCTAATATGCTTCATCTTTTTAATGTGTTTCGTGAAAATGATGGAAAGGAAAATTGTGCTCAAGTGTTAGAAGAAGAAGTGATTAAAATGTTTGGCACTAAATCTTTGAGCGATGAGCATGATTGCAATGGTGTTAGTATGAATTCTTTGAATGTCCATAGTACTAATGATGATTGTGCTAGTCATGATAAAAATATTTATTATAAGCATGTCCATTCTTGTGGAGTGCATAGAGTTTTTCAAGACATGCCTAAAAAGGAAGATAGATTTTGTAAGAGGCATAAGTATTTAGAAACTAAATCGTTGCAAGAGAGGCTAGATGTTTGTGGTGAAAGATTTAATATTTATCGTTGTTCTTGTGAACTTTGCAATGAATGTGGTCATTTAAATCTCCAATGCAAATTGCTCCATGATCGAATCGTGTCCAAAAATTGTGATAACTTGATTTCCCTTGCGCATCATAATGAACTTAGTTTGCTTTTGGGATATGAACAAATGAAACGTATAGCTAGGGGTATCCCAGAATATAATCTTAAGAGATTTTTTGATTTTGATCTAAAGGAAATTTATATGTATTGAGTGGTAAATTGCATTGAGAATCCTTATATTGCCAATTACTTAAAGACAAGGAAACAACTAGAAGATGAAGAGAATACTAATGAAGTGTAAGAGGTTTCCCAATATCCTCCTATTTGTTCTTTTGATGAATCAGGTAACAAGAAGGAGCTTTTTATTCAACCAACCTCTTCAAAAGGTAGTTTGGAGGAATTAAATAAAGCCACACATAATGTGGTGAAGAAGAAGAAAATAAGTAAAATTAAAGGTCAAAAGGTATATCTCCCAAATAATGTTGCTCCCATTATTGATAGGCCTCATGAGAATGAATAAAAAATAGTTGTGGAAGATGATAGACTTGAGGATGATTTTGTTATGACTATTGCTTGTTGTGATAATTATGATTGGGAAGATAATGATACTTATAATCTTGAAAATATTTATGGCACCAACTTGGAGGATGATGATAATAATTGCTATATTATTGGTGATATTCATACCATTAATGATGAGAGTGATTGTGTTTATGATATACAAAGACACAAGCTTGGGATGCTATGTTTGATGAAAATGAAATGTTTGAGCATTTATTTTCTGAAATTAATGTTGGTCCCAAGCTTGGGTATGCTATGCTTAATGAAGATGATCTTTTTATTCCCCCTACTTTGAATGATCAAATTTTATATAATGATGTCATGCCTCCTACTTATGATGATTACTGTGATGATACTTATCCAATGAAAAAGAGTGATGATTACTATTATGATACTTGTGATAATTATGAATATCCTTTTACTAAATATTACTCTTTCAGTGTGAAACCAATTTGTAGTATTCAAGTCTTTTATGATACTGCCACTATTAGTCATGAGAAGAAATTTGCTTATGAGGAGAGTAGTAAAGTTTCTATGCTTGTAGATCATGAAAAGAATGCTTTATGTGTTGGTTATATTGTGTAATTCCTTCATGATGTCACTGAAAATTATTATAAGGGAGGAACATATGCTTACAGGAATTGCAATAATATCAAGTTTCCTCTCTATGTGTTCAAATTCTTGAAGTTATGCTTGCTTTGCCTTCCTATGCTAGATGATTCTTGTTACCATAAATTGTTTTCTCACAAAATACCTATGCATAGGAAGTGGGTTAGACTTAAATGTGCTTGTCATGAGATTCATGATGCTCTTTCGCATGTTTCAATTATTATTCCTATACAAGCATCATTGAAATCATCATGCCTAGCTAAAATGCATTTAAGAAAAACGCTTGTTGGGAGACAACCTAACACTTTTACTTTATGTTTTTGTGTGTTCACATGATTAAGCTACTGTATTAATAATTTTTTGTGTATTTTATTTCAATAAAGTGCCAAGTAAAGCCTTTGGGATAGTGTGGATACTTGCTTGTTTGAATCTATGCAAAAACAGAAAGTTTTGCGTCCAGTATATGAATTATATGATTTTACCGGAGCGTCAAAAAATTCTGAAATTTTTACAAATAATTTATATGAAAATTAATTTAGCTTTACTAATTTTTTAGAATTTTTACATTCAGGGAAGTTTGGTGATCATTCAGATATTTAAAGACTGTTCTGTTTTCGACAGATTTTGTTTTGCATGCATAGTTTGCTTGTTTCAAGTGTTCCTATAGCTTATATTGAGTAATATAAATTTTGGGAATGATGTAATACAGTAGGTATCATGTGGTAATACTTATGAATCTTGTCTTTACAGTACCTAAGTGAATGATCTATATTTACTACACTAACCCATCTCATGAAGTTCCGTTAAGTTTTGTGTGATTGTAGTTTTCAAGTTTTGGGAGAGACACCGATATGAGAAGAACAAGGAGGGACAAGAACATAATCTTAGGGATTCCCAAGGAACCCCCAAGGTAATATCCAAGTATTAGTCAAGCGCCTAAGCTTGGGAATGCCCCGGAAGGCATCCCCTCTTTCGTCTTCAATGCAATCGGTATATCTTACTTGGAGCTATATTTTTATTCGTCACATAATATGAGTTTTTCTTGGAGCATCATTTTATTTTGTTGTTATATGTTAGGTGTTATTTATAATCTTGTTTTTAATAAAAAGTTCCAAGAATTACCTTAGGAAGCTTGCATTGCATCTTTTGATATGTACTGGGTAAAAACAGAAACTTCTGTTGTAGTGTTTCAATTTTCATATTTTACTGGACCGTAGAAAGTTTCTGAAAAGTTTACACAGTGTTTTAATATACATTTATAGAATTTACTAAATTTTCATAATTCTTTGAGTTATAGAAGTACACTGTTTTCATAAATTTCTACAGACTGTTTTGTTTGGGAAGATTGCTGTTATAGTTTTGTTATCTACTTATCCTATAGTTTCCATAGCCTATATTGGTAGATATAAATTGTGGAAATGATAGTATATAGTACCTACTATTTGAAAATTATTATGCAAATTGTCTTGGAAGTACATTAAGAGTTGATTTATTATTATTTGTTCTAACCTATCTCACGAGTTCTTTTTGTGTGTTGTGTGGATGAAGTTTTTGAGAATAGCTGAAACCGTGGTATGAAAGGATTGAAAGAGATACAAAAGCGGAAGATTGGGGATGCCCAACGCACCCCAATTAAATATTTCAACAACTCTCAAGCATCTAAGCTTGGGGATGCTACGCATCCCACCTCTTTTCATCAACAATTATCGGTTAGCCTATGTTGAGCCTAATTTTTTATTCGTTCACATGATGCATGCTATTCTTGGAGTGCTATTTTTATTTTGCTTGCTGTTTGAATAAGGTACTTAATATATGAAAATATTTATTGAGGGAGAGAGAGTCCTCACATAGCTACTTAATTGTTTGACTACTCATTAATCTTCACTTATATCTTTTGAGAGTAGCTTGTCATTTGCTCATGTGCTTCATTTAAATTTGTTTGAGCTTCCCGAAAAGCAATGGCAATCTATGAAACTAGTCCCAAAGTGATAGATATCCAAGAGGGGTATAATACAAACTTTCATATTAAGTGCATTAAACACTATGAGAAGTTTGATTCCTTGCATATAGTTTTGAGATAATAGGGATGGTAATATGAGAGTCATGCTAGTGAGTAGTTGTGAATTGGAAGAGATACATGTGTTAAAGCTTGTGATTCCCGTAGCATGCACGTATGGTGAACCATTATGTAACGAAGTCGGAGCATGATTTGTTTAATGATTGTTGACCTTTGTGTGAGGGTCGGGAGCGCGTGATGGTTAACTCCTACCAACCTCTCCCCTAGGAGCACGTGTCTAATGCTTTGTTTGATAACTAATAGACTTTTGCAATAAGTATGTGAGTTCTTTATGAATAATGTTGAGTCCATGGATCATACGCACTCTCACCCTTCCATCTTTGCTAGCCTCTCCAGTACCGTGCAACATTCACCGGTACACCAAACCTTCCTTCCTCAAAACAGCCACCATATATTCCTCAAAACACACACCACACCTACCTACTATGGCATTTCCATAGCCATTCCGAGATATATTGCCATGGATCTTCCACCATGTATTTTTATGACTTGCATCATCACTTAATATTGCATATAGAGTCATATTTTGTCATTGGAATCGAGTTGTAATTTCTTTTTCTTTGAGTTATAAGTAAATAAAGTGTGATGATTTTTCATTAATAGAGCATTGTCCCGTGAGAGAAAAGGATGATGGAAGCCATGACTCCCTCACAAGTTGGGATGAGTATCCGGACTTCACAAAAAAATAAAAGAGGCCAGCGAAACCCAAACAAAAAAAAGAAAATAGGCCAAAGAAGCCCACCAAAAAATGAGAGAAAGAGAGAAGGGACAATTGCTACTACCTCTTTCCACACTTGTGCTTCAAATTAGCACCATGATCTTCATGATAGAGAGTCTCCTATTTTTCACTTTCATATAACTAGTGCATATTCATTTTGCACGACCACTTAGTTTTATTTTTGAGCTTTCATACACTTATAACTTTAAGAGCATTTGTTGCATGGCAATCCTTACTCACTCACATTGATATCTCTTGACGGGCATCTCCATAGCCCATTGATACGCCTAGTTGATGTGAGACTATCTTCTCCTTTTTTCCCTTGCACCTCCTCCATATTCTATTCCACCTATAATGCTATATCCATGGCTCACGCTCACGTATTGCATGAGAGTTGAAAAGGTTTGAGAACACCAAAAGTGAGAAACAATTGCTTGACTTGTTCATCAGGGTTGTGCATGATTTATATACTTTGTGTGGGGAAGATGGAGCATAGCTAGACCATATGATTTTGTCGGGATAACTTTCTAAGGCCATGTTATTTCGAAAGGACATGACTACCATGTTGGTGTGCTCGAAGTATTACTGTTTTTATGTCAATATTAGACTATTGTTTTGAATCTTACGGATCTGAATATTCATGCCACAGTAAAGAATATGATGAACATGTTAGGAAGCATTCCACATCAAAAATTCTGTTTTTATCATTTACCTACTCGAGGACAAGCAGGAATTAAGCTTGGCGATGTTGATATGGCTCCAACGTATCTAGAATTTTTGCTTTTCCATGTTGTTATATTATCATTCTTGGGTGTTTTACAATCATTTTACCACAACTTTATATTACTTTTGGGACTAACCTATTAACCTAGAGCCCAGTGCTAGTTCTTGTTTTTTCTGTGATTTTGAGTTTGACAGAAAAGGAATTTCAAATGGATTACAAATGGAATAAAAATTTATGGTGATTTTTTGGACCAAAAGAGACCCACAGAGCATTGGAGTTGGGCCAGAAGACCCATGAGGCAGTCACAAGCATCACGGGTGTGGCCACCCCCCTGGCCGCGCCCTACAGGCTTGTGACTCCCTCATGGCCCATCTTGACTTATTTCCACCACCATAAATTCCTATAAATACTAAAAAAACAACACAGAACCTAGATCGGGGGTTCCACCGCCGCAAACCTCCAGAGCCACGAACAACCAATCGGGAGCCCGTTCCGGCAACCTGCCGGAGGGGGAAATCATCGACGGAGGCCACCTTCATCATTCCGACGCTCTCCATGACGAGGAGATAGTAGTGCACCCTCAGGCTGAGGGTATGTACCAGTAGCTATGTGTTTGAGATCTCTCTCTCTCGTGTTCTTGAGATGGCACGATCTTGATGTACCGCGAGCTTTGTTGATATAGATTGAATCATATGGAATGTTTCCCCTCTCTATCTAGTTGTGATGAATTGAGTTTTCCCTTTGAAGTTTACTTATCGGATTGAGTCTTTAATAATTTGAGAACACTTGATGTATGTCTTGCGATGGGATATCTGTGGTGACGATGGGATGTTCTATTAATACACTTGATGTATGTTTTGGTGATCAACTGTTGGGTTGCCTGACCTTGGGAATCTATGCAAAGGGGTTGTCACACGTTCTTATCTTGATGTTCCGGTAGAAACTTTGGGGCACTCCTTGAAGTTCTTTGTGTTGGATTGAACATGATGAATCTGAAATTATGTGATGCATATCGTATAATCAAGCCCATGGGTACTTGTGGTGACAATGGAGTATCTAGGTGACATTAGGGTTTTGGTTGATGTGTATCTTAAGGTGTTATTTTAGTACTAACTCTAGGGCTGTTTGTGACACTCATATGGACAGCTCATAAGATTGATAAGAAAAGATAACCTTGAGGTGGTTTCGTACCCTACAATAATTTCTTCATTAGTTCTCCACTACTTGTGACTTTGCAGTGAACTCTTTGTCGCACGAGAGGTATTTACATATGATTCAGCTATGCATATATTGTTGAGAGAAATTGCACTAGTGAAAGTATGGACCCTAGGCCCTGTTTCCAAGCATTTATACAATGTTTTGCTTGCTATTTACTATTTGTTACCTTGCTGTTTTTATATTTGTAGATTACAAAAAACTATATCTACCATCCATATTTCACTTGTATCACCATCTCTTCGCCGAACTAGTGCACCTACACAATTTACCATTGTATTGGGAGTGTTGGGGACACAAGAGATTCTTTGTTATTTGGTTGTAGGGTTGTTTGAGAGAGACCATCTTCATCCTACACCTCCCACGGATTGATAAACCTTAGGTCATCCACTTGAGGGAAAATTGTCGCTGTCCTAAAAACTCTGTGCTTGGAGGCCCAACACGAATCTACAAGAAGAAGGTTGTGTAGTAGACATAAAGAAATAAAAATAATAGAACGGATACAACAATTACAACAACAACCGCATGGCAGATCATCTAAAGTTTGCAATCCGGTTCTTCAAGCCACTGTATTATTTCCTCTTGATCATGTAGGAGATCCATTTGAGTTCCTCTTTTAATTTCTTTTGACATTTATATATGCTTGGCGGGATATGTTGAAAGATGAAATCATTCCTGGTGGTCCAGATAGCCCAACAAGTGAGGACTATGATTTCCATCGCATAGGGAGCATCTAGAATGTGTGTGGTGTTTCTTATTTCTCCTTAGATGTTTGCATGTGCTGGTAGCCAAGTGGGACAAATGTATGTCCAACACAATTGTGCGACTTGACAGTGGAAGAATAGGTGGTCCCTTGTTTCCTGACCTGATTGATTGCACATGACACGGGAATAATCCTGCAAAAAGAAGTTTTTTCTCTGCAAAAGTGCCCTAGTGTTTAGTTTGTCATTAATGAGGCACCAAAAGAAAATCTTATGCTTAAGTTGGCACCAAGTTTCCAAAGCCATTTGATGGCTAGTATAACCACTGGATCAAATGTCAGAGTATTATAAGCCCAGGAAACCTTGTATGTTACCTGACAAGGAGGGAATTGCCATATATCATGATCATCTTGCAAGGCAAGATCTTGCAAAAGGTGTTGTAGTTGGAGAAATTCCTCATAGGCCTCCTCAGATAGTGGTAGATGGAAGTGATCTGACAATTCCTCAATGTGGAATAGCTCATAGAGAGAGATCACTTGTTGTTTGGAAAATGAATACAGATGATGCCAAAGGTGGGATTTGGGGAAGTCATCCCAACCATCTTACCAAAACTCCAAATTTTTGCCATCTTGAGGTATGCAGGCAGCATATGATTTGTAAGTTTTTATGAGCTTTAAAAAATATGTCCACCAGAAAGAGCAATGTGACAGTTCTGTTGTAGGCACCCCATGAGGATAATAGACTTCCCAAATAAAATGCACCCTAGGTACATCAGCATGGCTAAGGAATTTGTGGATCATCCTCATCAGTAAGCAAGTGTTTTCTGTATGAAGATTAACAATTCCAAGCCCTCCTTAGTCTTTTGGTCTACAGATCATATCCCAAGCTGCAAGGGGTGGATTCTTTTTTCTAGGTCTTTGCCTCTCCAGAACAGGTGTCTTATGTATTTATCAAGGTTTTCAATGATTCCCTTATAAAGTAAGAGGCAGCTCATGATGAATGTAGGTAGGGAAGAAATGACTGCATTTACCACAAGTAAGCGTCCATCATAACTTTAGTATTGAGAGCAAACTGCCAATCATTTTTGTACCATTTAAATGAGGTACATAAAGAATTCCATTTTGGCTTTAGTGAAGCCCAAGGGAGTGCCTAAATAGATAAATGGGAATGTTGCAATAGCACAACCTAGCAGATTAGACACATGTTGCACTTGTTCTTCAGGAACATTAATGGGAAGTAAGTTGGATTTTGATGATTAACTTTAAGACCAGAAGCTTTGGAAAATAGTTGGACTAGGATCTGTAATTGTTGGATTTGGGCTAGGCAAGCAGGCAAAAAATTTAGAGTATCATCTGCATATTGCAGGATAGGAAAGTTTGGGCAGACACTGGCTATAAAAGTATGTGAGATCACCCCTCTATTCTTTAATGATAGTCTGCAAGAAGTCATCAGCTAAAACAAAAGGCAGGGTGAAAGAGGGTCTCCATGTGTGACCCCTCTTTTGCATTTAAAATTTGATCCAGGAATACCATTAAGCAGAACAGAGGAAGTTGCAGTTTCCAAGATCTGGTTAATATAAGCACACCATTTCATTACAAATCCCTTTTCTTTAAGGATGGCTAAAATCATCCCATGTTCCATTTTGTCGAAGCCTTTTTCGAAGTCCAATTGAAGAACTATAGTAGGCTGCCTGCTTTTGTGACATTGGAACATGTAATCATAGGCCCATCCTATGGAGTCTTGTATAGTTCTGTTTTTTAGAAAACCTTATTGATCAACATGAACTAACTCTACTATATATATAATGGATTCAAGCCTGTTAGCTAGCAACTTAGTAATAAGTTTGATAGTGCAGTTTAAGAGGGAAATGGGCTTATAGTCATTGAAATTATTTTCCCCTGCCTTTTTTAAGAATGAGGGTGATGATGGAACTATTAATGATTTGTAAGCACAGTTCTACTTGTTGGAACTGGTGGCATAAATCATAAAAGTCCTTCTTGATGATAGGTCAACATTTTCTGACAGTATAGTCCGGGCCTAGAGCCTTATTAGCTGGAAAATCCTTGATGACAGCATCAATTTCTTCTATAGTGAAATGGCTTCTAGGAAGGAGAGATCTGAATGAGTGGGAAGCATCCTAAGTAGATGATCAGGTATATCAAAATTGTCAGATTTTCCTAATCTATCTTTAAAATCTTCATGTAAAAGCTTGGCATTCCCTTATTGATTAGAGACTTTGAATCCATTATTATTAACCAGAGTAGCGATTGAGTTGTTTCTGTGTTGAGCTGTAGCCATGGCATGAAAGAATTGAGAATTTTCAGTTCCAAGTGTAAGCCATTTGATTCTGCCTCTTTGCTGCCAATATGTCTTCTCCTGCTTCAGAAGTGTGTCAAGATGAGTCTTGAAGTTCCTCCTCAAGTTAACTTCAAGGGATGTTAGACTTCTGAAGTTTTCAAGTCCATCTAGGAGAGCAATTAGAGCATTGCAGTTGATGATATCTTCCGTAATGTTGGACAGGGTTTTGGCCCATTTTTTCAATTCTTTCCTTAAGTTTTTCAATTTAGCATTAATTCTTTCGGCTGCATAAGCATAATGGGTATTGTTTGTCAGGGTTATATTGGCTCGATCTTGTGGAACCATACGTCCCTGCGAGAACAGGAGGACTTCATATCATGGACATGGGACTAGTCGAGGTCTTTCATTTTCAAGAGTGCCTATCATTTTGCCATGTCCAATCACAATGAGCAGTTTTTTCTAGGTGCATCTAGATCGGCACCGTTGGTTGACAGAAACCTACGAAATCTAGTATGGAATGCAACAGTCCCACCAAACATGAAACACTTTGTAGGTGGACCTCCGGTTCATTGGCTACCAATGTAGAGAAGAATAGAAGGCACATATGATCGAATGGGAATAACAAGTTGTGTGATAAGGAAAAGGAAACAACATTTCATGCGTTGATCACTTGTCCCAATGCAGATGTTCTTTGGGACACTATGAGGAATCAGCGACCATTACCAAACCGCGAGGGCATTGCATATACAAGGGACGAGTGGTTGTTCCATCTCCTCATGGGATCCTAGGTACACATTAGAAGCATGACCATCTTGGTGATGTGGAGGATCTGGCACCTCAGGAACGAACTTGAACATGGTAAATTAATCCCATTAGAGGTTTCTTGTTCCTTCTTTATCAACTATTATAAGTTCTTCAACCAAATATCGTTCAACATAGAGGAAAACATTAGACGTTAATCTCCCATGTTAGTGGATGAGCCCATAAAGCAACCTCTATTTAAGCCCACTATAGCCCTAGCAGGTGGTCGAGGCCAACAGTGGGATGGCTAGTGGTGTTAATATATGCACTAGTAGAAAACAAGGCTTTGAAACGGGACAGAATATTGCATTAGTCCCAGTTTGGTTATGAATCGGAACCAATGGGTGCATTAGTCCCGGTTCGAGCGGCTAGGGCGCCGGCCCAACCTCGGCAGGAACTAGTCCCAGTTCGTTTGACCCCTTTAGTCCCGGTTCCAGACACGAACCTGGACTAAAGAGCCTCGCTCATGGCCTAGCCCCTTTAGTCCCGTTTAGTGGGTAGAATCAGGACTAAAGATATGCCTATATATATGCTTGACCCTGCCTGCTCTCTCTGTTTTCTTGGCCAGTCGGCGCGTGTGAGGTGTCTGCTGCTCTGCTCTCACCTCCTATGCACAGGAGGTGTTCGATGAAATACCAGAGCCATGCTTAAGCTTTCTCCTCTCCAAGCTCGACCTCCAAGCTCCATTTTCCTCAATATTTGCATAGGTTTGGCGGTCCTTCACGTCCCATCCCCGTCCTCACCGTCGTCGATCGCCGCAGGGTGTGCACACTTAACGTTCGGTGACGTTTCGGTAGTATAGACTTATGTATGGTGGTGACCGAAGGTTATTCGGATTCCCGGATGAGATCACATACGTCACAACAAGCTCCGTGATGGTCTAGAGGTAAATATTGATATATAGTAAGTCCCGTTTTGGTCACCGAAAAAGTTTCGGGTACTTCGATAATGTACCGAGAGTGCCGGGAGGGTTTCGGAGGACCACAAGGAGAGGCCACCTATGCTGGAAGGCCACATGGGCCTAAGGGGTGGTGCACCAGCCCTTATTAGGCTGGGAAAACCAGCCCCAAGAGGCCCATGTGGTTAGAGGACGAGAGAAGGAAAAAACCCAAAGGTGGGAGGATTCCAAGTGGGATCCTACTAGGAGTAGGATTGGAGGTGGACTCCTCCACCTCCTCTCCACTTCGGCTGAAGCCCTAGGGGAAACACTAGGTGACTGCCTCCTCCCCGTGTTCCTATATATACTGGAGGAATATAGCCCCCAAGCACACAAGGCCATGTGCTAATTCTCTATTCCCTAGTTCCTCCAACATCTAGCTTCGGCGGTGCTTAGGCGAAGCCTTGCCAGAATAGTTCCACCACCGCCGCCGCCTGGCGGTCGCGCTATCGGAGAACTCATCTACCTCTTCGCCCCCTCTTGCTGGATCAAGAAGATGGAGATCGTCATCGAGCTGTACGTGTGTTGAATGCGGAGGTGTCGTCCGTTCGGCGCTAAAATCGGGACGGATCGTGATTGGATCATGGCACACTTGGGAATTTGGATCGTGAAGACGTTCGACTACATCAACCACGTTTCTTAACGCTACCCGCTTAGGGATCTACAAGGGTATGTAGATCCACTGTACCTCTCGTAGATGCTCATGACCATGGATAGATCTCGCGTGTGCGTATGATTTTTTTTGTTTCCCATGCAACATTGTCCAACAAAGATCCGCCTTCCTAATGAGATACCTAGGGATCCCTCTCTCAGTGTGACAATTAGAAAAGGTGGAGTTCCAGTTCTTGGAGGACAAGGTGGCATCTAAGCTCATTCCTTGGGGATGGTGGCAACATGTCGGTGTTTTCTACCGGAAGATTCCATGGGGTGACTCATCGAGAATGGTTGGGGCCGTATGAGGTTGATGGGCTCTGAAAACGGGGTTGGGACAAGAAGTGAGAGACACACAATGTACCCAGGTTCGAGGCCCTCAATGAGAGGTAATACCCCTACTCCTGCTTATCTAGTTGATGATCCTAATGGTTACAGAGTTGCTCCTTGAGCTGTTGGCTAGACGAGGAAGAAAGAGTTATATTGATCTCCATTTCCTCTCTGTGTGCGTGTGTGCATAGGTGAGAGTGCATCCCCTGTTGCATGGGGGTGCCAGGATGTTTTATAGGCCAACCCTCCAGATTAAAATATTCATAAAAGTCAGGCACGGGGCCCGACCGACAGTCTCTCTGGTCATCGTGAGTCCCGCCGGTGTTTGTCTGGTCGCTCATAGGGCCCACCGAATGCAAGGTCCCCTCAGAAGTGGGCGCCCGCCAGCTAGGCCTCTCCATTGGTGTGTGCTTGTCACGCCGCTGTGTGGGCAACACTTTGTGGCACCGCCTTACCGCAGCCGGACATGGTCAACGGTACGGCTGGCTGCACTGTAGCCACACAGGAGTAGAGTAATGGAGTAGTTGGAGGCATGCCTCAACTATGACCTCACCCCGTCTCATTCGGCTATGGTCAGCGGTACGGCCGCCTCCTTCATGTCGGTGTGCGACCGGCCTGCTGGTACGGCCACCGGCACTGTAGCCATGCATGCCCTTGTGTCAACCGCATTGTGGACACGCGCATCCCACCAGGGGAGATCTCGTCCCATCGACGTACCTTGATACGGAGGCATGGGACGGAGTACAGCCGCCCGTCGGTTATGGGAGAGCTGGCCAGCGTCCAACCGGCCCCGACATCAGTCGGCCCTAGGCTAGCTAGCCGCGGACCAACTGGCCCCAGAGCTAGCCGGACCGGGGCGCGGGGGGGGGGGGGGGGGGGCTAGAGGGTTGTCGGTTCCCACACACGAGCCAACACGTGTTGTTTTGGAAAGCCTGGTTCTCCCTTGCTTTGGTATACTCGGGGATCATATCCCCGATAGTAGTCCCCAAAGTCGGTGGGTACCCACGTCGATCTGAAGAAAACGGGGGTACCTGGCGCAAGCCACGGAGACATGGCCGTTCGGCCAAGCGAGTCAGCGGCTATGCCCGACGCCTTGGGCTCCGTCGTGTTGCCTCAGCCTAAGCGCTGGTCCACGGTACGCCATGCGTGGCATTCGCAAAGCTGGCGGGCCCCACCCCTGGTCGCCCGACGGGACATTCGCTCGGGTCTAGGCCGCTAGGCCTCGGGCCATGGGCTCGATCCACTACGGCTGGATCCCGTCATTTGCGTCCCATTATAACCATGCCTCGCGGGTTTCGCGGGGTCATGGGCGCAGTTAATCCCCACACCACCCGTATTCTCCTCTTATTTATGGGGTGGGAGGGGGAGAGATAGAGACAGTTTGCACTCTCACTAGTAGAAAACAGACCTTTCGTCCCAAGCTTATTCTCGGTCTGTTTACAAGCCGATACTAAAGATTCCATTAGTCTCGGTTCATGCCAGCTCCAATGGCTAGGAGCAGGGTGACCTTTAGTACCGGCTCATAAGGGATCTTTAGTACCGGTTCGTGTCACGAACGGGTACTAAAGGGGGCATGGCAAGCTTTTGGTCAAACTTGGGCCCCACGTGCCTCTTTAGTACCGGTTGGTGACACCAACCGGTACTAAAGGGCAACCTAACCGGTACTAAAGGGCAACCTTTACTACCGATTAGTGTCACCAACCGGTACGAAAGACTTCCTCCTGCTTCGTCCGCAGTCGATCGAAGGGGCTCTCATTTCTTTGTTTTCTCCCCTGTTCTTCTTGCCCGAAGCTCATCCTCCATTTTGCCAAGGGTTCGTCAAGATTTGAAGGCACGTCATCTATCCAAGTGTTCACAAAGGTTAGCAACTTTGCCGCTTTATCTCATTGCTAGATTAGCTTGTGGTATGCTCAAAGATATGTGATTTGTGGGTTTTATCTAGGTTTTAGAGGAGTGATCATTATGTGGGCGTTTATTTGATTTATATGCAATTTGAGCTCAAATTAACTTGTTAGGTTGCATATGTGTAGGTGTGGTTTATTTGGTGCCTTCCCATCCTCGTCCTAACCACCATCGATCGTCCGCACCGTCTCGTCGCGGCACCGGCCACCTTGGTTTGCCTCTTGTTCTTCTTAAAACCTTTTTGTTAAAAAAATTACTTGTAAGATTTAGATAGCTGCGTGTACGATTTACTTACTTGTATTATTGTTAGTTATTCAATAGTGTCATGGTTATGGCATAGATGTTTTTTTCTATAGGAAGTATCCGCCCACATCGTCCCTCGTCCAGTCTATAATTTAGATGTGGTATGTCGTTCTCTTTTATAACTATTTCACACATCATCTAATGTCCATGACAATTAATTATGCCACCAAATTGGCGTAGATGTTTTTTCTATAGGAAGTAGTTGAACCAGAAATTCCAACCGACTATGCAATTCTGCTCGAGAAATTAACACAAGCTAAAAAAGAAATTGATCATTTGAAAGAAAAAATGAAAAGAACTGAAGATGAGAAGATGGGATTGGAGTTGCATGTTGTCGATATCGTCGATGATCACAAGAACAAGATGGCTGGAATGCGCTTGAATCTTAGAAAGTTTAGAAAATATGCCATTGATAAAGAGGCTTGGTATCATTATGTCGTTGTCTCAATTGTTACCTTAGTTGCGATTATGATCGCATTTGTTGTTGCATTTACATGTTTTAGATAGTTGTATGTTGTTTTATGAGATGTATGTTGGTTGTAATGTGATGATGAAGTTGTATTAATTTGATCACTTCGATGTTGTGTAGTGAACATGAGCCGACAATGGATGTACGATGACCGACTAAGTCGAGGCTTCCTTAATGGCCTGCATGATTTTATTTGGTTGGCTGAGGCAAACAAGTAGAATGGTTTCATGGTGTTGTCCATGTCGTGACTGTAAGAATGATAGGAATTACTCTACCACAAAAACACTTCACTGCCACCTGCCGAAGTCCGGTTTCATGTCCGGCTATAGCTGTGGGACCAAGCATGGAGAAAGATGGGTTATAATGGAAGACAATGTAGAAGAAGAGGATGATGACAACTATCCTTTCGCCAATACAACAATGGGGGAAGCTGAAGAAGAGGCATCAATGGGGGAAGCTGAACAAGAGGCATCAGATGAGCCCGCTGATGATTTGGGTCGGGTCATTGCTGATCCAAAGAGAAACTGCGAAAGTGACAAGGAGAGGTTGAAGTTGAAGCGCATGTTAGAGGATCATAAAAAATTCTTGTATCCAAATTGTGAAGATGACCAAAAAAAGATGGGTACCACGCTGGAATTGCTGCAATGGAAGGCGAAGAATGGTGTAACTGACAAGCGATTTCAAGAATAGCTGATAATGATAAATAAGATGCTTCCAAAGGATAACGAATTGCCTGAAAGTACGCACAAAGCAAAGAAGGTTGTCTGCCCTCTAGGATTAGAGGTGTAGAAGATACATGCATGCCCTAATGATCTATGTGGGTGAAATTATGATGTCATGCCAAGTTACAACATTTTCAGAGTTCATTTGTACTGCTTTTCAAATTCAGGGTCATTTAGCTCAAAATAAATCATTAAATGCATGAAAAATATCAAATGAAGTAAGAAAGGGTTGAAAATTTATGATGTGCCTTTGAATGGTGCATATTGAACACACAAAAACTATGGAGTTAAAATAAGTTATTAAAAATGAAATACCTTTGTAATAGATAAGTTTTGTTCGAAACCCTCATACTTCGAAAGCGATTGTCCAATTTGTACACGAAGTGCATCCAGTTTTTGTCGTAACCCTCTCAACTCTTTAGAAGTTGCTATGTGGGTGAAATTATGATGTCATGCCAAGTTACAACCTTTTCAAAGTTCATTTGTACTACTTTTCAAATTTAGGGGGTCATTTAGCTCCAAATAAATCATTAAATGCATGAAAAATATCAAATGAAGTCAGAAAGGGTTGAAAATTGACGATGTGCCTTTGAATGGTGCATATTGAACACACAAAAAGTATGGAGTAAAAACAAGTTATTAAAAATGAAATCCCTTTGTAATAGATGAGTTTTCGTCCGAAACCCTCATACTTCGAAAGAGATTGTCCAATTTGTACATGAAGTGCATCCAATTTTTGCCGTAACCCTCTCAACTCTTTAGAAGTTGCTACGTGACTGAAATCATGATGTCATGCCAAGTTACAATGTTTTCAGAGTTCATTTGTACTGCTTTTCAAATTCAGGGTCATTTAGCTCAAAATAAATCATTAAATGCATGAAAAATATCAAATGAAGTCAGAAAGGGTTGAAAATTCATGATGTTCCTTTGAATGGTTCATATTGAAAAAACAAAGAGTATGGAGTTAAAATAAGTTATTAAAAATGAAATCCCTTTGTAATAGATTAGTTTTCGTTAGAAACCATCATACTTCAAAAGAGATTGTCCAATTTGTTCATGAAGAGCATCAAGTTTTTGCCGTAACCCTCTCAACTCTTTAGAAGTTTCTATGTGAATGAAATTATGATTTCATGCCAAGTTACAACCTTTTCAGAGTTCATTTGTAATGCTTTTAAAATTCAGGGTCATTTAGCTCAAAATAAATCATTAAATGCATGAAAAATATCAAATGAAGTCAGAAAGGGTTGAAAACTGATGATGTGCCTTTGAATGGTGCAATATGAACACACACAAAGTATGGAGTTAAAATAAGTTATTAAAAATGAAATCCCTTTGTAATAGATGAGTTTTCGTTCAAAACCCTCATACTTCAAAAGAGATTGTCCAATTTGTACACGAAGTGCATCCAGTTTTTCCCGTAACCCCCTCAACTCTTTAGAAGTTGCTATGTGGGTGAAATTATGATGTCATGCCAAGTTACAACCTTTTCAGAGTTCATTTGTACTGCTTTTCAAATTCAGGGTCATTTAGCTCAAAATAATTCATTAAATGCATGAAAAATATCAAATGAAGTCAGAAAGGGTTGAAAATTGATGATGTGCCTTTGAATGGTGCATATTGAACACACAAAAAGTATGAAGTTAAAATATGTTATTAAAAATGAAATCCCTTTATAATAGATGCGTTTTCGTCCGAAACCCTCATACTTCAAAAGAGATTGTCCAATTTGTACACGAAGTGCATCCGGTTTTTGCCGTAACCCTCTCAACTCTTTAGAAGTTGCTATGTGGGTGAAATTATTATGTCATGCCAAGTTACAACCTTTTCATAGTTCATTTGTACTGCTTTTCAAACTCGAGATATGACATTTCAAATGCCATTTAATAAAATTGTCTTATACAGCAGTTTAAGTTGTTCAAACATGCATGGAAATGCCATAAACAGATTCTTTATATTTTTCTGATATTTTTTCATATATTATTTATTTCCATTGGAGTCAGAGATTTTTTTCTATGATTTTATAAAGTTTAGGGGTTTTTCTGAAAATAATAACTAATAATGAATTAAAAAAAACTTTAGTACCGGTGCGAGGCATGCACCGGTAGTAAGGTCCACCGCCCCGCACATTTTTTTGGGAGGACCTTTAGTATCGCTCCGTGGCTCGCACCGGTACAAAAGGGTCTTTAGTATCGGTGCGTGGCTCGCACCGAAGGTCCTCCACGTATAAAGAGTGGAGGCCTCGTCCCGGGCCAAGCCACGCACCGGGAGAAGCTTATTTGCGCCACCGCCAGGCTGTCAAAATCTGTTGTCCTCGTCGCCGGACCTCCTCGCCCTCCTCCCCGAGCCAGCTCCTCGTCGCCGCCCCTGACGCCGTCCCCGAGCCCTGCCTGATGCCATCTCCTCCGATCCGTCCCCAAGCCTACTCTTCGTCGCCGGACCTCCCCACCGTCCTCGTCCCCGGTCGGACTTTCTCTCCCTCCTCTCTGAGCCCGCTCCTTGTCGCCGCCCCCGACACCATCACCGAGCCCTCCCCCAACGCGTCGTCCCGCCGGCCCGCCTTGACGAGCCCTGACGATCCATCCTGCCGATGAGGCCCGACGAGCCCTGCCAAAATGTATGATGCAAAAGCTGAATTTTTGACAATGGTAAATAGTGTACATCAAGTGTATGAAATGCTAGAGGGCTCTAGGAATTTTAGGAATTTTTGAGAATTTTTTCGGTCAGGTGTTGATGCACAAAAGAGAGTCTGGTAAATTTTTAGAATTTTTGGAGCAATTTAAATTGGGCTTTGACCATGGAGTTCGAATCTGGTCCAAATTTGAACTGGATGAAATTTGAAAAAAAATAACTATGGAACCGAATGATTTTGCTGAAATGGGTGGTGGGTACTGTCAACTAGATGGAGTAATTTTTGTGGGTGCACAAGAATTGGGGAGAATATATCTCCTTTGCAAATCAAAGATTTTTTTTGCATTAGAGTTCATGTTTTGCAAATCAAATATGTATGAGATGTTAGATGGATAGATAGATATGTTTGGATGGATGGATGATCATTTTGTCTTTAGTGTGTACTTAGAGTTCATTTTGATGTTCATTGAAGAATGTTTTGTTGTGACAAAGTTATGAAATTTAGATGTTTTGACCTTAATTATCTCGCAAAGTTGCGGAAAACTTCAGAAATATTGTGGCATATACTCTACTCTGCTCAAGATCGTGGATGGATGTATATATATATAGAAAATGTTGATATGATGATTTTTTTTGTTCATAGAATTTTTTATGTTCATAGAATTTTTTTGTCCATGTATGTATGTATATATAGAGGGATGGATTGATGTATATATAAAATGTTCATATGTAGAGTAAAACACTTATATGAAGTGTCTCCGTTCCATTTGTTAGATGCTAAGTGTTAATTTTGCTAAGTTTTATTTAATTTGTTTTCATAATTAAGTGTTTCTTCCCGACGACGACGATGCCGATCTCGCATCCTTGTCGTCGAGTCGGCGGAGGAGGTCACTTGCTTGAGCCGAGGGGCCCTGTCCGGGACTGGGCTCCATCGGGCTGGTACTGGGAGGTGCTGCCTTCCGGGCGGCACACCTTGGTGAGGAGCCAGCCCCTCGTCGACCCGGAGGTTCTGTGGTGGCGGCCGTATGGGCCACGGACGATTCGGAGGCTTGAGTCCCCCGCTGAGGTGGTACAGTACCATGTCAGCAAGGAGAACGAGCACGTATGTCGCTACATGGTAGCTTGGGAGGCCAGGTCCGACAATGCCTGGCAGATTCTTCGCGGATCTCACTGGAGCTATGTTCCTGTGATGGTTTCTTCTCTTTGGGTGTCCACCACCCGCCCCGATATCCGTCGGGCGCTAGGCTTCTAGCTAGATCGATATAATAGCTACTATATATGTATTATTATGATGTATTAGCTGGATCGATGGATTAGCCGATGTATTAACTATTATCTGAGATTATGAGATGAGATCTTTTCTAAGAGCTACTACATTATTAATTAACTATCAGTTATTTTGCTTCTTGAATGCATGCTAATTTGAGTACTAATTTGTTTTATCTATATTATTAAGGATTATTTATTAAGCTATGGACAATACCGGTAGAGCTCATGAAGAGGACATCTTCGACATGATACGCTCCTCCGAAAACCCAACGGACCTTCTGGGTGAATCACATGATGATGACAGCTCACAATATCCGAACGATTACGGTGATGGATCTGAGGCCGAGGAAGAACAACTTATGTTCCAAAATCCGGAACAACTAACAATGTCCGGCGAGGTATATACACATATTAGCCTTTGGTGATCATTACATGTGTATTAATTGATTTGTGTGTGTATATATATATATATATATTAACAAATCTTTCTTATTTTAATTATCAGCCCTCCGGATAGAGCCAATCTAGTAGAAAGGTACGAGGCGATGCCAAAATATTGGACGACAATGTAAAGCTCAATCTTGATGCTTTCAAACATGATGGCGCACCGACTCATCCTGAAGACAATGCCAAGACATTTGTGCGTCAATGCGGAGTGGTTGTTAGGGACGGAGTCCCGATCACAATGCAAGAATGGATTCAGCCAAACAAACCAAAACCAGGAGTGAATTATGTCGATAAAAGAATTAAAGATGCCCTTTGGCGAGATCTCATGGAGCATTTCATCCTACCAGATTCTCTCTCGGAGCGCCAAAGGGACAAAGTCAAGGAGTTTGCTCTACATAAGATGGTTGACGCGTTCGAGGCGTGGAAGAAAAGATTATGGACCGAGTACAACATTAGAGGCAAAAAGGCGCCTGAATTCAGAGGAATATACGCGAAGGCAAGGAATCACTGGGACGCATTTATCGAGTACAAGACATCGTAAGCTGCTATGGAGAAGTCGACAAAGAATAAGATAAATGCGAAGAAAAAAGTATCACCATAAACTAGGGACAGATGGATACAAGTCAGCCATTCCTAAGTGGGATGCATTAGAGAATAAGATGCATGCTGAAGGGATCACTCCAGTAACCTTCCACTGGCCCCGGAGGTGCAGAAATTGGTTTTTTGCGCATGGGGGAAAGTTGTACGCAGCAACAGGGAAGATTATTGCACTGGCAAGTCTGAAGCATGCATGAGATGAGTTGATTGAAGCAATAAAAGCTGCCCAAGAAGGAGGTTTCACCCCGATAGAGAGAACGACGAGCTTACACGCACCCTCGAGAATACCGAACACGGAGGACGAACACGAGGCGTGGGCATTGTTCCATGGTATGAGGAGTTTGCGGGATGGTAGGACAGTTATAAAAGCCGTACGAGAAAAAAGAAGGTGGAAGCAGACCGACTTTCAAAGTTGGAACAGAAGTACGAACAACAGCTGATGCAGATACAGGTACTGACCCAGTAAAGGGCAACTCCGCGGCAGGAGGCATCGGAACCCGTCCCATCTACACTGCCAAAAATCAGCATGGGTTCCACGGGGGCACCGCTGGGTCACACCCCCGTGGATGATATCGCCGAGAAGACATCTTGTGAGCTAATCCAGAAAGTGAAGAACATACCCATGCGGGTTGCGATAGGCTATGCTTTACTAGATACACCTGATGTTCTCCGGCATTTCAATCCGGTTCCAGCTCGGTATGCTCGTGTCACGGTGGATGCAATAGAGCCAGGATATGATGAACTACAGCTTGACATCCCTAGAGGTGAGGGGGAGTACACGCTGGTAGAAGCCGTCCATGGTCTCATTCTATGGAGTAATGACTGCATCGTCTTTCCACAATCGGCACTAAGGCCACCATCTCCTCCGAGTATCGATCTCCAACGCGAGGGATCCCAGCCAGAGGCATCGCAATACCAGCAGTCCTCCCCACCTCGCTAGCAGTCCTCCCCACCTCGCCAGTAGTCCTCCCCACCTCAAGAGGCGTCCCACTTCGATATGGATCCTAGCGCGAGTCCACCCAACCTCGGGACGGAGCATGACGCGAGTCCATATCGTCGATATCAATCTCCGCCGCGTGAGCCGACTCCACCCCGGCAATAGTCCCGCCAGCAGGGCTCCCAAAAGAGGAAGGCCATCAGCAGTCCTCTTTGGAAGAAAGCAAAGAAGAAACCCGAGCCTCCGGCCAAATGGAAGTTCCCTTACGACATGACACCAGAGGAAACCAAAATTGAAAGTGATCGCCAAGTGAAAGCCTTTTTTTTGCGAAGAAGAACCTACCGCCAAAGGAGGTAATACCCAAGGTAGTCCAAGAGCACTTTATGGAACACTTTATTGATCGACCCTCCGCATATGTGTAGGGTATGCCGACAGACTATGAGCGACAGACTTAGAAGGCCTGTGAGCGGAGAAGTCGGCCCAGCCCAAGGAAGAAGTCAGGAAGTACGGCATCAACGACAGGTGGTACTACTAGCAGGAAAACAGTTCCCCAGCTCGGAGAACAATCCAAGCAATAGATCTATTCACTCAAGGTGAGTATCAATCCAAGCAAGCAATCGATCCAAGCAGTCGACGTGCCAGGCAACCCAATCAACCTCGAAGAAGTAGAGGCTGCAGGTCTCACTCTTGGCCAAATCCTTGGCACCGAGGAAATCCGTGGGTATGGTGCAGCTGAGTACGCAATGCAATATGCCGTCGGAAAACCACTTGTCACACCCGAGCAGTACAAGGAACTACCAACTGCGATGCGACGTGCATGATTGGTACCTACATGAAGCAAAGCGAGGGGAGACGGAGGTCATGGTCAAAGTAAGGAAAGAGCATTACGTCAATGGATGTGACATATGTCTTGAATTCTCAGAACTTTTCCAATTATACCACATGGACTCTATCGACAAAACTCTCATCAGTTGCTATTGTCTATAAGTGATTAATATCTTTAATAATTTAAGTTTCTAGCTAAGATATCGTTCGTTGCCTTATCCTCACTATATATGTTCTTTTCTATGCTATTATGCAGATTGAAGATGTGGGAATTGAAACAAGAGTGAATCGATGACATTGGGTTCATCAAACCAAATACCGTTCATGGTCATGTGGTAAAACATTATACCAAGGACACAGAAGATATCTTGGAAAAAATTTAGAGGCACTAATGAATACCAAATCTACTATAATATTACCCTAGAACATGGGGTGAGTGTTTACTCTCTTGTATACTAAATTTTTTATTTTTGCTTACTAGCTTGTTGTCAAGTGTAGTTGATGATTTATATGCATGCCTGCTTAATTATATAAACTTCTACGCAGAAACCACTATATCCACCTAAATATTATCCTCGCGGATGGACTTGTTCAAGTGGACGACTCACTAGATACACTAGAACAATCATACGTGGACTTGTATTTTATGATAGAACGGTAATTTCAATCTTTATCGACCTCGCTTTCTTTCATTATTTCCTGATATCAAAAGTAATTATAATAACTCTTTCATTCTTTTTCTTTATCGCGTAGTATTTGGAAAAAGATGATAGCAAAAAACCATCATGGTCGTCAATGGAAACCGAAGCTGAAGTGGAAAAAGATGCAGGTAATTAAGTAGTACTACTAGGTCCGTGCATCTGTTTAATTCTAGTTTTGATACCATTATCATGCTTGATTATTAATTATCTTATTGAATTCTATTCCTTTGCAAAGTGCGCGAAGCAGGCACAGGGGAGAAATTTATGTGGATACTTCCTCTGCGAGAACATTCGCATCCAGACCGAAGGTCGTATACGTCGCAGAGGAGCACGTGAAAGACAACTCCAGGTTTGGAAGATGATGTCGAAGCTCTCACCCTAGAAACACTTTGTAGCGCTTCAAGACAAATTCGCGGCATTTCTTCTTCGACATGTCATTGATGTAAACGGAGAGCACTATTCCTTACCGCCGTCTCAATAATGCCAGCAAATCAGTAGTAGAAAACCGAGATTTCATCCGGAGCACTAGCTAGCTAGTCCCGGCCGGGTTTTGGGCCTTAATTTATAAGTCCAGAATATGTATGGATGTGTAATTCCATTTTTATATATATTGTGTGTGAGATATTGTATATTATATTACATATATATATATATGTGCATCAACTTGTGTAATGTTTACAGTATGTAGCACTATAAAATAAATTTGAAATAAATGGAAAACACAAAAAATAGAGAGGAAAACTAAAACCTAATTAAAAGCTAAAACAAAAAACAAAACACTTAGTACCGGTTGATATCACTAACCAGTACTAAAGGTCCCCCACCAACAGCCCACGCACGCAGCCACGTGGTGGGCCTTTAGTAGCCGTCCATGGGCCAACCGGTACTAAAGATTTGGACCTTTAGTCCCGACCCTTTAGTACCAGTTGGAACACCGGTACTAAAGGCCCATCCCAACCGGGACTACACACAGACATTCTACTAGTGTCTCCTCCTCTCATCGTCTCCTTCCTTTCCCCTGCGCCTTCCTTCTTCCGTTGCACCGCTGCATCTCCTCTCCGCTTTGGTACCGCCCTCTGACGGAAGCTCCTGGAGCTCGTCGCGTCACAAATCTCCTCTGCTTTCAGCCTGATCCACTCCCGGAACTTGAAGATGGCCGAGGCCCCCTCCGGTAGCTGGGAGGGTTCTGACGTGACCATGGAGGACATCATGTACTTCTGTCAGGCCTGGATGCTTCCGTCAGTGGAACGCATCGCCGCCCTGTCTCCAGGCGGCGAGGTGGCGCTGGTGCCTGGAGAGGGGGAGTACGTGCTTTTCGCCACGCACTTCCCGCGCGGCTTTGGCCTGTCGGCGAGCAGGTGCTTCAAATATATCCTCGGGATCTTTGGCCTCTAGCCCCACCATTTGGTGCTGAACTCCATCCTGCAGCTCTCTTCCTTCGTGTCTTTGTGCGAAGCCTACGTCGACCTTCTGCCCTTCCCAGAGCTGTGGAGGAAGATGTTTTACCTCAAAGGCCTGAAGAACGACACCAAGTTGTACGCCGTTGGCGGGGCAGTGGTGTGCGTTCGCGGCAGTCACTTCACACACCTCGCCCTTATCGAATCTGTCAAGAAGTGGAAGAGGTCGTTCTTTTACGTGAAGAACGTCGATCCGGTGCAACACTACATCTGACTTCTGGCCTTCTCCAACACCCTGCCCACTAGGGAGAATTGGAACCAGATCATGGAGAACGAGGAGGTCACTAGGATCTTGGGCTGACAATAGACGATACGGAGTGGGGAAGGGCTGGTTGTTGCCGAGTTGGTGGTTTCCTTCATCTCCCGCCAGGTGCTGCCCTTGCAGAGCGGGCCACATCGGATGTGTGACATGGGGGGGGAGGCACGACCCTTGCCGGTTGTCCACCGTTGAGCTAACGTCGTCCCAAGTGGCAGCGAGGGTGAACTCCATCACCAACTTCCGGTTGGACGTGCGCGTGTGGCACTTAGGCAAGCTACCGTACAACCAAAACGACCTGGCGCCCGCGGTACGTTTTGTCGCGATCTTCTCCTTCGGTTGCTTCTCGTCTTGTCCTCCGCTGAAGTGACGTGCCGCCTGCAGCGGTTTGTTCCACAGAATAGGCCGGACGGCACCCACCCCAAACCTTCGATGCAGACCGAGCGGAGTCCCACCCGGGGAACTTCGAGCTGGGGGGAGGAGCCGGCGAGGAGATTTAATCCTCAGAGGAGGCGGATGGGGACGAGACGGCTGGAGATCCCAGAGCCGCTGGGTCAGGAACAGCTGGTGAGTGCAGCCTCAAACCCACGATTAGGGACTGGACAGATGATGATGATTATTATGATGATGATGACGATGTCCGGATTTTGGACATACTCCTCCCACAGCTTGCCAGGAATTGCGGGGGAGGAACGAGGGCCGTCGGCGCGGAGTGGACCACTCGAAACGACACGACGCAACAAGAGGCCAGTCGGGGGCCAACCATCGGTGTCGTAGCCGTCCCGGAAGAGGATGCGGACGTCCGCTGCAACACGGCCACAAGACCGCCGCCTCGGGCCAGGCGCGCCATTCCGGTGGTCGTCGGGTGAGGAACCTTCTCATCACCCCATGGTCAATTCTTTTGCCACCGGTGCTCAGCGGTTTTTCTTTGTTTTTCTCCGAGGATGCCATTGGGCTCCCCGACGCGACCTCAACGGCCGAAGCGGTGGACCCTACCAGCCGCCTGGCTCAGGAGTACGCTGGTATGATGCGGGAAGAGAAAAAGCGGCTCGTCTCTATGAGGGCCGAGCTACGAACATCGAGGGGTGTGTCCTCGCATTCGGCGGCGTAGAGTGACGTACGTCGGAGGGCTCCGGCGACGGAGTCGGTGGCAGAGTCGACCCGGATGCCGCGGCCGCAGTCCGCCGAGCTGCGGGAGCCGGATGAGGAGGTGATCCAGCTGAAGGAACCGGCTCCAGAGGAGGTGCTGGGACCGCTGGAGGAGGTGGCCCAACCGGTTAACACGCTCCCAATTTTCAGAATATCCGATACCATCACACACCGATCACTAACCTGCGTGAAAGTAAACAACTTACATTTTGGGTGTCACACATAAGAGTTACCTGAACTCAACATCACTGCTCCTTTCTTAACCAGCTGTCTGAAACTTGAAGGAATTTCATCATTGCTTGTCATCATCCTGAGTCAAATTCGCAGTTATCACAACACATTTATGACCACCAGAGCTCTGGCTCGTTTCCATGTCCCGTGCGTACCGCACTCCTCGCCGATATTATTGCGTCAAGCCTCAGATGTCCCTGTCGAGTCTAAAGGGTCGCGAACCAACACCACTCAACCCCCACTTCAGAGTACCATCGATCATCACCGACCGATGATGAGTTTCAGTTTCCATCAGACCACCGGGCTCCAGTCCGAACCACGCGTCGTCACTCGCTTTTTCCCGCTGAATTGGCTTCAACTCTCTGACGTCTGAGGCCATAGCCCCTTAATCAGCATCGAGTGAAGTCCTCCAGACTTCAGATCCACCTTCAACATGACTCCATGGTAGATGATCACTTCACTCTCGCGCCCCGTCAACTTCAAGCTCCATGTATACATCACCTTGAATCAACCCCGCGTCATAGTCTTGTCGAAGCCACACAAGCCCTCAGCTCGCGCCACGTGTTTCCATACCCAGAAGTCAGTCACCATCAGCATCACGCTCATATGTCGTCGCCGCCGATTACACCACCATCTTTCGTACCAACCGACTCGCGTCAATTCATCAGACTCTCCGGTCCAACCCAGCCGAACTTGTCCGACTGCGTAACACGCTCCAGGCTTGCAAATCATCTTCCACAAATTTGGAACCATCACCTAATAATTCCATCATAGCTGACATAACTTCCCGCAACCCTTCAAACATCCACGTTGTGCAATAAATTTTTTACCCTTGTCTATCGTAACAAAAAGTTTTCAATTCCGTCAAACTTCTCCACCTCAAATATGACATCCGTTAACGGCATGGTTCTCCATACGGGCTGACCCATCAAAAAATATCCACGCTTTTGACGCAATGCCGAAGTACATGATCAAAACCTATCGTGGTCTCATGTACCAGTAGCAATTCCACGTGATGTCTCCCTTGCACAAATTTCAATGCTTGCTTATTGATTTGCCTTGCCCTTGCTAATTGATTTGCCTTGGTCGAGGCACGCACGCTGGGTCGAGGCACGCATAAATTTTCAATGCTTGTTAATTGATTTGCCTTTCCCTTGCTACTCCTTCTTTTACATTTTAGAAGGCATGCACGTATATCTAGGTCGTCAATTTAACTTACATAAAATATATTGTTTAACATAAAAATTATATCATTAGAAAGTAGAACATCTAAAGTTTTTAATGATATATATTTTTGTAATATATGCCTCTTATTACGTTGGTCCAATTGATGACCTAGATATACGTGCATGCCTTCTAAACTGTGACGGAGGTAGTAATTGATTTGCGTTGGTCGAGGCACGCACGTTGGGTCGAGGCACGCATGTGGTGTGGCCTGGCCTAGCGGGGCAATTTGGTGCGCTAACAGATGTGTGGAAAGCTGCCTAGGCGCTCCTCTCTTACCTCGGTGAAGAGAGAGCCGGAGGAGACCCCCCTCCTCACGGTGAAAAGGGAACCGGAGGTTGAGGCAGGGCCATAGCGACGGGTTGGTGGCGTCGTTGGACCAAAGGACTTCCTCCTCCCGACGGAGGCAGACGCCATTTTGCCGCCGATGCTTGCGTGCAGTGCGTCGGAGGAGGAAGCGGAGGGGCAACACCGTCAGAGGGACGAGCAAATTGACACCGTGCTCTACGAGTAGGGACTGGCATCGGCCCTCGTGTTCGGTGACAAAGAGGAGGAATGGTGTCGTGAGGCCGCTGAGCAGGAGCGGATCTTCGTCGACCATACCTCCGACTCCGACTTTGATTGAGCGCCGCAGCTGGTCAGCTACCGCACCTTACGAGCTCTGATGAGATTCATTTTTCTAGTTTTAGGGTACAGTAACTCCGGCGAGCTCCCGCGAGCTTTTATGTACCTATATGTATGTTGTGTACGAACGATCTATCCCTATGTACGAATGATCTATGCTCCGACGAGCTTTTGCGTTATGTAATTTGTTGCGTGAAACCTGTTTTTGAAATGTTACAGTTCTGGATACGGTTTCTTCTCTGGCACGACAATTTTGAACCCGTATAGACCCCTACGCGAACTGTAAAACGGGTTTATAGTTTCGCAGAATAGGGGATTTGGTAGAGATGCTCTTATAGATGCATGGGACCATTGTGAGTAAGTCTTAGGCTGGTCGTAATAGAAGTATCATAGGTAGTATCATGCATGCTAACTAAGCAGTTTTGATGAGGTGTCATAGAATTAAATGAACAAAGAGATGGTTGGGTATCATATCATGATACCGTATCATATTAAATAGTGTGCTACTATGTGTCATGCAATGCAATAAATGACATATTCTATGATACTAACAGATCATACTATGTATTACGGATGTAGTATCATACACTTGTGTCATATGCATGATACTAGTATATGATACTCCCCGTTACGACGAGCCTTAGTCCATAAAAAGCAAGCATTGATTGATAGGGCTACAAAAAGTGCGAGCATTGATTGATAGGTGACAAGGGTTCTAAATTTGGACTGCTCTTATATCATGAAGTCAATTTCGGTAATACTCTACACAGCATTCTACTTTGATGTGCGCATGGACCGGGTCTGGCTCTACAGTTACGTTATTACTGTATGGATGTTGTAGATAAGGACACGTACCCCCTTGGCTCTTCCAAAGTAGAAGACCAGCGAGAGGCCGTCGATGTCAGCCGACGATAGGCACAGGATCTCAACCCACGCCGGTCCTTCGCCCTCTAGAGAGTCCATGTCGACCGTCAAGAGCTTGCCCACCGGCTCGAAGACCGCCTTCAGGATGTGGTCACACTTGCCCCCCTCGGGGAGGCTGTAGATAAGGATCCACACCTGCTCAAGGGGGGGGCAGCGGGTCTGGCACTGCCGCAGCCTTCTTTATAGAGATCATGAACTTGTTAATGGGGCATTTTACATCATCGCGGGAGCAGACATTGAGCAGCTCCATGGATGGAAAGGGCACAGAAAAGACGAGCAGGGAGGTCTCCGTGACCACCCACGAGAAGGTGCTCTCACGGAAGACGTCGATGTAAGCAGAGAGCTCGGCACGAATGACCTCGGCGGTGACCAACACCGAGGGGGGCGGCTCCTGATCGGCGACGATGGTGATCGTGGCGAGATGCAGTCTGACTGGCCGGTCCTCAAGAATCGCGTCCACGTAGTAGAAGTCCCCTTTCGGAAGCCCGTACCCCAAGTATGCGAGCGTGGAAGGGCACCTGGGAGGGGCCTCGCACTCCGACCGGAAGTGGCCGGCACATCCACAGTTGATGCGCATGGTCTCCTCGCGGGTCCGGGGCCGACCACCCCTCGCCGGGGGAGGCACCGGAGCCTCCTGCTCCAGTTCCCCAACATTTGGGGGTGCCACCACCAGCGCCGAGGTCCCCTCAGAACGGGTGTCCACGGCCCTCCTCTTCTTCTTGTGCTTCTTGCGCTTCGCCTGGGGGGGGGGCGTAGCCCTGGCCATCAGAGAAGCGTGGCGGGGGCGAACCAGAGCCACGCCGGCGGCAGTCACTCGAGTCGCTGCGACCCGGATCGGCCTCCCCTCCCCAGCCGCGAGTACCAGAATCCGTCGGGCGCCGGCCATCCTCGCACGCATCCAAGCTAGGGTCGCGGCCGGCACGGTCAGAGGCAGCATACGCCGGCCGGCGGCGAAGCGTGTCATGCAGCTCCGCCTCGCGCCGGAGGTCGTCGTCCCGTCGGTGGTCCTCCGGCTCCCGGCGGCGCGCAGCCACCGAACACGGGAGGGGGAGGCGCGGGTCGCGCTCGGCCTTACCAGAGCGGCCGCCCTGTCCAGCACCTGACGCGCCGGTCTCCCGATTCGGTCGGCCGTCCGGCATAGAGGCCCGGGCAGGGGGAGGGCGGTACGGGGCCGGGGGAGGAGACCTTCGGGAGGCACGCCAGTCCTCGCGGTCAGCCAGCCGCTGGTCGTCCAAACCCCGACGAGCACCATCTCCGACCGGAACAGGGGGGGCCACGGGGCGGTCTCGAGGTCTCCGGGTGCTCAAGCGGTCGCTTCAGGCGCGGAGCCGCATCACCGGCGAGGCGCGTCATGAGGACGGCAGCGTAAGTGCAGGGGGCGACCGGATGAAGGAGGCGGGGGCGGCACAGAGGCAGGGGAACGAGCGAATGTCGAGGGCGGCGGCGCAGGGGAGGAGGGTGAGGGAGGGCACGGGCTAGGTTTGGACGAGTCAGCTAGGCGCTTGAGATATCGGGCATTGACTCGGTACCGGGCGACATCCGCCCGCGAGGCCGGGGACCCGCCATCCGGCCCGACGGCGCCGCGGTGCACCCACAGCCAGCGATGTAGGTCGGCGTGTTCCAGCGCCCACGCTCGGTTCGCCTCGTCCAATACCATCTGGGCCCTTGGCGAGAGCATGGGCCGCCGCTGCCCCATGACCCAAGTCAGCCTTCCCGACATGGGCCGGCCCAACCGAGCCGCCCTAGCCAGTCCAGTCCAGCTGGCCAGCGCCCCCAGCACCCCCTCGCGAACTCCCTCCTGCGGCGGCGGCGGCGCCATGGACGACGAACGCATCGAGGAAGGCACCCCCGGCGGCAGCCCCGACACCACAGCCTCGGCGGCGGTCCCAGACCCTTCCTGCGAGGGCCGTGGACTCACCGGAGCCCGCCAGCGTCCGCCGCAACCAGGACCGCGGGCCGCGTCGGGCGAGAAGGCCGGCCGACCGACAACGCCGGCACCAGAACGGCCGCCCGCCGGCCGAGCCGCGGGTCCGGCCGAGCCCTAGCAAGGAACTCACCAAACACCGGCGGGGCCAGCGTGGCCTGGACCTTCACTCTACCACCCGCCGCGTCCGAATCCTCATTGTCGACCAAATCCGCCTACCGGAACGGCGCCGGCTTCGGGACCCAGGTCGGAGCCGGCGGAGGAGGGGCACCCTCTACGTGCCCCCCACCCTGCCCGAGCTCAACGGTGGCGAGCATCTCGCCGGCCAGGAGCGAGCCGGAAGAAGGGCGAATTTCAAATCGCCCTAGGGCGTCCCGCCAGTCGCCCACACGTTGTCGGCCCAGCAAAGTGGACTATACCGTTCTTTATTTTATTATTTCTTTATCCCATAATATAAAAACATTTTTGACACTAAAACACGCTTATATTAATGGGATGGAGGTCATTTTTGAATTTTGGATGGCAAACCGAAGACTGTGAAACCAGTGACGGGTGGTTTCAACGTCTCTGTCGGTATTGTGAACATTGTAATGTGCTGTGGTGTGTGGGTATGTGCATCCGGCTTAGCTACTTCCTCACGAGGCATGACCTAGGCTTGAATGGCCGGCATGTTTTTTACCTTGGGATGAGCAATCCATCGAGAGAGACAGCGGGCAAGAACTCACTTATTGATCCAATCCCTGTTCGCAATCGCCTGTATATGGTGTTTAATTACCAAATGGCAATGCGAGTGAGACAGTCGTCAGCCAATCAGCGACGCAGCAGGTTGACATGAATGGACCAGGCCACCATCACCACCACGACGTGCGTAAATATTTGGCAGTAGGCAATAAAAAGCAAGTCCATTGGTAGCTAGTTGCAAGATCGCATTTCAGTCCAAAATTGGCTGCGGCTGCACGAGCCTGTAAACAGGCAGGCACCCATGGTTTGGGTCATTAATTATTGCCTTGTCCTGCGGTTTTTGCTTTCCCATTTGGATTTGCACCAAACTTTCCAAGTTGCAATTAAGCCTATATGACACCAGAGGACCCTCCATAACAAGTATCATCTCACTCACCATTCATTCACTCATTCACAAGTTAAGACAAGATGCGCGCCTCCTCACTCGCCGAGCACTGCGCCACCATGGTCGTCATGGTGCTCCTCGCCGCAGCGGCGGCTGCAGCTACGGCAGCACGGACGAAGAATGAGTGCTACTCCGGCGACAAGGCCGCGCTGCTGTCCATCAAATCCGCCTTCGGCAACGCCTCCTACTTCAACTCATGGACGCCCGACACCCCGTGCTGCGAGTGGGCCAACGTCTCCTGTGACGGCTCCGCCTCCCCCAACACCGCGCGCCGCGTCGTTGACGTGTCCTTGGTGAACGATGCCAGCCTCGCCGGCCCATTGCCCGGCGCCGCCATCGCCCGGCTCACCGCGCTAGAGCAGCTGGTGGTGAACAACGTGCCCGGCGTGAACGGCACCATCCCTCACGACCTCACCCGTCTCAACGCCACCCTCAGCATACTCGACATCATCTCCACGGGCATCTCTGGCCCGGTGCCGTCGGTCCTGTCCAAGATGACGGCGCTCATCTACCTCAGCCTCTCCTCCAACAAGCTCACTGGCCCAATCCCGGTGTCGCTCGTGGACATGCCCAACCTCTACTACCTCGACCTCAGCTACAACCGCCTCACGGGCACATTACCACCTCTACTCCTCAGGAAGGCCTCAACCGCATACCTCTACCTCTCCCACAACAAGCTCACCGGCGGCGTCCCGGCCGAGTTCGCCGCCGTGAATTTCTGGACCGTCGACCTGTCGTACAACGGTTTCAAGGGCGATGCCTCGTCCCTGTTCGGCGCGAACAAGCCGCTGCTGAACGTGGACCTGTCGCACAATGCCTTTAGCTTTAACCTCTCCGCCGTGCAGCTGCCCGAGGACCTCAACAGTTTGGAGCTGAGCCACAACAACATCTACGGCAACATCCCGGAAAATGTGGACGACCTGCTGTTGAATTATTTAAACGTCAGCTACAATCGCCTCAGCGGCGTAGTGCCAGCCGGTGGCAACATGGCCTGGTTTGATCAGTCATGCTTCCAGCACAACAAGGGGTTGTGTGGAAGTCCACTTCCACCCTGCAAGCAGTGATCATCCTCTCGACTCTCGACCAGCCCCCGTCCGGCTGTAATACGATGGATAATTACAACTTTTATTATAAGAAATAAAAGCATCCCTGTGGCTTACGACTGTTTACTGCATGTTTTCATCAGATGGGTTAGCCGGCATGTTGCTTGTTATGGTATATAAATTCTAATGGAAGAAGCCTATTTTACTCCCCTCAATAATTCACTTTGTCTGTTTGACCACTAAATAAAATTATTGTCTGATTTACTCCCACAAACAAGTCAAGATGATGATATGTGATGCCTTACAAGCTATCAATTTTTTTGAAGCTCCTTGTCTGCTATTCCCTTTGTTCCTAAATACAAGTTTTTTTTAGAGATTTCAATAGAGTTTACATACCAAGCAAAATGAATGAATCTACACTTTAAAATATGTCTATATACATTCCGTTAATTTTGCTTCGTATGTAGTGTATATTGAAATCTTTAAAAAGACTTATATTTAGGAACGGAGGGAGTATTTGATATGAATTGCATCCCTCACATGCCACACCTCTTCAATTGATCTGGAAAAAGGACAAATTAAACAAAGTTTTTGTGTGGACAGTTTTCATGGCATTATATCTGTAAATACAAATAATTGTGTTCCTTTCTTGTCATTATAATTACGAATGCCTATGCAGTATGAGTACAAGAGGCATGAACCTATAAAAAGTTGTGAATGTGTATTACCAAGAAATAGATTAATCATACAAAATAAATATTAATAGACAATGTCACAAATAATAGACAAGTGCACAATTCAGATACTCCATTGTGTCCATGGACCGGAGTAAATCTAAGCAAAAATATAATTACGAGAACTGGGTAGAACGATATAGAGACTGTCTACAAAAATTATTTGCCATTGTTGGCGCTCAGTATTTTAAAAAGGCACGGTCGACACATGGCCTAAAACGACGACATATATATGGAATGAAGATTAAAATAACTGCTTAATCAAATGTTTTGTACGACCGGGTGTAGTTACTTTCACTTTTGTTTGGTATGTTATAGGTAGTATCTATCGCATCGGAGAGTATGTACGCGTAGTATGTAGTATATAAGAATATTTAGATATTATATATACTACTTTCTTGATAGTATGTACCATATTTTTTACCATACTCATTTTTACGTACAAATATATATGTATTTCACAATGATAAAAACTATGGATCAACTTCAATTTTTTACATGTAACACACTTTAAAGTATCTTATATATACTATGTGAACATATTCAAAATGATAAATTAGTATATATACTGTCAAATGATACTATATGAGACATGAAAGTATACGCCCAGTAGTATATAGAAACTTTATTCATACCCAGGATGCAGAATAAGTTATTCTTCATCCGAGATAATCTAATATATAAGATACAAAAGTTATATATATTTGAGGGTAAATTTTATTTCTATTACGTAATGCAAGAGAGCTAGGAGTATCCAATCCAAGTCGACATTACTAGTTGTTTAGGCAGGGAGTCATAGCTAGCTATGCATGTGTTGGGGGTCTGGGTATGCGGCCGATCGGTCAAGCACCGGAATTGTGCGGCGTCGAGGAGTATGGCCGCGAGCAACGAGCGCAAGCATCCGACGTGTTGTGACCAGGGAAAAATCCGCGCCGGCATCGAGGTGTTTGGGATGTGGGTATGCGACAGATAGTGGCAGTCGGGATTTCACCATGGGGATTCAGACTTTTAGAGATGATGTTGCCTTGTTGCTTTGAGATTGGTACTGCCTGGTGTTACTCAACAGGGTGGTCCATATTAGAAGTATAGACCAGGTCGTATAAGGCTGGTCGTAATGGGGAATACCATATACTAGTATCATGCATATGTATGATACTACCTCCTAATGCATAGTATCAAATGTTAGTATTATACAGTACTTTATTTATTACTATGCATGACATATAGTAGCATAACATTTATTATGATACGATATCATGCTATGATACTCAATCTCTTTTTTTTATTTAATTCTATGTCACATCATCAAAATTGTCTAGTTGACATGCATAATATTAACTTTGATACTTCCATTACAACCAGTCTAAGGTTTTCTTTGTGAAGTTGCCTTCGGGTTAGCTACAACTTCATCACGAGCCATGACGACCTAGCTAGACTTGAATTGACCATTTCCTTGGAAGACCAATCCACAGAGAGTTAGAAATCTTAATAGGCAGCTACATGCCGGCAAGAACGCACTTACTTATCGATCCAATTCCAGGTCAATCACCTATAAGACTATCCACAGTAGGAGTTACATATTAATATAAATGCTACTTAAATGAAAACGATGATGGAATTAATAAAGCAAGAGATAAATTGAGTAACATAGCTAGTTATTTTCAATGGAAAGTAATATAGACTAGTAACATGCATATGTTACTAGTCTAAGTTACTACCTTTACAACGGGTAGTAACATAGGGAGTTAAATATAGTAGAGGTGTCTTAACTTGTCATGTGCGGTCAGTTTAGTGTCTAAAGTTGTAAAATATATAAAATTGGTGTTCGAACTTGTTCGTCCGTGCAAATACGATGCCTCCATACGTATATGGACGTCCGTTCATCCCGTGTGGCATGCGAGCATGACAGTGACCACCTGTCAGTGGCTGAGAGTTGGGAAAGGATTGGATGGCCCACGCGTGAGATTTTTTTTAAATAAAACCCCCTCATATTTCATTTAATCAGGTAGAAAAACCTTACAAATTAGATTTTTTTTTTGGCATGATGTACAATCGAACTTCGAGACAGCATGGCCGCGGATTGCACTGCACGCACGGGTTGTCCACTATGCCATAATCTGCTCAGTAGATATTGCCGAAGTTAAACTCTATATATTTCATTGCTATGCAAAAAGTAACTTTGGTGCACAGACGCGTTGTGTCCTTTTTTCTAAGTTCAAGGAAATGGATTTTTACAGCTAAAAAAATGCTGACTTTCTTGTATGTGCACACATAGAAGTGTAATATATCCGTGGCCATATTGTTTTTTTGGCCAAATTTTTGTACGTCAAGATAAAAAAAGAATAATACATGCAAAACTCAGCTTGTTTTTCTGCCCAGATTTTTGTCCTTTTTTGCAAGTATAATATAACATAATTTCATATGAAATTTGAAAACCACATAGAGCACAGGTATACGTTTTTGTGTGAAAACAATCAACACTTTTTATGTTTGCATGTTCTTTATCTTTAGTGTACATATTAATTTTTACCATTCAGAAAAAGAATTGTAAGAATAAATCACAACTGCCATAAACTGAAAAAAGTGTTAGTGCATTTGAAAAATGTTGAACATATTTTGGAAAACGTTTCACCTGTATTAAAAATTATAACACATTTTCAAAGAAAAGTCTGTTTTGCATTAAAAAATGGGCAATGTGTATTTAATAGAAAGTTCAACGTGTATCAAAAAATAATTCTGCAACAATTTGAATAACTGTATAAAAAAGTTCATCACAATATTTTTTAACAAAATTTGAATAATTTACAAAATACAACTTTGTGTTAATAAATGGGTATTTTAGAAATACAATGAAGATAAACAATAATAGTGTGTGCTTGTTTTCTAGAATGAACACACATATATTGAGACAATAATTTTTAATATCGGTTGAACTATTTCAATCTGGACAAAGGCAATGTCCACTGGGCCGAAGAAGTTCTTGTCTACCTCTTCAAAGTACGCTATAACCAAAATAGAAAAAATATTTTAAATTAGAAATAATTTCATAATTATTTTTTGATATGGGGAAATTTGCGTGCCATAAAACTAAAAAGAAACTTGAAAATAAGATAAAAATAAAACCGATAGATAACGCATTAGAAAAATTGCAGAGCAGTATGTGGAAATTGTCTACATAGCTATCTAGCTAATAGGTGAATGCATGTCATATTTCGGTCCAATGGATAGTCGTATTTGACCAGGAGCTGTCAGGTTTGATTATTTTCTATGTTATGTCTCAGTACAAAAAATCCTCACGCGAGGAGCACTAGCATTTCCTCCTCCCAGCCAGTAATACGTGGGTCGCCGTCATGCTGGCATGCCATGTGGGCTGGACGTATGTTTGAATACGGATGGAGGCACCGTATTTGTACGGACGAACAAGTTCAAGCACCACTTTTATGTATTTTGCATCTTTAGACACTAAACTGACCGTACATGACAAGTTGAGACACCTCTAATGTATTTAACTCTAACATAGGGGTACTAAAATTTAGCCTTTCACTTATTAGCTTATAGACTCAACTTGCCTTGGTATGTGTTATGTTACTCATAATAATAGTAACATAGTATGTTACTCAATTTTTCTGTATTCTTATTAATTAGCCGCCACATCATATTTTTTCCTTAGGTGGCATCTATTTTACTACGTATGTTACTCTCATTGTGGGTAGTCTCATACTATGAGTAACATCACACATATCAAGACAATATGAGTCTATAAGCTAATAAATAAAGTGTTGCATAACACGATACAATATGTTAGTTTTGCCTTTTACTTGTTTTGTCAGAGTCAATCATCATGGCCAATCAGTGTTGCTAGGATGTGTTTTATTATCAAATGAAGATATTGCAACATTTGTTTGGTTATCTCAAGCATGGCTCAAGTGTATGTCCAACCGTCAACCAAAAGCAATTGTAACTGATCAAGCAAAAGCAATTCAGAATGGTGTGGAAATAATTTTTTCAGCATCTCGATATAGATGGTGTTTGTGACATATAATGAAAAAAAAATACTAGAGAAGTTTAGTGGATATGATGAATATGATCACATCAAGAGTGCTATTGGCGGGGCAATTTATGATTCGTTAACAATTTCAGAGTTTGAAGTTGTTTGGATGCATATGCTTGAGAAATATGACCTTGGTGATAATGAATGGCTTAAAGGGCTTTATGAGCATCGACACCGTTGGGCTCCAGCATTCGTGAAAGACACCTTTTGGGCAGGTATGTCTACTACACAGCGTAGTGAGAGTATGAATGCTTTCTTTGATGGGCATGTTAACGCAAAAACTACATTGAAGCATTTTGTTAGTCAATATGAGAATGCTCTTCGTGATAAAGTTGAGAAGGATAATATTGCTGATTTCAATTCTTTCAATCCAACCATACCTTGTATCACACATTTTGACATCGAGAAGCAATATCAATCAATCTATACAAATTCGAAGTTCAAAGAATTTCAAGAATAGTTAACAAAAAAGATGTATTGCGATCGTAAGTTGATAATGAAAGAAGGGGCGATAGAAACGTATGAGATAATGGAGGATGTGCTGATTGATGAAGAAAAAGGATGGAGAAGAGATATTGTGTACCATGTATATTTCAATGAGGAAGAGTTTGAAGTTAAGTGTTCATGTCGTCGCTTTGAGTTGAGAGGTATTCTCTGTAGGCATGTGTTATGTGTGATCACTCAAAAGAAAATCAAGGAGGTTCCTCCACAATACATCCTTGATCGATGGAGAAAAAATGTGAAAAGAAAACATAACTTTGTCAAATGCACATATGGCGGCATGGAAGACACTACTGTTGCAAGACGTTTTGATCGGTTGTGCAATTCTTTTTACCCAATTGCGGAAATATGTGCCATGTCAGATGATTCATTCAATTCCTTGATGGAAGAACTCCGCACCTTGCAAATCCAATACTCTAGCAACTCGAGTTGTGAAAATAATAAGGATCCGGTTGTTACACAAGATGATGCACCTTGTAATGGGAAAACAGTAAGTAAGACTATACTAAGTCCAATAGATGCTCGATGTGCCGGACGTCCTCCTTCATTGAGAAAAGAATCTAAGGTTGATAAGCTTATTCGTCATGCAAATGAAAATAAGCATAAAGCTGATGAAAGGGAGAAGAAAAAGGCTGCACAGAAGGAGAAGAAGGCTGCACAAAAGGAAGCTGAACAAATGGTATTGTTGCCTATATTATGTCCTTGTTTTATGACTAATAAGAACACAAAATCACACATATTTGCTCACTAAATTTGTATCTATTTCAGGCTTGCTCCACGAATTTGAAAAGGAAAAGGTCCAGTAAAAAAGGAAATTCATCAGAGCATGATATTCTAACACAAGATGTTATGGAACAAGATGGCAAAGTTCAGGTATCCTAGTTTCTCATCTTTTTATTTCTAGTATAAGATGGAACAAGATGTCATTTTATCACTTTCTTTGGCGTAGGAACCATTTGAATTGGGCATTACAAATGACAACATACCCCAACGATCAACTACGGTGCTATTTGGAGATTCATCGACAATGGTTATGCCTCAAGTTCTAGGAGAATATACACGTATGTTGTTTCAAGTTCAGCAAGGATCGACAGTAGTGTCCAGTTCTCCAGAATTATACTTTGATCGAACTAGAGGACTCAACATTACAATGGATTAGACTTAGACATGATTTATGTAGTCACCAAATGTTGGATGCAGTACTTTTGTTTGCACCTGTCAAGTTTCATGTAATACCTGATACATAATATGAAGCAGGGCACTAGGAAGTAGTAGATGGATTTATGTTGTTTCTCTCCAAGGCACTTGAATTTTTGTCTATCATTTGGTTTAACTATCAGATTATTTCCAGCTTGATACTGTATATTTTTCATTCTTCAAGGTGCATGAAATTTTGTCTATCATCTGGTTCAAGTATCAGACTAGTATCTTCCGGCTTCATACTGTATATTTGTCATTCTCAATAAACAATAACAGACCAACAACAGTACCAATTTTGTATTCATGATTCTATTTGGAAAAGTATGAACACAACATACAAGCTATAGCCAAACAATATAGCTAGAACTAAACAACCCTATAGACTGATTTTAGCATGTGTCTACGACGCATCTCCAATTCTGGGCATCTTGGCAACCTGCTCGCTTCACCTTGAGTTGCTCTTCTTTAGGACAAAAGCATGAACTGCTCTTCTTGTAGAGAAAATTGCAGGATCAGACTAAACTGCTCATCTTTCAGACAAATTTTTGGTCAACAGAACACAATGGTCAGCGAGGGATTCACCATGCCATCTCCATGGTGCATTCCGGCGACACTGCGAACAACGACCGAGAGGTCGCACGGCAACTGCCGACGGCCAAGAGCTTGCGCCGCCGCCGATGACGATGACCAAGATATCGCTGGGCCGCCTGCGATGCTGCCGACGAGGAGAGCCTCCCGTGGTGCATCACAACGTATATCCGCCGCCCAGCCGTCACAGAGGAGCTCAATCCGCCGCTGCCAAAGAGGAACTCGTCGGCCAGGCTGCCTTGGAAGACCCTCGCCGATGGAATTTTTTTCAGAAGTAAGTACGGATTTTGTAGGAATTTTGAAAAAAGGTGTATGAGTTGAAAAAATATCAAAACTCGTACCCCGTCGGCCAGTAGCAGGCCGAACAGGGACCTGTCGGCAATCACCAGCCGACCAGTGACCAGTCGGCCAGCAGTAGGCTAAAGGGCCCCTGTCGGCCAATCAGAGGCCAGTGGAGAGGCATGTCGGCAAGAGGGTGACCGAAGGGCAGCCTTTCGGCCAGTGTGAGGCTGATGGGCCCCTGGATAAGGCCCAACCCTCTTTTCTTCCTCCTCTGACCACTCGTTTCACCCTCCCCCGTCCTCCAACCTGCCCCTATTCACCTCTCACTCCCTTTGCTCTCCGGTGCTTCCACCGCCTCACCGATCTCTTTGCTGGACCACCCATTTTCTTATTCTACCCGCGTAAACAATAGATCAGGGCGCTCTCCACCGGCCTACGCTATTTTTTTGGCTTCCAACTCAATCGAATGAGAACTCTCAATGGATTTAGTTCTTATTTGCCACCATCCGTAAGCAGGTAATGGCTTGCCCATTTTGCCGAGCTCCAGGTGGCCCTTCTGCTGTCGTTGATTCCGGTGCGTCTGTATTTACTGTGGTGCTGGATCGTCGATGTTCAAGACGTGTTGTAAGATGCTATGTCTTGATTATCTGACTTTGGCATATTCGAATGCCTTTGTTTATAAGTTTATGATCCTTGCTTCCATTCTTGTTTTAGTATGTTCCGTGCAGTGTTAGATCACAACTTGCTCGGTACATTGATGAGTGCAGAGCTCTAGCTATTCAGAGAGGTGACACAGATATTGATCTTGCTCTGCACAACACTGAGGGTAACTTATACCATGTTATGTTCACACATGGTAGGATGAGCAGTAAATTCCATGGTCCTTCGTGGGAGGAACTCGTGAATGATTATGGTCTCCACCAGAGTGACATGATGACTGTTATGCTTGAGCACTATGGAACTTATATTAGTATCGAATACCATCGGGATGGTGTTATGTTGTTTTCCTTTACCCCATGTTGGTAAGATATTTGTTCAAACTGATTTTCAGTTTTGATTCAGCTTATACGTTTTGCGGTTCATCTCAGTTAGTGAAATCATTTTTTTGTAGCTCTTGAGGATCTGAGTGAAACTCAGAGGGGACTTGTTGACAGCTGTTTTTATAGTCGTGGTGTCACTCTGAATTATCAGCAAATGCATGTCATATCGTGGCAGCTCTTTGATGACAACTACATACTGTGTACTCCTTTTGTTCATAGGATGGATCGCATGAACGTTAGTTCCCAACATATGGTAAGCTTTGGTATCTGGTTTTAATTATTTGTTTGTTCTTTGCTGGTTCATAGGATGGATTATATAACTTGGTTGTTTTTGTCAGGTTATTCCTACCATGGTTGTGAGGAGTTTGATGGAATTTGTGGCTATTCCTAGGACTGGTTCTTTACTTCTTAAAATTACTTTGGATTCAGAAGATATGATATATTTGTCAGCATTCCTTGTTCCTACTTCATTGTCTTGGGTGATCGAATGGTGTTGAAGAAGGAAGGTTTCGGTAACTTTCTGCTGGCATCTTCTATGGAAGTCAACAATTTGGTGCTCGTAACATTCAAACAGCATGAATAGGAACTTGTTGTTGTTTTCAGCTATCTGGCACAGTGAGAACGAAACAAAGGGCTCGTGCAACCCAGGTAGGAGAGAAAGTTGAAGATGGAAAAGGAAAATATCCACGTTGGACTCAGTAGATTTATATTCTTGTAACTCCAATTTTAGCAAGTTGTATCTGAATTTCTACAAGTTGTATCTTTGTTTCAGCAAGTTGTATCTTAACTTTGGCAAGATGTATCTTAATTTTAGCTAGTCGTACTATTCCCGTTTCTATTTGCCGCCATACTGTGCCGCCACATGTGTCCCACCATTATCTTTCCCGCCATTCTTTTTCCTGCCATTCTCTCCCGCCATTGCGGTTGTCATCTGCCTATAAAAGGAGGCATTGTATGTGCCTTCCTCCATCGGAAACAACTACTCGAAAAAAACAGTACGATAGTCATTATGAGTTTGCCTTTTTCTGATCAAAGCATTAGGCCTAGAAAATGGAAGAGTGCGAAGTTGCCTCGGGGGGTGGAAGCAGTTCGTTGTTGGTGCGGGGATGTCTGCAAGGTGAAGGAGGTGACGGATTTTTCATATTGGTTGGGCATGAAGTTTTTCATGTGCGCTAATTATGAGGAAGATCCACCCGTTGGTCCTTCACCGTACATCATGCCTCCGGTAAGTTTGAGTCACACAGAATAAACACGTTGTCGATATTGTTGTTTATTTCATTTGTTATATTTCTGTTTCCTTTGTAGTCTCCTCCGCCCCTGTGCCAGTACTATCGTTGGATAGACATGAAAATGCCGGATTGGGCGGTGACTGAGATTCGTGAACGAAGTCATCGAGCATGGGCTAGTTTGGACTTGAAGGAGCACCGCGAGAAGGCGGTAGCAGAGGAGAAAGCAGAGCAGAAGAGAGCTTGGCAAGAGCACTGTGTGGAGCAGAGGGCTTTTCCTACTGACATGAAGAAGAAAAACCAAGAAAACCAACTTCGACTAGCGGAGGTCTACCGGCAGCGAGAGGAGGCCCGTGAAGCTGAGAGGCAGAGAAAGAAAGAAAGGGCTCGTGCAGCCCAGGCAGCAGAAGAAGCTGGAGATGGAAAAGGAAAATATCCACGTTGGACTCAGTAGATTTAAATTCAAGTAACTCAATTTCAGCAAGATGTATCTTAATTTGAGCAAGTTGTAACTTAATTTCAGCAAGATGTATCTTAATTGGGATAATTGCAATTGAGCCCCTAGTTGTGTCCCACTCGATAGGATTGCCCCTAGTTTTCGAAAACACGCTGTCTTGCCCACCCACTTTGGTCGTCTTGTCTTTTTGCCCTTTGACTTTTTGACCGTCACTTTGAAAACTTCATAACTAATTCATACTAAATCAGAAAAATGCAAATAAGATACCAAAATGTTTAGAAGAACATCACCTATATGTCAATGTCACTTGCATTCATGAAAAAAGTGTTGGTAAGTGCCCATCTGAGTTTTACCTCTTATCATACCACCATGAACAGTAAAATAAAAAAATCCAAAAAAAATCCAAAAAAAATTGGTGTCAAAGAATGACAAATGTTTTAAGTGCTTGCCAAGTTTCATCAGGGACTAACATTCATGGAAGTCCTGGCAAAAAAAAACAATCAACACTCCAAAATAGTTTTTTTTGCGAGGACTTCCACGAATGCCATTCCCTGATGAAACTTACCAAGCACTTAAAACATTTGTCATTCTTTGACACCAATTTTTTTTGAATTTTTTTTATTTTACTATTCATGGTGGTATGATAAGATGTAAAACTCAGATGGGCACTTACCAACACTTTTTTGTCATGAATGCAAGTGACATTGACATATAGGTGATGTTCTTCTGAACATTTTGGTGTCTTATTTGCATTCTTTTGATTTAGTATGAATTAGTTATGAAGTTTTCAAAGTGACGGTCAAAAAGTCAAAGGGCAAAAACACAAGACGACCAAAGTGGGTGGGCAAGATAGCGTGTTTTCGAAAACTAGGAGCAATCATGTCGAGTGGGACACAACTAGGGGCTAAATTGCAATTATCCCATCTTAATTTCAGCAAGATGTATCTTAATTTTAGATAATTGTATCTTAATTTCAGTGAGAAGCGTGATACTTGCCTCCCGCCGGTTTCTCTCCCGCCACTTTCTCTCCCGCCACTTTTTCTCCCGCCACTTTCTCTCCCGCCACTTTCTCTCACGCCATTCGTTCCCACCATAGACTTTCCCTCCATTCGTTCCCGCCATAGTCTTTCCCGCCTTTCTCTCCCGCCACTTTCTCTCCCGCCTATAAAACCACATTCGCAGTAAGGAGGGTGAGCAGGCCCTTCCTTTCCCTGTCACCTCTGCCATCCTTCCGCTCTCGCCATCCTTTCGTTGAGATGTCTCATCCTCCTCATCCTCACTATCCTTTTGATCGTACTTTTCACAAGGGTATGTCCGACCGTCTTCTTCGTCTAGCTGCCAATTTCAAGATGAATGATAGAGTAGTTCCATGGGAGGAACTGATTAGTGGTGACTGCATAATGAATGAGTTGGCTCACCAATTAGCTAGGAGTGGGTGGCCTCCCAGGAATTTTGAGGAGATACGGAAAGAACTTCTGAGGTTGCACGCTAGATGGCAAAAGCAACTACACAAGGGTGATGCTTATCTCAGGATTGCTGTGAATAATTCAGGTTTATGGTCAGCAAAAAGTGAGGACGAGGAAGACCTCTTCATGCCGAGCAACAAGGTGAAGAGTTCTGCATCGAAGGGCAAGAGTTCTACATCGACAAAGGGCAAGAGTTCTACATAGACGAAGGGGAATAGTTCTACAGTGATGAAGGATGAAGACGATGTCTTCATGCCAAGTACCAAGGTGAAGACCAGCGCATCGTCGAAGGGAAATAGTTCTGCAACGACAAAGGGGAAGAGATCTACATCGACGGAGGATGACGATGATGCATTCATGTAATACGTTTTTAATGTAGTACTATGTTTTGTAGTGTTGTTCTATTTAGTGCGGTTTAATTAAGTTGTAACATTTAATTCAGTTGTAACGTGCAACTGATGTCGACGGATTTAGTTTACGTTACTATTGTTCTCTCTCCAAACCAAATAAGTCTCGAACATAAATTTGTCAAATACATAGAGGCTAAATATGTCTGATACATAGAGGCTAAATATGTCAAATACATGAATATGTCCAATACATAAAGGCTACATATGTCTCATACATAAATAGGTAGTCATGTCTCGTACGTAGATGTGCATATCACTGTTGGGCTTGCGACAATCTTCGGCTTCTTCGGACGTGGACCGGAAGGCGATAAGCGCTGAGGTGGTGGACGAGTGTCACGATGACCACGACCATAGAACACCTCGTCCGTTAGTGTCTGTGTCTCCTGCGTCAATGGTGGTGGTGGAGTGGCAAGAACTGTCTCCGAGATACCATAGGTGCATGCAGCATGATCATCGTCCTCGCCGTCACCAGGTATGTACGAACCAGGACCAGTAAATACAGGTGACTGAACTGAAGTCATAAACGGCTGCGACTGGCTGCCGCCTGCTGGTGAATTAAAACATGTAAGGAATGACTTACGAGACTAAATTTTGTAGAAGAATGTACAAAGTTAAGTTACCTAGGTCCATCTGCTGAAGCCAAGAAGAGTCCGCGGGCTATGAAGGAGGTGGCTGCTGGTAGAAATAGCCCCCGGGCTGTGAAGGAGGTGGCTGCTGTTAGAAGTAGCCCCCTGGTTGTGAAGGAGGTGCCTGTTGCCAGGAGGAGCTCCCTGGCTATGAAGGAGGTGCCTGCTGCCAGGAGGAGCCCCCTGGCTGTGAAGGAGGTGCCTGCTGCCAGGAGGAGCCACCTGGCTTTGAAGAAGGTGCCTGCTGCTAGGAGGAGCCCCTTGGCTGTGAAGGAGGTTCCTGCTGCCAGGAGGAGCTCCCTGGCTGTGAAGGCCGAGGTTCTGAACGCTGCAGAGAAGGGCATGGCGGACGATGTGCTGCATGAGTGTCAACTGTTGGAAATATGCCCTAGAGGCAATAATAAATTAGTTATTATCATATTTCCTTGTTCGTGATGATCGTTTATTATCCATGCTATAATCGTATTGATCGAAAACTCAGATACATGTGTGGATACATAGACAACACCATGTCCCTAGTATGCCTCTAGTAGACTAGCTCGTTGATCAAAGGATGGTTAAGGTTTCCTAGCCATGGACATGAGATGTCATTTGATAACGGGATCACATCATTAGGAGAATGATGTGATGGATAAGACCCAAACTACAAACATAGCATATGATCGTGTCAGTTTATTGCTACTGTTTTCTGCATGTCAAGTATATGTTCCTATGACCATGAGATCATGCAACTCACGGATATCGGAGGAGTGCCTTGTGTGTATCAAACGTCGCAACGTAACTGGGTGACTATAAAGGTGCTCTACAGGTATCTCCGATGGTGTTTGTTGAGTTGGCATGGATCGAGACTGGGATTTGTTACTCCGTGTAACGGAGAGGTATCTCGGGGCCCACTCGGTAATGCAACATCACAATAAGCCTTGCAAGCAATGTGACTAATTGTTAGTTGCGGGATCTTGTATTACGGAACGAGTAAAGAGACTTGCCGGTAAAGAGGTTGAATTAGGTATGGAGATACCGACGATCGAATCTCGGGCAAGTAACATACCGAAGAACAAAGGGAATGATATACGGGATTAACTGAATCCTTGACATAGAGGTTCGACCGATAAAGATCTTCGTAGAATATGTAGGAACCAATGTGGACGTCCAGGTCCCGCCATTGATTATTGACCGTAGAGGTGTCTCGGTCATGTCTACATAGTTCTCGAACCCGCAGGGTCTGCACACTTAAGGTTCAGTGACGTTTCGGTAGTGTAGAGTTATGTATGGTGGTGACCGAAGGTTGTTCGGAGTCCCGGATGAGATCCCGAATGTCACGAGGAGCTCCGGAATGGTCCGGAGGTAAAGATTCATATATAGGAAGTCCCAGTTTGGTTTCCGGAAAAGTTTCGGGCTCATCGGTAGTGTACCGGGAGTATCGGTATTGTACCGGGAGTGCCGGTAGTGTACCGGAGGACCTCCGGGAGGGGTATTTCGACCCCAAGAGGTCCATCGGCCGTGGGAGAATAATAACCAGCCCTTAGTGGGCTGGGAAAACAGCCACAAAGGCCCATGGCGCAGGAGAGAAAGTCCTAAAGCAAAAAGTGGAAAATCAGCCAATAGGAGGCAATCCTACTCCAACTAGGATTGGAGGTGAAGTAGGATTGCTCCCACCTCCTATTTCGGCCGACCCAAAGGCCTTTGCTGCCTCTCCTCTCCTCTCCTCCTATATATACTAGTGGATTGGGTGGTTTTTGGACAGAATTTCCGGCCACGTGCTACCCGTTTCACCGGTGCACAGTTTCTCCTCTAGATCGGTTTTCCGCAGCGCTTAGGCGAAGCCCTGCCGGAATCACTCCACCACCATCACCGGAGCGCCGTCACGCTTCCGGTGAACTCTCTCTCCTCTCCACCTCCTCTTGCTGGATCAAGATGGTGGAGATCGTCATCAAGCTGCACGTGTGCTGAACGCGGAGGTGCCGTCCGTTCGGCGCTAGATCGGAAGGACCGTGATCGAGATCGCAAGACGGTTCGTGATGAGATCGCGGAACGGATCGTGATGAGTTCGCGGGACAGATCGTGATCAAGATCGTGAGACGGATCATGATGAGATCGCGGGACGGATCGTGATGAGTTCACGGGACGGATCGTGATTGGATCGCGGGACGGATCGTGATGAGATCGCGGGACGCTCGGCGATTTGGATCGCGAAGATGTTCGACTACACCAACCGCGTTTCTTAACGCTTCCCGCTTAGCGATCTACAAGGGTACGTAGATCCACTCTCCCTCTCGTAAATGCTCATCACCATGGATAGGTTTGCGTGTGCGTAGGAAAATTTTTGTTTCCCATGCGACGTTCCCCAACAGTGGCATCATGAGCTAGGTTGATGGTTCGATGAGATCTCGAGTAGAACACAAAAGGTTTGTGGGCGTTGATGCTTAGATTGCTTCCTCCCTTGGTCGTATTTTGGTTCAGCGGGATTGTGAGATGAAGTGGCCCGGACCAACATTACTCGTACGCTTACGAGAGACCGGTTCCCTCGACGCAACTTGTTGCCTAGATGGCTTGCGGGTGACAGTTTCTCTCACATTAGTTGGATCGGATTCGACAAAGGCGGTCCTTGAGAAGGTTGAAAAGCAAACTAGTGTATCACCGTTGTGGTTTATGCGTAGGTGAGAATCGTTCTTGCTAGATACCCATAGCAGCCACGTAAAATTTGCAACAACAATTAGAGGACGTCTAACTTGTTTTTGCAGGGTATGTTGTGATGTGATATGGCCAATTACATGATGAGATATATGTGATGTATGAGATGATCATGTGATGTATAGATTATCACGACTTGCATGTCGATGAGTACGGCAACCGGCAGGAGCCATAGGGTTGTCTTTAATTATTGTATGACCTGCGTGTCAATCATTAAGCGCTATGTAATGCTTCGCTACGGTAGCAATAGTAGTACAAGCATGCAGGGCGTGACAACCCCAATGGAAACACATTGATGGAGATCAAGATGATGGAGATCATGGTGTTGTGCCGGTGACGATGGAGATCATGCCGGTGCTTTCTAGATGGAGATCAAAAGCACAAGTTCATGGCCATATCATGTCACTTATGATTTGCATGTGATGTTAATCCTTTTTATGCACCTTATTTTGCTTAGGACGACGGTAGCATTATAAGGTGATCCCTCACTTAATTTCAAGCTAAATTGTGTTCTCCCCGAGTGTGCACCGTTGCGAAAGTTCGTCGTGTTGAGACACCACGTGATGATCGGGTGTGATAGACTCTACGTTCACATACAACGGGTGCAAGCCAGATTTGCACGCGCAGAACACTCGGGTTAAACTTGACGAGCCTAGCATGTACAGACATGGCCTCGGAACACGAGAGACCGAAAGGTCGAACATGAGTCATATAGTAGATATGAACAACATAATGATGTTCACCATTGCAGCCACCTCAACTCACGTGATGATCGGACTTGAGTTGGTGAATTTGGATCATGTATCACTCGAATGATCGGAGGGATGTCAATTTGAGTGGGAGTTCTTAAGTAATATGATTAATTGAACTCATTATCATGAACATAGTCAAAGTGTCTTTGCAAATGATGTTGTAGATTACTAGCTCGCGTTGTAGCTCCCGTGTGTTTTTATATGTTCCTAGAGAAATAGAATTGAAAGATGTTGGTAGCAAAATTGTGGACTGGGTCCGTGATCTGAGGATTGTCCTCATTGCTGCACAGAAGGCTTATGTCCTTAATGCACCGCTCGGTGCGCCACCCCCTCTAGCGTCGTCTATAGATGTTGTGAACATCTAACAGGCACGTTTCAATGACTACTTGATAGTTTAGTGCGTCATGCATTACGGCTTAGAATTGAGGCTCCAAAACATTTTGAACGTCACGAAACATATGAGATGTTCTAGGAGCAGAGATTGTGATCTCAGGCTCGTGCCTTTGTTGCGAGATATGAGATCTCCAACAAGATTCTTTGCTTGTAAGATGAAGGAGAATAGCTCAATCGTTGAGCATGTACTCAGATTGTCTGGGTACTACAATCGCTTGAATCAAGTGGGAGTTGATCTTCCAGATAAGATAGTGATTGATATAGTTCTCCAAGTCACTGTCACTAAAGCTACTAGAACTTAGTGATGAACTATAATACACCAGGGATAGAAGTATTGATCCCTGAGCTGTTCGCGATGTTTGACACCGCGAAGGTAGAAATCAAGAAGGAGCGTCAAGTGTTGATGGTTAATCAAACCACTAGTTTCGAAAAGGGCAAGAGCAAGGAGGGAAACTTCATGGATAGCAAGTCAGTTGCTGCTCCAGTGAAGCAACCCAAAGTTGAACTCAAACCCGAGACTAAGTGCTTCTATTATGAGGTGAGAGGTCGCTGAAGCGGAACAACCCTAGATACTTGGTAGATAAGAAGGCTGGCAACATCGACAGAAGTATATTTGATATACGAGTTATTGATGTGTACCTTGCTAGTACTCCTAGTAGCACCTGGGTATTGGATACTGGTTCGGTTGCTAAATGTTAGTAACTCGAAATAAAAGCTACGGAATAAACGGAGAACTAGCTAAGGGTGAGGTGACGATGTGTGTTGAAAATGTTTCCAAGGTTGATGTGATCAACATCGCATACTCTCTCTACCTTCAGGATTAGTGACGAACCTAAATAAATGTTATTTGGTGTTTTGCGTTGAGCATGAACATGATTAGATCATGTTTGTTGCAATATGGTTATTCATTTAAGTCAGAGAATAATAGTTATTCTGGTTACATGAATAATACCTTCAATGGTCATGCACCAAGTGAGAATGGTTTGTTGAAATCTTGATCGTAGTAGTACACATGTAGTAGTAGTACACATTGATGTCAAAAGATACAAAGTTAATAATGATAGTACCACATACTTGTGGCACTGCCGCTAAATGTCATATTGGTATAAAGCGCATGTAGAAACTCCATGCTGATGGATATTTGGACTCATTGATTTCGAATCGGTTGAGACATGCGAACCATGCCTCTTGGGCAAGATGACTAAAGGAACCCGTTGGATGGAGCGGGCAAGTGATTCATTGGAAATGATACATGTTGATGTATGCAATCTATTGAGTCTTGTAGCGTGCAGTGGATATCGTTATTTTCTTACCTTCACTGATGATTTGAGTAGATATAGTGTATACTTACTTAATGAAACACAAGTCTGAATCATTTGAAAGGTTCAAGCAAATTCAGAGTGAAGTTTAAAGATCATCCTGACAAGAAGATAAAAATGACCGCGATATGATCGTGGAGGTGAATATCTGAGTTACAAGTTTGGCATACAACTTAAGACAACGTGAAATTTGTTTCACAACTAACGCCACCTGGAACACCATGCTGTGATGGTGTGTCCGAACATCATAGTCATGCTCTATTGATATAGTGCATACTGTGATGTCTCTTATCGTTTTACTACTATAATTTTTGGGGTTATGCATTAGATATAACTACATTCACTTTAAATAGGGCATCATCTAAATCCGTTGAAATGACACCGTGTGAATTATGGTTTGATAGAAACCTAAGCTGTCATTTCTTAATGTTTGGGGCTGCGATGCTTGTGTGGAAAATGTTTTCACATAATAAGCTAGAACCCAAAGAGGACAAATGTATCTTCATAGAATACCCTAAGAACAGATGGGTATGCCTTCTATCTCAGATCCGAGTGCAAAGTGTTTGTTGCTAGAACTGGGTCCTTTCTCGAGAAAAAGTTTCTCTCAAAATAATTGAGTGGGAGGAAGATAGAACTTGATGAGGTTGTTAGACCTTTGTTCAACCAGAGAGTAGCGCAGCGCAGAAAGATGTTTCTGTGAAGCCTACGTTAGTTGAAGATGAAGTTAATGATGATGATCATGAAGCTTCAGGATCAAGTTACTATCGAACTTCGTAGGTCGACAAGGATGTGTACTGCTCCTGAGCGGTACGACAACTCTGTCTTGGAGGTCATGTTGTTGGACAACGATGAACCTACGAGCTATGGAGAAGCGATGATGGGCCCGGATTCCGACAAATGGTTGGAGGCCATGAAATCCGAGATAGGATCCATGTATTAAAACCAAGTGTAGACTTTGGTAGACTTGCTCGTTGGACGGCAGGTCGTTGAGTACAAATGGATCTTTAAAATGAAGACAGACACTGATGGTGAATGTCACTATTTGTAAAGCTCGACTTGTTGCAAAGATGTTTGTGACAAGTTCAAGGAGTTGACTACGATGAGACTTTCTCACTCGTAGCGATGCTAAAAGTCTGTTGGAATTATGTTAGCAGTTGTTGTGTTTTCAATTATGAAATCTGGCAGATGGATGTCAAAACATCGTTTCCTTAATGGTTTACTTGAGGAAAGGTTGTATGTGATACAACCAGAAGGTTTTGTCAGGCCTAAGGATGCTAAAAGGTGTGCAAGCTTCGGTGATCCTTCCATGGACTGAAGCAAGCATCTCGGAGTTGGAATATACGCTTTGATGAGGTGATCAAAGTTTTGATGTTTATACAAAGTTTATGAGAAACTTGTATTTGCAATAAAGTGAGTGGGAGCACTATAGAATTTCTGATAAGTATATGTGGATGACATATTGTTGTTCAGAAATAATCTAGAGTTTCTGGAAAGCATAAAACGGTTATTTGGAAAGTGATTTTCAAAGGAAGACCTGGATAAAGCTACCTAATTGTTGAGCATCAAAATCTATAGAGATAGATCAAGATGCTTGATGAGACTTTCAATGAGTGCATACCTTCACAAGATTTTGAAAGAGTTCAAAATGGATCAGCCAGAGAAATAGTTCTCGTCTGATTTGTAAGGTGTGAAGTTGAGTGAGACTCAAAGCTCGACAACGGCAGAAGAAAGAGAAAGGACGAACGTCGTCCCCTATGCCTTAGCCATAGGCTCTATATTATGCCATGCTGTGTACCGCACCTATGTGTGCCTTGCCATGAGTTTGTCAAGGGGTACAAGAGTGGTCCAAGAGTGGATCACTGGACAGCGGTCGGAATTATCCTTAGTAACCAGAGGACTAAGGAAATTTTTCTTGATTATGGAGGTGATAAAGAGTTCGTCGTAAAGAGTTACGTCGATGCAAGCTTTAACACCTATCCGGATGACTAGTAGTAGCAATCTGGATACGTATAGTGGAGCAGCCATTTGGAAATAGTACCAAGTGGAGTGTGGTAGCAGTGTTTACGGTTTGATATAGAGATTTGCAAAGTACACACGGATCTGAATATCGCAGACCCGTTGACTATAAGACCTCTCTCACATGCAAAGCATGATCGAGCCCCAAAACTCATTGGGTGTTAGATTCATAACAATGCGAATCACATGGTGATGTGAACTAGATTATTGACTCTAGTGCAAGTGGGAGACTGTTGGAAATATGACCTAGAGGCAATAATAAATTAGTTATTATCATATTTCCTTGTTCGTGATGATCGTTTATTATCCATGCTATAATTGTATTGATCGGAAACTCAGATACATGTGTGGATACATAGACAACACCATGTCCCTAGTATGCCTCTAGTAGACTAGCTCGTTGATCAAAGGATGGTTAAGGTTTCCTAGCCATGGACATGAGATGTCATTTGATAACGGGATCACATCATTAGGAGAATGATGTGATGGATAAGACCCAAACTACAAACATAGCATATGATCGTGTCAGTTTATTGCTACTGTTTTCTGCATGTCAAGTATATGTTCCTATGACCATGAGATCATGCAACTCACGGATATCGGAGGAGTGCCTTGTGTGTATCAAACGTCGCAACATAACTGGGTGACTATAAAGGTGCTCTACAGGTATCTCCGATGGTGTTTGTTGAGTTGGCATGGATCGAGACTGGGATTTGTTACTCCGTGTAACGGAGAGGTATCTCGGGGCCCACTCGGTAATGCAACATCACAATAAGCCTTGCAAGCAATGTGACTAATTGTTAGTTGCGGGATCTTGTATTACGGAACGAGTAAAGAGAATTGCCGGTAACGAGGTTGAACTAGGTATGGAGATACCGACGATCGAATCTCGGGCAAGTAACATACCGAAGAACAAAGGGAACGATATACGGGATTAACTGAATCCTTGACATAGAGGTTCGACCGATAAAGATCTTCGTAGAATATGTAGGAACCAATGTGGACGTCCAGGTCCCGCCATTGGTTATTGACCGTAGAGGTGTCTCGGTCATGTCTACATAGTTCTCGAACCCGCAGGGTCTGCACACTTAAGGTTCGGTGACGTTTCGGTAGTGTAGAGTTATGTATGGTGGTGACCGAAGGTTGTTCGGAGTCCCGGATGAGATCCCGGACGTCACGAGGAGCTCCGGAATGGTCCGGAGGTAAAGATTCATATATAGGAAGTCCCAGTTTGGTTTCCGGAAAAGTTTTGGGCTCATCGGTAGTGTACTGGGAGTATCGGTATTGTACCGGGAGTGCCGGTAGTGTACCGGAGGACCTCCGGGAGGGGTATTTCGACCCCAAGAGGTCCATGGGCCGTGGGAGAATAATAACCAGCCCTTAGTGGTCTGGGAAAACAGCCACAAAGGCCCATGGCGCAGGAGAGAAAGTCCTAAAGCAAAAAGTGGAAAATCAGCCAATAGGAGGCAATCCTACTCCAACTAGGATTGGAGGTGAAGTAGGATTGCTCCCACCTCCTATTTCGGCCGACCCAAAGGCCTTGGCTGCCTCTCCTCTCCTCTCCTCCTATATATACTAGTGGATTGGGTGGTTTTTGGACAGAATTTCCGGCCACGTGCTACCCGTTTCACCGGTGCACAGTTTCTCCTCTAGATCGGTTTTCCGCAGCGCTTAGGCGAAGCCCTGCCGGAATCACTCCACCACCATCACCGGAGCGCTGTCACGCTGCCGGTGAACTCTCTCTCCTCTCCACCTCCTCTTGCTGGATCAAGATGGTGGAGATCGTCATCAAGCTGCACGTGTGCTGAACGCGGAGGTGCTGTCCGTTCGGCGCTAGATCGGAAGGACCGTGATCGAGATCGCAAGACGGTTCGTGATGAGATCGCGGAACGGATCGTGATGAGTTCACGGGAAAAATCGTGATCAAGATCGTGAGACGGATCGTGATGAGATCGCGGGACGGATCGTGATGAGTTCACGGGACGGATCGTGATTGGATCGCGGGACGGATCGTGATGAGATCGCGGGACGCTCGGCGATTTGGATCGCGAAGATGTTCGACTACACCAACCGCGTTTCTTAACGCTTCCCGCTTAGCGATCTACAAGGGTACGTAGATCCACTCTCCCTCTCGTAGATGCTCATCACCATGGATAGGTTTGCGTGTGCGTAGGAAATTTTTTGTTTCCCATGCGACGTTCCCCAACATCAACAACATCGGAAGATCGCCTACATGTAACAGCTGCGACGATCCCGCATATCTTCGCCTGAAGACTCTTCAACCTCGTTGCTTGCTCTCGCAGTGGGATATTTTCTCCTCTGTCAATGCGGTCCACCAAAGCGGTAACCTCATCTAGCGCCTGAGTTGACAATTCACCCTGTACGCAGAAAGTTAACCAATTGTACATGTTCATGTATACGGAAAATGTAGCATGAGAGAACAACTGAGGACATACCGCGTGGTGTCTGGTTTCCACAAGTGAGGAAGTTGGGAACAGATCGCTAGCGAGAGGAACTGGGATATGTTCCGGAGCAGATGATGGAACCAAGTAGATCCTCGTGCTCTGTCTGTAACGCTTCAGATACAACTCGTACTTGTCCCAGTCGAAGACACGAACTTCATCACATATATTTGTCGGGGAAGTATTGCATTCTCGAGGTAAGGTCTGATATCGCGAACCCAAGAAGTGTGGGACTTGTTTCCTCCGCTGCGACTGTACCTGCGATTGAAATGCACGTTACATGATTAGCTATAAGTAGATCGAATAGTCTCAATAATCTATTAATATAGAGATGAGAATCAAAGTAGTATCACTTACTTGTGCACGTGATCTGGTAATCGTGAAATAACTGGAATGTCAGGCTCTTGGAACAGACCAAACTGTCTCATCACCCTATTAATAGCCATCTCCTCAACTGTCACATCGAGGACCAACTTGGCCTTGGTCATCCAGTAATGCTGATCTCTAGTGCAGTATCCAGAAATCCCACCTGGGTACCTATCTGAAATAGCCTTACGGGTGTATGGTTCCCATATAACCCGATCCTCGTGCAGAATATCAAACTGCGCCATGAAGGAGGGGTAGCATCCCCTCACCTGTCTAGGCATAAAATGTCTCTGTGCGTGACAACTAACATTACTACATAATATTGAATAACGAGAAATAAACATTACCAATTCATATTGTTAATACTGAAAATACCTCTCTCCGTGCCCAAACAGATCTCATAGTAGGCAAGTCACCGATAGAAGGCACGTAATGTCCAACCATGTCCTCATTACCAAAAGGTTTGTCAACGCTCACGTAGGGTCGACCAATAGGGAATCTCTCATAAGACCAAAGCGGCAACAGAAGTGGACATCCGAGAAGAACAGATTTCGTAGACCTCAACTGGCAAGCTTTGTAGAGGCCTCTATACGTAGCTGCTAACACGGCAGAACCAAAACTCCTCTGCACAATGTCCTTAGGGAAACGTGCCTCAGCTATCTCTCGTGCAATGCCGATCAGTCGTGCATCTACAGTGGTCACGTGGTTCTATGTGAACATAGTCTTGCCAAACAACCACATAATATATGCCTCTAGGGACCGGTCAATCTATGCCTCTGACAACTAATAAGTAGGATATCCTAAGGCAACAATCTAAAACTGGCTCAACCACGTGAAAAGAGGCCCGTGCCGCCTGGAAGAGAACGGGGATGGGGATTAGTTTTCAATGCGAGTAGATTTACTTTTTTGCCTGGATGCGCCTGCGAGAGAAACAGATGAGGATGATGTGGACCAGGCCTCGCCGCTTCCACATCAGCGCGTAGCGCTTCGTCCGCAGACCGTGTCCATAAGTGTAGAGTTTCCGAGAAGTTATATACCACTAGGCCCATAGACCCTAGCTAGCAAGGCTCCGCCGGAGGCCCACACGTCTCAAACAGAGAAGGACGAATATAACATAGACGGACACAACTCCACGAACGATCTACTCATGCATTATTTTAACAAAAAAATGCTTTGTGGATCGTGGCAGACTCAATAAAACTGAGGCTCTCGATCATGCATGGCATCACTGGTGCCACTACACGACATCACAGACTACACCATCCTCCTCCCCTCCCACACCTCTGGCTCCCCTTCTGAACACCGTCACCGTATACCCATGCGACTCACCTCTGCCTGTATGCAAATTAAAACGTGTGATTCTTCACCATCTGCCGTGTACATGAGGTGTTCCAACTGAATTCATAAATAGATTTCATTTGTAAAACAAACATTACAATTTCTTTACATGCTTGATTTGTTGAAGAACTTCTGACATTACAAATTGCATGAAAAAAAATTGGTACTCCATTTTTATATACAAGTCCACTTCGTTTTTCATGTCAAACTTTGACTTATAATTTTGGTTAAGAAAAATATAAGTTGTATGTCATAAAAAATACTGGGTTACACACCGGTCTGATGCACTTTCAGTGGGCACCACATGCGCACGTTGCAAGGTCCATTACCTCCTTCATCCATCAATCCATCCTTAGATCAGATATTAGCACATCAACCTTTCCATGTCTCTCTGCCATCGACGCCACCACAATGTCAAACATCATCGTCCTCCTACACGAGTCCATTGTCACCCATCGGACACGGAGTCTACACTACGCCACGCCGCCGAGATCACCGCCATCGATGTGTAGGATGAAGCACCGCTCCACCACCTACCGACACCCAACCACCAAGCCGTCCACATGTTCGTCCAGCCGATGAAGGTCGCCAAGGATGATGCCCCACGGGGGCGACCACAAAGACGTCACCATCATCTGATCCAGGAGGCCCCTGAACGCCTCCGATGAGGGCTACGACGCCCAAGGGCGCCGTCGTCAATGGTAGCCTCCTCTAGATCTGCGGTTTCCCCCAGAATAAATGAAGCAAGAGACGCCCCCACCATCACCTCGAACGAGGAAAACGGCACCCAGGAGCGCCGCTGACAATAGTGGCATCCTCACCCATTCAGTAGTTAGGTCACCATCTCCTCCTCCACTTGATCAGCCATCGGGAAGCCACCGCGAGGCAACACCCACCAACCAGATCCCTTTGGATCGATGATGAAGACAACCAAATGTAAAGGAGGTCACATCGCTACGTGACTGGCGCCATGGACACACACGCGTCATCCTAAGGTGCCCACTCAAGATCCACCATCATAGCCATACCTCCAAGCCGCGATGAAGGGATGCCCCGCTGCCGCCATCACTCCGCCCCCCCCCCCCCTCGCACGGGCTTTGTCTAGCCAGGATCTGGCGACAACGGGAGGGAAGGTAGACGGGAGGGGAGGCAGACGGGAGGTGAAGTGGATTAGAAGGGATCTGTAAGGGAGGGGAGGCGAAGGCGGATGGAAGGTGAAGGGAAGGCGGTGTTGGGGAACGTTGCATGGGAAACAAAAAAATTCCTACGCACACGTAGATATATCCATGGTGATGAACATCTACGAGAGGGAGAGTGGATCTACGTACCCTTGTAGATCGCTAAGCGGGAAGCGTTAAGAAACGTAGTTGGTGTAGTCGAACGTCTTCACGATCCAAATCGCCGTGCGTCCCGCGATCCAATCACGATCCGTCCCGTGATCCAATCACGATCCGTCCCATGATCCAATCATGATCCGTCCCGCGAACTTGATCACGATCTGTCCCACGAACTTGATCACGATCCTTCCGATCTAGCGCCGAACGGACGGCACCTCCGCGTTCAACACACGTACAGCTGGATGACGATCTCTGCCGTCTTCATCCATCAAGAAGGAGCGGAGAGGAAGAAGAGATATCCGGCAGCGTGACGGCGCACCGGCGATGGTGGTGGAGCTATTCCGGCAGGGCTTCGCCTAAGCGCTGCAGAAATCCGATCTAGAGGAGACTGGTGAAACGGGTAGCACGTGGCTGAAAAAACAAGTGAAAAAACCCTCAATACCACCAGTATATATAGGAGGAAGAGAGGAGAGGAGGCAGACTTGGCTTTCCAAGACAAAGGCTTCGGCCGAACCAGGTGGTGGAGGTGGAGTCCACCTCCAATCCTAGTAGGACTAGGATTCACCCTATTTTGCCTTTTTCCACTTTTTCTCTTTGGATTTTCTTATCCAGCCACATGAGCCTTGTGTGGAAGTTCCACCAGCCCACTAAGGGCTGGTATTCACTCTCCCACAGCCCATGAATCCTCTTGGGTCAAAATACCCCTCCCGATGGTCTCCCGGTACACTACCGGCACTCCCCGTACACTACCGATGAGCCCGAAACTTTTCCCGTAACCAAAATAGGACTTCCTACATATGAATCTTTACCTACAGACCATTCCAAAGCTCCTCATGACGTCCGAGATCTCATCCAGGACTCCAAACAAACTTCGGCGACCACCATACATAACTCTAAACTACTGAAACGTCATCAAACCTTAAGTGTGCAGACCCTGCGAGTTCGAGAACTATGTAGACATGACCGAGACACCTCTACGGTCAATAACCAATGGCGGGACCTGGATGTCCACATTGGTTCCTACATATTCTACAAATATCTTTATCGGTTGAACCTTTATGTCAAGGATTCATTTAATCCCGTATGATGTTCCTTTTGTTTTTCGGTATGTTACTTGCTCGAGATTCGATCGTCGGTATCTCCATACCTAGTTCAATCTCGTTACTGGCAAGTCTCTTTACTCATTCCGTAATACAAGATCCCATGACTAACACTTAGTCACATTGCTTGCAAAGCTTATTGTGATGTTGTATTACCGAGTGGGCCCTGAGATACCTCTCTGTCACACAGAGTAACAAATCCCAGTCTTGATCCATGCCAACTCAACAAACACCCTCGTAGATACCTGTAGAGCACCTTTATAGTCACCCACTTACGTTGCAATGTTTGATACACACAAGGCACTCCTCCGATGTCCGTGAGTTGCATGATCTCATGGTCATAGGAACATATACTTGACATGCAGAAAACAGTAGCAATAAACTGACACGGTCATATGCTACGTTTTGTAGTTTGGGTCTTGTCCCTCACATCATTCTCCTAATGATGTGATCCCGTTATCAAATGACATCTCATGTCAATGTCTAGGAAACCTTGACCATCTTTGATCAACGAGCTAGTTCACTAGAGGCATACTAGGGACAATGTGTTGTCTATTTACCCACACATGTAATGTGTTTCCAATCAATACAATTATAGCATGGATAATAAACGATTATCATTAAAAAGGAAATATAATAAAAAACACTTTATTTATTGCCTCTAGGGCATATTTCCAACAGTCTCCCACTTTGCACTAGAGTCAATAATCTAGTTCACATCACTATGTGATTTACATTGTAATGAATCGAACACCCATGCAGTTCTGGTGTTGATTATGTTTATCCCTTGGAAGAGGTTTAGTGAACGGGTTTGCAACATTTAGATCCGTGTGCACTTTGCAAATATTTATGTCCTTCTCCTCGATGTAATACCGGATGGAGTTGAAGTGTCGCTTTATGTGTCTGGTCCTCTTGTGAAACCTTGGTTCCTTGGCCAGAGCAATGGCACCAGTGTTGTCATAGAAAAGGTTCATTGGATTCAGTGCACTGGGCACTACTCCAATATCTGTCATGAACTGCTTCATCCAGACACCTTCCTTCGCCGGCTCCGAAGCTGCGATGTACTCCGCTTCGCACGTAGAATCAGCTACCACGCTTTGCTTGGAACTGCACCAGCTTACCGCTCCCCCGTTAAGAATAAATACGTATCCGGTTTGTGACTTAGAGTCGTCTGGATTAGTGTCAAAGCTTGCATCGATGTAACCCTTTACGACGAGCTCTTCATCACCTCCATAAACGAGAAACATTTCCTTAGTCATTTTCAGGTATTTAAGGATATTCTTGACCGCTTGCCAGTCTCCATTCCAGGATCACTTTGATACCTTCCGGCCATACTTATGGCAAGGTTGACATCGGGTCTTGTGCACAACATTGCATACATGACAGAGCCTATGGCTGAAGCATAGGGGATGACACTCATCTTTTCTCTATCTTCTGCAGTCACTGGGCATTGAGTCTTACTCAACTTCACACCTTGTAACACAAGCAAGAAACCCTTCTTGGACTGATCCATTTTGAACTTCTTCAAACTTTATCAAGGTATGTGCTCTGTGAAAGTGCTATTAAGCGTCTCGATCTATCTCTATAGATCTTAATGCCCAATATGTAAGCAGCTTCTCCTAGGTCCTTCATTGAAAAAACTCTTGTTCAAATATTCCTTCACGCTTTCCAGCATTTCTATATTGTTTCCAATCAGCAATATGTCATCCACATATAATATTGGAAATGCTATAGAGCTCCCACTCACTTTCTTGTAAATACAAGCTTCTCCATCAACTTGTATAAACCCAAACGCTTTGATCACCTCATCAAAGCGCTTATTCCAACTCCGAGATGCTTGCACCAGTCCATAAATGGATCGATGGAGTTTGCAAACTTTGTCAGCATTCTCTGGATTGACAAAACCTTTGGGTTGCATCATATACAACTCTTCCTCAAGGAAACCGTTGAGGAACGCCGTTTTGACATCCATCTGCCAAATTTCATAGTCGAAATAAGCAGCTATTGCCAACATGATTCTGACAGACTTAAGCATCACTACGGGTGAGAATGTCTCATTGTAGTCAACTCCTTGAACTTGTGAAAAACCCTTTGCCACAAGTCGAGCTTTATAGACAGTGGTATTGCCGTCCGCGTCTGTCTTCTTCTTAAAGATCCATTTGTTCTGAATGGCCTTTCGCCCTTCAGGTAATACTTCCAAAGTCCACACTTTGTTTTCATACATGGATCCCATCTCGGATTTCATGGCCACTAACCATTTCTCGGAATCTGGGCCCATCCCTGCTCCTCCATAGCTCGTAGGTTCATTGTTGTCCAACAACATGACCTCTAAGACAGGGTTGCCGTACCACTCAGGAGTAGTACGCGCCCTTGTCGACCTACGAGGTTCAATAGTAGCTTGATCTGAAGCTTCATGATCATCATCATTAACTTCCTCTTCTACCGTTGTAGGTTCCATAGAAACATCTTTCTGCGTTGTGCTACTTTCTGGTTGAAGTAAAGGTTCAATAACCTCATCAAGCTCTATCTTCCTCCCACTCAATTCTTTCGAGCGAAACTCTTTCTCAAGAAATGTTCCATTCTTAGCGACAAACACTTTGCCTTCGGATCTGAGATAGAAGGTATACCCGACTATCTCTTTTGGGTATCCTATGAAGATGCATTTCTCCGCTTTGGGTTCCAGCTTTTCAGGCTGAAGCTTTTTGACATAAGCATCACATCCCCAAACTTTAAGAAACAACAACATTGGCCTTTTGCCAAACCATAGTTAATATGGCGTCGTCTCAACGGATTTTGATGGTGCCCTATTTAAAGTGAATGCAGCTGTCTCTAATGCATAACCCCAAAACGATAGTGGCAAATCAGCAAGAGACACCATAGAATGCACCATATCTAATAAGGTTCGATTACGATGTTCGGACACACCATTACGCTGTGGTGTTCCGGGCAGTGTCAACTGTGAAATAATTCCACATTGTCTTAAGTGACTGCCAAATTCATTACTCAGATATTCACCTCCTCGATCAGATCGCAGGAACTTAATCTTCTTGTTATGATGATTCTCAACTTCACTCTGAAATTGCTTGAACTTTTCAACTGTTTCAGACTTGTGTTTCATTAAGTAAATATAGCCATATCTACTTAAGTCGTCAGTGAAGGTGAGAAAATAACGATATCCACCGCGTGATGTAATATACATTGGACCGCACACATTAGTATGTATGATTTCCAATAAGTCACTTGCCCGTTCCATTGTTCCAGAGAACGGCGTTTTAGTCATCTTGCCCATGAGGCATGGTTCACATGTGTCAAGTGATTCAAAATCAAGTGACTCCAAAAGTCCATCAGCATGGAGCTTCCTCATGCGTTTTAAACCAATATGACCTAAATGACAGTGCCACAAGAAAGTGGTACTATCATTATCAACTCTACATCCTTTGGCATCAATGTTATGAACATGTGTGTCATCACTATCAAGATTCAGTATGAATAAACCCCTAACATTGGATGCATGACCATAAACGATATTACTCATATAAATAGAACAACCTTTATTCTCTGATTTAAATGAGTAACTGTCTCGCAATAAACAAGATCCAGATATAATGTTCATGCTTAATGCAGCCACTAAATAACAATTATTCAGGTTCATCACTAATCCCGATGGTAATCGAAAAGAGAGCGTGCTGATGGCGGTCACATCAACCTTGGAACCATTTCCCACGCGCATCGTCACTTCGTCCTTTGCCAGCCTTCGTTTATTCCGTAGTTCCTGCTTTGAGTTGCAAATGTGAGCAACCAAACCGGTATCAAATACCTAGGCACTACTACGAGAGCTACTAAGGTACACATCAATAACACATATATCATATATACCTTGTTTGTCGTTGGCCGCCTTCTTGTCAGCTAGGTACTTGGGGCAGTTCCGCTTCCAGCAACCAGTTCCTTTGCAATGAAAGCACTCAGTTTATGGCTTAGGTCCATGCTTAGGCTTCTTTGCAGGAGTATCAACTGCTTTGCCATCCTTCTTGGTTTTACCCTTCTTGCCTTTGCCCTTGCCATTTTTCTTGAAACTAGTGGTTTTATTGACCATCAACACTTGATGTTCTTTCTGGATTTTAGAATCAGCGACTTTCAGCATCGCAAACAGCTCGGCGACTAACTTGTTCATCCCGTGCATGTTATAGTTCATTACAAAGCTCTTTTAACTAGGTGGCAGTGATTGAAGAACTCTGACAGTGATTGCCTCTGGCAGAAGGGTAATTCCCAACTCCGCTAGACGATTTGAATACCCAGACATTCTGAGTATATGCTCACTGATAGACCCGTTCTCCTCCATCTTGCAAGCATGGAATTTATCGTAGGTCTCATACCTCTCGATCCGGGCATTCTTCTGAAAGATAAACTTCAACTCCTAGAACATCTCATATGATCCATGACGTTCAAAAAGTCTTTGAAGTCCCGGTTCTAAGCCATACAATATTGCACACTGACCTATTGAGTAGTCTCCAGCACGTGCCTCCCAAGCGTTCTTAATGTCTTCGGAGGTCATGTCTTCTGGTTGGTTACCAAGCGGTGCATCAAGGACATATTGTTTCTGGGAAGCCGTGAGGATAATCCTCATATTACGGGCCTAGTCAACAAAGTTACTTCCATCATCTTTCAACTTAGCTTTCTCTAGGAACGCATTAAAATTCAGGGGTGCTACTGCACGAGCCATTGATCTACAACATAAATATGCAAAGGTTACTTAGACTATTGTTCAAGATAATGAGTTTAGTTAATCAAATTACTAAAGCTCCCACTCAAATTGACATCCCTCAGGTCATCTGAGTGTCACATGATCCAAATTCACCAACTCAAGTCCGATCATCACGTGAGTTAAGGTGGCTTCAATGGTGAACATCATTATGTTGATCATTTCTACTATATGACTGATGTTCGACCTTTCGGTCTCTTGTGTTCCGAGGCCATGCCTCTACATGCTAGGCTCGTCAAGTTTAACCCGAGTGTTCTGCACGTGCAAAACTGGCTTGCACCCGTTGTATGTGAACGTATAGTCTATGACACCCTATCATCACGTGGTGTCTCGACAGGACAAACTTTCGCAACGGTGCACACTCGGGGAGAACACAATTTATCTTGAAATTAAGTGAGGGATCACCTTATAATGCTACCGTCGTCCTAAGCAAAACAAGGTGCATAAAAGGATTAACATCACATGCAAATCATAAGTGACATGATATGGCCATGATCTTGTGTTTTTTATCTCTATCATGAAAGCACCGGCATGATCTCCATCATCACCGGCATGACACCATGATCTCGATCATCTTGATCTCCATCAACGTGTCGCCATCGGGTTTGTCACGCCCAACATGCTTCTACTACTATTGCTACCGTAGAGATAAAGTAAAGCATTACATAGTGCTTAATGATTGACACGCAGGTCATACAATAATTAAAGACAACCCTATGGCTCCTGCCGGTTGCTGTACTCATCGACATGCAAGTCGTGATAATCTATACATCACATGATCATCTCATACATCACATATATCACATCATGTAATTGGCCATATCATATCACAACATACCCTGCAAAAACAAGTTAGACATCCTCTAATTCTTGTTGCATGTTTTACGTGGCTGCTATGGGTATCTAGCAAGAACAATGCTCATCTACGCAAAAACTACAATGGTGATACACTAGTTGCTTTTCAACCTTCTCAAGGACCGCCTTTGTCGAATCCTATCCAACTAAACTGAGAGAATCCTATCCATCTATGCAGCAAGTTGCGGTTGAAGGAACTGGTCTCTCGTAAGCGTACGAGTAATGTTGGTCTGGGCCGCTTCATCTTACAATACCACTGAACCAAAATCCGACCAAGGGAGGAAGCAATCTAAGCATCAACGCCCACGAACCTTTTGTCTTCTACTAGAGATCTCATCTACTCATAGACCTAGCTCATGATGCCACTGTTGGGGAACGTTGCATGGGAAACAAAAAATTTCCTACGCACACGCAGATCTATCCATGGTGATGAGCATCTACGAGAGGGAGAGTGGATCTACGTACCCTTGTAGATCGCTAAGCGGGAAGCGTTAAGAAACGCGGTTGGTGTAGTCGAACGTCTTCGCGATCCAAATCGCTGTGCGTCCCGTGATCCAAGCACGATCCGTCCCATGATCCAATCACGATCCATCCCGCAAACTTCATCATGATCTGTCCCACGAACTTGATCACGATCCTTCCGATCTAGCGCCGAACGGACGGCACCTTCGCGCTCAGCACACGTACAGCTTGATGATGATCTCTGCCGTCTTGATCCAGCAAGAATGAGCGGAGAGGAAGAAGAGATCTCCGGCAGCGTGACGGCGCTCCGGCGATGGTGGTGGAGCTATTCCGGCAGGGCTTCGCCTAAGCGCTGCAGAAATCCGATCTAGAGGAGACTGGTGAAACGGGTAGCACGTGGCTGAAAAAACTAGTGCAAAAACCCTCAATACCACCAGTATATATAGGAGGAAGAGAGGAGAGGAGGCATCCTTGGCTTTCCAAGCCAAAGGCTTCGGCCGAACCAGGTGGTGGAGGTGGAGTCCACCTCCAATCCTAGTAGGACTAGGATTCACCCTATTTTGCCTTTTTTCCACTTTTTCACTTTGGATTGTCTTCTCCAGCCACATGGGCCTTGTGTGGAAGTTCCACCAGCCCACTAAGGGCTGGTATTCACTCTCCCACAGCCCATGAATCCTCTTGGGTCGAAATACCCTTCCCGATGGTCTCCCGGTACACTACCGGCACTCCCGGTACACTACCGATGAGCCCGAAACTTTTCCGGTAACCAAAATAGGACTTCCTATATATGAATCTTTACCTACGGACCATTCTGGAGCTCCTCGTGACATATGGGATCTCATTCGGGACTCTGAACAAACTTCAGTCATCACCATACATAACTCTATACTACTGAAACGTCATCAAACCTTAAGTGTGCAGACCCTGCGGGTTCGAGAACTATGTAGACATGACCGAGACACCTCTACGGTCAATAAGCAATGGCGGGACCTAGATGTCCACATTGGTTCCTACATATTCTACGAATATCTTTATCGGTTGAACCTCTATATCGGAGTAACAAATCCCAGTCTTGATCCATGCCAACTCAATAGACACCCTCGGAGATACCTGTAGAGCACCTTTATAGTCACCCAGTTACGTTGCGACGTTTGATACACACAAGGAACTCCTCCGACGTCCATGAGTTGCACGATCTCATGGTCATAAGAACATATACTTGACATGCAGAAAACAGTAGCAATAAACTGACACGATCATATGCTACGTTTTGTAGTTCGGGTCTTGTCCCTCACATCATTCTCCTAATGATGTGATCCCGTTATCAAATGACATCTCATGTCAATGTCTAGGAAACCTTGACCATCTTTGATCAACGAGCTAGTTCACTAGAGGCATACTAGGGACAGTGTGTTGTCTATTTACCCACACATGTAATGTGTTTCCAATCAATGCAATTATAGCATGGATAATAAAGGATTATCATGAACAAGGAAATATAGTAATAAACACTTTATTTATTGCCTCTAGGGCATATTTACAACAGGCGGACGGGAGCGGTGCGTGAGATCCAATCTGCTTGTGAGGCGGACGGGAGGCCATATGACCATCTTGGTGATGTGGTGAATCTGGCACCTCATGAACGAACTTGAACATGGTAAATTAATCCCACTGGAGTTTTCTTGTTCCTTCTTTGATCAACTATTATAACTTCTTCAACCAAATATCATTGAGCATAGAGGAAAACATCAAACTTTAATCTCCCATGTTAGTGGATGTGCCCATAAAGTAACCTCTATTTAAGCCCACTATGGCTCTGGCAAGTGGTGGAGGCCAGCAGTGGGATGGCTACCGGTGTCAATGTATGTTTTTTCAATACTACGGATGGCATAGTGGGTCTAGGCATGAAACTCGAGATGAAAAAGGTAGGGTGATTTTTGCTTCCTATCACAAAACTCTTAAATAACAACATGGCCCTCGAGGCAAAATTACAAGCAATGATGGAGGGGCTTAGAGCATCTCCAGCCATTGGCCCCCCCAGGGGCTGATTTTAGCACCGGTTGGGGGCCCGCCGATGCTAAAATCGGCCTAGGGGGCTCGGCTTCCCAGTCGCAGCCCTGGGGTCGCCTCCCAACCACCGCTTTCGGCCTAAATGTTCGGGTTTTCCATTAAAAAAATAATACAAAAATAAAAAATATATGTCGACTATGTCATCTGCCGCCGCATTCTATGTGCCGAGAAGCTTGTAGAAGTTGGTGTAGTCGCCGTCATCGTCCCCGTCATCGTCGCCGTCCTGCGGGCCGCGGACGACGTCCCTGCTGCAGCCCTGTCCTGCGTCGCCGAAATGGTACAGGTCTGGGTTGGAGGGCCCGGGCGCCTCGCCGTCGCTGTCATCATCGAGGATTATGAGGCCGGGGAGCTCCTCCTCGCGTTGGACATGGTTGCAAGCCTCGATCTCCTCAAGGGCCTGGCGCTGCCACTCAATCTCCTCGCGAACGTAGTCGTCCCGTGCCCACTTCATGGCTCTCTCATCGTCGGAGGCCATGGCGAGGTGCTCCTGTTTGACCACCGTCATGCCAGGCTCCGTCTTCAGCCTGACAAGGTGGAGGTGTCCACAGGGAGGTGAGGGCTCGGGATGGCGGCCCTCATTGATGGTGATGCCCCCGCTGTTGCGACTGTTGCGCCGGAGCGGGGTCGAGCCGGGCTCGGCCTTCACGGCAACGGGCGGCATGTGCGCTACGCTGGAGGAGTGGGAGGATGACAAGGATGGCGCCTCCATGCGTCATGGCTGCCACGACGAGCCCCGTCGGTGGGAGATGGATGTCGTCTTCGTCGGGTACTCGAGGCGCGGATCGTTGCCGCCCTCGATGTGATCGAGGACGGCCTTGAGCGTGCGTCCAGGGACGCCCCACAAAATACGGCGGCCCAAGCTGTTGTTGTGGCCGCGCGCAGGGACGCCATTGGTGGAGGTGATCTGCTCCTCGCGGTGGTGCTCTAAGTACGCCATCCTTAGGTTGACAATATCGGGAGCGTACCTCGGCAGTCGGCGTACTTCCTCGTACAGGGAGGACCGAATCCGGGCGATCTCGGTGTGCCGCTTGGCTCCGATGGGCACCGGTGGCACGGGGACGCAGCCAGTGCTAAGCCTCCAGGCGCTCGGCGCCCGCATGTCAGGCGGCGTTGGGTACTCCGCCTCATACAACACGCGGGGCTCGTCCTCGTGGAGGTGCCGACGGCTGAAGCCGTTGCGGGCCGCATTGTCTCCTAGGTATCGCTTCGCTATCGGGGGAGAGGGGGACAAAAAATCGCCACGCAGGTGGGACTTGGGGGTAGGTGGCGGTGTGTGGTGAACACCGGCGAGGCCGGCTTTTATAGGAGCCGAGCGGGCGGCACCGTGCGGACGCGTTGAAAGCACAACATGCTCCCTTGGTGGTTTTGGTAATTCATGACAACATACATTGTCTCTTGGACTAACTCCTCTATGTAGTGTATTTCAGGTAATAGTCCATGGAGAGTTGAGTTGGCAAAAGGATTGAGGAGATTGTGGAATTACCCCAAGATTCAAGGAAATAGGTTGGCCAGGCTTCAAGCAAGACGACTCTACATTTTACATTTGTGACAAATCACTTTGAGTCCATAGGAAAGCCAATACTATTAAAAGGGGTAAAGTTTTGATGGTGAACAATATGCTCAAACGTGCACAAGTGACAGTCACCAAAACATCCATAAACTCTCCCACCAAAGTCTATCCTAAGCCAAATATGCAAAATCGGTGCAACCAACATTCCTATCTCGGTGTCTCCGATTCTAAACCCTAGACAGACTCAGCCAAACCCGAACACTTTGGTGCAGCCGACACTGCACTCGGTGCCACCGAGTTGGATTGCCAAGATTCTGTTACGCAAGATTTCGTTTTTGGTCCGACCGAAAATGGTGAATCGGCGTCACCGAGATTGGCAAATATGACCATTGGTCACCTTGTCGGTGCAACCCAGAATTGTATATCGGCCCCTCCAAGATTAAAAAGTTGCTTCGTTTGGTCACGTCGGTACCACCGAGATTTACACATCGGTGTCACCGAGTTGGTCATTTTGTGTGTAACGGTTGGATTTTTGGGGATTCCTATATATACCCCTTCACCACCACCCACTTGAAAGAGAAGCACTCAGAACTATTCCATACCTATCCTACTCAGTTATCTGAGAGAGAACCACCTACCCTTGTGTTGAGGTCAAGATCTTCCACTCCAACCATATGGATCTTGATTTCTAGCCTCCCCAAATTGCTTTCCACCAATCCCATCTCTTCTACGAAGCCAACTCTATGAGAGAGTGATTGTGTGTTGAGGAGTTTATCATCTTGAAGTACAAGAGCAAGGAGTTCATCGTCATTATCGAGCCTATAAACTTTTGGAGGGTGGTGCCTCCTAGATTGGTTAGGTGTCGCTTGGGAGCCTCCTACTTCGTGTTGGGGAGTGAACCAATAAGTTTGTAAGGGCAAGGAGATCGCCTACTTCTTAAAGATCTACCCATAGTGTGGCTAGTCCTTCGTGGACGGAAGCCGCATGGAATAGTGAAGGTTGCTTCTTCGTGGAACCCTCCGTGGGTAGAGCCCTCTGTGGACTCTCGCGACTGTTACCCTCCATGGGTTGAAGACTTCATGAACGTGGATGTATGATAGCATCACCTATCGGAACCACGGGGAAAATCCTTGCGTCTCATATTGCATTTGATCTTCCTACCCCATCTCTTTACTTACATGTGCAATGTCTTTACTTTCTTCTGCCATACTTGTAGACATGCATGTGTAGGGTTGTTAGATTTACTAGACTTGCTAAAATTGTTAATATCAGCCAACTAATTAACTTGGGAAAAGGTTAGGTTTTAAATTCCTGCTATTAGTCTATTCACCCCCCTCTAGACACCCCTCTCTCGATCCTACAAGTGGTATCAGAGCTTTGGTCTCCATTGCTTCAGTTTAATCACCGTGGAGGAAGATTGATGTGTCTAGAATGGAGAGTTTGAGTTGTAGAGTGCCCATTCTTGATGGAGAGTACTATAGTCAATGGAAGAATGACATGATTGATCTATTTAATAGATTCCATTTGACTAAATATATTGAAAACCCCCATGTGCTCCCTATTGATGAATTGCATCCCACACACGAAGAGGAAATTAACATGCTTGGTAACCTAAGGACTGTCAATCTTATTGTTAGAGGTTTACCAAGATTCGTGCTTTCTCAAATGAAGAACTTCGCATGTGCCTATACCTTATGGACTGATTTGGAGAAACGATATCCAAATCTTTTTTAGGGAATTTTAATGAAATTCTTCATAAAACCATTGGTTTTCACAAAATGAAGCCTAATGATCCAAACTTTGATAAATGCCTATTTGAGCTCCGTGATCTTATGCATGCAAAAGGAGATCTCACCACTATGAAGAACATTATCTTTGAAGCCATTCGCATTCATAAACTTGAACATTGTCATGATCACCATTCTAATGAATCTCTTGTTCTTTATGGCGAGGACTTCCCACGTGATGATGACAATGTGGAACATGGCTATTATGAAGAAGATGAGTTGTTCGACATCGAGCACAAGAAGATCATGAAGAATATGAGCCTCATGGCAAACTTTAAGGATTACATGTCCGGAGGAAAAGAGTGGATTCTTGACAGCGGGTGTACGGATCATATGACTGGTGATAAAGACATGTTCCAAGAGATCATGCCTAATCAAGGTCCTCGACGGTACGTGACCTTTGGAGACAACTCTAAGGTTAAGGTACTTGGCCTTGGTAAGGTGGCTATATCCCATGATAGCTCTATTCAAAATGTTATGCTTGTTGAATCCCTTGGCTACAATCTTTTTTCCGTATCTAGGCTTGCCGACTTCGGTTTCAATGTTCTATTCACGAAAGTGGATTGCCAAGTGTTTCGTCAAGATAATCATAAAATGGTCTTTACTGGTTTCCGTAGAGGTGATCTATACATTATTGATTTCACAAAAAGGTCCAAGCCTCACACTTGTTTAATTACAAAATCTTCTAAAGGTTGGCTTTGGCATAGAAGACTTGGACATGTAGGCATGCGAAATCTAGATAAGCTAATCAAAGGCGATCATATACTTGGTGTTAAAGATGTTATCTTTGACAAAGATAGACTTTGCACTGCTTGTCAAGCAAGAAAGCAAGTAGGTGGAAGTCATCCAGTTAAGAATATCATGACTACTAGGAGACCACTCGAGTTACTTCATATGGATATTTTTGGTCCCAATGCTTACAAGAGTCTCGATGGAAATTCCTATGGTCTAGTTATAGTAGATGATTTTTCCTGATTTACGTGAGTATTCTTTCTTGATGATAAGTCATATGTTCAAAAGATCTTCAAGAACTTTGCTCGAAAAGCACAAAATCAGTTTGAAGTGAAGATCAAGAAGGTTCGGAGCGATAATGGATCAGAGTTCAAGAACACCCATGTGGATACCTTTCTTGACGAAGAAGATGTCTCACATGAGTTCTCGGCTACGTACACACCTCAACAAAATGGAGTTGTTGAGAGGAAGAACCGGACGCTCATTGAGATAGCAAGAACGATGCTTGATGAATACAAGACGCCAAGACACTTTTGGGCAGAAGCCGTTGAAACAGTGTGTCATGCCACAAATCGACTTTACTTGCACAAGCTTCTCGGTAAAATGGCATACGAGCTACTCACCGGTAACAAACCCCAAGTCGGATACATTCGAGTATTTGGATCAAAGTGCTACATTCTTTATAAGCATCATCATAGTAAATTTGCTCCTAAATCTCACTAAGGATTCCTACTTGGTTACGGATCGAACTCTCACACTTACCGTGCCTACAACAACTTCACTCGAAAAGTTGAAGGGACAGTAGATGTGAAGTTTGATGAATCTAATGGTTCACAAGTCGAACAGTTGACAAATGATGTAGGTGATAAGGATCCTTGGGAAGCCATTCTAGATCTACCCATTGGCAAGATTTGTCCCATGGAGGTGAAGGAAAGTACTTCATCAACTCAAGTGGAAACCCTCACTTCACGTCAAGGTGAACCTCAACACAACATGGAGGCATCCACGAGCGGTACACGACGAGATGATGAAGAGGAGGAAGTGCATCATGAAGATCCACCACAACCACCTTCACCACCACCTCAAGGGTAATTACACCTTCAACAACAATGAAGATTAACGAGATGATGATGAAGAAGAAGAAGCTCCACCATCCAACAATCGAAAGCTGACCCGATCGAGTTCGAACTCAAGTGACCAAGAACCATCCCCTAAACCAAATCTTTGGTGATATACAAACAGGGAGAATCACTCACTCTAAAACCCGTCTAGCTAACTTTTGTGAGTATTATTCTTTCATCTCTAGCATTGAGCCTTTAAAGGTAGAACAAGCTCTTGAAGACTCAGATTGGGTGAACGCAAGGCATGAAGAGCTACACAACTTCGAGAGGAACAAAGTGTGGACACTCGTGGAGAAGCCCGAAGATGAGCACAACATCATCGAAACCAAATGGGTGTTTCGGAACAAACAAGACGAAGATGGTCAAGTCGTATGCAACAAGGCTCATCTCGTAGCCCAAGGATATAAGCAAGTTGAAGGTATGGACTACGGTGAGACTTCTGCCCCCGTCGCTAGAATTGAAGCTATTTGTATTCTTCTTGCTTATGATAATCACCATGATATCACGCTATATCAAATGGACATCAAAAGTGCATTTTTAAATGATGAAATTGAGGAAGAAGTTTATGTTAAGCAACCACCTGGTTTTGTGAATCCTAAGAAACCTAATCATGTTTATAAGATTCGCAAAGCTCTTTATGGTCTTAAGCAAGCCCCTCGTGCTTGGTATAAATGTTTAACGAAGTTTCTCATTGAAAAAGGTTTTGAAATTGGTAAAATTGATGCAACCTTGTTCACTAAGAGAGTTAATGGAGAATTATTTGTGTGCCAAATCTATGAGGATGATATTATCTTTGGTTCCACTAACCCTCAATTTAGTGAAAGATTTGGAAGGTTCATGTCCGAGAAGTATGACATGTCTATGATGTATGAGCTGAAATTCTTTCTTCGATTGCAAATCAAGCAATCAAGCGAAGGAACTTTCATCTATCAAACTAAGTATACCAAGGACTTGATCAAGAAGTTCAACATGCAGGATTGCAAAGTTATGAAAACTCCTATGCCCACTAGTGGACATGTTGACCTTACCAGGGAGGATGAACTGGTTGATCAAAAGGTTTATCGATCTATGATTGGTTCATTGCTATATCTATGTGAATCTCGTCCCGATATTATGCTTAGTGTTTGCATGTGTGCTAGATATCAAACTGCACCTAAAGAGTGTCATATTTTGGCTATGAAACATATTGTGAGGTACTTGATAAAAACACCAAACTTTGGCATTTGGTATCCCAAGGGATCTTCTTTTAATCTTGTTGGCTATTACGACTCGGACTATGCCGGTGACAAGGTTGGTAGAAAATCCACCTCGGGTAATTGTCAAGTTTTAGGTATATCTCTTGTGTCTTGGTCCTCCAAGAAACAAAACTCGGTATCTCTATCTACTGCCGAAGCTGAGTATATTGCTGTTGGGTCTTGTTGTGCGCAATTACTATGGATGACACAAACGCTTAAGGATTATGGTATTTGTGTTAAAAATGTTCCATTACTTTGTGACAATGAAAGTGCTATTAAAATTGGACATAATCCTGTGCAACGTTCTCGAACCAAGCATATTCAAGTTTGACATCATTTCATTCATGATCATGTTGCCAAAGGAGATATCGATCTTAAGCATGTTCATACTAACAAACAATTGGTCGATATCTTCACCAAGCCACTTTATGAGAAAACATTTTTTCATTTGAGGAGTGAATTGAACATCATTGATGCTTCAAACTTGATCTAGACTCACTCGGTTGCAAGCAAGGGCATGAACTTTCTTATTATCTCCATCTTCTCGTAACTCGTTATCATATGCCATGGAATTCTATGCTCCCTTGTATTGCATCTAAACTTTTGTAGGTACTTGGAAGAACTTCATTCAACAAGATTTCCATCAACTCTAATCATAAGCAATCTTGTCATTACCAAGTATCCACGACCCCTCTTTGATGATGAAAGGAAGAACACAACAAAAACATATCCTTGACATATACTTCATCTTAGTTGCAAAATCTTAAGTAGTATCATGTCAATTGGATATATCCATTGCTCTTCCTTGCATGACTAACCTTTGTAGGTGATGAGTGTACTAGAACAAGAAGGATTGCTCCAAATTCAAGATGATCTTCATCAACCTCGAGCATCCTCAACAAGTTCACCTACAAGCAGCGTCATCAACGTCATTCAAAGGTATGTACTCATGTCCTTGAAAAGGCTTTACTCCAAGTCATGATCTAAAGCAACTCAAGTGATATGCATACTTCGAAATGCTTAATCGAAAAATTGTAACCCCATTTTTAGCTTAAACGATGAGTATGACCTATGATCAAGTATTCTTGCTTGGTTCCTAAGTGAATGTACTCTAATATAGGTGACCTAGTCACCGCCCATCATTTAGTTAAGAATCTTGCGTGGTTTGCTCTCTATTTGCATGATTTCTTGTAACCACTCAAATCTTATCTATTTAATGACCTTTGTAAATCTTTCGCATTTTTCTTTTTCAAACAGTTCTGTTTGTCTCTCTGAAAACAAAAACTTGATCTATCTATCTCGGAGTCACCAATTTTCCTTGCTTTCAAAATCTATGTTTCTTTGATATGGTTTATTTGTTTCTGTTTTTGTGATATTCTTGTTCTTTCGATGACCCCTTCTTTAAAAAAATTAGGGAGAGAAGAAAAAACAACACTTCGGGGGAGAAATTCTTTATTCAAGGATCCCTAGCTCCAAGGAGAAGAAAACTCAAATTTGCCAAAGGGAGAGAAGTTACATTCAATGATTCCCTTAGTCTTTTAATGGACCCTACTTTCAATGACCCTATATATCTAGGATCCCTTCCTTGTCAATGATCCCTATCACTACTCCCAAGTTTAACCTTTTTGGTATTTTGTGCCAAAGGGGGAGAATATCAAAGCTTAATGCTAAAGGGAGAGTTACATGCTTATGCAAAGGGGGAGACATGATTTAGGGAGGAAGGAAAATATCAAAAGTTCACACTTATATAATCAAGGAGAGGAACAACAATGTAGTGGGAGAAAACTACTTTTGGAAAAAGTCTCATGAGAACAAAGGATTACTTTTCTCACCCTATCCGATCCCAATATCTACATGTTGAGATTCAGGGGGAGAGGATGTACTCTCATTTTCATATAAAAGGGGAGAAACGATATAATAGATTAATGCTAAAAGTGGAGACATATCTATCCTAAGGATTATCATATTTTATATGTTCATCCATATCTTGGTATTCGTTGAGTTCTCTTGCTTTTGATTGGTAGAATACTCTTGTGTTTCCTAACATTGTTTTATCAAGTGTGTCTCTACTACTAGAATGCTCAGGAACTCAAGGTAAGTATATGCATCATATCTTTGATCAACATGATATCTTGCTTCTTGCACATATTGTTTGCAAGAGTGAAGTCTTGATCAAGGATATACATTTCATTCACAAATATTGATGCATATAGCCAAGATACACATGACTCTTATATCCCTTTCATTCATATCACTACTAGGAAAAAGCCTAGTAGTAGCGCTGGAAATACCCTTACTAGTAGCGTTGGGTCCAGCGCTACTGCTAAGGCGCTACAGCTAAAGTGTAGCAGTAGCGCTGGTTGGTCCAGCGCTACTGCTAAGTCTGGTTAGCAGTAGCGCTGCACTTACCAGCGCTACTGCTAACTATCAGTAGCGCTATTGATAATCTAGCGCTGCTGCTAGTATTACTACTTTCACAGATTCATACCCCCTCTACGTATTTGTGATATATTTATACAGTATCTATACAATAGTTTCATTAGATCATCATAATACATCATTGCCATATAAGAACTCCTCATCATCATTTTCGTCCATGAGACATCATATAACAAGTTGGTCACTAGTCATAATTACAACTCCTCATCATCATCACCATCAACTCTAACACATTGTAGCACATAATAACACATTGTACCTAGGACCTAGTCCTCTCTCGTAGGACCTACTCTACCCTCGCTTAGGTACAATATCATAAAACAAAATAGGCCCTCACTCTCCATTCTGAAGAACGGAAATAAGTTGTAAATGCAAATAAGTTGTCAACTATTTTTAAATAAACAATATAAATTACTTAATAAATATGGTTGAGAAACTCACATAATGGTAGAACTGGAGGCGTCTGCACATCGACCCACATGTCGATATTACCTTCTATTTCATCTTTCGGACGAATATCAAAGGTGATAAGCATATTAGGCTCAAATGCATAAGCCTTGCATAGTGCTTGCTAATTTTTGCATTCAAAATAGCAATAGGTGTCTGCATGGAACAATTTTACCGCAAAAGTAAAACCATGCTCAGTCCTCAAGTGAACTATCTTTACCTCCATTTCTTTTTTAGTATTGAAACCAATTTTATCCAAGACATCAATTCTTGCATGGCAGGGGACACGTTAGTAGAACAGTAAAAAATTAAAATTAATTATAAGTTGAAGCAAAAGAGGCAGAAGTCATGCTTAATCACGAAAAAAGACTTGTCATTGTGACTTACTGTATCCACTTCGAAGTTCTCATCCAGCATGATGCTGAAGCGCCAACCATCAACTAGGAAAGTCTTGTCACAGAGGCCGCGCTCATCTTTGCAGTATTCGCACATACCGAATTCACTTTCGTCGTCAGACATTTCCTATGTTCATAGTTAAAACATTTAAAACCAATCGAAGGAAACTAAGAGAAAACTGATCAACACACAGATCACTATTAAATTACTCAATATGCAACAGGTTGACTTTAGGTGTGTCGAGTCTTTCCTTCCTAAACTCTCATCTCACATATATGGTGGACACTCTTCTTGCGACAGTCGGTGATGGTGGCTCCTCCATTCGTCCCCGAGTGCATTACACCAAAATGTCTAGCACACGGGAACGAAGGAGAAGCGACCCCCACGACAACAATCAGGATTCTTCCTCTCTCATATTTATATATGGTGGACACTCTCCCTCAGTGAAAGACACTCAAGGAGCCGAAACAGACCTAAAGTCAACCCATTCCATATATCGAGCACTTCCTCTCTCATAATTCAACTAGTTCAACTAAGCACTTACTATAAATAAAATAAACTAGTACTTACTAAAAATAAACTTGTTTAACTAGTTCTATTAATTTTCTAACTAATTCTATTAAACACTTACTAAAAACAAAAATATCTTGTTTCAACTCTAAAAATTGAAAAGACCTATACATTTACTAAAAATACCATAGTTCTAGCCCTAACATCTGTCCATCCATCCATCTATCTATATATCCTCATAAACCCGAGTTCTAATCATCGACATGGGCATTTTCATATTTTATTTGATACCACAATCGAACGAAATCTATTGTATTCAAAAACCTACATTTACTAAAAAAATATCATATAGCATAATACATTTCTATACCTAAAAAATTATGTTACTAATTTCTTTAACTAAAATTTTTATTACTAAAAAACTTTGTATTATAGAAAGGAGGAGGAGGAGGAGGTGGGAGGAGGAGGGAGGAGGAGGGAGGAGGAGGAGAGAGCAGGAGGAGGGAGGGGAGGAGGAGGGACGACGAGGGGGAAGGAGGAGGAGGGGCCACCGGAGGGAGGAGGAGGAGGGAGGAGGAGGGGGCCGCCGGAGGGAGGAGGGAGGAGGAGGGGGCAGCTGGAGGGAGGAGGGAGGAGGAGGGAGGAGGGAGGAGGAGGGGAAGGAGGAGGGAGGAGGAGGGAGGGAGGGAGGAGGAGGGGAAGGAGGAGGGAGGAGGAGGGAGGGAGGGACCTTGGGTGCGACGGTGGGCAACGGCGGCGACGTCGCGCAGCGGAGTAAGTGAGAGTGTGAGGGGGAAAGTGAGGACGCGCGCGTCTGGATAAGGTGCCCCGTAGTAGTACCACTGGTTCTCAACCACCGCTATTGCTAAATACAATAGCAGTAGCGCTTTAGGTGAAGAAGCGCTACAGCTAATCTGTTCGCGGAGCGTGGTGGGACTGAACTTTAGCAGTAGCGCTGGTTACAGGAAAGCGCTATTGCGAAATTCAATAGCAGTAGCGCTTTTAGCCTATGAGCGCTACTAGTATACCTAGTCTGCCTGCAACGGTCTGTGAATTATAGTAGTAGCGTGTTTTATGTCTACAGCGCTACTGCTATGTGCATAGTAGCAGCGCTCTTTCTACCCAAGCGCTACTGGTACTTATCAGCAACGCTTCTTTTTTAAAAGCGCTACTGGTGAGCTCCTGTGTATAAGCATTTCCCTAGTAGTGTATGTGTGTCCATGCATTCCAAAGCAACTATCCTTTAAAGGACTGCACACATTAAGGGGGGAGCAAATCTAGGTCATGTGTTTCTCAAAGTCTTCATTACATCTATGCATATCTTTATTTGAATCTTTGATTGTATGTTGTCATCAATTACCAAAAAGAGGGAGATTGCAAACATAACATGCTCCCTTGGTGGTTTTGATAATTCATGACAACGTACATTGTCTCTTGGACTAACACCTCTATCTAGTGTTTTTCCGATAATAGTCCATGGAGAGTTGAGTTGGCAAAAGGATTGAGGAGATTGTGGAATTACTCCAAGATTCAAGTAAATAGGTTGGCCAAGCTTCAAGCAAGAGGACTCTACATTTTACATTTGTGACAAATCACTTTGAATCCATAGGGAAAGCCAATACTATTAAAAGAGGGTGAAGTTTGTATGGTGAACAATATGCTCAAACGTGCACAAGTGACAGTCACCAAAACATCCATAAACTCTCCCACCAAAGTCCGTCCTAAACCAAATATGCAAAATAGGTGCAACCAACATTTCTATCCCGGTGCCACCAATTCTAAACCCCAGACAGACTCAGCCAAACCCTAACACTTCGATGCAGCCGACACTGCACTCGGTGCCACCGAGTTGGGTTGCCAAGATTCTATTACGCAAGATTTCATTTTCGGTCCGACCGAAAATGGTGAATGGCGTCACCGAGATTGGCAAAGCTGACCGTTGGTCACCTTGTCGGTGCAACCTAGAATTGTATATCGGTCCCTCCGAGATTCAAAAGTTGCCACTTTTGGTCACTTCGGCACCACCGAGATTTATACATCGGTGTCACTGAGTTGGTCATTTTGTGTGTAACGGTTGGATTTTTGGGGATGCCTATATATACCCCTTCACCACCACCCACTCGAAAGAGAAGCACTCAGAATTATTCCATACCGATCCTACTCAGTTTTCCGAGAGAGAACCACCAACCCTTGTATCGAGGTCAAGATATTCCACGCCAACCATATGGATCTTGATTTCTAGCCTCCCCAAGTTGCTTTCCACCAATCCCATCTCTTCTACCAAGTCAAATCTGTGAGAGAGTGATTGTGTGTTGAGGAGTCTATCATCTTGAAGCACAAGAGGAAGGAGTTCATCGTCATTACCGAGCCTATTACCTTTTGGAGGGTGGTGCCTCCTAGATTGGTTAGGTGTCGCTTGGAAACCTCCTACTTCATGTTGTGGAGTGAACCAAGAAGTTTGTAAGGGTAAGGAGATCGCCTACTTCGTGAAGATCTACCCATAGTGAAGCTAGTCCGTCGTGGACGGAAGCCGCATGGAATAGTCAAGATTGCTTCTTAGTGGAACCCTCCGTGGGTAGAGCCCTCCGTGGACTCTCGCGACCGTTACTGGGTTGAAGACTCCATAAACGTCAACTTACGATAGCACCACCTATCGGAACCACGGGAAAAATCAGTGCGTCTCCTATTGTGTTTGATCTTCCTACCCCATCTCTTTACTTACATGTGCAATGTCTTTACTTTCTATTGCCATACTTGTAGACATGCATGTGTAGGACTGCTAGACTTGCTAGACTTGCTAAAATTGTTAAAATCAGCCAACCAATTAACTTGGGAAAAGGTTAGGTTTTAAATTCCTACTAGTAGTCTATTCACACACATCCCTCTAGAAACCCCTCTCTCGATCCTAAACGCGTGGGAGGCGAGGTGTGGAGGTGCGTCGCCCCGTACTGACAACGCCGCCCCGTGAACGCCGGCTCGTGAATGCGCCGCACCAATGGAAGGCTGACCGGCAGCAGCCTTGCATTGATTCCTCATGGGAAACCGAGGCAATGAGGACGACGACACCGCGTGGTCGCTGACTCGGCGACCCCACCCATTTTCGCGCCAAAAATGTTTCACCTAGCGCGGCGGGTTCGGCCTAGGTGTGCCGGCACAAAAGGATAACATTCCGCAGCCTACGCTAGACCTCTCGGGACTGGATTTTCCTTTTGAAGAGTGGAAATTAAGACTCCGGTGTTCTCGTTGCCATCGATTAAAGCCCCGGGGCCGGATTGTTTCATCGGAGCGTTCTTCAAGTCCTGTTGGGAGATCATTGGCATTGATGTCGTCCGGGCCATTATGCATCTCTCTCACCTGCGAGGAGAATGTGCCTCTCTCATCAATTCTGCCAACATCATCCTGCTGCCTAAGAGGGTGGATGCGGCGAGGGTGGGAGATTACAGGCCAATTAGCTTGATCCATAGCCTCTCAAAGATCTTTTCCAAGTTGTTGGCTAACAGACTGGCCCCTATCCTGCCATCCTTGGTCTCCAAGTGTCAGAGAGCCTTCGTCCAGAAGAGATGTATTCATGATAATTTCCTCCATGTCGGGAAAGCCCAATAGTACAGTAGTGGAAGGAAAAATGTAGTTTCCTACTGTTAATTTGGTCCGAGGTTTTCCTTTCCTTTTCTCTTTGTGTTTTTTTTTGTTACTATCTTCTACACTCTTTGTTCACAGATATAAGATGTTCTAATTTATTTATTTTTATAATCGTATGTATATAGATATGTTTTATTTTGTTTTTCATTTATTTCAGTCCGTATGTGGATCATATTAAAATATCCAAAATATCTTATATTTGTGGGTGGAAGGAGCATGTTGTTTCTGTTTTCCTTTTTATTTCTCCTTTTTCCGCCGGCTTCTTATTTTTTTTTTTAATTTCCAGTTTTTACATGTGTGCGTCTATTGATCGGTACATATATACCTATTATTATAGATGAACAGAAATGCGTTGGTAAAACAAAAAATAATAATGGCGTGTGCACAAAGGATTCTGGTTTTGACTAGAAGTCGGGCCTAGAGTTACCACCCCGACCCAGCATATCGTCGTTGTTATTGTCTCGGAGTCGGAGTCCTGAGTTTCTTCTTCTTAATTTCAGAGCTATGAGAATATATATACAACATCGTATGCAGCAATAATACCAACGATCGAGTTCTCCTTCTCTCCTACATCGTATTTTGCAGCAATAAACACAACAAGACCAACGCTCGTAACCTACCCATCGTCCTGCACTCCCCTACTTTTGGCATGGGCAACAGCGCACTTTTCTTCCATGGCGAGTGTCAGTCCGAGACGTCGTCGACGTGCTCCACGGAGAGCGCCATGTCGGCCCATAATTTCGTGGTGCGCGATTACCCGCTGCTCGACGGCGTCGGCGGCGGCAAGTTTGTCAGCTCCAGCACCTTCAACGTCGGCGGCTACGGTTGGACGATCTTGTTCTACCCCGACGGGAGGCAGAAGGACAGATCTAGCGACGCGGCCTCCTGTTTTCTGCATTGCGCCAGCCCAGCCAAGGACGTGAGGGCACGGTGGTCGTTAAACGTGTTGGAAAAATTAGACGGGGATGTACAGGTAACCACCTTCGGCTGCTTAGAGAATACATTTTCTCCAAAAGACTCCAGTTGGGGGTTTCGCGATTTCGTCTCGAGATCGGAGCTTAAAAGTTTGTCGGACGCCAACAATGGCCGCTTCACGGTGAGATGCGTTATGGCGGTTATACATGAACCTCTCACGCGCAACATGAGACCTATCGCGGTGCCACCACCGAGCCTGCGGGAGAGCCTCGAGCACATGCTCAAGGATGGAGAAGGTGCAGATGTGACCTTCAGTGTGCGCGGCCAGCTGTTCAATGCCCATCGATGTGTGCTGGCTGCACGTTCTCAGGTTTTCAAGGCCGAACTCTTTGGTCCGTTGAAGGAAAATACGGGGCGGCACATCGAGGTCGACGACATGGAGCCTGAAGTCTTTGAGGCGCTTCTTCACTTCATGTACACGGATACTATGACAGATGACGATGACGAAGGCAAAATTGAAAGGCTACAACACTTGCTTGTTGCCGCGGACAGGTACGGAGTGGATAGGTTGAAGATCATGTGTGAAGACAAGCTTTTTGAGGGCATCGGTGTCGAGACGGTCGCGACCACGTTGCTTCTGGCAGAGCAGCATCACTGCAATGATCTTAAGGAAGCTTGCATTCAGTTTATGAGTTCACCACGGGACATACTACGGGCTCTCATGCCCACCAATGGATTCAAGCAACTCGTAGCTAGTTGTCCTTTGCTCATGGAGGATATACTGAACGGTGTGTCCTGCACCTAGAATGTGAGGTGACTACTCACACAAAGCAGGAAAAAATATTATGCAGCCATGTAGCGATCATGTTGGATTTTAGTCATCTTCGTTTGACCACACCTTTTATTTGCGATGACGTTTGACCAAACTTCATTGTACTGTACGTTGACATGATAACTTTTGGACTTTTTTGCGTAAAAAGCTACTATTTTTTGCATTTTAGAACTTGCATACGGTGGCTTACAGTATTTGATTTTCGAGAAAAGATAGGATTGTAGTCCTGAATAATTTGCATTGCTCGTCCGTGCTATCTCTTCCAGCGAGTAGCAAACTCGTTTAAACTTTATACTTCATTGTTCCACTGATGAACCATCGGTGCAACAAAAAGTGTTCATGAATTCAGTGGCGGAGCCAGCTCGGCCGGTGAGCTGGGGCAAAGTACATGGCTCTCGTGTCTGCCAGTTTTTTGTCCCTACAAATTGATGGTTAACTCTCTATTTACTGCTAGTGTTGAAACGTGAATGCATGGCAGAGCCCGGGCAGCTGCCCCGGCTAGCCGGGAGGTGTCTCCGCCACTGCATGAATTCAAAACTTTCATGAATTTGAAAATTTTCATCAATGCAAAGAGTTCACATATTTAAAATATATTCATTAATTTGAACAATTTGAAATTTTCATAAATGTTCATGAATACGAAAAATGTTCGCAGAATCAGGAAGTGTTCATGAATTTAAAAAAATCACGTATTCAGATTTTTGGGAAATTTTGAATCATAGTCGAAATACATTTTTTTATAAGAAAGAAGACGGAAGTCTGCCTTTTACATTCCAAATCAAGAACGTTCCTCCACAATGAATATTTTGGTTACCTGTTGTGAATTGTGATTCTCTTACACGTGCTAGTGAGTTTCTTGCGGCGAATTCCATCACCAAATTTTGGCATACTCCCTTTCTTTTGCAGAAAATGCTTTTGATATATTCGTCAAACATAATGGCAGTACTAAAAACACAAGAAGTAATAAAAAATACATTCATTATGGTAAACCATCTAGGAATGAATACAAACACTGAAGCAAGCCGAATACACGTGTTACTCTCTCATCGTAGCTGGACAAATCTTGTTGTGATAGACAGTTAGAAAGTCATCATGCTAAACCCCAAAGGATCAACGCATCACACAACAATCTTGTGTCGGATGAATCTTGTCGATGAAGAGAAGTGCAGATAGAAATAACCCAACTTGTAGACACTAAGATGCAAATGAACAAATATTAGATCCAGGCAAATTCACCGGAGACAAACACCGACCATATCCTACGAGATCTGTCAGAGATACAATTTCACACATCCTCCGACAATGCTAGACACATGACCGAAACGAGGACTAAGTGGGGTAAATTTTATTCCATCTTTAGGAAGCCATTGTCGCCTCTCCTTCCTGGGAAGGACACAAATCTTAAATAAGCTTATGAAAAACACCTAAAACGGAACACGAGCCCTCCAACCGGTAAAGGCTATGACCCACTGTCTATCTTAAAACCATTGAAGATGAGAAAGATTGTCGGTGGAACCCATGGGAAGCAAGTAAACCCTTGTTGCCTGGAAGTCGCTCGTGGGAGAAAGAAGGAGGAAAACTTGGCTAGCGGGAGGCTGAAAGTAGTAGCACGATTTGTCAAATCCAGTTGTAGATGCTTTTATAAACTTTTATGGAAAAAAGGATTTGTGGATAACGGTGGTAATTAACGATCTTTTTTCTTCGGAGAAAGTCGTTAACGATTCCTACACGGTATCCCATATATTATGTCAAGCAAACTGTCAAAGGACCCTTAATCTCACGGACGTACACAAAACGGCCACGTTTCCTTGCGAAGAGACCATGGGGAACATCACCTCTTGTCTGGGCAAGCCGCCCGCGCCGCCGGCCGAGACGTCATCGAGATGCGTGACGCCGACGGCCACCACGGCGCACAACTTCGTGGTGGACAACTACTCGCTGCTCATCGGCGCCATCGGCCCCGACAAGTTCGTTAGCTCGAACACGTTCAGCGCCGGCGGCCACAACTGGAATATCAGGTTCTACCCCGACGGTGAGAGCCGGGGGCCTGCCTACGCGGCGGCCTTCCTGCATCTCGTGGGAGGGGCAAAGGCAACGGGGGTGAAGGCGAAGTTCACTCTGAGCTTGCTGGGGAAGGATGGCAAAGTGCTTGGAGATTCAAAACCTGTGAGCATAGCGCAGACCTTCGAGTCGGAGGGTGTCAACAGTTGTTGGGGCGCCATCAAGTTTGTCGAGAAGACCACGCTGCAAGACGCGGGCTGCTTCACGGTCAGGTGCGATCTGACTGTCGTCAAGGATGCCGTCGTGCAGAAGATTATTAATTAGCTTATTCATGGTGACCATAGTTTGCTTGCATACGATTTTATGATTAGCATGCTACTTCTTACTTTGATTGACTGGTCACGTAGAAAATGCAAACTACTCCCTCCGTTTTTAAATATTTGTCTTTTTAAAGATTTCACTACGGACTAAATACGAATGTATATAGACATAATTTAGATTGTAGATTTACTCATTTTGCTCCGTATGTTGTCCGTAGTTGAAACTTTACAAAGAAAAATATTTAGGAACGGAGGGAGTATATTGAAAAAAGAGGTGTTTGATTGTCTCGTCATGAGTATAAACAACACTTTTTACTTCCTTGCCAGTTGAGTCGTGTGAGGTTGTCTTTAGTTAACAGAACTCCCTTACAAATATCACATGAAGATTTTTTTTTAACGCGGTCCCTTAGGGTCCGATTCATTAAAAAAGGTAGAATAGAGTTACCCGGTTAATTAACAGAAACCCGGACAAAAACCATTACAACACACCCACGGAAGGGCACCTAGCCGACCTGACACCAACAAGACCACACACACCACCGAGGAGAGGACACCGTCAAGGTAGACCGCAATGTCATCGTCATCACCTCTCCCCGAGCAAGTGACTCCGACTTCGCCGCAGACAACCCGTCAAGGCCCCGCCGAATGGACGACACACACGGACCTCGACAGGCATAGCCAAACAATCGACCAGAGATGTCAACGACAGGAAGCTCCGATTTTTCTGATGTGCTTCATTTGAGAAAGTTGCAAGCCTCGTGCCGACCTAGTCCAGTGCAACCTCCGGGGAGCACCGTCCGCTGAAGCCACCCTCATGAAGTCATCGTTGCCGCAGGGGCCCCGCCACACGCAGCTCCGACTTCTCTGCCACAACGGGGAAAAAACATAGGCACATCCATTGGCGAAACGAAACCTTAGACATCAGAAGGACAAACCAGGACCCAGCTCCACGCACCACCATCATCGTCGCCGCACAAGTCACGAGCCAACCACTCGCATCACCGGTTCGACACGAACCAACCACAATGTTGTGAGCGTCCCGCCTATGGAATGCAAGAGCAGGAACAAAGAGCTTCAAGGTGGCGCCCCTAAGGAGGGATGCGACGAGGACGACGCCGTCGCCCGACCCGACACAGGGCCTTAGGTTTTCACCCGAAGGTCTTGTACCGAGGGTGGGAGGTCAAAGATCTCCACGACAGCGCCTCCAAGGATGGGAATGATGCCGGCGGGCATCGCTGCCACCGGCCGGACAACAATCGGGCATGCCTTCACCCGGAGCATCTTGGAAATCACCCCCATGCGCTGCAATCCACTGACCCGCTCACCTCCCCACCAACCGCGCTATCTCCGCACAAGAGCCACCACAAGCCTCGCCAGGAGCCAAGCCGGGTCATCATCTGGCGCTCACCATCACTGCACCACCACGCTGCAACCGACTAGCAGCACCAGAGCCGGGAGGGAGGGCAGCCACCCCGTCCCGGACCCGTTGGATCCAGCCCACCGCACCCGCATCGCCAGATCTACCACCGAAGCCCCAATCCGTCGCTAGAGGGCCGGATCTGGCCATCTCCACTCGGATCTAACAATCTACATCGCCGCAGAAGAATCCTCCAGACGCCAGTCTAAGCAGTCGCAGGAAGACCGCCTTCGCCCGATGCAGATGCGGGGAGACCAAGGAATGCTACCACACCCCCCGGCTGCCGGCGAAGATCCATCGGCCGAAGCCCATCCAACAGCCAACCGCGTGGTAGCTTCAGGCAACACAGCAGATGGGGTCGATCCTCCCCCCCCCCCCCCCCCACGTGTGCCTCCTGTTGAGCAAGAAGAAAGGAAAGCCCCGCCACCTTCATCCATCGCATGGGCTTAGCCCGGCGGCCTCCTTCAACGACGACGAGGTGAGGAAGGGGGCGAGAAGGGGTCGTGGCGGTGTCCTAGTGGTTTTCCACCCTAGCCGCCTGGAAGGCGACGCGGGGGACTTGAAAGAAAGAAGATCTTTGTTTTACTCTGGTGTCACATGCAGATTTTCACTTTTAGTGAAATCTTGAACTTCCAATCTTTCGTTATTACTCACCGGTACCACAGAATATGTGAGTGCATGGTACATAGAGTCTACATTGAAAGACCTCGATGTACTAAGGTTCCAGCGAAACACATCTCGATCTTGTGTTAGGTTAATCGAATCCAGTCGGTATAAAATATTATGCCATGAGAAAAATCGGGGGTCAATCAAATCCCTCTTGAATGAAATACTTGACGGGGACAGAGGAAGTGTTGGGGAACGGCGCATGGGAAACAAAAAATTTCCTATGCACACGCAAACCTATCCATGGTGATGAGCATCTACGAGAGGGAGAGTGGATCTACGTACCCTTGTAGATCGCTAAGCGGGAAGCGTTAAGAAACGCGGTTGGTGTAGTCGTACTTCTTCGCGATCCAAATTGCCGAGCGTCCCACGATCCAATCACGAACCATCCCACGAACTCGTCACGATCCGTCCCGCGATCCGATCACGAACGTCCCGTGGCCTTGATCACGATCCTTCCGATCTAGTACCAACGGACGGCACCTCCGCGTTCAGCACACGTGCAGCTTGATGACGATCTCCACCGTCTTGATCCAGCAAGAGGAGGTGGAGAGGAGAGAGAGTTCACTGGGAGCGTGACGGCGCTCCGGTGATGGTGGTGGTGGAGCAATTCCGACAGGGCTTCGCCTAAGCACTGTGGAAATCTAATCTAGAGGAGCACCGGTGGAACGGGTAGCACGTGGCCGTAATTTCTGCCAAAACCCTAGCTATTCCACTAGTATATATAGGAGGAGAGGAGAGGAGAGGCAGCCAAGGCCTCTTTAGTTCGGCCGGCTAGGGAGGGGTGGAATCCTATTCCACCTCCAATCCTAGTTGGACTAGGATTGCTTCCTATTGGCTGATTTTCCACTTTTTCCTTATAGGACTTTCTCTCCTGCGCCATGGGCCTTTGTGGCTGTTTTCCCAGCCCACTAAGGGCTGGTTAATACTCTCCCACAGCCCATGGACCTGTTGGGGTCGAAATACCCCTCCGTGAGGCCTCCCGGTACACTACCGGCACTCCCGGCACCCTATCGATGAGCCCGAAGCTTTTCCGGCGACCAAACTAGGACTTCCTATATATGAATCTTTACCTCCGGACCATTCCGGAGCTCCTCGTCACGTCCGGGATCTCATCCGGGACTCCGAAAAACCTTCGGTCACCACCATACATAACTCTACACTACCGAAACGTCACCGAACCTTAAGTGTGCACACCCTGCGGGTTCGAGAACTATGTAGACATGACCGAGACACCTCTACGGCCAATAACCGATGGCGGGACCTGGACGACCACATTGGTTCCCACATATTCTACGAAGATCTATCGGTCGAACCTCTATTTCAAGGATTCAGTTAATCCCGTATAACGTTCCCTTTGTTCTTCGGTATGTTACTTGCCCAAGATTCGATCGTTGGTATCTCCATGCCTAGTTCAACCTCGTTATTGGCAAGTCTCTTTACTCATTCCGTAATACAAGATCCCACAACTAACAATTAGTCACATTGCTTCCAAGTCTCATTGTGATGTTGTATTACCGAGTGGGCCCTGAGATACCTCTTCGTTACACGGAGTAACAAATCTCAGTCTCGATCCATGCCAGCTCAACAAACACCATCGGAGATACCTGTAGAGCACCTTTATAGTCACCCAGTTACGTTGCGACGTTTGTTACACACAAGGCACTCCTCCGATATCCGTGAGTTGCATGATCTCATGGTCAAAGGAACATATACATTGACATGCAGAAACAGTAGCAATAAACTAACACGATCATACGCTACGTTTTGTAGTTTGGGTCTTATCCATCACATCATTCTCCTAATGATGTGATCCCGTCATCCAATGACATCTCATGTCCATGGCTAGGAAAACCTGACCATCTTTGATCAACGATCTAGTTCACTAGAGGCATACTAGGGACACATTGTTGTCTATTTATCCACACATGCAATGTGTTTCGAATCACTACAATTATAGCACGGATAATAAACGATTATGATGAACAAGGAAATATAATAATAAACACTTTATATATTGCCTCTAGGGCATATTTCCAATAGTCTCCCACTTGCACTAGAGTCAATAATCTAGTTCACATCACTATGTGATTTAGATGGTAATGAATCGAACACCCACACAGTTCTGGTGTTGATCATGTTTAGCCCTTGGAAGAGGTTTAGTCAACGGGTCTGGAACATTCAGATCCGTGTGCACTTTGCAAATATTTATGTCCTTCTCCTCGATGTAGAACCGGATGGAGTTGAAGCGTCGCTTTATGTGTCTGGTCCTCTTGTGAAACCTTGGTTCCTTGGCTAGAGCAATGGCACCAGTGTTGTCATAGAACAAATTTATTGGATTCAGTGCACTGGGCACTACTCCAAGATCTGTCATGAACTGCTTCATCCAGACACCTTCCTTCGCTGCCTCTGAGGCTGCGATGTACTCCGCTTCGCACGTAGAATCAGCTACCACGCTTTGCTTGGAACTGCACCAGCTTACCGCTCCCCCATTAAGAATAAATATGTATCCGGTTTGCGATTTAGAATCGTCTGGATCAGTGTCAAAGCTTGCATGGACGTAACCCTTTATGACGAGCTCTTCATCACCTCCATAAACGAGAAACATGTCCTTAGTCCTGTTAAGGTACTTAAGGATATTCTTGACCGCCTGCTAGTGCTCCATTCCGGTAACCAAAATAGGACTTCCTATATATGAATCTTTACCTCCGGACCATTCCGGAGCTCCTCGTGACATATGGGATCTCATTCGGGACTCTGAACAAACTTCAGTCATCACCATACATAACTCTATACTACTGAAACGTCATCAAACCTTAAGTGTGCAGACCCTGCGGGTTCGAGAACTATGTAGACATGACCGAGACACCTCTACGGCCAATAACCAATGGCGGGACCTGGACATCCACATTGGTTCCCACATATTCTACGAAGATCTATCGGTCGAACCTCTATGTCAAGGATTCAGTTAATCCCGTATAATGTTCCCTTTGTTCTTCGGTATGTTACTTGCCCGAGATTCGATCGTTGGTATCTCCATACCTAGTTCAACCTCGTTACCAGCAAGTCTCTTTACTCGTTCCGTAATACAAGATCCCGCAACTAACAATTAGTCACATTGCTTGCAAGGCTCATTGTGATGTTTTATTACCGAGTGGGCCCCGAGATACCTCTCCGTAACACGGAGTAACAAATCCCAGTCTCGATCCATGCCAACTCAACAAACACCATCGGAGATACCTGTAGAGCACCTTTGTAGTCACCCAGTTACGTTGCGACGTTTGATACACACAAGGCACTCCTTCGATATCCGTGAGTTGCATGATCTCATGGTCAAAGGAACATATACATTGACATGTAGAAAACAGTAGCAATAAACTGACACGATCATACGCTACTTTTTGTAGTTTGGGTCTTATCCATCACATCATTCTCCTAATGATGTGATCCCGTCATCAAATGACATCTCATGTCCATGGCTAGGAAACCCTGACCATCTTTGATCAACGAGCTAGTTCACTAGAGGCATACTAGGGACACAGTGTTGTCTATTTATCCACACATGCAATGTGTTTCCAATCACTACAATTATAGCATAGATAATAAACGATTATCATGAACAAGGAAATATAATAATAAACACTTTATATATTGCCTCTAGGGCATATTTCCAACACGAAGCACCTGTGCAGTAGTATTATTCTAATCACGGGCAATGTTGTACAAGGCTGGATATTGTTCTCGAAGACTAGAATTGCCAAGCCAGATATATTCCCACAAACAAATCTCCTACCCTTGTACTTTATCATGAAAGACCCAACACAAAAGAGAAGTTTCTTTGCATCGATTAGGCCAACCCAAAAATGCAAGTCGCTGAGTTTTCGAAATGCTAGAGACTATTCATTTGACCTAGATACTTTTGCGCAACATGGTTTGCCGAACACCATCCTCGGTAAGAAGTTTGAATAACCATTTACTGAATAGGGCCTCATTCATGACCTGCGTGTCATGAATTTCAAGGCGGCCTTGGTCCTTCTGCCTACAAACCACGCTCCATTTGGCCATTCTATATTTTTTTCTTTTCATTATCACCTTGCCAAAAGAATTTGAATCTAAAATAGTTCAGTCTTTGCAGGACACCTTTTGGAGTTGGAAGAAAAAAACATATAGAGAACCATATTTGTGAGGGAAGAGTTAATCAAAACCGACTATCCTCCAACTAAGAACAGCTTGCCTTCCAACTGTTCAACCGTTTCTCTAGATTCTCCTCTAGATGCTTCCACTCCACAATGATAAGGTGCCGATGCCCAGATATTTAGTCTGGAATTGTCCGTGTGTGCAACTAAATAGGTTGGCATAATCGGCCGCCATCTCACCGACATCTCCAAAGCAGAATATTTCACTTTTATTAAAGTTTATTTTGGGACCAGGCATTTGCTCAAACGCTGAAAGCAACAATTTCAGGTTTTGAGCCTTGTCCAGATCATGTTCCATAAACAGAAATGTGTCGTCAGCGTATTGCAAAATAAAGAGGTCATCATCCACAAGGTGTGGCACTACTCCTTCAATCTGGCCATCGTTCTTGGTGTGCTCAATCATAATAGCCAACATGTCAGCAACCATGTTAAATAACATCGGGGACATGGGGTCACCCTATCGTAGTACTTTTTGTCCAAAAGTAATGACCTATATCATCATTGGCTTTGATGGCCACATTACCTCTCGTAACAAAGTGTTGGATCCATTGGTGCCATTTGTTAGGGAAACCTTTCATCCTTACGACATGTTGGAGGAAAGACCATTTTAACTTGGCATAGGATTTTCCAAAGTCAATTTTGAATACCACTCCGCTCATGTGTATATCAACGTATTCAATCTTCACTTTTTTCGATAATTATAGTTATAATATGCATGATCTTATTGCTATTAATGAACATTTGAGATTGTGTGAATAGCCTCGATTTTGGTGAATTGAGTTTACACATGAAAGTGAGATGGCGGCTTAATACATGGTGCTTCAAAATATGTAACATCGACTTCCTGTGTTGAAAGACAAGCCTAAGGATTCCTACTTTCAGAAGGAACTGTTTAAGGAACCATGTCAAGATGACAAAGTGCTCCTGATGTTCCATAAAAACGAATAGGTTGGTCTCATTTACAAGAAAAACTATGGTTGAAAAGCTTAGAAGGACAAAATTGACTAGAGGACACAAATGTGCTCATCCCTAACCCGAAACTATGGTCCACCACCGAATGCGACCAATAGTCATGGCCCAACTAGACCTAGAGCATCTGTGAAGAATCTCTTGGACAACACTTCATACAAGGAACAACACCCCAAGGAGCCGTATTCACCGGCGGGAAAAAATTTCACCCAGACTACCTCAGACCACTATCGCACTGAATTCGGAGGGAGGGGTCTGTTGGGGATATAACCTCGTTGTAAGACCCGCCTAGGAGGGGCCAGGTCATACCTAGCGTCTCGTTAACGTATGGGCTGCAAGAGGAAGATTGGGCTGCACGGTGGCTCACCAGATAGGCTGAGACAGAGACCCAGGGTCGGGGAGAAGACACAAGACTCGGGCGGGTAAGCCGCCCAGGAAAGCAACCATCCCGGCCTATATATGATTTAGTGTAGGAGTGAAATCTTCGATGACGCCTCCAAGGAGGAGAAGGATGTCCACAGACGTTGTTGTCATTGCGTCCACCCCGTCAGGCAAGGTCTTCACTAAAATGTTGGTATCCCTCCACCTTAGAGAGAATCTAGCTATCAAATTCTAATCTAGTTGCAAACTGCGGCCATGTCTAGAATGTTTGTGACAAGGCTGACCAGATATAGTACCGTCACCACGACGCTTTTCGGCTGCCACCATGCCGCAACCGCCAACTTGCCACAGGGGTGAGCAGACCTAGCACAACCAAATTGATCTTTTGAGCGCATGTGAAAGATCACCAGTGATAAGAATTTTCTAGTGCATCTCTAAACACCGGACATGACACCACGAGAGGGAGCATGCAACATACTAACTGTCGCTATGAGCTCCCCTTCTCTCAAGAGAGCCGCCCACAAAGACGAAGAAACAGGCCTACCATCATCGGCTTCGTCTCTGCCCTTGCCTAGTGGGGACTACCAACGACAATGAAATGGAGTAGGAGGCATATGGGAATGAGGTCAGGCTGATGTTGTTGTCGACTATGTCACCGCTGGTAGTGGGTTGTCTATTTGTTTTTGTTCTGCATTTTTATCTTCTATATTAGACTGGTGCGACTAAAGTCTTCCTCAATTTTTGGTCATTTGGTGTTGAAAATGGCGAGTCCGAGGAGATTTATGAGGGAGAAAGTTCTGAAACAAACCTTGAATTCATACTCCCATTTTGAAATCGAACTCTCACTCTGAAATCTCAAAAAAAAAACTATCACCATGTAACTCTCTCTCCCTCCCTCCTCCTCTGTCTCTCTCTCGTCCCGCACCGCTAGTCTTCCCTTAAAAATCTGTCTTAACTCTCTCCTCTCATGTCGATCTGGTCGGTCCAAACCCCTTTTCCTCCTTCATACTGGAACAGACCCCCCCATACATACACAACCTCATCTTCAGCCCCTCTCCTCCACTGGATCCCCAAGGATGCACCTCATGAATCCTTAAGGATTGACTTTCCACTACCGTACTGAATATTTTTGTCACTATTGTTTAGAATAGAGTTCCACGTCCTCCTTGCTCCGAACCTCCTCATTGATTGAACTCTAGGAACCTGCATACCTGTGGGGTCGTAGAACGAGAAAGAGATAACAGACAACTCCGTTGCAATGAAACACATACATGACTTTAATTAGTCAAAGCCATTCCATCAACACTTCATGCAAATACATGGGATTACAAGACTATGTCTCATCACGTTGCCTTGCCGAATTACTCACACGTGACGATTTGATGACCGCAAGAAGAAATCACTAAGAAAACATTAAGATGAATGCTTTATTAATAATATGTCTTACAATGATGGTCAGATATGATACATTACTACAAGTACGGTTAAGATGGACGGGAATTGATGCGGCGATGGTGATGGCAACAACTATGGTGATGAATCCGTACAGATTACTGTATAATCGAACACCCAACCTAGGGGGCAAGTATTTCTAAAGCTCAACAGATGGAAACGTGAATACATGATTCCCGTTTGATCTCAGAAGCTGAACAAAAATGGGCACGGCGGAACAAGTTTTTACCGACTGATTTTTAGTAAGCCCGTTTTACTATAAACTGTAGAACGCGAACTGGTCAGCGCCACGGTCGGTATGCTTGGCGACGGCGTGGTACCCCTCCTCGAAGTCCTCGCGCGTCACCACGCACCGGCGGTCGCGCACGGCCCGCATGCCAGCCTCGCGGCACACGGCGTCGATGTCCGCGGCGCTCATCTCCTCGTGCCGGGCCACCAGGTCCTCCAGGTCGACGCCGCCGTCCAGGCTCATCCCCGCCGTGCACGCCTGGAACAGCCGCCTCTTCTGTGCCCTCCCCGGCAGCGGGAACTCCACCCTTCGGTCCAGGCGCCCCGGCCGCAGCAGCGCCGAGTCCAGCGCGTCGGCGCGGTTGGTCGCCATGATCACCCGCACGTCGGGGCACTGGTCGAAGCCGTCCATCTGTGCGAGGAGCTCCAGCAGCACACGGTACACCTCGCGGTCGGCGGCCGAGGCATCGTCGGAGTCGGTCCGGGCCGCCGCAATGGCGTCCACCTCGTCGAAGAAGATGATGGCCGGCGCGTTGTCCCTGGCGGCTTGGAACACCTCGCGCACCATCCTGGGCCCCTCGCCCGGGTGCCTGTTCACGAACTCCGAGCCGCTCACGCGGATGAAGGCCGCCGAGGTGTGATGCGCGACGGCTTTGGCCAGCATGGTCTTGCCGGTGCCCGGCGGGCCGTGCAGGAGCACGCCGCGCGGCGCCTCCACGCCGGCGCGGGCGAACAGCTCCGGGTGCGTCAGCGGCAGCTCAACGGCCTCGAGGACCTCCCGCTTCTGCTCGTCGCACCCGACCACGTCCGCGTAGGTGACGCTCGGCCTCTCGGTGGCCTTGACGAGGGGCACGGTCCAGCCGGAGTCCGCCGGCAGCACTTGGACGACCGCGAGGTTCGACATGGACAGCGCGACGTTCGCGGATGGCTTGAGGAGCGCGCGGTCCACGTCGCCGAGGACGGGCACGCAGAAGGCAAAGGGCCTGGCGCTGGTGGTCACGACGGCGTGGCCCTCGTCGACCACCTCGACCACGTGGCCGACGATGAGGGCGCCGCCGCACTTGGTCTCGTGCTGGTACTGATACTCTGCCTCCATGAGGCGAACCACGGGCAGCACGTCCGCGATCTCGACCCGTAGGTCCTCCTCCTGGCGCTCCAGCAGGGCGATCTCCTTGTCCAGGGCCATGAACTGCCTGAACAGGTCCGCGTTCTCGCCCACCTCGCCGGTTTCCCAATCGTCAATCAGCTCCCTGGGAATCGGCGGCCCCGGAGGCAAGTAGACCTCTGCCGAATCGTCATGGTCAACGTCGCCGGGGCAGAGATAGTGGTGCTGCTGCACGGCGAGGTCCGACGGTGGCAGGTGAAGCGATTTGGCTGACGTGGCCATCGTCCTACAAGCCCTGATTTGTGCTACGATGGATGGTTGTGTACACACGTCGCCAGTTTTACATTACACGATCGACGGAAATAAGGTCTCCACGCACTCTCCATCAAGATTTATAGATCGTCCCCGCGTCGGAGATGGTCTCGGCCGGCTCAATCGGAAGTCCAGTCCGAAGCGAGCAAGAACTTGGAATTCAGTTACTTTTCGGATTCAGATTTGGGGTTACTCATCCTACTACTACTCCGACTGGGCATCCTCCTTCGCTTTCCATTGGGGGAACAGCGTACAAATACGGGCAGGCTCTCGTCAGACCTTCATACCATCCAAGACATCGAGAGTAGCTCGCCCGTTTGCCTTGTAATTCGTCACTCACCTAGCTACGTGAATTTGCCGGCATGGGAAACTTCTACTCTTTCTGCTGGGCAGAGCGCTCGCCGGTACGCGTGACGTCGTCGGTGTGCACGACGGAGGCCACCAGCGGGGCGCACGAGTTCGTGGTGAAGAACTACGCGCTGCTCAAGGGCATGGGCGCCGACGAGTACGTCAGCTCCACCATCTTCAACGTCGGCGGCTACGACTGGAGCATCGAGTTCTGCCCCGACGGCGACCGCCGGGCGCCCGGCTACGTGTCGGCCTTCTTGCGTCTCCACGGGCGCCCGGCGGCGGCGAACAAGGGCGTCAAGGTGTGGTACCGCCTAAGCCTGCGGGAGAAGGGTGGCAAGGTACACGCTCGGACGCCGTTCCTCGTCCAAAAGTTTGAGTCGAACGGTAGTTCTTGGGGCGATATCCTCATGGCACCCAGGTCCAAGCTGCGTGGAGACCGCTTCACCGTCAGGTGTGATTTGGTCGTCATCAAAGAGCCGACCGTGCGGATGCTGTAACATTTTTCTTTTCCTTTTGGCAAAACTCTTCATGTCGTTGATGCAGAAAATGCAGTTGTAAACACGGATGTAGCCAAATTGTATAGAGGAACACAATGCACAATCATTCTATTTTATTCATTGTAAAAGCAGTTGTAAACTGCATGAATTATGAAGCAGTTCATGTGTGTTTACCTCAATGTTTTTCTATTCTGAGAGTAATAATAGACTGATCGAGTTTCATGACAGTGGTTTTAATCCAGACAGCTTATTTCCTAGATAAACTGTAGGTAATTACGAGCATTTCGCACACCTCCTTCTCGTAATACCTTCAGATCTAGAGTGAGACTGGTGAGGCGAGGTCTGCATTACAAAGGACCTGATGAGGTTCTTAACTTTTGTAATCCAGACTTGACCGCCACTTAATTAATAAAGGGACTGTCTAATTCACATACGACGGAAAATCAATTGGGTTTCAGTCAATTTTCTGGACCAATTACAACTTGACAGGTGTATATCCACCTGTATGTCCCTGTCCGGTGTATGTTACTGCCATATAGTAGTAGGAGTATTTGCTAACAGGCCCACGAAATTGCTACAGGAACATAAAAAATTACGCTAACGGGTCCACCCCTTTTGTCACACCCGATAGGAACACAGGACTACAAAAACAGAAAGATGAACTGGCCATTTGAATTTGTAGTGCAATTTAACTAGAAACAAAAGCAAGAGAGGAAAGGAACCTACCTCTCACGGTCTCACCTAACCAGTAACGCCACAGCAAGAGGGCAAAAGCTGGGAAGGGGAAGAACAAGACGAAACAACAAGAACAAATTCCTCCAAGATCTCCATGACAGGCCTGGAGGGAAAGATGACTAATGAGGCAGAGGATTTACAGGTGAACAATTCCCCTCACTAGCTTCTTTGCATTCATCGGGTCCTTCTCTACTTCGGGTTCTTCTGTAGACAATTTCACCCCCTAATTACAAGCCTGAGTTTCACCCAAGTGTTTCTCCACATCTTCAGGAGACTGTAGAAGAAGAAATATAGACAGCAAATCTATTTTTTATGCAAGAACAAAAGTAGATTACTAAGGTTCATGAGAAGAAAAAAAAACATAGGGAAGCATGAACAAGCATCTTAGGTGATTTTTTACAGTTGATACACACAGAAAGTTTACAACAAAAATGCCAAAATCATGATCATGCCAGTACAGACCTATATGATGCCTTACTCACAAAACCTTCACATTAGGCGTGGATATTTCTCACAAACCTTCACAAAGCCTTACTCACACAACCTTCACGGTCATACAAAAACATGCAAACATATACAGGGACAAAAAATAGATAACCTATGTGATACACAGTCACATAAAAAGCTTTGTGTGTCCTGCATGGTGACAGAGAAACATGCAAACTCATGATAGTAATATGTATCCTGCTCAAAGGCATTCAACCTAGGGACAAGAGTTTAAAAAAATTGATGGGCTAGAACTTACATACATGCACCATATTATCTATAATTACATGTACACTGTAAAAAGCGTCCAAGCTCCCTGTAGAAAGGAAAAAAACTAAAATAAAATATGAGCCAATGAACACATGTTTGTATTACCCTATTTATAGTGCCATAAACACAATAAAAGGCATACACGCTCACTGTAAAAATGAAAATAAAATACTAACCTAAAAGACAAGCTAGTAACTAGGTATTAACCCAACATACACATACTATTTTACAGTGTCATGTACACAGTCAAGAACATACAAGCTCACTGTAAAAATGAAAATAAAATACTACTTGAAAATTGGAATTACCAAACACAGATACACTATTTACAGTGTCATGAACACAGTAAAAAACATTTGGGGTCACTGTAAAATTGAAAAAATACAGTTGCATGTGCACAGTAATTAAATAAGCTTTCAAGATCATTGTAAAAATGAAAAATAAAATACTACCTAAAAGCAGGCTAGAAACTAGGTATTACCCAACATACATGCACTAATTACAGTGACATGTGCACATTAAAAACCATTCAAGCTAACTGTAAAAAAAGACCAACCTAAAATCAGGCTAGAAACTTGGGAGTTACTACAGATACATACACTATTTACAGCGACATGTACACAGAAAAATAGCCTTCAAGATCACACTGAAATCATTGTAAAATTACTGAAAAATATCCATTGTAAAAATAATACAATGGATGCAAATGCAATTCACAGAAATTACTGAAACTAACACAGGGATTTACAGTGTAAATACACTGACAATCCTGTGTAATTACAGTGCATTTAGACTATAAATTTTAGTACATAGGGCAGTAAGATACTGGGTTAAAAGTACATTTATTTATATTGTAAGTGAACTGATATTCAGTTTAATGTAATGTGCTAGAATAGTGGAAAATACAGAGTAAGAAATACACTGAAAGAACAGTAGCATTGCATTATCATCTCACTGTAAAAAGAAAAAATACACTGAAAATTACAGTGTAAAAAATACTAATATAGACTGTAACTGCAGTTAAAATAACACTGAAATTAATTCATTGAAGTCGCTCCAATTACAAAATTGACTCACTGAAATTACGCAGGGGAATTACGGTATAAATACATTGACAATCCAGAGAAATTAATACAAATATAAACACTACGATTACAAACGTAATTCATTCAAATTACACAGGGGGGTACAGAGTAAGTGGACTGAAAATACAGTGTAAATACCAAATAAAAAAATGCAAATGGGAATTTACAGTCTAAAATACACTGCAATTTAGACTGGAAACTAAAGTATAGAATAATAAGTTACAAGGTTAATTCACATTAAAAATTAGGCTGTAAGTACACTGATATTCAGTTTAATGTGAGGTGCTGGAGAAAAGTGGAAAATTCAAAGTAGATCACTGTAACTTACACAGTGCTGAAGTTACAAGCCAATGACACAAAACACTGAAAAATTACATGGTGAGATAAACTAATAAAAACTGTAACTACAGCCCAAATCACTGTTACTTAACGGATAAAATTCAGTTCAATTCACTCAAACTTACAGTCCAAATAACTCTCCAAAACACTCAAAATTACAGTCTAAATCATTGTTATTTAAGTGAAAAAAATCAGTCCATCAAAGACACATCACCAGACTATCCGACTAAAGAGGTTCAGCATTTGCGTCCCATACATCTACATCAAAAAATAGACAAGAACCTACCAGCTAGCAGCAATACACAGCCACAGGGACAAATACAAAGAAATTGGGGAGTGGAAATAAAAATAAACGAAGTGTCGCTACATCTCTACAACCAATATCACAAACGACCACCAGAACAATATCACGAACAACATACACAAAACAACAAAACAGTTCACCAGATCTAGCAAATCGCACAGGAAAGGGAGGAAGAACAACAACATCAACCAACCGCTTGGAGGAGTAGCTAGGACCACCGAGCACCGACTAGAGCGACTGAAATCTTCAAGCAGGGGGGAGGGGGGGGGGGGGATGGATGCGAGCCCGCGAAACAAAAGATGCCCTGTAACAACCCGACCGAACACTACTCTTAACACAAAGATCGGACGGACAAGAAATTTGCCTGAACGCCAATTGTTTTCAGTCAGCTGAAGATTAGCAATTCCGTTAATAAATTATCTTTCTCCTCGCAAAAGAAAATGTCTTTTTTTCTTGTACAATTACCTCTTATTCTTTTTGTAGGGAATACCTCTGATTCACAGGATACAGCTTGTTTGTTGTTTTTCGAATCTTGGAGGCTTATCCCGTATATGTTCATGTTTGAACCGTGGGTTCCTCCTTCGGCGGACCTATACAATTTGAAGCCGATGGGGCGTTAGGGCATCTTAGTCCTCGAATCCAGATATATTTTTACCATCCAATACTATGACTCAAAAATATGTGAACTTATACGGACGCTCTGAATTCCGGCAAATTGGTAGCAAATCTGAGGGGCTCTACTTGAGTTCGGACATATGCCTAGCCAACCAAAGGCAGCCATGTATGCACTCCACCCCTCTCTCTCCTCAACCACGAACTGTGCATGCGCTACGTCCTGACGCCGGCTTGGCCGCCTATCTCCCCTCTCCTTCTTCCTTCTTTCTCCTTACACCTCTCATCTTGTCACGCCAGTCATGGATCACCAGCTCGAGCTCGGCTCAGGCCATCCGAGCGCGCGGTAGAGCATGACATGGGAGAGGATGACTCTGCTCCGCAACGATGACCGCAGTTGCACGACCTCAACTGCTTTATGGCACAGCAAGGCCTCAACAGAGTACATCGCGGCAACCTTTATAGTGCTACGGAGCAGGACGACGCCATAGTTGACGCCATGGTGTTATGATTAGCTCTGATTCATAGGATACAACTAGTCTATGGTTCTAGGAAAGCAAGGGGGCATTCAAGATAGACGAGAGGTGAGAAAAAGAAGCAACTGCCTAAACCTGATCTAGATGGATAATTCCAACCCTCCTAGGATTAGAGACTTGTAATTCAACCCCACGCGGAGTCAGGATTTGAACATAGGTGGCCGGTGGCCGAGGGGACAATGTGGCAAAAATCATGCAGCGTACCACAATATAATGTCTAAACCCTAGACTCGGTATAAGACAAGTTGTGTGTCAGCTTGTACGCGGACGACGACGTCATCCTCTTCGCAAACCGGACAAGGCTGAGATCAACATTCTGATGCAGCCGCTCTACGATTTCGGCAACTCCTCGAGCCTCAAGATTAACACAATAAAATTCACAGCTACACCAATCAGATGTGATGGCCTCGACTTGCATGATATCTTATTGGGTTTGGGAGGCTTGCCGACGAACTCCCTGTTGCGCTACCTCGGCTTCACCGTCACCACCACCAGGCTACTCATTGTACACCTGCAATATATCATGGACATTGGCGTTACTCACGACAATAGCGACGAGGCGATGATGGCTAGGTTCGTGCGGGAGCATGCGGAGTATCTCCAACCGAGCGTGAGTTCTACTGGAAGTGTGAGGCTGAGAAGAAGAGGGGGGGGGGGGGAGTAGGAGGATGAGGCCGGCGCAACGACGATGATCCCCGTTGAGTCTGAGTTGGAGGACTAGGGTGACTCGGAGGAGGACGATGAGGAGTGCGACGACCCAAGCAAGGATGAGCTCTTGGAGCAGTTCAAGAGCTCCGATGATGAATAAATTCATTTTCTATGTAGTTCAAGTAGTTGATCAAACTAGTAGTAGTTGGTGTAGTAGTAATTTGATGGATGTAGTACTTTGAATTAGTAGTAACAATCAACTTGCTAAGTTGGAATTGTGTTTGATTATCGTTCAAATGAGATAGTGACTGAACTTGCTAGTTTGACGCACTACCAGAATCGCACCCTATGCCGACGGCCCTGGCCGTCGGCATAGCCTTGATTCCCCGTCGGGACAGGCCTATGCCGACGGCCCTCTTCGGCATAGGGCCGTCGGCAAGATATACGTCGGCGTAGCCCGGGGGCCATCGGCATAGAAAGGCCATTGGCATAGGTCCTATCCCGACGGTGTACGTACATCTATGCTGACGGTCCAGGTCCTCGGCAACGTTCCGGCCTAACGCCAGCCGCCGTCAAGTGCTGACCAATGGCTGCTCGCCACGTGTCAGCAGCTGGGCTCGCCTGGGGCAGGGCTATGCCGACGGCCTAGCCGTCGGCTTAGTTTGCCGACGGCTAGGCCGTCGGCATAGCCCTGCCCCAGGCGTGGCCAGCTGCTGACACGTGGGCAGCTATGCCGACGGCCTAGCCGTCGACATAGCTGCCACGTGTCAACAGCCGGGTGCTCATGCCAACACTATGCCGACGGCTAGGCCGTCGGCATAGATTGTATTTGATTTTTTTTCTTTTTTATGTTTATTTTCAGATCAATTCACTTCAAATATACAGCAGAAATATATGATGGAAATAGAAATACAGAACACATCTAAGTATCATCCGGCACCGTCACAACAATATATGCATAAGCATCATCACAATCAACATAAACATAAGCATAAGCATATAAAGAAGCGCACAAGTCATCTAAAGGACCATCAAAGACCACAAGTTTATCATCATCATCACCACACACAAGTCATCTAAGGAAACATAAGCATAAGCACACAAGTAACCGAAATTCTTAAGCGTTAGGACGTCGAGCACCGTGGAGGTCGTAACCGCCAAGACCGCCGAAGCCCAGGTCGTCACAGCTAGCGGTAGCGCTACCGCCAAGATCGCCTCCACCTCCGCCTCCGTGGATCGGAGTGGTCGGGCTCCGTGACTCGGGAGTGCGGCGAAGACCACCGCCAACGGTTGATCCACCGGTTCCCTGGATGTTGAAAAGACATATTAACGGGATATATGACTGTGTTGAATGGCATGATATGTTTTGGGTGAATAGTTGGGGGATGTACATACCAGCGAGGGGCCATCGTGCTGCTGTGCCAAAAATTCCTCAAAGGTAAGCAGCGTTGGTTGTGCTGGAGGAGGTGGTGCTGCTGCAAATTGAGGAACCCGTCCGGCCGCCATCTCCTCAAGAGCACGCTGCATCCTAGCATTGTTCTGCTCATGGTATGCATAAAGGCTCATGTGCCACGTCATGGTCTCCTGGCGTGTGTACTCCATGTAGGCCTACGGTATGACATGATGGAACTCATAAACATCTCAATGTTGGAAAATAAAGTGAGCAATGTAGATAAGAGGGAAAATACTTACAGATTGCCGCTCTTGAAAGAGGGACTGTGACTACGCACTGGTCATGGGCGTGCTCGTGCGCTGGCTCAGGCTCGGGTCGGTAGCTCGAAACTGCGTGTAGGAGATAGTAGGAGTGAGATAACAGCATCGAGAACCACCTGCCGACCGTGCTTCTTGGGCCCCATGCCCACCACCACCCTCTCGTCCAGATCCACACTCATGGGGTCAGATGTGCCAGGATGTAACCTGAGATACTCCTAAGAGTAGGCCTGCTTCTTCTCCGTGGTGTTGCCGTAGTACTTGGGCTCGCCAGGCTTGGCGCTCCTCCGTGTATGGGCGATCTCCCACACCTTCATGTGTGAGAGCGGTCGCTTCAGTTTCTCCTCCCGCACCACCAAACAGAGGTTAGTCATACATAAGAAAGTGACGATAAATAGAAGAAGAAAAATGTTTAATGAGGTTAGTCATACATTAAGTGCCTTGTGGAGAAAGTGGTTTCGGTTTCCCTAAGCATGTACTCCCTCCGTCCCTCGGTTAGCCTTGTTTTTGATGCTCGTAGCCGCCCAGGCTCCATCCTTATCACACCAAAGATCCACCAATGCCGCCCAAGACTCGTCTTTTCCATAACACCAATTTGGACACACCTACATAATGAAAGCATAATGGCATGTCAACACGAAATGGTAAAATGTACCACAAACATCGGAATGAAAAATCTTTTATACTTACCGTCAAGTACTGGTCCCTCTCCAAGTTAATGCCCATCCTCCGCTGATCTTTCTTGGTCATCTTCACACCAAGAGCATCGTGATAGTATGTCGAGATGGCCACATAGCGCACCTCGTACTGCATCTGGCGGGCCTTCTTCTTGCATTAGCGCAGCACGATCTGGTCGGCTCTGGCCTTGTGCTCCAGAAGAACTCGATAGAATTTCTACAACCATGCATGAAACAAGAATGGAAGAAGCCATGAGTTAAATCATTCATGAAACTAGAATGGACTTGTGCTTCTGAAGAGAACTCACCCAGAAAGTAGTGATCACGGCCTTGGCATGGGTCTCATGCTCCGCGTGGAGGGCCGCTTTCCAATGGTCCCAGCTCGTGGTCAAAACCCGACTGTCCTGGTGCCTGACTGGATTCGGACAGTACAACCCTGGCCAGTATAACTTCAGCAACACGGTGATGAGGCCGTTGGGAATACGAACCCCTTTAGAATATATCCAGTTGCTGCAAAAGAATGAACTATTAGCATGTGACAAGCAAAATAAATAACAACCGGAATGAGCATGTGACAAGCAAAATAATGAAATTACTATAAAGTGACACTTACTCTTTCCCCGTGGGCTCAATGAGCCACTTCTGCTCCTTAGTAGCAGGAACCTGCTTTGGTAGCTTTGCGTTACCACGCAGCCATCCCTTGTTGTTACCACCCCCTCCCCGCCAGCACCATCATTCCCGCCACCACCATCCTCCTCGCCTGCCTCCTCCTCCTCATCCTCAACCCCCTCCTCCTCCTCGCCTGCCTCCTCATCCTCATCCTCAGCCCCCTCCTCCTCCTCCTCCTCATCCTCAGCCCCGTCCTCCTCCTGAACCTCCTTGTCCTCCTCCTCCTTCTCCTCGTAAGAGGGTACCTCACTAGAGGAGGGCCTCGAAGACAACACCCCTAAGTCCGTGAGGGTGCGCTGTTTCTGGCCGTGACCCCCTTGCCCTCTAGGGGCTCTCCCACCGCCCCCTCCTCCTCTAGGGGCACCTCTCCCTCGACCTCCCTGTGAGGAGTCATCCTCAAGTAGTCGGGGGGTAGGATTACGTGCTCGACCACTCCGACTAGGCATGCCGACGACCTTGCGTAGGAAACCCACACCGTCGGCCTTCCGCTTGCCCATGTTCCACGAACCTGCATTGAAAAGAGAATAAACAATTAGTACATTAATAATGAAGGAAAAAGCATTAGTAATGAAGGAAAAATCATAGTAATAAATAATCATAAAAAGGCATAATCCTAAACCATAGAAAAAAAGTCTTGAAATGTACATCTGCTAGAACCCATACGAATCATCACTGTTGTAACCTATTTCTCGGTCGGTCTCATCATCACTATCAATCATATCATCTTCGTTGTCTAACGGAGGTGGAGGCTCTTCCTCGTCGTCAGCGTCTTCATTTAACTTTTGTAGCATAAGTATGTCACTTTCATTGACAATGGTCTCACCATCATTCCGTGCATCGTCCTCGTTTGGATCCACATCATCATCAACCAATGGTCTAGCATCATCATTTCTAACCACATCATCATCAGGTTGCTCTTGATAGAACACTCCCTCATATGTCACGGGGTTAATGTTGTAGTAATCATCTTCATTCGGGTCTGGTAGCTTACCATGTGGCGACACTTTGAACACAACTTCCCAACCCTTTAGGTACTCTTTCTGGCATGGGTAAGGCAGATAATAAACTTGTGTAGCTTGGGTAGCCGCAATGAAGAGATCGGCTCCTGCATAGACGGTTGATGGTTTAACTTCGACCAAACCAATAGAAGGCGTATGTCTCTGCCCCTCCCGCGGATCGAACCATCGGCATTTGATCACAAGAAAACTTAGGGTTTCGCGCCCTTTGCGGAATTTAATCTCGTATATATTTTGTACCCTTCCGTAGTAGTCTACTGAATTTCGACCGGGGGTGTACACTCCGGTATTTATAGTTTTGGGATCAGGACGACTATTCTGGTGCTCCTCTGTATGGAAGCAATACCCATTCACATCATACTTTTTACATGTCATGACAACAGGGTCTTTAATCCATGGAAACCCATCTCAATTCGTCATCCATAGATATGTTCGGATTATTTCCCTACAAGTATAACTGAAAGTGTTGGGTGCATTAGTTCGGTTAACTAATAAATGTTGAACTAGGTATTTAATAGGGGAATGTAGAAAATTACTTTCTCCATGAACCAAGCAACAAAAATTTTACGTCCAGGATTTCCATGATGGAGAAGAGTAAGTTCCTCCGCCTCAGTAGGAGGATTAATTCCCGTCCATTCCTCTTGAAGGAAATCACTAAAAGAAGAAAAGAGGTGTTAGACCGGGAATAAGTGAACATAGAACATGATGATGTGGAAGACATAAAGGAATTGTGTAGTGGTATTACCTCATCCACACTTCCTCAACTTCCTTGATGTTGTGCAAGATATAGAACATGAGGTCCTCCCACTCTTGTCGTGGCATGTTATAAGATTTTGAGGCCCCAACCCTGCCACCTTGCACGTTGAATAGATGGACTTGGGTCGATACTTGGGATCTTCTATATTGTATCGAGGCACCTTGTTATGCAGATGGGGAACGTGGTCTGGATAGTATGATGTACTGAGGTCTGACACCTCCTCTAGGATAACTGCCTCAGCTATGGAAGCTTCAATCTTAGCTTTGTTTCCACATTTCTATCGGAGAAGCTTGTTCTGTCTCTCAGGGCCATACTGCCAACGATTTTGCACAGGCCCCCCCAACAATACCTCTTTCGCGAGGTGCAGAATGAGATGTGTCATCAGAGTGAAGAAGCCTGGCGGAAAGATCTTCTCTAGCTTGACTATCAACTCCGGTGCCTTCTTATGCAATTGTTCAATCACATCTTTACTTACTTCTTTAGCACAAAGCGTGCGGAAGAAATGGCTTAACTCGGCAAGCACTCGCCAGACATGCTCGGGGACATAGCCTCGAACCATCACCGGCATTATCCGCTCAATCCATACATGATAGTCATGACTCTTGAGCCCGGTCACTTTGCCCGTTGAAAGATTGACTCCCTTACTTATATTCGATGCATAACCATCAGTGAACTTCACTATGTGTTTGAGCCACTTAAGTACCTTTGTCTTTTCAGGCTTTTTAAGAACGAAGTCAGCATCTGGCTTGAACCAGTTTATTCGACCGCCTGTGGGAGGCTTCATGTTTAGTGATGGTCTATCACAAATTTTCTGTTGATCGTCTCTAGCTTTAACGTTATCCTTCGTCTTATCAGGATTGTTGAGGATCATGTGGAAAAGAGACTCTGCGACATTCTTTTCTGTGTGCATCACATTGATGTTGTAAGGAAGTTTGAGGTCCTTGAAATAGGGAAGCTGCGAGAAGGGGGTAATGTGAGTCCAGTTGTGCGTCTCACCATATCCCTCGAAGCCTTTGGCTTTGGCTTTGGCTTTTCCTTTGCCTTTAGGCTTGAGAGCTTTTAGCTGAGCAATAACATCTGCCCCTAAAAACGTTGGAATCTTGGACTTCATGGACAACCCGGCCTTTTGTGAAGTTCTTCTTGTCTTCCCTGTCTAGATGGTCTGGAGGGAGGAACTATCGATGTAGGTCAAAGGCTACATACTTGCCACCCTTACTCAGCCAAATCCTTTGCAGAGCCTACATGCACACTGGGCATGGCATCTTCCCACTGGTACACCATCCGCGGAATAGAGCATAGCCGGGAAAGTCATGCATGCAATAGTGCAACCAAACTTTCATCAAGAAATTTCTTTGCAGATCCCGATCGTATGTCAACCTCGGAAAGTACCAAGAATGGAGCAAATCATCCACCAGCGGCTGCATAAACACACCCAATTGCTTCCCCGGGTATTCAGGCCCCGGAATGATGAGCGACAAGAACATGGTCTTCCGTTGCATTAGGGCACCAGGAGGCAGATTGAGCGGAATTACAAACACGGGCCAGCAGCTATATGGTTTGGACGACATACCATATGGATTTAACCCATCACCTGATATGCCAATTCTAACATTCCCAGCCTCGGCTGCTTCCTCGAGGTATTCTTCATTGAACGACTTCCATGCTTCTGCTTCCGATGGATGTACGATTTTATGCGGATGGTACCTTATACCTTGCTTGTGCCACTTCATCATTTTGGCAGTCTCCTCCATGAGGAAAAGGCGCTGCAATCTTTCAATGAAATGGAGATACCGAAGCACCTTTGCGGGGATGTCTAGCTGCCTCTTCTCACCATCCTCACCGACCACCTCAAGGTACCGAGACGAACCGCACTCCCTACAATACTTGTCATCCGCATACTCGTGCCTAAACAAAAGGCAATTCTTCAGACAAACATGTATTTTCTCATAATCCATAGAGAGTGCCTTCATGATTTTCTTTGTAGCGTACATGCTTTTCGGCAGTTCATGACCCTTACGGAGGCTGTTGTTAGCCCATACTCCTAGGAACGCTTCAAAGCATTTCTCGCTACAACCATAATCAGCCTTGACTGCAACCAGTTGCGAGATGGCATCCAGCTGAGATATTTTCGCACCCGCATAAATAGGTTTCTTCGACAAGGCCAAGACCTCCAAGAAGGCCTTTGCGGTTGCCTCCGGCTCCTCCGGTTCATTCTTCGAAGGTGTCGCATTTGCCGTTTCTGCAACAATGACATCATCTAGCATGTTCCTGACCCCGTCGTCCTCATATCCATCGATGCGTTGTCGCATCACCTCCTCTCTACCACCATCCTGCTCGGCTATGTTTATCGGTGGCATGTCAAAGTTTGGCATATATCCGTGCGTGCGAAGGTGCTCACTCATGTCCTTCTGATTTCTATGGTGACGTCTTTCACATCCCGCACAGGGGCATGGTGGGATAATTCTCATTGGACAACGGAATATCTCCTTCAAATACCCATCGGTTTTCGCGATCCACTCTGATGTTACTCGATTCCAACGGATAAAACCACTGTACATCCACTGATTATCTGCCATCCTCTGCTTTTTTGCAAGCCACACAACATAATAAGGATTCACTTAAATTAATCACATCAAATTTTCAGTTTCTACCGCGTTGAAACCACCTACATCTCTAATAGGTAAAGATGGGTCCTAATCCTACTCGAAGATGTGTAGATCCAGTACGTTCTCCATTCTACCCCGTTCCGAGACAAAATTTCGGCAGCACCTCCCCACTGTTCTCCAGATACACGTCTCGGCAAATAGCCGAGAGAATGTGCTCCAGAGAACAATGGGGAGGCGCCGCCAAAATCCTGTCTCGAAACGGGGTAGAACATGGAGAACATACCCAATATACACATCCTCGGCCTGTCCGTGGAAAACGCTGGACAATCCGAAAGAGCTGTGGTGATAAATACGCAATTGAATGCATATTTATTGATGCAACCCTTTCGGACGGGAGACGCCTAGGTTACGCGACTTGACTTGAGAATGAAATCTAGTGACATGAAAAAATGGAGGAGATGGACTTGTAGCTCACCCTCGGCTGTAGAGGAAGTAGTCGAACAGTAGATGGATGCTCAGGGGGACCAACGCGTCGGACAACGGTCACTCCGATGAAATGCGACACCAAAAAGCCTACAAATTCCATCGCGACAAAAAATTAGAACATCACAACTCATAGAACATATTTAAAACATTTAAACATGCTAGCTAGATAGATTAAACACCAACGGTTAACAAAGCCTAGCTGCAGTAACCAAGAACCACAAATGGGGTCATACAAGAGCAGAATTTAACAAGTGTGCTACTCTGAATCAAAAGGATATGAATGAGTTAGAAAGAAAACTAGAGCTGAACAACCCAGCCTCATACATACATATATACATACATATAGATACATGAACAAATTTGATTACACGAGAAGAAGCTAGCTGGAGTGGTGGTGGACAAAACAAAAATCACCTCGCCACCATTTTATTGTTTCAACACAATCAATAGCAGTTATATAGCTACCAAACCATTTACTAAACGTCAACAACACTTGAACTATCCAGAAAGGAAACAACACATGGGACAAGTTTTGATAGGAATATCCATGAAGGCCATCCAAAGGTTTCAACCACATCCTAATAATCCTGCAATATTCTCTAATACCTAATTTACCTAAGTTATATAGCGAAAAAGTTTAGGTCATCACATCACATACAACATTGACACTTCAGTTTTTAAACAAAACATACATATGATTTATGTACATCCAACTATCTATTCATCCATCTATCTATCTACATCCATCCATCTATCTACATGCAGCTATCTTTCTACATTCTTCTATCTACATCCATCCATCCATCCATCCAAAAAACCACTCATCAGAGACAACCGCTTCCGACGAGGGTCACACCTGGGAGACCCGACACAACATAGAATGCTAATTCCACCGGGAGAAAAGTATATATGACCACGTCACACACAACATTGACACTTCAAACTGGGACAAAAATCATATTGATAATGACATCCATTGATAACAAATTTGACCAACATTCCATCCATCCATCCATCTATGAATCTAAAAACATTCATACTATCTAGGGCATACTCATTCATGTATCCATCCACCTAGAAACAATACCAAATAACTAAAAAATGAAGTAAAATGCTCACTGTGTGGAGGGGCCCGGCTGGTCCGGGGGGTGCCAGTGGTCGGGGGTGAAGGTGGTCGGGGGGTGTCGGTGAGAATTAGAGGAGGGCAGGGCAACCAGCCGGGAAGGGGCACCGGCCGGCCGGAGCCGCAGCCCGACGGCGTCGAGGAAAGATGGCCGGACGGTGGCGGTGCAGAGCGGCGACACCTAGGGGAGGACGGGGCCGGTGCGGGAGGGTGACGGCGGCGGCGAGGACGGGGCCGGTGCGGGGTGGACGACAAGCGAGGCGACGGACGACGGGCGCGACGGGGACGGTGTTGGGGAACGTCGCATGGGAAACAAAAAATTTCCTACGCACACACAAACCTATCCATGGTGATGAGCATCTACGAGAGGGAGAGTGGATCTACGTACCCTTGTAGATCGCTAAGCAGGAAGCGTTAAGAAACGCGGTTGGTGTAGTCGAACATCACGATCCGTCTCGCGATCCAATCACGATCCGTCCCGTGAACTCATCACGATCCGTCCCGCGATCTCATCACAATCCGTCTCACGATTTTGATCACGATCTGTCCCGCGAACTCATCACGAACCGTCTCGCAATCTCGATCACGGTCCTTCCGATCTAGCGCCGAACGGACGGCACCTCCGCTTTCAGCACACGTGCAGCTTGATGACGATCTCCGCCGTCTTGATCCAGAAAGAGGAGGTGGGGAGGAGAGAGAGAGTTCACCGACAGCGTGACGGCGCTCCGGCGATGGTGGTGGAGTGATTCCGGCAGGGCTTCGCCTAAGCACTTCGGAAAACTGATCTAGAGGAGCACCGGTCGAACGGGTAGCACGTGGCCGTAAATTCTGTGCAAAAACCCTCTATTCCACTAGGATATATAGGAGGAGAGGAGGAGGAGGCTGGCAAAAGGGCAGCCCTCCTAGGAGTCGGCCGAAGTGGGAAGGTGGAGGAGGACTCTCATCCTCCACTCCTAGTAGGACCAGGACTCTTCCTTTTTGCCTTTTCTTCACCTTTTTCCTTTAGGACTTTTGCCTCCTGTGCCATGGGCCTTATTTTGGCTGTTCCACCAGCCCACTAAGGGCTTGTTATTAATCTCCACAGCCCATGGACCCTCTGGGGTCGAAATACCCCTCCCGGAAGTCTCCCGGTACACTACCGGCACTCTCGGTACACTACCGATGAGCCCGAAACTTTTCCGGCAACCAAACTAGGACTTCCTATATATGAATCTTTACCTCCGGACCATTCCGGAGATCCTCGTGATGTCCAGGATCTCATACGGGACTCCGAACAACCTTCGGTCACCACCATACATAACTCTACACTACCGAAACGTCACCGAACCTTAAGTGTGCAGACCCTGCGGGTTCAAGAACTATGTAGACATGACCGAGACACCTCTACGGTCAATAACCAATGGCGGGACCTGGACGTTCACATTGGTTCCTACATATTCTACGAAGATCTTTATCGGTCGAACCTCTATGTCAAGGATTCAGTTAATCCCGTATAACGTGCCCTTTGTTCTTCGGTATGTTACTTGCCCGAGATTCGATCGTCGGTATCTCCATACCTAGTTCAACCTCGTTACCGGCAAGTCTCTTTACTTGTTCCGTCATACAAGATCCCGCCACTAACAATTAGTCACATTGCTTGCAAGGCTCATTGTGATGTTGTATTACCGAGTGGGCCCTGAGACACCTCTCCGTCACACGGAGTAACAAATCCCAGTCTTGATCCATGCCAACTCAACAAACACCATCGGAGATACCTGTAGAGCACCTTTATAGTCACCCAGTTACGTTGTGACGTTTGATACACACAAGGCACTCCTCCAATATCCGTGAGTTGCATGATCTCATGGTCATAGGAACACATACTTGACATGCGGAAAACAGTAGCAATAAACTGACACGGTCATATGCTATGTTTGCAGTTTGGGTCTTGTCGATCACATCATTCTCCTAATGATGTGACCCCGTTATCAAATGGCATCTCATGTCCATGGCTAGGAAACCTTAACCATCTTTTGATCAACGAGCTAGTCCATTAGAGGCATACTAGGGACATGGTTTTATCTGTGTATCCACACATGTATCTAAGTCTCCAATCAATACAATTATAGCATGGATAATAAACGATTATCATGAACAAGGAAATATGATAATAACTAATTTATTATTGCCCTCTAGGGCATATTTCGAACAGTCTCCCACTTGCACTAGAGTCAATAATCTAGTTCACATCACCATGTGATTCGCATTGTTATGAATCTAACACCCAACGAGTTCTGGGGCTTGATCATGCTTTGCATGTGAGAGAGGTCTTATAGTCAATGGGTCTGCGATATTCAGATCCATGTGTACTTTGCAAATCTCTGTGTCAAAGCGTAAACACTGCTACCACACTCCACTTGGTACTATTTCCAAATGGCTGCTCCACTATACTTATCCAGATTGCTACTACGAGTCATCTGGATTAGTGTTAAAGCTTGCATCGACGTAACTCCTTACGACGAACCCTTTATCACCTCCATAATCGAGAAACAATTCCTTTAGTCTTTTAGTCATTAAGGATAATGTTGACCGTTGTCTAGTGATCCACTCCTGGATCAGTCTTGTACCCCTTGACGGACTCATGGTAAGGCACACACAAGTGCGGTACACAGCATGGCATACTATATAGAGCCTATGGCTAGAGCATAGGGGACGACGTTCGTCCTTTCTCTTTCTTCTGCCGTGGTCGAGCTTTGAGTCTCACTCAACTTCATACCCTTCAAATCAGGTGAGAACTCTTTCTCTGACTGATCCACTTTGAACTCTTTCAAAATCTTTGTCAAGGTATGTACTCATTGAAAGTCTCATCAAGTCATCTTTGATCTATCTCTATAGACCTTGATTCTCAATAATTAGGTAGTTTTATCTAGGTTTTACTTTGAAAAACACTTTCCAGATAACCGCTTATGCTTTCCAGAAATTCTACATTATTTCCGATCAACACTATGTCATCCACATATACTTATCAGAAATTCTATAGTGCTCCCTCTCACTTTGTTGTAAATACAAGTTTCTCGTAAACTTCGTATAAACTCAGAAACTTTGATCAACTCATCAAAGCGTATATTCCAACTCCGAGATGCTTGCTTCAGTCCATAGAAGGATCACTGAAGCTTGCTCACCTTTTAGCATCCTTAGGACTGACAAAACCTTCTGGTTGTATCACATACAACCGTTCCTCAAGTAAACCCTTAAGGAAACGATGTTTTGACATCCATCTGCCAGATTTCATAATTGAAAAATGCAGCAACTGCTAACATAATTCCAACAGACTTTAGCACTGCTACGAGTGAGAAAGTCTCATCGTAGTCAACTCCTTGAACTTGTCACAAACATCTTTGCAACAAGTCGAGATTTACAAATGGTGACATTTACCATCAGTGTCTGCCTTCATTTTAAAGATCCATTTGTATTCAACGACCTGCCGTCCAACGAGCAAGTCTGTCAAAGTTTATACTTGGTTTTCATACACGGATCCTATCTCGGATTTCATGGCCTCCAACCATTTGTCGGAATCCGGGCCCATCATCGCTTCTCCATAGCTCGTAGGTTCATCGTTGTCCCACAACATGACCTCCAAGACAGGGTTGCCGTATCGTGTTGGGGAACGTTTCATGGGAAACAAAAAAATTCCTACGCACACGCAAGATCTATCCATGGTGATGAGCATCTACGAGAGGGAGAGTGGATCTACATACCCTTGTAGATCGCTAAGCGGGAAGCGTTAAGAAACGCGGTTGGTGTAGTCGACCGTCTTCGCGATCGAAATCGCCGAGCGTCCCGCGATCTCATCACGATCCGTCCCGCGATCCAATTACGATCCGTCCCGTGAACTCATCACGATCCGTCCCGCGATCTCATCATGATCCGTCCCGCGATCTTGATCACGGTCCTTCCGATCTAGCGCCGAACGAACGACACCTCCGCGTTCAGCACACGTACAACTCGATGACGATATCCGCCTTCTTGATCCAGCAAGAGGGAGCGGAGAGGTAGAAGAGTTCTCCGGCAGCGTGACAGCGCTCCGGCGATGGTGGTGGATCTATTTCGACAGGGCTTCGCCTAAGCACTGCAGAAAACCGATCTAGAGGAGAAACTATGCACTAGAGGAACGGGTAGCACGTGGCTATTAGGGTTAGCTTTTCCCTCTAAATCCTCTAGTATATATAGGAGGGAGGGAGGGGAGGAGGCAGCCTCAAACCCTCAAGATCTGGCCGAAATTGGAGGTGAAGGAGTCCTACTCCAATCCTATTAGGATTAGGACTCCTTCCTTATTTAGACTTTTTGCCTTTTTCCACCTTTTTCCTTTTGGGCTTTTCTTCCCAGCCGCATGGGCTTTGTGTGGGACTTCCACCATCCCACTAAGGGCTGGTATTCATCCTCCCACAGCCCATGTAGCCTCTTTGGTCGAAACACCCCTCCCGATGGTCTCCCGGTACACTACCGGCACTCCTGGTACACTACCGATGAGCTCGAAACTTTTCCGACGACCAAAATAGGACTTCCTATATATCAATCTTTACCTACGGACCATGCCGGATCTCCTCATGATGTCCGGGATCTCATCCGGGACTCCGAAGAACCTTCGGTCACCACCATACATAACTCTATACTACCGAAACGTCACCAAACCTTAAGCGTGCAGACCCTGCAGGTTGGAGAACTATGTAGACATGACCGAGACACCTCTACGACCAATAACCAATAGTGGGACCTGGATGACCATATTGGTTCCTACATATTCTATGAAGATCTTTATCGGTCGAACCTCTATGTCAAGGATTTAGTTAATCCCGTATGATGTTCCCTTTGTTCTTCGGTATGTTACTTGCCCGAGATTCGATCATCGGTATCTCCATACCTAGTTCAATCTCATTACCGGCAAGTCTCTTTACTCATTCCGTAATACAAGATCCCGGGACCAACACTTAGTCACATTGCTTGCAAGGCTCATTGTGATGTTGTATTACCGAGTGGGCCCTAAGATACCTCTCCGTCACACGGAGTAACAAATCCCAATCTTGATCCTTGCCAAATCAACAAACACCATCGGAGACACCTGTAGTGCACCTTTATAGTCACCCAGTTACGTTGCAACATTTGATACACACAAGGAACTCCTCCGATGTCCGTGAGTTGCATGATCTCATGGTCATAGGAACATATACTTGACATGCAGAAAACAGTAGCAATAAACTTACACGATCATATGCTACGTTTGTAGTTTGGATCTTGTCCATCACATCATTCTCCTAATCATATCAAATGACATCTCATGTCCATGGCTAGGAAACCTTAACCATCTTTTGATCAACGAGCTAGTATACTAGAGGCATACTAGGGACATGGTGTTGTCTATCTATCAACACATGTATCTGAGTTTCCGATCAACACAATTATAGCATGGATAATAAACGATTATCATGAACAAGGAAATATGATAATAACTAATTTATTATTGCGTCTAGGGCATATTTCCAACATATCGCTCAGAAGCAGTACACATCCTTGTCGACCTACAAAGTTCGATAGTAACTTGATCCTGAAGCTTCATGATCATCATCATTAACTTCCTCTTCAACTAACGTAGACTTCACAGAAACATCTTTCTGCGCTGTGCTACTCTCTGGTTGAACAAATGTTTAACAACCTCATCAAGTTCTATCTTCCTCCCACTCAATTCTTTCGAGAGAAACATTTCCTCGAGAAAGGATCCGTTTAAGCAACAAACACTTTGCACTAGGATGTGAGGTAGAAGTTTCACCCAACTGATCTTAGGGTATTCTATGAAGATGCATTTGTCCGCCTTGGGTTCGACCTCATTAGGTGAAAACATTTTCCACACATGTGTCGTAGCCCAAAACATTAAGAAATGATAGCTTAGGTTTCTATCAAACCATAATTCACATGGTGTCATCTCAATGGATTTAGATGGTGCCCTATTTAAAGTGAATGTAGTTGTCTCTAATGCATAACCCCAAAATTATAGTAGTAAAATGATAAGAGACATCATAACACGCACCATATCCAATAGAGCATGACTATGATGTTCGGACACACCATCACACTATGGTGTTCCAGGTGGCGTTAGTTGTGAAACAAATTTCACATTGTCTTAAGTTGTATGCCAAACTCATAACTCAGATATTCACCTCCATGATCATATCGCAGTCATTTTTATCTTCTTGTCATGATGATCTTAAACTTCACTCTGAATTAGCTTGAACCTTTCAAACGATTCAGACTTGTGTTTCATTAAGTAAATATACACTATATCTACTTAAATCATCAGTGAAGGTAAGAAAATAACGATATCCACTGCACGCTACAAGACTCACTTGATTGCATACATCAACATGTATCATTTCCAATGAATCACTTGCCCGCTCCATCCAACGGGGTCCTTTAGTCATCTTGCCCAAGAGGCATGGTTCGCATGTCTCAACCAATTTGAAATCGAATGAGTCCAAAGATCCATCAGCATGGAGTTTCTTCATGCGCTTTATACCAATAAGACATTTAGCGGTAGTGCCACAAGTATGTGGTACTATCATTATTAACTTTGTATATTTCGACATCAATGTTATGAACATGTGTGTTACTATGATCAAGATTTCAAGAAACCATTCTCACTGGGTGCATGACCATTGAAGGTATTATTCATGTAAACAGAATAACCATTATTCTCTAACTTAAATGAATAACCGGATTGCAATAAACATGATCTAATCATGTTCATGCTCAACGCAAAACACCAAATAACATTTATTTAGGTTCGTCACTAATCCTGAAGGTAGAGAGAGCGTGTGATGTTGATCACATCAACTTTGGAAACATTTCCAACATACATCGACACCTCACCCTTAGTTAGTTCTCCGTTTATTCCGTAGCTTTTACTTCGAGTTACTAACATTTAGCAACTGAACCAGTATCAAATACTCAGGTGCTACTAGGAGTACTAGCAAGGTACACATCAATAACACGTATATCAAATATACTTCTGTCGATGTTGCCAGCCTTCTTATCTACCAAGTATTTAGGGTTGTTCCGCTTCAGCGACCGCTCACCTCATAATAGAAGCACTTAGTCTCGGGTTTGAGTTTAACTTTAGGTTGCTTCACTGGAGCAGCAACTGACTTGTTGTCCATGAAGTTTCCCTCCTTGCTCTTGCCCTTCTCGAAACTAGTGGTTTGATTAACCATCAACACTTGACGCTCCTTCTCGATTTCTACCTTCGTGGTGTCAAACATCGCGAACAGCTCAGGGATCATTATTTCTATCCCTGGCGTTTTATAGTTCATCACCAAGTTCTAGTAGCTTTAGTGACAGTGACTTGGAGAACTGTATCAATCACTATCTTATCTGGAAGATCAACTCCCACTTGATTCAAGCGATTGTAGCACCCAGACAATCTGAGCACATGCTCAACTATTGAGCTATTCTCCATCATCTTGCAAGCAAAGAATCTTGTTGGAGATCTCATATCTCGCAACACGGGCACGAGCCTGAGATCCTAATTTCAGCTCTTAGAAACATCTCATATGTTCCGTGACGTTCAAAACGTTTTGGAGCCTCAATTCTAAGCCGTAATGCATGACGCACTAAATTATCAAGTAGTCATCAGAACGTGCGTGTCAGATGTTCACAACATCTACAGACAACGCTAGAGGGGTTGGCGCACTGAGCGGTGCATTAAGGACATAAGCCTTCTTTGCAGCAATGAGGACAATCCTCAGATCACGGACCCAGTCCGCAATATTACTACCATCATCTTTCAATTCTATTTCTCTAGGAACATATAAAAATACAAGGGAGCTACAGCGTGAGCTAGTAATCTACAACATAATTTGCTAAGACACTTTGACTATGTTCATGATAATGAGTTCAATTAATCATATTACTTAAGAACTCCCACTCAAATTGACATCCCTCCGATCATTTGAGTGATACATGATCCAAATTCACCAACTCAAGTCCGATCATCACGTGAGTTGTGGTGGCTACAATGGTGAACATCATCATGTTGATCATATCTACTATATGACTCATGTTCGACCTTTCGGTCTCTTGTGTTCCGAGGCCATGTCTGTACAGGCTAGGCTCGTCAAGTTTAACCCGAGTGTTTTGCTTGTGCAACACTGACTTACACCCATTGTATGTGAACGTAGAGTCTATCACACCCGATCATCACGTGGTGTCTCAACACGACGAACTTTCGCAATGGTGCACACTCAGGGAGAACACAATTTATCTTGAAATTAAGTGAGGGATCACCTTATAATGCTACCGTCGTCCTAAGCAAAACAAGGTGCATAAAAGGATTGACATCACATGCAAATCATAAGTGACATGATATGGCCATGAACTTGTGCTTTTGATCTCCATCTAGAAATCACCGGCATGATCTCCATCGTCACCAGCATGACACCATGATCTCCATCATCTTGATATCCATCAACGTGTCGCCATCGGGGTTGTCACGCCCTGCATGCTTCTACTACTATTGCTATCGTTTAGCGATAAAGTAAAGCATTACATAGCGCTTAATGATTGACACGCAGGTCATACAGTAATTAAAGACAACCCTATGGCTCCTCCCGGTTGCCGTATGCGTCGACATGCAAGTCGTGATAATCTATACATCACATGATCATCTCATGCATCACATATATCACATCATGTAATTGGCCATATCATATCACAACATACCCTGCAAAAACAAGTTAGACGTCCTCTAATTGTTGTTGCATGTTTTACGTGGATGGTACGGGTATCTAGTAAGAACAATTCTCCCTACGCAAAAACCACAACGGTGATACACTAGTTGCTTTTCAACCTTCTCAAGGACCGCCTTTGTCGAATCCGATCCAACTAAAGTGAGAGAAACTGTCACCCGCAAGCCATCTAGGCAACAAGTTGCGTCGAGGGAACCGGTCTCTCGTAAGCGTACGAGTAATGTTGGTCCGGGCCGCTTAATCTCACAATCCCCCTGAACCAAAATACGACCAAGGGAGGAAGCAATCTAAGCATCAACGCCCACAAACCTTTTGTGTTCTACTCGAGATCTCATCGAACCATCAACCTAGCTCTGATACAACAGTTGGGGAACGTCGCATGGGAAACAAAATTTTTCCTACGCACACGCAAACCTATCCATGGTGATGAGCATCTACGAGAGGGAGAGTGGATCTACGTACCCTTGTAGATCGCTAAGCGGGAAGCGTTAAGAAACGCGGTTGGTGTAGTCGAACATCTTCGCGATCCAAATCGCCGAGCGTCCCGCGATCTCATCACGATCCGTCCCGCGATCCAATCACGATCTGTCCCGTGAACTCATCACGATCCATCCCGCGATCTCATCACGGTCCGTCTCACGATTTTGATCATGATCTGTCCCGCGAACTCATCACGAACCGTCTCGGGATCTCGATCACGGTCCTTCCGATCTAGCGCCGAACGGATGGCACCGCCGCATTCAGCACACGTGCAGCTTGATGACGATCTCCGTCGTCTTGATCCAGCAAGAGGAGGTGGAGAGGAGAGAGAGTTCACCGGCAGCGTGACGACGCTCCGGTGATGGTGGTGGAGTGATTCCGGCAGGGCTTCGCCTAAGCACTGCGGAAAACTGATCTAGAAGAGCACCGGTGGCCGTAAATTCTGTGCAAAAACCCTCTATTCCACTAGTATATATAGGAGGAGAGGAGGAGGAGGCTGGCGCAAGGGCAGGCCCTTCTACGAGTCGGCCGAAGTGGGAAGGTGGAGGAGGACTCTCCTCCTCCACTCATAGTAGGACTAGGACTCTTCCTTTTTGCCTTTTTTCACCTTTTTCCTTTAGGACTTTTGCCTCCTGCGCCATGGGCCTTATTGTGGCTGTTCCTCCATCCCACTAAGGGCTGGTTATTATTCTCCACAGCCCATGGACCCTCTGGGGTCGAAATACCCCTCCCGGAGGTCTCCCGGTACACTACCGGCACTCCCGGTACACTACCGATGAGCCCGAAACTTTTCCGGCGACCAAACTGGGACTTCCTATATATGAATCTTCACCTCTGGACCATTCCGTAGATCCTCATGACATCCAAGATCTCATCCGTGACTCCTAACAACCTTCGGTCACCACCATACATAACTCTACACTACTGAAACGTCACCGAACCTTAAGTGTGAAGACCCTGCGGGTTCGAGAACTATGTAGACATGACCGAGACACCTCTACGGTCAATAACCAATGGCGGGACCTGGACATCCACATTGGTTCCTACATTTTCTACGAAGATCTTTATCGGTCGAACCTCTATGTCAACGATTCAGTTAATCCCGTATAACGTTCCCTTTGTTCTTCGGTATGTTACTTGCCCGAGATTCGATCGTTGGTATCTCCATACCTAGTTCAACCTCGTTACTGGCAAGTCTCTTTACTCGTTCCGTAATACAAGATCCCGCAACTAACAATTAGTCACATTGCTTGCATGGCTCATTGTGATGTTGTATTACCGAGTGGCACCTGAGACACCTCTCCATCACACGGAGTAACAAATCCCAGTGTCGATCCATGCCAACTCAACAGAGACCATCGGAGATACCTGTAGAGCACCTTTATAGTCACCCAGTTACGTTGCGACGTTTGATACACACAAGGCACTCCTCCAATATCCGTGAGTTTCATGATCTCATGGTCATAGGAACACATACTTGACATGCGGAAAACAGTAGCAATAAACTGACACGATCAGATGCTACGTTTGTAGTTTGGGTATTGTCCATCACATCATTCTCCTAATGATGTGACCCCATTATCAAATGGCATCTCATGTCGATGGCTAGGAAACCTTAACCATCTTTTGATCAACGAGCTAGTCCATTAGAGGCATACTAGGGACATGGTTTTGTCTATGTATCCACACATGCATCTAAGTCTCCAATCAATACAATTATAGCATGGATAATAAACGATTATCATGAACAAGGAAATATGATAATAACTAATTTATTATTGCCTCTAGGGCATATTTCCAACAGACGGGGCCGGTGTGGCGGGGACGAGGGCAGCCGGCGGAGCGCGAGCGGCCTGGCTGGGTCCGCAACAGGCGTGGCCGCTGCTGGTGGGCTCGCTACGACAGCGGAACGAGGGTGGCGGTGGCGGTCGTGGTTGAGAGAGAGAGAGAGAGGGAGATTGGGGTCGGGTTGGTGAGAGACGAAACAAGTGAAGGAGGAGGAACGACCGAGTGGATAAGGGGGCACTATGCCGACGGTTTGGTCGTCGGCATAGCATGGGTCCCACGAGTCAGCGACAGCTGCCCGAGTGGATAAGATTGATCTATGCCGACGGTTTAGCCGTCGGGATAGGTGCCGATGCCATGTGGCCACGTACGCCGACGGAAAAAACGTAGGCATATCTATTTTCCAATGTTTTTCTTTAACCTCAACTTTATTTTTTTTAAACTCCTACCTATTTTTAAAACACTCACTATCCTTCCTACCCTCCGAAGGCTACCTACGCGGTGGTTTCACCCCTCCAAGTGTCGGTGACATCATCATCCGTGAGGGAGGCCACACCCCGGAGCCTATGTACACCGCAAAACGTTTACTATCATGTCATCGTCGTTCATGAGGGGGCCACACCCCGGAGCCAATGTACTGCCTCTTCAGACATGCCACGTAGGTACACTTCGTATCAAGGTCCAGGTACAACCCACACCAAGATTTCCTTCGTTACTATCCGACGTGGCTGTTCCTAGACGACGACGACGATGTCGGTGAGGGGGGTCACACCATGGATCCGCGTGTCATGTGCTTGCACCCACCACCGCACTTCCGGACGTGTAGGAGGGCCCAGATAAAGACCTAGTGGCATAGCTACCCCTCAAACTACACCCGTCCCGTCTAACCCTGCGAGAGTTGATCGGACGGTCTATGCCTTTGACTTTCTCCGGAGGGGGTTTGACCGATGGACATTTTCACCTGGATGTGATAGCCCAGCCACTAGGTACACTTCGTATAAAGGTCCGGGCACAACCCACATCAAGATTCCCTCTGTTACTGCCCGATGTGGCTGTTCCCCCCTCCGTGCGATGGCGGCAGCGACGGCGGTGAGGGGAGGGGGTCACACCACGGATCTACCCCTTTGACTTTCACCGGATGGGGTTTGACCAAGGGACATTTTCACCTGGCTGTGATAGGCCAGCCCATAGGAACACCTTAGCACAAGGTGTGGGCCCAACCCACCGCAAGATCCCCTGGGTATCGACTCGATGCGAAAGTTTCCCAACGTAAGATGGCCCAGGGCAAGACCTTGCGGCATTGACACCCACCAGGTCCCCCGTACCGTCTAACCCTGACACTGTTGACCGAACGGATCTACCCCTTCGACTTTCACAGGACAGGGTTTGACCGATGGACATTTTCACCTGGCTGTGATAGGCCAGCCCATAGCAACATCTTAGCACAAGGTCCGGGCCCAACCCACCACAAGATCCCCTCGGTATCGACCCGATGCGACAGTTTCCGAACGTAAGAGGGCCCAAGGAAAGACCTGGCGGCATTGCCACCCCCAGATCCCCGTCCCGTCTAACCCCTGACATTGTTGACCAAACGGATCTATCCCTTTGACTTTCATCGAACGGGGTTTGACCGAGGGACATTTTCACCTAGCTGTGATAGGCCAACCCATAGCAACATCTTAGCACAAGGTCCGGGCCCAGAGGGACACCTGGGAGCAACATCCGGGCCAAACCCATATCTACATCCCCTCCGTGTAGACCCGGCACGTCTGTTTCCCCCCTCCAGGTGCCGGCGGTGCCGCCGTCCGTGAGGAGGGCACACCCCGGAGACGCGTGCCTCCTCTTTGGACATGCCATAACACCACCCCGCATGTATGAGGGGCCGGTGCGACGCTCCGGTGGCATTGCTACCTCCCCAAGGCCCCCGTCCCGCCTAACCCTAGAGCGTTGACCACGAGATCTAGCGCTTTGAATTTCCACGGACGGGCTTTGACCAGTGGACCTCTCCACCCGGTTGTGTCAGGTCAGCCCAGAGGGACACCTGGGAGCAACATCCGGGTCAAACCCACAGCTACGTCCCCTTCGTGTAGACCCGACGCGTCCGTTTCCCGCCTCGAGGTGCCGGCGACGGCGCCGTCCGTGAGGGGGGCCACACCCCGGAGACGTGTGCCGCCTCTTCGGCCATGCCACAACACGCCCCCGCATGTATGAGGGGCCGGTGCGACGCTCCGGTGGCATTGCTACCCCCCCAGGGCCCCCGTCCCGCCTAACCCTGGAGCGGTTGACCACGAGATCTAGCGCTTTGACTTTCCACAAACGGGCTTTGACCAGTGGACCTCTCCATCCGGTTGTGTCAGGTTAGCCCAGAGGGACACCTGGGAGCAATATCCGGGCCAAACCCACAGCTACATCCCCTCCGTGTAGACCCGACGCGTCCATTTCCCCCCTCCAGGTGCCGGCGGCGCCGCCGTCCGTGAGGGGGGCCACACCCCGGAGACGCGTGCCACCTCTTCGGACCTGCCATAACACCACCCCGCATGTATGAGGGGCTGGTGCGATGCTCCTGTGGCATTGCTACCCCCCGGTGCCCTCGTCCCGCCTAACCCTAGAGCGGTTGACCACGCGATCTAGCGATTTGACTTTCCACGGACGGGTTCTGACCAGTGGACCTGTTCACCCGGTTGTGTAAGGTCATCCCAGAGAGACACCTGGGAGCAACATCCGGGCCAAACCCACAGCTACATCCCCTCCGTGTAGACCCGACGCGTCCGTTTCCCCCCTCCAGGTGTCGGCGCCGGCGCCGTCCATGAAGGGGGGCACACCCCGGAGACGTGTGCCGCCTCTTCGGACATGCCATAACACCACCCCGCATGTATGAGGGGCCGGTGCGACGCTCCGGTGGCATTGCTAACCCCAGGGCCCCCGTCCCGCCTAACCCTAGAGCGGTTGACCACGAGATCTAGAGCTTTGACTTTCCACGGACGGGCTTTGACCAGTGGACCTCTCCACCCGGTTATGTCAGGTCAGACCAGTGGGACACCTGGGAACAACATCCTGGCCAAACCCACAGCTACATCCCCTCCGTGTAGACCCGACGCGTCCGTTTCCCCCCTCCAAGTGCCAGCGGCGGCGCCGTTCATGAGGGGGGCCACACCCCGGAGACGGGTGCCTCCTCTTCGGCCATGCCACAACACCACCCCGCATGTATGAGGGGCCGGTGCGACGCTCCGGTGGCATTGCTACCCCCCAGGGCCCCCGTCCCGCCTAACCCTGGAGCGGTTGACCACGAGATCTAATGCTTTGACTTTTCACAGACGGGCTTTGACACCGCTCCACCCGGTTGTGCAAGGTCAGACCAGAGGGACACCTGGGAGCAACATCCGGGCAAATCCACAGCTAATCCCCTCTGTGTAGACCCGACGCGTCCGTTTCCCCCCTCCAGGTGCCGGCGGCGGTGCCGTCCGTGAGGGGGCCACACCCCGGAGACGCGTGCCGCCTCTTCGAACATGCCACAACACTGGTAGGTCGTCCCATAGAAACACTTGGGAGCAATGTCCCCTCCGTATAGACCCGATGCGGCTGTTTCCGCCCTCCAGGTGTCGGCGGCGGCGCCGTCCGTGAGGGGGCACACCGCAGACATGAGGGGGGTCACACTCCGGAGACGGGTGCCGGGCGTTTGCAACCGCCACAAAACTTCTGTCGGATAGGTGTTTTTGATTTTAATAAAATATAAGTACCTATATTCAAAAGAACATGACGGCACATTATATATTAACGTGCTTGAAAAAAAATAAAAACTACATATATATTCATATGTATGTTTATATTTACACATGCTACATGTCAGTTAATATAATAATACATAAAAAAGCATAAAAAATGTAAAAAATCTAACTATGCCGACGACATTGCCGTCGGCATAGCTACGGCCAGGGATAGGCGGCGTGCCACGGATCGCTGACGTGGCAGGTATGCCGACGACAGCCGTCAGCATATACGCTGTACGGTGCGCCGCGGATCGGTGACGTGGCATGCGGACGTATGTCGACGGCCGCATGTCTCCACCGTCGGCATAGCTCTGACGACGTTAGCCGCCCGACACGCATGGGGTCGCCGGGTCCACGAGTATGCCGACAGCGAGTGTATGCCGACGACCGCTGTCGGCATGCTCGCATCTAGGCCGACAACCTTTCTGTGCCGACGGCAGCCGTCGCTTAGATCGGGGTAGCCCGATGGCCTGGATACGCCGACGGCCAGGACCAGGCCGTCGGCATAGCTACGACTAGGCCGACGGGGACCGTCGGCATTGTTTTAGCCGTCCGCATAGGGTGCGATTCTGGTAGTGACGTGACAAATATACATCATCTAGTAATTATGTTTCAAATTTTATTTTTCGAAGTTGAGGAATTGGGAACTTGGAGATGGTGCGGAATGGACACGTGCAGTTGGCCGGCCGGCTTGAGTGAATGAGGAGACCAAGGAAATCAAAAATCATCTCTCAAAAAGAAAAAGGGAGAAAAAAAGGAGGAGGCGTGAGGACGTACGGAACGGACCGCCGGCTTGTACGTACAGTACCTGGCGTCATGCCGACGTCATCGGGCAACGTTCCACTGGCATCCCATCCATCGATCTCACATGCCGGCACGTAGTACCGTCGTACGAGCCCCCTGCTCTGTCCGAATACGTTTCCAACTAGCAGGTAAAGGCGCGGCAACACGCCGCGCCCGTGAAGAAGCCCTGTTTTTGCATGAGAGAAAAAGTGATGGCTTTTAAACGAAGCTAATTGAGTGTATGTTTTTACTTAGCAACGTGTGACATATGCGGGTCCTTGTTGTTGTTTCTAGCTGATTTTTTGTATGTCTAACTTATTGTCTTAAGATTTGCTCTTGGTTAAACAGGTAACATTCATCGATTGCATATGGTTACGTAGAAGGAAAAATTACAGAGTCAAAGTACCTTGTTGGGTTGTATCCATTCTTCTCTTTTTGAAACATCTTTTGATCAATCTCTGTTTGTATCTTTTATTCTATTCGCTCTCAATCCATTATGTACATTCACTTTTGCGCACCTGTCAAACAACTAAGACTAAATCTAAATGTAATCCATGGATTATTATCATCAAAATAGTTTGTTGGGAAACATTTGTTTTTATGAATCAGTGGCAGCACATGGATCCTCCGGATGCATCGGCCTAGTGTGCCTTTGTTATTAAAGAGTCTTGTGCGGGTGTCGGTGTTGGCAGTACACTCGATCCTTTATTGTTGCGGACACTACTTTGTTTTCTTATTTTGGTGTTTCATCTTTCGGCCACTATAGCAATAGAGGAAATAAATCAATTTGCAAGACACAATCAACGTTTTTACCTTCCAATCAACCATAACAAAGTTTAGGCCATATAAAGTAGAAGAATCGGTGCTCCAATGCTCCCATATTCTCCCGATCCGAACCATTAATGTGAAACTATGGGTGCCTTTTGCCAAATCTTGTATCAATGCACCTTCCATCGCTTTGTACCAGGACAATTATGGTCAACGAAAATAAAGTTTATGCAATAAGTGAAATTTGTGATAAAACTATTGAACCGTAGAGAGAGAGAGAGAAATTGGGGGAGAACAAAGAACATGGCAAAAATCCCTCTGCGAGGTTGCCACTTGTTTCATCTATTGTTTTGTTAGCCCTCAATTTTGTATGGGCGTTTGGCCTCAGTTTTTGTTGCCAAGGAATCTGACCAAAATCCAACTATTTTCGCTTGCAAAATGTAAACATGTAATGTTGTTATTTATCATTCGAGAAGACCCACTGCAGAGGGTCTAGTAGGTTCCTTAAACTTGGCGTCGAAACACTCGAGGTCGATGGCGGCGAGTCATGGCACCCAAGGTCGGTCCTCGCCATAGCATGCGTCGCTCCACATCAGAATAGAATCCAATAGACCCATCTTTGATGGGAAGTCTATCTCCTCGGACCAACAGAGCAACGATGGCAGGACGAGGAGGAAGAAAAAGAGACATAGGAAACAAAGTTGCGCCGTCGCTGTCGCTTTTGCTGCAAATTGCACTGAAGGGAGAGAAATATCTCGTCAGAAGCGGTGGAACGATTCGCGAATGGTCAGGCTAAGGGCCAAGAGTGGAGGAAAGATAAAACTATGGACACAAGTGGCGAACCAATATGTGCATGGTTTGATGGTTAGGAGGATTGTGATATCCCCAATCCACCAGAGTTCAAGTTCTAGACTTGATATTGATGCTCTAAATATATGTTAGGCCTTCCGGTGATGTGCATTCAAGTAAGAGGAGACGTTCCAGTTGACTACGAAGGCGTCTGGGACGACTTCATCAATCGCAATATAATATGTCGGCTCAGTCTTTCGGAGGTGCTCATAGGGATAGAGTATGCGTGTGTGCGTTCATATGAGTGACCATGTGCGTGTGTATATGAGCATTTACGTCTGTACTGTATTAAAAAAACACATGTGCATCCTATGTAAATTCCTAATCAAAAGGGACAATAAAAATAATAAAATGAAAAATACATGGTTGCCCCATATTATATGGTAACACGTGTCAGCATGCAGGGGATTGTGCCGAAGGACTTGAAACGAACCTGATGGCTCCTAGCTTAGCAGCTTTTATTCTTGTATATATATATACATACATACATATATGTATATATATATATATATATATATATATATATATATTCGGAAAGTTCAGTCCGATCCGATTCCGGAGCGACCACGTAGTACGTACAGTGGCATTCCCACCGCGACTCGGTATCGCATTCGTTTCCTTGGATCAGCGGAACAACTTACAAATACGGCCAGGTTCCATCATTACCATCCGAGACCCAAGAGATCGATCGAGAGTCTACAGACGTACGCACCTGCGTGAATTCGCCAGCCAGCATGGGGAACTTATACTCTTTCTGCTGGGCAGAAGAGCGCTCGCCGGTACGCGCGACGTCGTCGGTGTGCACGACGGAGGCCGCCAGCGGGGCGCACGAGTTCGTCGTCAAGAACTACGCGCTGCTCCAAGGCATGGGCGCCGACGAGTACGTCGCCTCGGCCCCGTTCAGCGTCGGCGGCTACGACTGGAGCATCGAATTCTGCCCCGACGGCGACCGCCGGGCGCCTGGCTACGTGTCGGCCTTCTTGCGTCTCCGCAGGTGCCCGGCGGCGGCGGCGGCGGCCACCGGCGTCAACGTCTGGTACCGCTTGGGCCTGCGGGAGAAAGGCGGCAAGGTACACGCTCGGACGCCGTTCCTGAACCAAAAGTTTGAGTCGGCCGGCAGTGCTTGGGGCGATAGCATGATCGCACCCAGGTCCAAGCTGCGTGGAGACGTCTTCACCATCAGGTGTGATTTGGTCGTCATCAAAGATCCCACCGTGTAGATGCTGTAACATTTTCCTTTTTTTCTTTGGCAAAACTCTTCATGTCCTTGATGCACAAGATGCAGGTGTAAAAACAGGTGCAACCAACATAATGACAATGATTTTATGGACTTCGTTGTAAACTGTATGAACTAATCTCAAGCAGTTCATGTTTGTTAAGCTCAATGTTTTTTATTATTCTAGTGAAAGTAATATGTAGTTTTGAGTTTCATGTGAGTGGTTTTATTCCAAACAGCAAATTTCCTTGAAAAACTTTAGATCAATTACGGAGCATTTCACACACCTACTTCTCGTGATACCTCCATAGATAGAGTGAGACCGGTGAGGTCTGCATTCCAAAGGACCTGATGTTTTTTTTTTTTTTTGCGGGTGAAAAGGGATTATTATTGATCACTCGGGAGCAAGTTTATTCCTACAAAGGTCAAGGATATCCAGCTGGACCTAAACCCAGCTACACGACGGTGCGACACTCAGTTCTACCAAAAGAAGCAACGTACTGGCATATGCAATTTTGCTCTGTACGGAATGCACTAGCTAGCTTAACTAATCTCCCTTCTCCCATAAGCCTCCTAATCTGGTCCACTAGCATGGAGTAGCAGGACCGATCTCTCTCTCTTCCTATGATCATGTTTTTTTTGACTTATCATTTTCATTGATTAAGAAGAAAAGAATTGGTTGGTTAATTGACAAAAAATCAGGCTAAAACCGATGCAATCTCAACCCACATGACATGGACACCACCGGCCAACCTGGTCACCGACATGGGACACAAAGCTGCAAAGAAGAAAGACATCCGTCGCGGAGTCGCAAGCGTCATAGTCATCACCAGTTGCCTCGAACGAGCGACTCCGACTTCATCATAGAGCTCCAACATCGAAGCCATCCCGCAAACGACTGTATAGAAACCATGACGGCAAATGCCACCGAACGGCCACACGCGCAAGCAGTCGACAGCTCCGACTTTGACGACGAGCATCACAATAAGAGAAATATGCAGAACTTGCGCCGACCATGCTCTAGGAGCATGTTTGGTTGGGTGGCTCGCACTTGGGTTGCACCAGGCATGCAAAAGTCTACTCGTTTGGTTAGCTGTGCGTCCGCCTTGGCCTGGCTGGACTGGTGCAAAACGAGGCCTCTCAGCCAGGCTGAGAGGTACGCAGGAATCGAGCGTTCCCCTGGTGCAGGCGCACGCTTGCATCCGCGCCTCCACTTAAAACGAAGTGGTACATGGCATTGGCCCCGATATTGACCAGAATTACTTTAAAACTGCCACCGCAACCAACCTTATCTCTCTTTTCTGCTCTCCTCTGTCATGCATCAGATCGGATGGAACATTCAAACCCATCGTCGCTGCCGCCGTCGGGAGCTTCCTTTTGTGCCGCCGGCCAATGCTCCCTCGTCTCCAGCTGGTCAGAGCTCCCATGCCCGCCTCATCCCTACCATCTGAGCTTCCTCTTTCGCCAACGTTTGGAGCTCCGTCGTCAGCTGCGACTCGCCGCTGGACGTCCGTGCTCCTCTGCTCGTTGGCGCCTGGATGGTGAACGCACATCCGATGTGTGTGCTTTGCAGGAGCTGCGTCGGAGGCGGAGCGCGCCTGTGCCAGCTCGGCAAGACCGCCTGCGTTGGTGCCGGCTTGGTCTGGTAAAATTTCGTCATCGTCGTGCTTCATGCAGTACCTGGTTGATTTCTCATTCAATCTACCAAACAAAGCCCCGCACTGGCCTGCCCCATTGCATGCACACAACCAAACATACATCTCAAATCAATTTTGCATCGGATTAGCCAGGCTCGACTCAGCCAGGATGATGTATACGATGCAGTGTGAGGCCACACGAGGAACCAAACACGCCCTAGAAGACCACCTCGGACACGCCGGGAAGAACCGACTACCAAAGTCCATGCCACGACCCGAGCTCCTCTCAATGCCATCATCGTCGCCAAACAACAGCCAGCGCCCCACCTCAGCAAACCACGCGGCGAAGATGCCGCCCACCACACCGAAGATGCCACAAATCACTAGTCTCCCAGTCATAGCCGGCTCCGAGACGATTGCCCCAAGGAGGAGAAAGACGTGGAGACGCGTCCATCGCCCGATCCAACGGATCTGAGGTTTCCCTCCGGAGCCCAAGCCATGGAGAGGAGTAGCACACCTCCACGACGATGCTTTCAAGAAAGATAACGACACCCACGGGCGTTGCCGTCGTCGTCTCCGATGAAGACCGAAGCAAAGATTTCTCCCGGAGCTGCGCCGAACACCCGCCACCACCGACCATCGCCCACCAACCACCAGTTGCCCAGGCCGACCTCAATCTGGCCGCGGGATCCCAAGATCCACCATGGCCAAACACGCACCACCACCCTGGCCGGAGCTGCCGTCCATGACCGCAGCACAACCGCAACCACCACCACCGCAACAACCAATGCCACATCGCGATGCACGGCGCCCAGATTGAAGCCAGCTCGCACCAGATCCAATTGAAGCCACACCGACGAAGGAGCGAAGCAGACGAGACGGGAAAGGACCTCCTTCACAGCGCACCTCGCACTCCAAAGAAGCACCTCCGCAACGCCGCCGGTCACCGCACCCGGCGCGCGCCAGCCGTTGCCACGCCCGGCCATCAATTTGCGCCCCACGCACACATCCGGAGCCGGGCCGCTGCCGCGCGCATGCCCATCGTCCACGCCCAGGCCGCGCAAGGAACCCAGACTGAGGCCGCCGCCCCAGCGCCCTGTTGGAAATATGCCCTAGAGGCAATAATAAAATGGTTATTATTGTATTTCCTTGTTCATGATAATTGTCTATTGTTCATGCTATAATTGTATTAACCGGAAACCGTAATACATGTGTGAATACATAGACCACAACATGTCCCTAGTGAGCCTCTAGTTGGCTAGCTCGTTGATCAATAGATGGTTACGGTTTCATGACCATGGACATTGGATGTCGTTGATAATGGGATCACATCATTAGGAGAATGATGTGATGGACAAGACCCAATCCTAAGCATAGCACAAGATCGTGTAGTTCGTCTGCTAAAGCTTTTCAATGTCAAGTATCGTTTCCTTAGACCATGAGATTGCGCAACTCTCGGATACCATAGGAATGCTTTGGGTGTGCCAAACGTCACAACGTAACTGGGTGGCTATAAAGGTACACTACGAGTATCTCCGAAAGTGTCTGTTGGGTTGGCACGAATCGAGACTGAGATTTGTCACTCCTTGTGACGGAGAGGTATCTCTAGGCCCACTCGGTAAGAAATCATCATAATGAGCTCAATGTGACTAAGGAGTTAGCCACGTGATGATGTATTACGGAACGAGTAAAGAGACTTGCCGGTAACGAGATTGAACAAGGTATAGGGATACCGACGATCGAATCTCGGACAAGTATCATACCAATAGACAAAGGGAATTGAATACGGGATTGATTGAATCCCCGACATCGTGGTTCATCCGATGAGATCATCGTGGAGTACGTAGGAGCCAACATGGGTATCCAGATCCCGCTCTTGGTTATTGACTGGAGAGGTGTCTCGGTCATGTCTACGTATCTCCTGAACCCGTAGGGTCTACACACTTAAGGCTCGATGACGCTAGGGTTATAGGGAAATAGTATACGTGGTTACCGAACGTTGTTCGGAGTCCCGGATGAGATCCCGTATGTCACGAGGAGTCCCGAAATGGTCCGGAGACGAAGATTGATATATAGCAAGTGAGGTTTTGGTTACCGAAAGTGTTTCGAGCGTCACCGGTAGTGTACCGGGACCATCGGAATGGTTCCGGGGGTCCACCAAGTAGGCCCACCGGCTCCAGAGGGCTGCATGGGCCGAGGGTGGAGGGAACCAACCCCTAGGTGGGCTGGTGTGCCCCTCCACCAGGCCCAATGCGCAGCTAAAGTGGGAGGAGGGGAAAACCCTAGGGCAGATGGGCCCTAAGGCCCACCCTAGGGCAGCCGCCCCACTCCCTCCCTCTGGCCGCCGCCCAGATGGGATCTGGGGCTGTCGCCAGCCCCTAGGGTGGAACCCTAGGGCGCAACCCCTCCCCTCCCCTCCTCCTATATATAGTGGTGGGTTTTAGGGCTGCCAACACATGAGTTTTCCTCTCTCCCTGGCGCAGCCCTATCTCTCCATCTCCTGGTCCTCCGTAGTGCTTAGCGAAGCTCTGCCGGAGTACCACGCAGCTCCACTGCCACCATGCCGTCGTGCTGTCGAAGCTCTTCCCCAACCTCTCCTTCCTCCTTGCTGGATCAAGGCGTAGGAGACGTCACCGGGCTGCACGTGTGTTGAACGCGGAGGCACCGTTGTTCGGTGCTAAGATCAGAATCCACCGCAATCTGAATTGCTGCGAGTACGACTCCACCAACCGCATTCTTGTAACACTTCCGCTTAGCAATCCTCAAAGGTATGAAGATGCAATCTCTCCCACTCGTTGCTGGTTTCTCCATAGATAGATCTTGGTGAATGTAGGAATTTTTTCGATTTACTACTACGTCTCCCAACATGCCCTACCCGCCGCAACGCAGTCAACGCCATCACTGGACGCCGGCCACCATCACCGATCGTCGCCGCTAGCTCCCCCTAGCGAGCGACGCGGGAGAAGAGGCCCCGCCGCCATCGGATCCGCGCGGGCTTCGCCCGGCGGAGTCCACCGGCGAGGGCGAGGGGAGGAGAGGGAGGAGGGGACATGGTGTAGGAGATATTGGTCACCGCGCGAGTCGCCCGGGGAAGGAGCGATGCTTCCTATGATCATGTTGATAGCAACAAGCTAGTCTGTTTCCACTTCGATATGCTAATGCGTCAATGGTAAGGCGAGGTCGGGGCCTCCATACACGCAAGCAGTTCAGCTTCCAGAGGTTCCTCACACGACCTCAGTTCTTTTCACGAGGAGAAAATGATCTCGCCGTCACGGTCGGGTAGGAATCATAGGATCATCCCAGCTTTGGCCGTACGAGTCGATGTGCAGAACGAGCCGTCAACGTTGAGTTTTGTCCAACCTGCAGGTCACTAGTAGAATGTCGAACACTAGTCCCGGTCGGGATGGTTCTTTAGTACCGGTTCCCCAACTGGTACTAAAGGGTCGGGACTAAAGGTCCAGACCTTTAGTACCGGTTGGCCCACGGACCGGTACTAAAGGCCCACCACGTGGCTGCCTGCGTGGGCTGGTGGTGAAGGACCTTTAGTACCGGTTGGTGATACCAACCAGTACTAAGTGTTTTTTGTTTTCGCTTTTAATTAGGTTTTATTTTTCCTCTCTATTTATTGTGTTTTCTATTAATTTCAAATTTATTTTATGGTGCTACATACTGTAAACATTACACAAGTTAAGACGGGCGGCGTCGGGGCGGCGGGCGTCGGGGCGGCGGGCTCGGGTAGGCGCGCGGCATCGGGGCGGCGGGCGGCGGCGATGGCGGATTCCGGCAGCCTGGCGACACGCAAATGAACTTCTCCCGGTGCGTGGCTCGCACCGGAACGAGGCCTCCACTACTTATACGTGGAGGACCTTTAGTACCTTTGTTAATTAGATAGCTAATAGAGAGAAGTGATCTCTCTTATCTCCGTGCTTGGTCACTTCGCTATGTACTATACTTATAGATAGAACATATAACATAATTTAATCATCATTTTCGTCAATGAGACATCATATAACAAGTTGGTCACTAGTCATAATCACAACTCCTCCTCCTCCTCCTAATCATCATCAACTCTAACACATTATAGCACATAATAACACATTGTACCTAGGACCTACATACTCCTATCTCGTAGGACCTACTCGACCCTCTCTTAGGTACAATATCATAAAATAAGATAGGCCATGACTCTCCATTATAGAGAACGGAGATAATCCTGTCTCCCATTCTTGGCCTACGCACAATGTTGCTTCCAAGTAGCTCTCTACGATTGAGCATACATTTTTTCCAATCGTTGATTGTCATGACTCCATCGTTTTAGAAATCCGGTATGGACAGGACTGATGCGTAAGCTGACTTGGCACTACTAGGAAAAGGGCTATAGATAATATGGACATTAATGGCGCACCACACATGTGGTGCGCCACTAGTATATAGCAGTGACGCACCATGTGTTGGTGCGCCATTAGTGTGATGGACACTAATGACGCACCATACCCACGGTGCGCTACTACTAACAAACTTTTTTTTTTCCAAAACTAGTAATGGCGCACCAGGGCACAGTGCGTCATTACTAGTTATAACTAGTAATGGCGCACCACTCACCCGGTACGCCACTACTAACAATTTTTTGTTACTTTTTTTTATAACTGGTAATGGCGCACCAGTGTATAGTGCGCCAGTACTAGTTCAAACTAGTAATGGCGCATCACACACACGGTGCGCCACTACAAACTTTCTTTTTGCAAAACTACTAATGGCAGGTTACTAATGGCGCACCAGTTAGGTGGTGCGCCATTAGTAGTTTTGCAGTACTACAAAATGCATCCCCTGTGGACCGCCTTTTCAGTTTTTTTAAAAAATAAAAGAAAATGATGGAAATGTCAAAAAAATAAGAGAAAATAAGTTTCCTATTTGATATGTGGTCTAGTTGTATGGAAAATTTACAAATATGAATTTTGACTTTATTTGCAAAATCTCTCTGGAATTTAGTAAAATGGGCATAACTTTTGCACACGAACTCGGATTAAAAAGTTTTTTATATAATAAATCATCTACTCGAAAAGTTACATCCGAATTCAAACGGGGGAATCCCGTTCAAGATTTTTAGAATCCCCAAAAACCTAACAGAATAAAAGATACGGGGCTTTTAAGTAGAGGGGAAATTTAACAGAAAAAAATATTTATTTTGATTTTTTTATTTGGAAAAAATGTTCAAAATATGATACGTAATATGACCGGGAAGTTTGAAATATTTTTTCAAAATTTCATCACACTCATGAACACTCATGAACATGAACAAAGTCCCAGACATCAACAAGGTTTAATTGGATTGATATGATAGATATATCAACAAGTGCTTGTTAAGTGAGCTGGTGCTGGGGTTGGATAGAACGGAGAAGTTAAGCGTTCTCGGGATGGAGTAGTGTGAGGATGGGTGACCTTCCGGGAAGTTTGACCACGGAGCTCGGGCTAAAGCATATCGACAAAATTCTAATGGCGTGATGCTAGTGGCGCCTTGTAGTGCGCCATTAGTAGCCAAAACAGGTGCACCACTAGCAGGCCTTTTCCTAGTAGTGTGGTCGTGGTGGCCCTAAGCTCGTAAGAACAACGCGACCTCTCAGAAACATCAGATGAGTGATAACCCACAAGTATAGGGGATCAATTGTAGCCTTTCTCGCTAAGTAAGAGTGTTGAATCCAACGAGGGGCTAAAGGCAGGACAAATATTCCCTCAAGTTCTATCGACCATCGATACAACTCTACGCACACTTTACGTTCGCTTTACCTAGAACAAGTATGAAACTTGACCTACTTTGTAGATAATAAAGAACACATAAATAAAAACTAGGAGCTGTTTACATAAAGAAACAATTACATTAGTTTAACGAGTGTGAAAAAGTGGTGGTAGGAGTTGCGGAATTGTCCCTAAGCAATTGGCTATGTTACTAGACCGATAGCAAGTTTTATGTGGGAGAGGCCACTGCTAGCATGTCATCCCTTACTTAGAATTCTATGCACTTATGATTGGAACTATTAGCAAGCATCCGCAACTAATAACGTTCATTAAGGTAAAACCCAACCATAGCAATAAGATAAATTGGTCCCTCTTCAGTCCCGTATGCATCAATTTCTATGCTAGGCTGAAGCTTCTGTCACCCTTGCCCTCCAATACATAGTCCTATCAACATACAACTAACCCTATGGTGTGATCCACGCGCGCGCTCATACGATGGGCACCAAAGGACAGCAATGTAACCACAAGCAATTTAAACCAATCATAGCAATTCATTAATCATCGATAGGACAACAAAAATCTACTCAGACATCATAAGATGGCAACACATCATTGGATAATAATATGAAGCATAAAGCACGATGCTCAAGTAGAGGGTACATCGGGTTGTGGGAGAGTGGACCTCTGAATATAGATGGGGGAAGGTGATGGAGGTGTTGGTGAAGATGACGGAGGTGTTGGTGTAGATCGTTGTCACACGATGATGTCCCGGGCGGCGTTCCGGCGCTGCCGGGAGAGAGGGGGAGAGAGCCCCCCTTCTTCTTATTCTTCCTTGACCTCCTCCCTATATGGAGAAGGGTTTCCCCTCTGTTCCATGGTCTTCATGGCGACGGAGAGGCGAGAGCCCCTCTGATATTGGATCTCTCTCTTTGTGCCCTTCTGTTTCTGCGCCCCGAGATTCTGGCCTTTCGCCATTTCTTAAATTCTCGGAGATCTGTAACTCCGATCAGGATGAAATTTTGTGAGGATTTTCCTTATTAATATATCTTTCTTGTGGCGAAAGAAGGGCCCCAACTGCCTTAAGGGTTGGTCACGAGCCTGCCAGGCGCGCCTGGGGGGTAGGGCGCGCCTCCCGTGCTCATGACCCCCTCGGGCATCGTTTCACGTTGATTCTTCTTCTCAAAAATCATAAATATTCCAAAAAAAATCCCCGTAGGTTTTTTATTGCGTTTGGACTTCGTTTGGTATGGATATTCTACGAAACAAAAATTATGCAACAAACAGGAACTAGCACTAGGCACTGGATCAATATGTTAGTCCCAAAAATAGTAGAAAAAGTTGCCAAAAGTATATGAAAGTTGTAGAATATTGGCATGAAACAATAAAAAATTATAGATACTACGGAGACGTATCAATGAGGCACACAATCATCCGGGATTTTCCTTTGAAAAACATAGTAATAACTTTGTAGTTAGCAATGTAGTTTAGTTTTAGAAGAATTTATGCAAAAGATGCACGGCTGTCGTAATAGTAGAATTAAAATCTTACCATGCAATCTCCATGGATGTTACTGTAGTTCACCATGTGCACTAGTGGCACGTATATTGACCATAATGTGCAGGAGTTTGATAATAGCTATTGTAATTCTCAAGATGACTAAGAAATGCGGTAAGATGATCTTTCTCCTTATAAGTTAATTCTGCTTCATCACTTTAGTAGTAGGTTCTGTCTACCATCTTCCCTACATTTTTTGGAGAATGAAAATAAGCTGTCAATGCAAATAAGTTGTCAACTATTTTTAAATAAACAATATAAATTACTTAAGAAATATGGTTGAGAAACCCACATAATGTTAGAACTGGAGGGGTCTGCACATCGACCCAGATGTCGATATTACCTTCAATTTCATCTTCCGGACGAATATCAAAGGTGATAAGCATATTAGGATCAAATGCATAAGCCTTGCATAGTGCTTGCCAACTTTTACATTCAAAATAGCAATAGGTGTCTGCATGGTACAATTTTACTGGAAAAGTAAAACCATGCTCGGTCCTCAAGTGAACTATCTTTACCTCCATATCTTTTTTAGTATTAAAACCAATCTTATCCAAGACAACAATTCTTGCATGGCCAGGGATACGCTAGTAGAACAGTAAAAAATTAAAATTAATTATAAGTTGAAGCAGAAGAGGCAGAAGTCATGCTTAATCACGAAAAAAGACTTGTCATTGTGACTTACTGTATCGACTTCGAAGGTCTCATCCAACATGATGCTGAAACGCCTACCATCTAGGAAAGTCTTGTCACACAGGCCGCGCTCGTCTTCGCAGTATTCACACATACCGAATTCACTTTCGTCGCCAGACATTTCATATGTTCATAGATGAAACATTTAAAATTGATCGAAGGAAACTACGAGAAAACTGATCAACACATAGATCACTATTACTCCATATGCAACGGGTTGACTTTAGGTATGTTGAGTATTTCCTTCCTAAACTCTCGTCTCACATATATGGTGGGCACTCCCTCTGATATTGCGACGGTCGGTGATGGTGGCTCCTCCATTCGTCCCAGAGTGCATTACACAAAAATGTCTAGCACACTGGAACGAAGGAGAAGCGACCCCCACGACAACAGTCGGGATTCTTCCTCTCTCTCTCATATATATATATATGGTGGACACTCTCCCTCACTGAAAGACACACAAGGAGCCAAAACAGACCTAAAGTCAACCCGTTTCATATATCGAGCAATCACAAAGAAAAAATTCCCTGTTTTTTACTGGAATGACTTGCAAATCAGAAATACATTTATAATGAACTTAAATATAATATCACCAATACATCATCTCGAATAAGCCAGTTCAAAAATTGCGGCACACTTTGGATCCTAATGAGTGTGTGACTTTCGGTCCGTCGAGGCTTTCCTTAAGTAACTCTCATATCTCATGGTTGTGTTGGTGCGCTCTCTCTCACACTGATATGGTGGTGTATATATGTTGTTGGGAAATCTCTCACAGTAATAGTTTGACCGTCGGTGATGGAAGCCCCGCCTCTTCTCTTCTTGCGCATTATAACAATGAGTATATCGCAAAGAAGAGAAGAGAGACGAGGCGCCCCCATGACAACAGTCGGGATCCCTCCGTCAAGAACAACGACAGACCGAAAGTCACACACGCATTATACCGATAAAATATCACAAATACATTCATATTTATAATGAACTCGAATATAATATCACTAATACATCATCCCGAATAATCCAGTTCAAGAATTACGACACGCTTTGGATCCTAATGCATGTGCGACTTTCGGTCGGTCGAGGCTTTCCTTAAATAACTCTCATATCTCATGGTGTGTTGGTGCGCACTCTCTCACATTGATACGGTGGTGTATATATGTTGGTGGACACTCTCTCACAGTAATATTTTGACCGTCGATGATGGACACCCCACCTCTTCTCTTCTTGCATTATACCAACGTATATATCGCAAAGAAGAGAACAAAGATGAGGCGCCCTCCACGACAACAGTCGGGATTCCTCCATCAATAACACACATGAAAGTCACACAAGGATCAACGACATACCGAAAGTCACACGCCCATTATACCGATAAAATATCACTAATACATTAATATTTATAATGACCTCGAATATAATATCACTAATACATCATCCTAAATAATCCAGTTAATGCATCATAAAATATTAACTAATACATATTGAATATTATCATATAAGATCACTAATACAGATCGAATATCCTAGAATCCAAAGTGGAGGACGGTGAACTCGGTTCACTAGCGGTCTCTGTGTCGCCGGCGGTGGACACCCAAAGATAAGGAACCATCACAGGATCATAACTCAAGTGAGATCCTTCAAGGATCTGCCAGGTATTGTCGAACCAGGCGTCCAATGCCGCCATGTAGTGACGGACGTGCTCGTCCTCCTCCCTGACACGACAACGTACCACCTCCGCAGGTGCCCGCTCCCTCCACACCGAAAGTGGCCCGCATGACCGGCACCATAGAAGGTCTGGGTCGACGACGATACCTGCATTCCTCACCAAGCTCCGAGCACAAAGGTAGCACCTCCCAGTGCCAGCCCGACGGAGCCCAGTCCCGGACATGGCGCCTATCAAGCAGGCTCTCGCGGACTACTCGACGACGAGGATGCGGGCCGAGCATCGTCGACAAATTCCCATGAGAACGTTTTTTATTGTTTAATCACTAATTTTTTCATAAAACCCAATTTTTTTTCTGTAATCTAACATACACATACTAATTTTTCCTAGGACTCCTAATAATTAAATAAAACATAAAACGTTGAAAAGGGCCTCGACTCCTTTTCCCCTCGATCCTTGACCCCCGACAATCTAAATAACCCTAAACAAAATCCAGCGGGGGACTAAATTAAACCTAAACTAAACCTAAATTAAAAAAATCTAAGTTAAACCTTCAAAAAAGAGGGCAGACTCACCTTGCGTGGCCAGCGGACGGGGCGGGGGCGGCTAGCGGGGCGGCGGCCGGTGTCAGGGCGGCGCGCGGTGTCGGGGCGGCGGGCGACGGCGTAGGCGGATTCCGGCAGCCTGGCGACGCGCAAATGAGCTATCCCGGTGCGTGGCTCACAAAGGGACGAGGCTTCCAATATTTATACGTCGAGGACCTTTAGTAACGGTGCGTGGCTCGGACCAGTACTAAAGACCCTTTAGTACCGGTTCGAGCCACGCACCGGCACTAAAGGTCCACCCCAAAAATGCGCTGGGCGGTGGACCTTTAGTACCGGTGCGTGGCTCGCACCGGTAGGAAAGGTTTTTTTTAATTCTTTATTCATTATTATTTTCAGATAACCCCTAAACTTTAAAAAATCATAGAAAAAAAACTATGACTCCAATGGAAATAAATAATATATGAAAAAATATCAGAAAAATATAAAAAATCTGTTTATGGCATTTCAATGCATGTTTGAACAACTTAAACTGCTGTATAAGATAATTTGATTAAATGGTATTTGAAATGTCATATCTCAAGTTTGAAAAGCAGTACAAATGAACTCTGAAAAGGTTGTAACTTGGTATGACATCATAATTTCATCGACATAGCAACCTCTAAAGAGTTGAGAGGGTTACGGCAAAAACTGGATGCACTTCGTGTACAAATTGGACAATCTCTTTCGAAGTATGAGGGTTTTAGATGAAAACTCATCTATTACAAAATGATTTTATTTTTAATAACTTATTTTAACTTCATACTTTTTGTGTGTTCAATATGCACCATTCAATGACACATCATCAATATTCAACCCTTTCTGACTTCAATTGATATTTTTCATGCACTTAATAATTTATTTTGAGCTAAATGACCCTATATTTGAAAAGCAGTACAAATGAACTCTAAAAAGGTTGTAACTTGGCATGACATCATAATTTCACTCACATAGCAACTTCTAAAGAGTTGAGAGGGTTATGGCAAAAACTGGATGCACTTCATGTACAAATTGGACAATCTCTTTTGAAGTATGATGGTTTCGAGCGAAAACTCATCTATTACAAAGGGATTTAATTTTTAATAACTTATTTTAACTCCATAATTTCTGTGTGTTCAATATGCACCATTCAAAGGCACATTATCAATTTTCAACCCTTTCTGACTTCATTTGATATTTTTCATGCATTTAATGATTTATTTTGAGCTAAATGACCCTAAATTTGAAAAGCAGCACAAATGAACTCTGAAAAGGTTGTAACTTGGCATGAGATCATAATTTCACCCACATAGAAAGTTCTAAAGAGTTGAGAGGGTTACGGAAAAAACTGGATGCACTTCGTGTACAAATTGGACAATCTCTTTCGAAGTAAAGTTTTGGACGAAAACTCATCTATTACAAAGGGATTTCATTTTTAATAACTTATTTTAACTCCATACATTTTGTGTGTTCAATATGCACCATTCAAAGGCACATCATCAACTTTCAACCCTTTCTGGCTTCATTTGATATTTTTCATGCATTTAATGATTTATTTTGAGCTAAATGACCCTATGTATATGTAGGAAGTCTTTAGTACTGGCTGGTTACACCAACCCATACTAAAGGTTGCCCTTTAGGACCGGTTGGTGTCACCAGCCGGTACTAATGATGCACGTGGGACCCAAGTCGGACCAAAAGCCCGCCACACTCCCTTTAGTACCGGCTCGTGACACGAACCGATACTAAAGATTGCTCACGAGCCGGTACTAAAGGTCGCCCTGTTGGAAATATGCCCTAGAGGCAATAATAAATTAGTTATTATCATATTTCCTTTTTCATGATAATCGTTTATTATCCATGATATAATTGTGTTGATCAGAGACTTAGATGCATGTGTGGATACATAGACAAAACCATGTCCCTAGTATGCCTCTAATAGACTAGCTCGTTGATCACAAGATGGTTAAGGTTTCCTAGCCATGGACATGAGATGTCATTTGATAATGGGATCACATCATTAGGAGAATGATGTGATGGACTAGACCCAAACTACAAATGTAGCATATGATCGTGTCAGTTTATTGCTACTATTTTCTGCATGTCAAGTATATGTTCCTATGACCATGAGATCATGCAACTCACGGACATCGGAGGAGTGCCTTGTGTGTATCAAACGTCGCAACGTAACTGGGTGACTATAAAGGTGCTTTACAGGTATCTCCGAGGGTGTCTGTTGAGTTGGCATGGATCAAGACTGGGATTCGTTACTCCGTGTGACGGAGAGGTATCGTGGGGCCCACTCGGTAATACAACATCACAATGAGCCTTGCAAGCAATGTGACTAATTTTTAGTTGCGAGATCTTTTATTACAGAACGAGTAAAGAGACTTGCCGGTAACGAGGTTGAACTAGGTATGGAGATACCGACGATCGAATCTCGGCCAAGCAACATACCGACGAACAAAGGGAACATCATGCGGGATTAACTGAATCCTTGACATAGAGGTTCAACCGATAAAGATCTTCGTAGAATATGTAGGAACCAATGTGGACATCCAGGTCCTGCCATTGGTTATTGACCGTAGAGGTGTCACGGTCATGTCTACAGTGTTCTCGAACCCGCAGGGTCTGCACACTTTAGGTTTGGTGACGTTTCGGTAGTATAGAGTTATGTATGGTGGTGAACGAAGTTTGTTCGGAGTCCTGGATGAGATCCAGGATGTCACAAGGAGCTCCGGAATGGTCCGGAGGTAAATATTCATATGTAGGAAGTCCTGTTTTGGACTCCGAAAAGAGTTCGGGCACTTTCGATAGTGTACCGGGAGTGACGAATGGGTCGCGGGGGTCCACCAGTGGGGCCAACCCACCCCATGGGCCAAAGTGGCGACCCACCAGCCCCTAGTGAGCTGGTGGGGTCGGCCAAGGTGGCCTAGGCACAGGGAAGAGAGGCCCAAACCGAAGTGGGGTGGAGTCCTCCCTAAGTTCCACCTCTCGTGTGAGAGGTGGACTGGTGGAGGAGGACTCTCCCTCGAGCAGGTTCGGCCGAACCAAAGGAGAATTCTCCTTTTGGGTGCAGCCTCCCCTATCCTCCTCCTATATATATATGAGTGGAATTAGGGTTTTTGGACAAGGATTTTCAGCCACGTCTAAACCCTACTTCTAGATCAAGTTCCTCTAGACTAGACTATTTCCGCAGTGCTTAGGCGAAGCCCTGTCGGAATAACACCACCACCATCGCCGGAGCACCGTCATGCTGCCGGAGAACTCTTCTACCTCTCCTCCCCTCTTCCTGGATCGAGAAGGCGGAGATCGTCATCAAGCTATACGTGTGCTGAACGCGGAGGTGCCGTCCGTTTGGCGCTAGATCGGAAGGACCGTGATCGAGATCGCGAGACGGTTCGTGATGAGATTGCCGAACGGATCGTGATGAGTTCGTGGGACAGATCGTGATCAAGATCATGAGACGGATCGTGATGAGATCGCAGGACAGATCGTGATGAGTTCACGGGACGGATCGTGATTGAATCGCGGGACGGATCGTGATGAGATCACGGGACGCTCGGCAATTTGGATCGCGAAGATGTTCGACTACACCAACCACGTTTCTTAACGCTTCCCACTTAGCGATCTACAAGGGTATGTAAATCCACTCTCCCTCTCGTAGATGCTCATGACCATGGATAGATGTGCGTGTGCGCAGGAATTTTTTTGTTTCCCGTGCGACGTTCCCCAATAGTGGCATCATGAGCTAGGTCTATGTGTTGATGAGATCTCGAGTAGAACACAAAAGGTTTGTGGATGTTGATGCTTAGATTGCTTCCTTCCTTGGTCGTATATTGGTTCAGCGGTATTGTGAGATGAAGCGGCCCGGACCAACATTACTCGTACACTTACGAGAGACCGGTTCCCTCGACACAACTTCTTGCCTAGATGGCTTGCGGGTGATAGTTTCTCTCACTTTAGTTGGATCGGATCCGACAAAGGCGGTCCTTGAGAAGGTTGAAAAGCAATTAGTGTATCACCGTTGTGGTTTTTGCGTAGACGAGAATTGTTCTTGCTAGATACCCGTAGGAGCCACGTAAAACATTAAACAACAATTAGAGGACGTCTAACTTGTTTTTGCAGGGTATGTTGTGATGTGATATGGCCAATTACATGATGAGATATATGTGATGTATGAGATGATCATGTGATGTATAGATTATCACGACTTGCATGTCGATGAGTACGGCAACCGGAAGAAGCCATAGGGTTGTCTTTAATTATTGTATGACCTGCGTGTCAATCATTAATCGCTATGTAATGTTTTACTTTATCGCTACGGTAGCAATAGTAGTAGAAGCATGAGGGGCGCGACAACCCCGATGGCGACACGTTGATGGAGATCAAGATGATGGAGATCATGGTGTCATGCCGGTGACGATGGAGATAATGCCGGTGCTTTCATGATGGAGATCAAAAGCACAAGATCATGGCCATATCATGTCACTTATGATTTGCATGTGATGTTAATCCTTTTATGCACCTTGTTTTTTGTTAGGAGGACAGTAGCATTATAAGGTGATCCCTCACTTAATTTCAAGATAAATTGTGTTCTCCCCGAGTGTGCACCGTTGCGAAAGTTCATCGTGTTGAGACACCACGTGATGATCGGGTGTGATAGACTCTACATTCACATACAACGGGTGCAAGATAGTGTTGCACATGCAGAACACTTGGGTTAAACTTGACGAGCCTAGCATGTACACACATGGCCTCGGAACACAAGAGACCGAAAGGTCGAACATGAGTCATATAGTAGATGTATCAACATGATGATGTTCACCATTGCAGCCACCTCATCTCACGTGATGATCGGACTTGAGTTGGTGAATTTGGATCATGTATCACTCGAATGACCGGAGGGATGTCAATTTGAGTGGGAGTTCTTAAGTTATATGATTAATTGAACTAATTATCCTGAACATAGTCAATAGTGTCTTTGCAAATTATGTTGTAGATTACTAGCTCGCGCTGTAGCTCCCTTAATTTTTATATGTTCCTAGAGAAATAGAGTTGAAAGATGACGGTAGCAATATTGCGGACTGGGTTCGTGATCTGAGGATTGTCCTCATTGCTGCACAGAAGGCTTATGTCCATAATGCACCGCTCGGTGCGCCTACACCTCTAGCGTTGTTTGTAGATGTTGTGAACATCTCACAGGCACGTTCTGATGACTACTTGATAGTTTAGTGCGTCATGCATTATGGCTTAGAATTGAGGCTCCAAATCGTTTTGAACGTCATGGAACATATGAGATGTTTCTAAGAGTTGAAATTAGGATCTCAGGCTCGTGCCCGTATTGCGAGATATGAGATCTCCAACAAGATTCTTTGCCCGCAAGATGAAAGAGAATAGCTCAATCGTTGAGCATGTGCTCAGATTGTCTGGGTGCTACAATCGCTTGAATCAAGTGGGAGTTGATCTTCCAGGTAAGATAGTGATTGATATAGTTCTCCAAGTCAGTGTCACTAAAGCTACTCGAACTTAGTGATGAACTATAAAACGCTAGGGATAGAAATATTGATCCCTGAGCTATTCGCGATGTTTGACACAGCGAAGGTAGAAATCAAGAAGGAGCGTCAAGTGTTGATGGTTAATCAAACCACTAGTTTCTAGAAGGGCAAGAGCAAGGAGGGAAACTTCGTGGATAGCAAGTCAGTTGCTGCTCTAGTGAAGCAACCCAAAGTTGAACTCAAACCCGAAACTGAGTGCTTCTATTATGAGGTGAGCGGTCGCTGAAGCGGAACAACCCTAGATACTTGGTAGATAAGTGTAACATCCCAAACTTTGGAATGTTATAATAATGATTAGAATGATTGTTGTTGTTTGAGTGATTGAAAGTGAGTGAAATTTGAAACTTTTGAAAACTTTTGAATGAAAGGGAATAAAATGACTTTCCCAAAACTTTCACTTTGCATTTTGATCACCAGGAATTCAAATTCATTTCATCACAAAACCCCAGAGTGAAGATGACATGACTTCTTCCATTTTAAGAAATGAAACATGATTTGAAACTGGTTTGACTTCCATTTGCAAATATTTCAAATTCAGAAAAAAATTTATGCAACTCAATGATTTTCATGAGAGAAGAAAATATGACTTCTTCAAATGTATGAAATATGAGTTGGAATTTTAAACCAAAGATTTGAAAAAGGGAAGTTGAAAACTATTTGAGAATTTCTCATATGGAGTTTCAATTTCATTTGAATTCCCTATTTGAATTTGCAAACATCTAAACCCCTTGTCAAATATTTTGAGAGGAGTAAAATGACACTCCAAACCAGGGGGGATCTGTGTAGTTTTTGAACATTAAATAACCAGGAGTTATTTTGAAAATATTTGCTAAAAGAATTTAAAACAAATAGGCCAATTCTGAAAATATTTTTTTCTTCAAATTATTCAAATACCAGAATAAAAATGTTCATTAAATGGCATTTATTATTCTGTTAATTTTGATATATAACACTCCTATATTTGGAAATATATTATTTGCAATAAGATCTTTTGATTGTCACTGAATTTTAAAAAATGGAAAAACTTTAAATGCCTTAAAGGCCGGTCGGCCCACCCGCAGTTAACGGCCTCCCCAACTCGCCTAAGTGTCGGCCAACCGACGCCCCGCTAACCGCTCCCCCCACTGACAGCGGGACCCCACCCGACCGTCGCAAACTTCGCACCGGTCATCCCCTTCATCCCGCACGCGGCGCCGCCGCCGACGCTCCTCCTCTCCGGGATCCGCACCCCTTTCCTTTCCTCGACCCTCTCCGGCCCTATATAAGAGCGGGCAGTCCCCGCACTCCATTCCCCCTGAGCCCCCTCTCACCTCGCCTGAGACGCCGCGAATCACCTCGCCGGAGCCCTGCCCGACCGAAGCTCCCCACCACCGTGCCCGTCGCCTCGGTTGCTCCCTCGCCCCTCTGACGCCATCGTCGTGCTCGCCGTCCTCGCCACCATCGACTGGTGCCCTCTCCATCGGCGGAGAACCACCGGAGCGCCGCCCACGTCGACCACGTCGCCTCGGCCTCGCCGGAGAAGCCCTCGCCGGCGACCCACCTCATTGTGAGCTCCCCCCCTTCTCTGTAGGCGTTGGATCTGGATCCAACGATCCAGATTATAAGATTTAAAACCCCGAAGCATTTTATTTTATGTTTCGGTCGACCGCTCGTAACACCCCGCACGCGCACCCCTTTGACCAATCAGAACCAGCCACGTCACCCCCCTGTCCGTTAGTATTAGTTTTTTCTTTTTCTGTTTTGTTTTAAAAACATATTTAGTTCTATTTTTGTTTTTAGCATATCTTTTATGTTTTTAAGTGTATTAAATTGATTCTTTTTGCATTAGGTCACAAATTTTACCTAGTTTTTGTAGATGCCAAGTTTGACCATATTTGAATATATAATTTGAATTTAAACAGATTTGATTTAAATTTTGTTTTCTGAATATCTTGAGTTTTAAAATGTATTTTTGATTGATTCTTTTTGCTAATGGTCACTAGTGATCTTAGTTATCATTAGGTAGAGTTTGAGAATTTTTAGAATAAAATTTGTTTACTGTTCTTAACCAGGACAGAATCTGTTTTAATTTCCTATTAGTTTAATTAGTTTGATTTCTTTTGATTTAATTTGAAGTCTGATTTGATGTAACTTATGTTTTAGATTTCATTTGGTTATGTTGTTCTAAACTTTTATAGTTTACTAGCTATTAACAAAGATAATTTGTTTAGTTTATAAATTTTATTGTAGGGACCTATACTCTCTTTCAAAATAGGTATAGTTGTTTATTTAAATTAGTTAGTAATAACAATTCTTTTAACTAAAGTTTTAAGTAATTAGATTCTGTTTACAAATAAAGTTTTAATAAACCTTTTTGTTAAGAAATGTTTTAAATTAAAATAGTTTATTATTATAGGAAACTATATTCTTCATCATTAGGTAATGTTTGATAAAACAATTTAGTATTAGTAGAGATTATCTTCACAAAAGTTTTAGATGATTTAATTCTGTTTTATAATAAAAAATTTTATAAATTTTTCTGTTAACTATTAGTTGATTACAAAATAATAGTTTTGTTTATATTAATGATAGTTTAGCCACCTAACCTTAGAACCCATAGCTTTGTCTTGTTTTGTTTTGTTGACATGCTCTAGTATTGCTAGTTGAGTCTTACTTGAAAATATTTAAAATAATTGTTTCACAAAGGTTTACTTTCTATTAACTGAGTTGTTATGTATCTTTGTTATTTAATTTGTTTTGTTTTCTTGTTGTTAAGTTATGATGCAAAACCTATGTTTGTTTAGAGTGATGTTTTCATGATTTCTAGTTGTTCTTCAAAAGTAATTCTTTTGCTAAGTAAAATATTTACTAAAATATTTTTTTTGTATTTTAATTTGTTATTGTTTTGTTACTATGGAAGATAATTGTTTGTAGGGCAAAACTACCTTAGTTGCTTTTATGAAAACTTTCTTGACTTTGAGTTTTGTATTAAGTATTTCCTTCATCAACCTTGTTGCTTTTGTGTCTTGTGTTACCTTGTGATTGTTAGAATTGATTGCTAGTATGATTGCTTATGTGAGTGCAATGTTAGTATAGATTTTCATCGGAGAGTGACGTATAGTTCTATCAAGTTATTTCTGAGAGCGATCTTTATCTTCATCAACAGTACATGCAAGTTCACTTTGACCATCTTTTCATGCCTATGTTTTTATTGCATGTAGTGACATCATTCAACAAATCCCTCCCGTAGTGTTATTGAAATTCTTGTAGTTGAGTAGAATGCATGAGGTAGGAACCCACCACTTGTTACGAAAGCCCCGGGAACGCTAGTTAGTGAAATGCTATGCTAAAGTAGACGGGGTCTGGTATGAGTGTCCGTGAGTGGTGTGAAGAAGGACTCTACGTCAAGACGACAACTTCATGAAGACATCTTCAAGTCCTGCATCTTCAAGACCTCAAGACTTCGAGACTCGAGAAGCAAGTTTTCAATACACACTACTGGGTGAGGGATGGTTGGAACGACACCCTGGAGAAACCGGTGGATTTGCCTAGGTGTTGCTGGAGAAGTGCTAGTATTCACACAGAAAGCCTCACCTAGACTCAAAGACAAGGATGAATGCTTCATGCCCGGAAGCTTACCTGTGTAGCCACAAGTCATTATGGTCTCTGGCTTGGTTGATCTTTGTTGTGACTCTGCTGGGCAGTGCTATGAGATGTAGTCGACGTTAGGATTGGATGGGCACTGCTGGACAGACAGGGAAGCACTCTGAAAGACCATGTTTCGTTCATCATGTTCTCAAACACCATGCAGTGCGAGGACTTACCAGGAGGGAACAAATCTTGTGGGTAAAGTACACAACACTCTGCAGAGTTTAAATCTAATCGATTAGCCGTGTCCCCGGTAACGGACAATTTGAGCCTCTGGACTTGGATCTATCTCTGAACTCTCAGCACTGGACTGATAACTTAATTGTAGGCAACTTAAGATACTTGTGGGCATTGAGACATTGGTTGGTGAAACCATGTCATGATAGGTAACTCTATAGTGAAATTCCTGATATTCCTTTTGTTGTAGGAAAATAAATTCAGCTTTTATGCAAAAAACTCAGACACAGAGCCACAAAGCCTTTTGCATATAGAATAGTCATTATTCTTTTGTTCTACTATGGTGATCTTGCCAGTACATTCAATGTACTGACCTATATGGCTGCAATGTATCATGTTGCAGATACTCTTATACGATGGGTAAGAGTACGATTCAGGGTTATGGTCCGCACTCAACTTGCCATTGGTGTTATTGGGACTCCACTCCCGTTGACTGTATCCGCTGCTATTTTAAGGTATATATCAGTTTTACATTTACATGTGATTTCCCTTTGATATATACATTGATGTACAGTGTGTGCCAGCATACTGATCCAGGGATGGCACAGAACTCACAGACGCTTGACTCGTTTTGAGTCGGGTCGCTACAATAAGAAGGCTGGCAACATCGACAGAAGTATATTTGATATATGAGTTATTGATGTGTACCTTGCTAGTACTCCTAGTAGCACCTGGGTATTGGATATTGGTTCGGTTGCTAAATGTTAGTAACTCGAAATAAAAGCTACGGAATAAATGGAGAACTAGCTAAGGGTGAGGTGACGATGTGTGTTGGAAATGTTTCCAAGGTTGATTTGATCAACATCGCACGGTCTCTCTACCTTCAGGATTAGTGACGAACCTAAATAAATGTTATTTGGTGTTTTGCGTTGAGCATGAACATGATTAGATCATGTTTATTGCAATACGGTTATTCATTTAAGTTAGATAATAATGGTTATTCTGTTTACATGAATAATACCTTCAATGGTCATGCACCCAGTGAGAATGGTTTGTTGAAATCTTGATCGTAGTAATACACATGTTCATAACATTGATGTCAAAAGATACAAAGTTAATAATGATAGTACCACATACTTGTGGCACTACCACTAAATGTCATATTGGTATAAAGCGCATGAAGAAACTCCATGCTGATGGATCTTTGGACTCATGCGATTTCGAATCGGTTGAGACATGCGAACCATGCCTCTTGGGCAAGATGACTAAAGGACCCCGTTGGATGGAGCGGGCAAGTGATTCATTGGAAATGATACATGTTGATGTATGCAATCCAATGAGTCTTGTAGCGTGGAGTGGATATCGTTATTTTCTTACCTTCACTGATGATTTCAGTAGATATAGTGTATATTTACTTAATGAAACACAAGTCTGAATCGTTTGAAAGGTTCAAGCAAATTCAGAGTGAAGTTTAAGATCATCGTGACAAGAAGATAAAAATGACTGCGATATGATCGTGGAGGTGAATATGTGAGTTACGAGTTTGGCATACAACTTAAGACAATGTGAAATTTGTTTCACAACTAACGCCACCTGGAACACCATAGTGTGATGGTGTGTCCGAACATCATAGTCATGCTCTATTGGATATGGTGCGTGCTATGATGTCTCTTATCATTTTACTATTATAATTTTGGGGTTATGCATTAGAGACGACTACATTCACTTTAAATAGGGCACCATCTAAATCCGTTGAGATGACACCGTGTGAATTATGGTTTGATAGAAACCTAAGCTGTCATTTCTTAATGTTTGGGGCTACAATGCTTGCGTGGAAAATGTTTTCACCTAATAAGCTCGAACCCTAAGAACAGTTGGGTATGCCTTCTATCTCAGATCCAAGTGCAAAGTGTTTGTTACTAATGGGTATTTTCTCGAGAAAGAGTTTCTCTTGAAAGAATTGTGTGGGAGGAAGGTAGAACTTGATGAGGTTGTTAAACCTTTGTTCAACTAGAGAGTAGCGCAAAGCAGGAAGTTGTTTCTGTGAAGCCTACGTTAGTTGAAGAGGAAGTTAATGATGATGATCATGAAGCTTCAGGATCAAGTTACTATCGAACTTCGTAGGTTGACAAGGATGTGTACTGCTGCTGAGCGGTATGACAACCCTTTCTTGGAGGTCAAGTTGTTGGACAACGATGAATCTACGAGCTATGAAGAAGAGATGATAGGCCCGGATTCCGAAAAATGGTTGGAGGCCATGAAATCCGAGAAATGATCCATGTATGAAAACCAAGTATAGACTATGGTAGACTTGCTCGTTGGACGGTAGGTCGTTGAGTACAAATGGATCTTTAAAATGAAGACAGACACTGATGGTAAATGTCACCATTTGTAAAGCTTGACTTGTTGCAAAGATGTTTGTGACAAGTTCAAGGAGTTGACTACGATGAGACTTTCTCACTCATAGCGGTGCTAAAGTCTGTTGGAATTGTGTTAGCAGTTGCTGCATTTTTCAATTATGAAATATAGCAGATGGATGTCAAAACATCGTTTCCTTAACAGTTTACTTGAGGAAAGGTTGTATGTGATACAACCAGGAGGTTTTGTCAGTCCTAAGGATGCTAAAAGGTGTGCAAGCTTCAGCGATCCTTTTATAGACTGAAGTAAGCATCTCGGAGTTGGAATATACACTTTGATGAGGTGATCAAAGTTTTGTACTTTATACAAAGTTTACGAGAAACTTGTATTTACAATAAAGTGAGTGGGAGCACTATAGAATTTCTGATAAGTATATGTGGATGACATATTGTTGATCAGAAATAATGTAGAATTTCTGGAAAGCATAAACGGTTATTTGGAAAGTGATTTTCAAACGAAGACCTGGATAAAGCTACCTAATTGTTGAGCATCAAGATCTATAGAGATAAATCAAGATTTTGAAAGAGTTCAAAATGGATCAGTCAGAGAAAGAGTTCTCGCCTGATTTTTAAGTTGTGAAGTTGAGTGAGACTCAACGCTCGACAATGGCAGAAGAAAGAGAAAGGACGAACGTCGTCCCCTATGCCTTAGCCATAGGCTCTGTATAGTATGCCATGCTGTGTACCGCACCTGTGTGTGCCTTGCCATGAGTCTGTCAAGGGATACAAGAGTTATCCAGGAGTTGATCACTGGACAACGGTCAAGATTATCCTTAGTAACTGAAAGACTAAGGAGATATTTCTCGATTATGGAGGTGATAAAGAGTTTGTCGTAAAGAGTTACATCAATGCAAGCTTTAACACCAATCCAGATGACTCGCGGTAGCAATCTGGATACGTATATTGGAGCAGCCATTTGGAATAGTACCAAGTGGAGTGTGGTAGCAGTGTTTACAGAGATTTGCAAAGTACACACGGATCTGAATGTCACAGACCCGTTGACTATAAGACCTCTCTCACATGCAAAGCATGATCGAGCCCCAGAACTCATTGGTGTTAGATTCATAACAATGCGAATCACATAGTGATGTGAACTAGATTATTGACTCTAGTGCAAGTGGGAGAGTATTGGAAATATGCCCTAGAGGCAATAATAAATTAGTTATTATCATATTTCCTTGTTCATGATAATCCTTTATTATCCATGCTATAATTGTGTTGATCGGAGACTTAGATGCATGTGTGGATACATAGACAAAACCATGTCCCTAGTATGCCTCTAATAGACTAGCTCGTTGATCAAAAGATGGTTCAGGTTTCCTAGCCATGGACATGAGATGTCATTTGATAACGGGATCACATCATTAAGAGAATAATGTGATGGACAAGACCCAAACTACAAACGTAGCATATGATCGTGTCAGTTTATTGCTACTGTTTTCTGCGTGTCAAGTATATGTTCCTATGACCATGAGATCATGCAACTCACGGACATCGGAGGAGTGCCTTGTGTGTATCAAACGTCGCAACGTAACTGGGTGACTATAAAGGTGCTCTGTAGGTATCTTCGAGGGTGTCTGTTGAGTTGGCATGGATCAAGACTGGGATTTGTTACTTCGTGTGACGGAGAGGTATCTCGGGGCCCACTCGGTAATACAACATCATAATGAGCCTTGCAAGCAATGAGAATAATTGTTAGTTGCGGCATCTTGTATTACAGAACGAGTAAAGAGACTTGCCGGTAACGAGGTTGAACTAGGTATGGAGATACCGACAATCGAATCTCGGGCAAGTAACATACCGAAGAACAAAGGGAACATCATACGGGATTAACTGAATCCTTGACATAGAGGTTCGACCGATAAAGATCTTCGTAGAATATGTAGGAAGCAATGTGGACATCCAGGTCCCGCCATTGGTTATTGACCGTAGAGGTTTCTCGGTCATGTCTACATAGTTCTCGAACCCGCAGGGTCTGCACACTTAAGGTTTGGTGACGTTTCGGTAGTATAGAGTTATGTATGGTGGTGAATGAAGTTTGTTCGGAGTCCCGGATGAGATCCACGACGTCACGAGGAGCTCCGAAATGGTCCGGAGGTAAATATTCATATATAGGAAGTCCTGTTTTGGACTCCGGAAAGATTTCGGGCACTTTCGGTAGTGTACCGGTAGTGACGAATGGGTCCCGAGGGTCCACTAGTGGGGCCAACCCACCGCATGGGCCAAAGTGGCGACCCACCAGCCCCTAGTGAGCTGGTGGGGTCGGCCAAGGTGGCCTAGGCGCAGGGAAGAGAGGCCCAAACCGAAGTGGGGTGGAGTCCTCCCCAAGTTCCACCTCTCGTGTGAGAGGTGGACTCTCAGGTGGAGGAGGACTCTCCCTCCACCAGGTTCGGCCGAACCAAAGGAGAAATCTCCTTTTGGGCACAGCCTCCTCTCTCCTCCTCCTATATATATGAGTGAAATTAGGTTTTTTGGACAAGGATTTTCAGCCACGTCTAAACCCTACTTCTAGATCAAGTTCCTCTAGACTAGACTATTTCCGCAGTGCTTAGGCGAAGCCCTGCCGGAATAACTCCACCATCATCGCCGGAGCGTCATCACGCTGCCGGAGAACTTTTCTACCTCTCCGCCCCTCTTGCTGGATCAAGAAGGCGGAGATCGTCATCAAGCTGTACGTGTGCTGAACGCGGAGGTGCCGTTCGTTCGGCGCTAGAACGGAAGGACCGTGATCGAGATCGCGAGACGGTTCGTGATGAGATTGCGGAACGGATCGTGATGAGTTCGCGGGACAGATCGTGATCAAGATCGTGATACGGAGCGTGATGAGATCGCGGGACGGATCGTGATGAGTTCTTGGGACGGATCGTGATTGAATCGCAGGACGGATCGTGATGAGATCGCGGGACGCTCGGCGATTTGGATCGCGAAGATGTTCGACTACACCAACCGTATTTCTTAACGCTTCCCGCTTAGAGATCTACAAGGGTATGTAGATCCACTCTCCCTCTCGTAGATGCTCATCACCATGGATAGATCTGCGTGTGCGTAGGAATTTTTTTGTTTCCCATGCGACTTTCCCCAACACGCCCTGCTCCTAGCTGTTGGAGCCGGCACGAACCAGAACTAATACCATCTTTAGTACCGGCTCGTAACCAGACCGGGACTAGTGCTCGGGACGAACGGTCTGTTTTCTACTAGTGGGTGGAACCGTGCATCAAAGATGTCGCCCATCCGTAGCACGACATGTGATATGAATTTGGCTGACACCACTACATCCATCACCTGCTTGCCCTTGGGTTATTTTGTATGTCCGCAAGTGAGTCGACGTAGCTGAGGAGGAACCTTTTCGAGCTTCGAACGGGGGCAGCTGCTTGTGGTGTGTCATCTTGTTTCGTACTTCCTCCGTAAACTAATATAAAGCATTTAGAATACTATTTTAATAATTTAAATGTTCTTATATTAGTTTACAGAGGGAGTACTAGCGGCGTCAAAGATTCATCATGAGCTCCATCCTTTCTATGTGAAGTGTTGACACAGGCCCGACCTTGACGACGCAACCGCCAAGTACTTTCTCACTATGCACGTACAAGATATCACAGCCGATTACTTTTCGGTCGGTCGGGAGACTCGCGTAGATAAGTAGTACTCCTTCCGATCCAGTTTAATCTACGTATAACTTTTTAAAAGAAAATCCTGAATATTCTACACGATTTAATGTTTTGTCCGTCTGTTTCCAGAAATACCCCTTTACCAGCCACTTTGCATCCTTCTCTCGCATTAAGGCCTTCCACCATGTAGGCCAAAAGAGGAGCTAAATTCACCTTTTATTTTTTGGGCACCTGTGCCCTCCATTGCCCAAGTAAAGCCATAAAAAAGATTGAGGTCACCGGAAGCAGCAAATAATTACTCTCACTGGACCATCTAGGGAAGCAAAGTAGTCTAAGTAGTCTCATAAGGCCCCTCTCAATGCTTCACCTTATACAGGTGCTAAGACTGCCACACAGGCAAAAAATCTGATGTGGCATGGTATTTAAGAGGAGAGAGATGGGTGTGGTGACCCTAGGAAGAAACGGTGCCAAGCGCGTGAACCTAGGAAAAATATTTAAATGAAAAGAAGCCCACCAATGCATGAAGAACTTTAGTATCTAAATCATTAAATAGAGTGTGCTTAGCTACAACAAGTTAAGCACTTATGCATTGAAGGCTTTGGTTATTAAACTTTTAAATGTATTTAACACCTCATCTGAGCATCAATGCATTGGAAATAACCTAAGTAAATAGTTGATGACTCACTTGAGTTTTTTAACTCATGTAGGGTCCCACTCTTTCTAGACTAGAAGAACACACATTGTGAGACCGGTGCCAGCCAAATTTTTTTAGGACATCGCTACCCAGCCGGTAGTATTTTATTACATTGCACATCGATCACATTGTGGAAGGCATAATTAAGCCAGCTAGCTGCTGCCTTTTTCTTCCTCGTGCAGCACGCCAGTACGCACGCTCTTGCTCATTTCTCTTCGCCTTTCCCTCCATCTTATTCTCCTCCCTGTATCAAGCTCAACCACATGCATCCTACTCCCTTTATTCCTAAATATTTATGTTTTACAGATTCAACTATGAAATACATACGAAGCAAAATAAATGAATCTACATTCTAAATTATGTCTATATATATGTAGATAGTCCATAATAAAATTTCTAAAAAAACAAATAATTGGAAACAAAGGGAGTAGCTACTTGTGGGAAGACAGCCAGCCTGTAGAAGACAACGAGCCGGTGCTTGATAGCCTGTGGAGGACAGCATGCTCGCTGACTCCCTCGCTGACTCCGGTGTCCCGGACGACGGCGCGCTTGAAGACGGCAGCGTCGACATGCACTACGGTGTTCCCGCAGTGGGTGCCGTTCAGCAGGAAGACGGAGCACTCAAGTACGACGTCGTCCAGGGCTGCCGCGTACGGCGAGCTCGTGACCAGAGCCGCCGCGTACGGCGCTCCCACGGCCGGCGCCGCCACGTAAGGCAAGCTCACGTCCAGAGCTGCCACGTACGGAGTTCCCACGGTCACGCCCGGTCAGGCCTAGGCATCTGCGACCGCGCGCGCTATTCTCGCGTCAGCCGTCTTTGTCGGCATGGCTCGAACCGCCGTTCTTGCTTCCGCCTGGGGGCGTTCGCGTCATGCACACGGTCAGCACAGCTCGGACCACCTCTTCCGCTTCCACTTGGGGCATCGGCGCCGTGCCGTGTGACAGCCCAAATGCTGTTCCTTCCTTTTATGGATTGTAACCTTTATGTATGAACCTTGTGTCATGAGCTTATGAATGAATTGCACCTTGGCATCCATGTGTTGTTTGCACACATGTATCATTTCATCCATCATAGCATTCATCATGCCTTGCTTGTTCTCTTTTGTCTTGGTTTGATGTGGTGTTGTGAGTGTGCCTTGTGTTATGTTGGTGTTGAGTATGGTTGGAGTTGTTGTGTGCAACCTCTTCTTCTTTCCCTCTATTTCTCTATCAACATCACCTTCCACCACATTCCTCCCCCCTTCTCTTCATTCTATTTATGAGCAGATTTAACTTGCCTTTTAAATTAATTTAAAAATGTTAAAGAGCTAGCCCTATTCATGTTATTAAATTAGAGTGTGGTTCTTTGAATGCTTGGAGTTTGCTTGCTTTTATATTTTTTATAAACAGGGGTTGTTATTTTAAAAGTATTAAAATACTTGTCCTAAAAATCAACTTAACATTTTTATAAAATAGTACATTTTATTTTCCCAATAAAAGTATTTTAGTTTTGCACAAAAACCTTTCCTTTTAATCTGGGGGGTTTTATCTTGTGTTGCTGTGATTTAAATAGGAAGCCGCTCTGTTTTTTTTCGTTTTTGTGAGAGAGAGGACATAGTGGGCCTTCCCCCGCGGCCCAGCCCACGCGAGGGAACGACCACCTGCTCCGTTCCCCTCTCCGTCAGAGAGGTTCAGAGACAGGGGTCCCTCCGCCGTCGCCTTTTCCGTCATCCATCGCCGTCAGCCCGCGCCTATTTAGCCCCTCGGCGTGCGTGCCTCTCCTCGGCTAGGGTTCTTCTTCCTCCCTCCGCCGCCATAGCTCCCCTCTTCCTCTCTATCTCCCTCCTCCCTCTCTTCTTCCACCCTGCCAGGTAAGGTAGACAGAGTTTCAGTGAGAGAGCAGAGAGCTCCACCGGGTCATCCTCGCCGTCGCAGCTCGTCTCCGGTGGATCCCCTCCGCGTCTAGGATGGCGTGGCGAAGGTGGTTCGTCCCCGCGTTCCATTTCCGCCAGTAGGAGGTGAGGAGCGCCTCCCCGCGGTGCGGATTGCCGTCGCCGTCGTCCGCAAGGAGGAGTTCGTCGCCGGATCCTTCCTCTTCGTCATCACCACGTCCCTGCCTCTCCTTCCCCTTCGTCGCCTTCGTTTCGAGCTGCTCGTCATCGCCCTCCCCTCGGTGAGCAGCCTAGTTGCACCTGTCCCCGTTGCTTGCGCGCGTCGCCGTAGTTCCGTCCTCGCCGTCCGCAAGACGAGCGCTTGAGCTCGCCTCCGTTCCCCTCATCGCAACATGAGCAGAGGGATGGGTTCCCCGCAGACCCCGCGTGCCGCGCGTAGGACCAGCAGCTCCGCTAGTGCGTGACCTCACCGGATTTCTCTCGCCGTCGCCGCTGTCGTCGTAGTGCGGGTGCAGATTCAGTTTTTTCAGGTGGGATGTGTGAGTGTGTGTATTAGTGCGCTCGATGCCCCGTCCTGTTGAAGACTGCGGTCGTAGCAGAGTGGTTGTCGCTCGGGGAAGTGACCAACAGGTCATGCGTTCGACCCCCGAACCATCCCCATTTTTGTTTCAGTTTTTTCTATTTGTTTTTCTTGTTTTTCCCTTCTTGCTAAGTATGTATGAGTGGGTAGTGCCACCAGCATGTTTTAGTTTTATTTCTTTTAAACCTGTCATGTGTGTATGTGTGTGTGCTTGGTGCATACACATATGTGAGTGTGTGCATGTGTGTTTGTAAATGTTGGTGTGTGGTGCACCATGTATGGCACATGTGCATTGTGTATGTGTATGTGTGTATGTTGCATATATGCAGGGTATGTGCATGTGTAGTGTATGGTGGTAGTGCATGTGTGTGTCCTGTATGCATGTGTGCTTGTAGTGAGTGTGTATGTGAGTGTGTGTTCCATGCATATGCATGGGCAGATATGCACTCGTGCATATGTGTGTGTGTACATATGTGTGTGGAAGGACACTCACTCACATATGGTCATGTGTGTAGTGAGTGTATGTGCCTAGTGCACTTGTGAGAGTGAGAGTGTGTGTGCCATATGCTTATGCATATATGGCCATGTGAGTGAGTGTGTGGATCAACACCCCCTTTTTGGGTGGTGTCCTCATGTGTGTTGGTGCTCATAAGCCTTGGGCTTACATAGGGCATGTGTGTGGCTTGCTTGTAGTGTGTGTGTGTAGTGTCTGTGTGTGTGTGGGGGGGGGGGACTAGTGGGTTTACCCACTTGATATACCCCTTGTTGAATACATTCTTGTTTGTAATTGTTAGCTCATTTCAATCTCTAGCTAAGTCACAACCTGGTTATCATCATTTATGCATGATTAAATAGAGCTATGATCCACTTATGGGAATAGGTGATAGTTTTGTTATCTTGTTTGTGCCTTGTTGTTTCACACGAGCATATGAGTATGACCCATGGTTTTGGGGTAGAAAGAGCCAATGAACCCACGGGAACTCTCAGATTTCACGTTTGAGCAAGTTCATAAATCTTTCATTTTACCTGAGATGCCATTTTGTCATTTTCGCATGAATTAATCCATGCTTGCTTTGGGATATGTGTCAACTAGGAAGTGCTAGTATTTTGTATCTAGTATGCCATAGTATTTTTGTTTAACATGAGAATCACCCATGTAAGTGGAAACCATGCTGCAAAGTGACTAACTTAATGTTTCTGTTTCAGCATGCTGAAAACTACTAAGTGGGAATCTGCTGTTATTTTTATGCCATGAAGAGTGGGTGGTATCTAGTGATGTGTTTGGAATTTTCTCATGCTCACCGTTAGTTATTTGTAGTAGACATTGTCTTCTACCATCCTGTTAATTTTCATGCCAATAGGAGCTCTCTAGAATATTTAACTACTGTTGTCAACTTGCAACTTTATAGTCTCTGATTCCAGAAAACTGGAATTTTCACTCAGTCCCAGAAAACTGTTTCATCATGTCAACTTGATAGCTTCATGCTTATTGATGTGTTCCTACTTTGCTGATTGCGTAGTTGGATAAGTTTATGTGGGTGTTGAGTAGATTCTGTCAATATCTTGTTTGTGGCTGTAGGGTTCCTGTAGGTCAAGTTGTGAGCTGTAGAAGTTGCTATGTTGCTGTTTTGTGGCAGATTGTTGGTTTTACTGTTTTGTGACTTGTGGGAGCTATGCTCCATGGAATTGATTGATTCTTGAGGCTATTATGATTTTTTTTTCATCACCTATCAAGTGGCTACCTTGGAATGCCAAGAATTAGCCCATGGCTTGGTGGTCTTGTGTATTTGCCTCCGTACCTTATCGTGAGCGTATCGTGACAACCGTAACTCCGTTTCTTGCGTTCTTTATATGCATTTCCATCGATTTTGCATGATGAATCCATATTTTTCATGGTCATGCATTTCTAAACAACTTAAAATGAGGTTCTGTCCAGATTCATTAATAAACAAACTTTGCATCTGAAACATGACTAGTTTTGGATTGTCATGTTAATTCTTCATAAATGAATCATGCATCATTTTGTTTGTGCATTGCACCTTGGTTGGATGTTTATTGTTGCTGTTTCTCTTGGGTAGACGTGAGTCGATACTGAGTACGAGGAACCAGGAGAGTACTACTACGAGGATCCCGCTACTTGTTCCGCTGAAGAACCAACATGCAAGATGATCGTACCATAATCCCGATACTATTTTTGCTTGCTAGTTTCTCGCTCTTATCATTACAATTGCGCTACCTACCACTTGATATTAGCCCTCATGTTGCCATGACAGCCTCTAACCTCCCCATCCTAGCAAATCTTGATTGGCTAAGTTACCGTTGCTCAGCCCCTCTTCTAGCATTTTAGTTGCAGGTGCAGGTTGTTCCATGTGATAACATGGTTTTGGATATCACAATATTATCTTCTGTTTAATTTAATGCACATATATATCTTGGTATTGGTGGGAGGCTTGGCCTTTTGCTAAGTGATTTGTTCCGCTGTTAACGCCATTAGATCCTTGTTACCGATGTTATGTTTTCCATATTTTGCGCTCCTAACATGCTCGGGGTTGTTATGGGGACCCCGTTGTTTATTCGGTTAAGATTAAAACTTGTTCGGCAAGACCCAACTTTGGTACTACATTTGCTAATAACTTAATTAAACTTGCATAGGGCTTTGCAACCCCATGGATAATTTAATCAACCCCCGGGCCAGTGCTCCTCATGAGTGTTGGTCCAAACTAGAGTCGTGTGCGGGGCCAACCCGGGGCAACTCGGGAGATTTCTATCAGGCCACTGTACGCTGCGCTCATCCGGTCGTTTCCTGAGAACGAGATACACGAGTCTTATCGGGTTCATCGACACGTCGGGTGGTCTTGCTGGATTTGTTTTACCAATATCGAATGTCTTGCGTGTGGACTCTGACTTTCTTTGGGTTTACTCGAGGTGTTGGAATTCCTTTGGAATTACCTATGATGATCGCGAGATCCGCGGTCGAGGCTATTACCGCGGAGTGTGGTTAATTTGTGATGGATTAGTTGGCGCATCCCTACAGGGTTAAATCTTTTGGAAAGTCGTGCCCGCGGTTATGTGGCAACTTGGATATTTGTTTAACGCCCGGTTATAGTAAACTTGAAGTAAATTCTAAATAAAATCACAAATTGTGTGAGTAACCGTGATCATCTCTGCTCGTGAACATGATCCGGGAGAGAACACTGTGGTGTTATGAATGACGTAAGTAAGTGTTCAGGATCTCATAGAGATTATGCTAGATACGATCGCTCATCGTAGGCCACCCATATTTACATTCTTGTTTCGTAAGTTAGCCACCACAAATGCTTAGTGCTGCTGCAAACTAAACACTTACCACTTCCCAACCTTTATCTTGAATAGTCTCGCTACCCGGGCACATGATAGCTGAGTCCTTGTGGCTCACAGTTTACTACAACACTCCAGGTACAGGTTCAGATGAGTTCGTGCAGGATGACCTTGCCTAGCTCCAGCGGGAATATGATGAGGAAAGATGCAGGATGTACGTGACGTATCCGGATGAGTAGAGGACCTGGTCGTGATCTTTGGGACAGCTTGATAGTGTCATTGCAACTATTTCTATCGTTTGATTTCTTCCGTAGTCAGACCCTGTGTTCAACTTGATGATATGAATTTGAGTGACATTGTAAGTTAGCATGTGGCAAGTGTAAGCCAATCTTGTATACTCTTCCATTCAGTATTGTATGTTGTGATGATACTTATCTTGCTAATGGCAAGATGCGCATCTATCCCTTGCGAGGCCCTCGTGCCTTAAAATGGATAGGCGCGCATCTTGGGCATTACAAGTTGGTATTCAGAGCCATACGACCATAGGAGGCTTTGCTTGTTCGAACTTGGCCGAGTCGTGTCTAGTGAAAACTATTTTGAGTCTAGTTATATCGGAGAGTAGGATTCTTTTTACTCCTCTTCTATGCTCTGGTGAGGCTTCTGACTTAGGAATTTTGATTCTACTCCTCTTCTCGCTCAAAAATTTTTTAGGATCACACGGGTATTTTGGAGTCTATACGATACCGATGTGACAGGGTTCTGTCTTGGTGCCTCCTGTCTGACTTGATTTCTTCTGGGGAGTCGAGCTCCGGGGAATGTTGGCACATCGTTATCATTTAGCTTCCTTGATATCTCAAGAAGGAGATTTTTCGAAATTAATTCAATACGTATCATGGTGAGATAAGGTCGGAGTCACTCAGTACTGGGGAGGCGTCCGGGGTACCACCATGGTTTAGTATCATTGTGAGTTCGAGGATTCGAGATTAGATGAGTTTGCGAAAGCCTCTGGTTATGTGTTGAAAGATGGATAGAGTTGGGGTGTAGGATTGCTAGTTGTGTGAGATATTTCCTCCTTGTATCCCCCCCACAGGATTGCATAACCATAAAGTTTTTGGAAGTTCATAGGTGGGAAATCTGGTAGTCTTCTAGGATCATCTTCTTCAGATGTATATGGTCATGTACATTTGTTCCGAGCGCTTAGCTCAATACTTTTTGTGTTATTGCAAGTGGCTTATTATATCTGATGATGTTATCATGAACCGAAGAAGCATTCTTACTAATTTTTCAGTAGGAAGGCTGTGTTTCTATTTTTTAAATTTCTTTCAAGCATTTGATTCAGCTTTGAATTCATCTTATCAATGAGGTGCTAATTGCTACTTCTCCACAACGTCACCAAAAGTTGGCTAGTTGATGGCAGAATTCTTATCTTGCGTTGGTTATTTCCCTTGAAGAGGAAAGGGTGATGCAGCAAGGTAGCGGTAAGTATTTCCCTCAGTTTGAGAACCAAGGTATCAATCCGGTAGGAGTAACAAGATGAGGCAACAAGGAACCTGCACAAACACCAACAAACTTGCACCCAACGCGATAAAGAGGTTGTCAATCTTGTCACGATTGTTTGCAACGTGAGATCTGATAGTAATAGTAGATGAATATAAATTAGTAAGTAAAATTGCAGCAAGGTATTTTTAATGTTTTTGGTGTTTAGATCTGAATATAAAATATGTAAAATAGACCCGGGGGCCATAGTGTTCACTAGAGGATTCTCTCATGAAAGCAAGTGTTACGGTGGGTGAACAAATTACTGTTGAGCAATTGATAGAATAGTGCAAAGTCATGACGATATCTAAGGCAATGATCATACATATAGGCATCACGTCCGAGACAAGTAGACTGATACTGTCTGCATCTACTACTATTACTCCACACATCGATCGCTATCCATCATGCATCTAGTGTATTAAGTTCATGATAAACGGAGTAATGCTTTAAGCAAGATGACATGATGTAGAGGGATAGATTCATGCAATATGATATAAACCCCATCTTTTTACCCTTGATGGCAACAACACGATGCGTGCCTCGCTACCCCTTCTGTCACTAGGTGAGGACACCGCACGGTATGAACCCAAAACCAAGCACTTCTCCTATTGCAAGAACTATAGATCAAGTTGGCCAAACGAAACCCATAACTCAAAGAGAATTACAAGGATATGAAATCATGCATATAAGAATTTTGAATAGACTCAAATAATATTCATAGATAATCTGATCATAAATCCACAATTCATCGGATCTCAACAAACACACCGCACAAGAAGATTACATCAGATAGATCACCATGAAGATCATGGTGAACTTTGTATTGAAGATCAAAGAGAGAGAACAAGCCATATAGATACTAGCCATGGACCCGTAGGTCTGAGGTGAAGTACTCACGCATCATCAGAGAGGCAATGGTGTTGATGAAGATGGCCACCAGTGATGAATTCCCCTCCGGCAGGATGCGGAACGGTCTCCCGATTGGTTTTTGGTGGCTCTGGAGGTCTGCGGTGGCGGAACTTGCGATTTAGGTTTACTTTTGAGGGTTTCCGTATTTATAAGGCCATCTGGAGTCGGGAACAAGTCAAGAGGTGGCACGAGGAGGTCACGAGCCCCCTAGCCGCGACCAGGGGGGCGCCTTCCAGGCTCGTGACTCCCTCGGGCCGCCTCTCCGGTATTTTTTTCATCAGGTATTTTTCATATTTTCCATAAAAAATCATGGCAAAAGTTTTATTCCATTTGGACTCCGTTTGATATTCCTATCTGAAAAAGGTCAAAAACACGGAAAAAACAGGAACTGGCACTAGGCACTGGATTAATAAGTTAGTCCCAAAAATCATATAAAACAACATATTCATGCATAGAAAACATCCAAAGTTGATAATATAATCGCATGGAATGATCAAAAATTGTAGATATGTTGGAGACGTATCACTAGTGCGTGTTGTCCATCTTCAGGATGGCTGCATCAACTCGCAACAATCCGGTTGTGGTGAGGAGCAGACTGATGTTCCACCACCACCCCCGCCACCGCCTCCTCCGCCTCCTCCTCCGGAAGCTTGGCAAGATGTGATGGCCGCAACCAATGCGAACACTTAGATGTTGCTCAGCCTTTTGCAAGAAAGGGAGCAGGGTCAGCAAGGTTTTCAAGGGAATTTTCAGAATCAGCCTCAGTTTGCGATACTCAATCAGTTCCTTGCCAACCAGCCCAAGTCTTTAACCTGTTGTGAGCAGCCATTTGATGTTAATGATTGGCTTCGTGATATGAGTAAGCATTTCGAGTGCAACAATGCCAGGCCAGAGGACTTTGTCAGATTTGCATCGTTCCAGCTCAAGGGTCAAGCAGCTGATTGGTGGCAGCAGCACAAGGATTCCAGGGGCGATCGTGTTGTTACTTGGGACGATTTCCGTCGTGACTTTAGGGCTCAGTACATTCCGACAAGCTTTGTCGAGGAGATGCGTGAGAAGTTCAGGCACCTGAAGCAGGGAACCAAGTCTGTCTACCAGTACAACGTCGAGTTTCAGAATCTAGCTCATTATGCCAAGCAAGATGTTCCAGATGATAAGGCTATGATCTATCAGTTCAGAGGTGGTCTCAAGGATGAGCTTCTGCCAGGCCTAGTTCTTCAGGAACCTCGTGAGTTTGATCAGTTCTACAACATGGCTTTGAAGGTTGAAGCAGCTCAGCTCAAGTTAGAGAACACCAAGAAGCATTCAAGGGATTCATATTCTACTTCTTCCAGCTCTCAGATGGTTTCAAAGCAGCAGAAGTATTGGGCGCCAAATCCTCTTCCGTTTCGTCCTCATCAGCAGCAGAAGCAGTTTGGTGGTCGTTGTTCGTCCCACCCACCCAACCCAGGATTCCAGCAGAGACCCCAAGCATCCAAGGCTGTTCTTGTTCCTCCTCCAAGCAATGTTCGTCCACTTTCTGAGGTGACTTGTCACAAGTGTGGCCAGAAGGGTCAGTATGCCAACAAGTGCAACCAGCGGCGTCTTCCGCCTCCTCCTCCTGTCAAGCCTCCAGGCAATGCAATGGTGAAGCATAATCCCAAGACTGCAAGAGTGAATATGGTGAATGCAGCTGAAGCAGAGCAGTCCAATGATGTGAATATGGGTAATCTCTCAGTTACTTCTATTCCTGCAAAAGTGTTATTTGATTCTGGTGCATCGCATTGCTTCATGTCTCGCCCTTTCTTTGTCAAGAATGAGTTTGATTATAAAGATTTGCCTATGTCCTTGTCTGTGGTGTCACCCGGTAAGACGTTGAATTCCAATCGCATTGTTCCGGATGTTTCTATCAAGATGGGGACTTATTCTTTTTTGGCTTCTCCAATTGTTCTCGGTAATTCCAATATTGATCTCATTCTGGGCATGGACTTCCTGGCAATGAATAAGGCTTATATTGATTGTCAAGCAAAAGAAGTCAAGTTGACTCATCCTTCAGAAGATGTGATTATATTCGCGGCTCGCGATGACACAATCCGTCTCTTTGCTCTTAATGAGAAGGGTGAGATCTTGGCGATTTCTCAAATTCCGGTGGTTTGTGAGTATGAAGATGTCTTTCTAGAACAGCTGCCAGGAATGCTTCCGCACCGGCCCGTCGAGTTCGTGATTGATCTCGAGCCCGGAACTGAACCGGTCTGCAAGTGCCCGTATAAACTTGGCCCTGAAGAGCTGAAAGAGTTGAAGAAGTAGCTAGATGAGCAAGAACGTCTGGGTCTGATCAGACCAAGCTGTTCTCCGTGGGGTTGTGGAGTTTTGTTTGTCAAGAAGAAAGTTGGCACGGATCGTCTTTGTGTTGATTACCGGCCATTGAACAAGAAGACAATCAGAAGCAAATACCCACTCCCCAACATCAATGAGTTGTTTGAACAACTGAAAGGCACCAAAGTATTCTCAATGTTGGACCTTCGCATGGGTTATCATCAGCTTCACATTCGCGAATAAGAAATTCCCAAGACCGCTTTCAGGACGAGTTTTGGCTCTTATGAGTACACCGTCATGTCGTTTGGTCTCACTAATGCTCCTCCAACCTTCTCAAGAATGATGAATTCCATTTTCTCTCCCTTCAAGAATGAATTCGTCTTGGTCTATCTCGATGATATCCTTGTGTTCTCTGAGATAGAAGAAGAGCATGCAGAGCATGTCCGCCTTGTGCTTGACAAATTAAGGGAACATCGGTTGTATGCCATGTTTTCCAAGTGTGAGTTCTGGCTCAATGAAGTGGTGTACCTTGGGCATGTCATCTGTACCGAGGGAATTAAAGTGCACCCTGAGAAATTTGAGGCAATCTTGAAGTGGGAACCTCCTCAGAATGTGAAGCAGCTTCGGAGTTTCCTCAGGCTTGCTAGTTATTGCAGAAGATTCATGGAGAACTTCTCTCAAATTGCCAAGCCTCTGCCCAATCTCCTCCAGAAGAGTAACAAGTATGTTTGGTCTCGTGAGTGTGATGTAGCATTCAATACGCTCAAGCAGATACTGACTTCAGCCCCAGTTCTTGTTCCTCCCGAGCAGTCCAAGCCTTTCCAAGTTTTCTGTGATGCTTCTCTCCAAGGTATAGGTGGTGTTCTCATGCAAGAAAAGAAGATTGTTGCTTATACCTCGCGTCAGTTGAAGCCTGCCGAGAATAACTACCCCACTCATGATCTTGAGTTGGCGGCAGTTGTGCATGCTCAAATTACTTGGAGGCATTTGTTGTTGGGTAGACTAGTCGAGGTGTACACCGATCACAAGAGCTTGAAGTACATTTTCACTCAACCCAATCTCAATCTTCGGCAATCTCGTTGGGTGGAAATGCTTGAAGACTTCAACCCAAGCATTGAGTATACTCCTGGGAAAGCAAATGTCATTGTAGACATGCTCAGCCATAAGGCGTATTGCAATAGTCTCATCTTGAAGCCTCTTCAACCCGAGATTTGTGAAGCCTTCCGCAAGCTCAACCTTCAGATGATTCCGCAAGGATTTCTTGCCAATCTTCAAGTATCTCCGACTCTGGAAGATCAGGTTCGCCAAGCACAACTGCTTGACGCTATGGTGAATAAAGTGAAGAAAGGTGTGACCAAGAGCATTCGGAAGTATAAGTGCTTACGTGTTGATGACAAAGATACCTTGTTCTTTGAGGACCGTCTTGTGGTTCCAAAAGGTGATCTCAGAAAGGTTATCATGGATGAAGCACACAATTCTCTCCTATCCATTCATCTAGGGAGTTCAAAGATGTATCAAGATCTCAAGAAAACCTTCTGGTGGAGTCGCATCAAACATGAAATTGCTTAGTTCGTGAACGAGTGTGATGTTTGTCGCAGAGTGAAGGCGGAGGATCAATGTCCAGCAGGTCTTCTTAAGCCTTTGCCTATCCCAGAGTGGAAATTTGATCATGTGGAGATGGATTTCGTAACTCGGTTTCCCAAGTCCAAGAGAGACAACGATGCCATCTTTGTGGTTATCAACAAGCTGTCAAAAGTTGCTCATTTCCTGCCAGTCAAAGAATCTATCTTGGCAACTCAGCTTGTAGAGTTGTATACGTCAAGGATAGTGTCTTTGCATGGTATTCCTCGGCTCATCTCTTCTGACCGTGGAAGCCTCTTTACTTTCAAGTTTTGGGAGTCCTTCCAGACTGCTATGGGTACCAAGATACATCTCAGCCCTGCGTTCCATCCGCAGACAAGTGGTCAAGTTTAGAGAGTCAATCAGATCCTTGAAGATATGCTTAGAGCCTGTGTGATATCATTCGGCATGAAGTGGGAAGATTGTCTTCCATATGCTGAATTATCATACAACAATAGCTTTCAAGCTAGTTCAGGCAAGGCCCCTTTCGAGATTCTCTACAGTAGAAAGTGTCGTACCCCGCTTAATTGGTCTGAAACCGGTGAGCGTTAGATATTGGGCAATGACATGATCACTGAAGCAGAAGGTATGTGCCATGTCATTTGTGAGAACCTCAAAGCAGCTTAGTCCCGACAAAAGAGTTATTACGATAACAAGCATCGGGATGTTTCTTTCCAAGTGGATGATCTAGTCTATCTCAGAGTCTCTCCCATGAAGGGCACTCAGCGGGTTGGAATTAAAGGGAAGCTAGCTCCTTGTTTTGTTGGTCCTTTCAATGTTGTTGGCAAGAGAGGTGGTCTTGCATATCAACTAGAGCTTCCTCCAAATTTCGTGAACGTGCATGATGTCTTCCATGTTTCTCAGCTCCGGAGATGCTTTAAGACTCCTGAACGAACAACTGACCTCCAAGACATTGATCTCCAAGAAGATCTCTCTTATCGTGAGCACCCAATTGCAATTCTTGAAGAAACTGAGCATAAGACTCGCAACAAGTCTATCAAGTTCCTCAAGGTGAAGTGGTCTCATCATTCCGACAAAGAAGCTACTTGGGAACGCGAGGACCTTCTCCGTTCCGAGTTTCCGAATTTCTTTCGTTCCTAGATCTCGTGTCAAGATCCTCTTGTAGTGTGGGAGAGTTGTGACAGCCCAAGTGTTGTCCCTTTCTTTTATGGCTTGTAACCTCTATGTATTAACCTTGTGTCATGAGATTATGAATGAATTGCACCTTGGCATCCATGTGTTGTTTGCATACATGCATCATTTCATCCATCATAGCATTCATCATGCCTTGCTTGTTCTCTTTTGTCTTGGTTTGATGTGGTGTTGTGAGTGTGCCTTGTGTAATGTTGGTGTTGAGTATGGTTGGAGTTGTTGTGTGCAACCTCTTCTTCTTCCCCTCTCTTTCTCTATCAACATCACCTTCCACCACATTCCCCCCTTCACTTCATTCTGTTTATGAGCAGATTTAACTTGCCTTTTAAATTGATTTTAAAATGTTCAAGAGCTAGCCCTATTCATGTTATTAAATTAGAGTGTGGTTCATTGAATGTTGGAGTTTGCTTGCTTTTATATTTTTTTTATAAACACGGGCTGTTATTTTTTAAGTATTAAAAATACTTGTCCTAAAAATCAACTTAACATTTTTATAAAATAGTACATTTTATTTTCCCAATAAAAGTATGTTAGTTTTGCACAAAAACCTTTCCTTTTAATCCGGGGGGTTTTTATCTTGTGTTGCTGTGATTTAAATAGGAAGCTGCTGTGTTTTTTTCGTTTTGGTGAGAGAGAGGGCAGAGTGGGCCTTCCCCCACGGCCCAGCCCGCTCGAGGGAATGGCCACCTACTCCGTTCCCCTCTCCATCAGAGAGGTTCAGAGACAGGGGTCCCTCCGCCGTCTCCTTTGCCATCGTCCGTCGCCATCAGCCCGCGCCTATTTAGCCCCTTGGTGTGCGTGCCTCTCCTCAGCTAGGGTTCCTCTTCCTCCCTCCGCCGCTGCAGCTCCCCTCTTCCTCTCTATCTCCCTCCTCCCTCTCTTCTTCCTCCCAGCCAGGTAAGGTAGACAGAGTTTCAGTGAGAGAGCAGAGAGCTCCGCCGGGTCGTCCTCGCCATCGCAGCTCGTCTCCGGTGGATCCCCTCCGCGACCAGGATGGCGTGACGAACGTGGTTCATCCCCGCGTTCCATATCCGCCGCTAGGATGTGAGGAGCCCCTCCACGCGGTGCGGATTGCCGTCGCCGTCGTCCGCAAGGAGGAGTTCGTCGCCGGCTCCTTCCTCTTCGTCATCGCCGCATCCCCGCCTCTCCTTCCCCTTTATCGCCTTCGTTTCGAGCTGCTGGTCGTCGCCCTCCCCTCGGTAAGCACCCTAGTTGCGCCTGTCGCTGTTTCTTGCGCGCGTCGCCGTAGTTCCGTCGCCGCCGTCTGAAAGACGAGCGCTTGAGCTCGCCTCCGTCCCCCTCATCGCGAGATGAGCAGAGGGATGGGTTCCCCGCAGACCCTGCGTGGCGCGCGTAGGACCAGTAGCTCCGCTAGTGCGTGACCTCACCAGATTTCGCTCGCCATCGCCGCTGTCGCCGTAGTGCGGGTGCAGATTCAGTTTCGTCAGGTGGGATATGTGAGTGTGTGTATTAGTGGTTCGATGCCCCCTCCTGTTAAAGACCGTGGCCGTAGCAGAGTGGATGTCGCTCGGGCAATTGACCAACAGGTCATGGGTTCGACCCTCGAACCCTCCCCATTTTCGTTTCCTTTTATTCTCTTTGTTTTTCTTGTTTTTTCCCTTCTTGCTAAGTATGTATGAGTGGGTAGTGCCACCAGCATGTTTTAGTTTTATTTATTTTAAACCTGTCATGTGTGTATGTGTGTGTGCTTGGTGCATACACATATGTGAGTGTGTGCATGTGGGTTTGTAAATGTTGGTGTGTGGTGCACCATGTATGGCACATGTGCATTGTGTATGTGTATGTGTGTATGGTGCATATATGCAGGGTATGTGCATGTGTAGTGTATGGTGGTAGTGCATGTGTGTGTCTTGTATGCATGTGTGCTTGTAGTGAGTGTGTATGTGAGTGTGTGTTCCATGCATATGCATGGGCAGATATGCACTCGTGCATATGTGTGTGTGTACATATGTGTGTGGAAGGACACTCACTCACATATGGTCATGTGTGTAGTGAGTGTATGTGCCTAGTGCACTTGTGAGAGTGAGAGTGTGTGTGCCATATGCTTATGCATATATGGCCATGTGAGTGAGTGTGTGGATCAACACCCCCTTTTTGGGTGGTGTCCTCATGTGTGTTGGTGCTCATAAGCCTTGGGCTTACATAGGGCATGTGTGTGGCTTGCTTGTAGTGTGTGTGTGTAGTGTCTGTGTGTGGGGGGGGGGACTAGTGGGTTTACCCACTTGATATACCCCTTGTTGAATACATTCTTGTTTGTAATTGTTAGCTCATTTCAATCTCTAGCTAAGTCACAACCAGGTTATGATCATGTATGCATGACTAAATAGAGCTATGATCCACTTATGGGAATAGGTGATAGTTTTGTTATCCTATTTGTGCCTTCTTGTTTCACATGTGCATATGAGTATGACCCATGGTTTTTTGGTAGAAAGAGCCAATGAACTCATGGGAACTCTCAGATTTCACTTTTGAGCAAGTTCATAAATCTGTCATTTTAGCTGAAATGCCATTTTGTCATTTTCGCATGAATTAATTCATGCTTGCTTTGGGATATATGTCAACTAGGAAGTGCTAGTATTTTGTATCTAGTATGCCATAGTATTTTTGTTTAACATGAGAATACCCCATGTAAATGGGAAACATGCTGCAAAGTGACCAACTTAATGTTTCTGTTTCAGCATGCTAAAAACTACTCTGGGAATCTGCTGTTATTTTTATGCCATGAACAGTGGGTGGTATTTAGTGATGTGTTTGGAATTTCCTCATGCTCAGTGTTAGTTATTTGTACTAGACATTGCCTTCTACCATCCTGTTAATTTTCATGCCAATAGGAGCTATCTAGCATATTTAACTACTGCTGTCAACTTGCTACTTTATAGTCTCAGATTCCAGAAAATTGGAATTTTCACCAAGTCCCAGAAAACTGTTTCATCATGTCAAGTTGATAGCTTCATGCTTATTGATGTGTTCCTACTTTTCTGATTGCGTAGTTGGATAAGTTTATGTGGGTGTTGAGTAGATTCTGTCAATATCTTGTTTGTGGCTGTAGGGTTCCTGTAGGTCAAGTTGTGAGCTGTAGAAGTTGCTTTGTTGCTGTTTTGTGGACGATTGTTGGTTTTATTGTTTTGTGACTTGTGGGAGCTATGCTCCATGGAATTTATAGATTCTTGAGGCTATTGTGATTGTTTTTTCATCACCTATCAAGTGGCTACCTTGGAATGCCAAGAATTAGCCCATGGCTTGGTGGTCTTGTGTATTTGCCTCTGTACCTTGTCGTGAGCGTATCGTGAGAACTGTAACTCCGTTTCTTGCGTTCTTTGTATGCATTTCCATCGATTTTGCATGATGCATCAATATTTTCCATGGTCATGCATGTCTAAACAACTTAACATGAGGTTCTGTGCAGATTCATTATTAAACAAACTTTGCATCTGAAACATGACTAGTTTTTGATTGCCATGTTAATTCTTCATAAATGAATCGTGCATTATATTGTTTGTGCATTGCACCTTGGTTGTATGTTTATTGTTGCTGTTTCTCTTCGGTATACGCGAGTGTCGATACTGAGTACGAGGACCCAGGAGAGTTCCACTACGAGGATCCCGGTACTTGTTCCGCTGAAGAACCAACACGTAAGATGACCGTACCCGGATCCCAATACTATTTTTGCTTGCTAGTTTCTCGCTCTTATCGTTACAATTGCGCTACCTACCACTTGATATCAGCCCCCATGTTGCCATGACAGCCTCTAACCTCCCCATCCTAGCAAACCTTGATTGGCTAAGTTACCGTTGCTCAGCCCCTCTTATAACATTTTAGTTGCAGGTGCAGGTTGTTCCATGTGATAACATGGTTTTGGATATCATAATATTATCTGCTGTTTAATTTAATGCACATATATATCTTGGTATTTATGGGAGGCTTGGCCTTTTGCTAAGTGATTTGTTCCGCTGTTACCGCCTTGAGATCCTTGTCACCGGTGTTGTGTTTTCTATATTTTGCGCTCCTAACAAGCTCGGGGTTGTTATGGGGACCCCCTTGTTTATTTGGTTGAGATTAAAACTTGTCCGGCAAGACCCAACTTTGGTACTACATTTGCTAATAACTTAATAAAACTTGCATAGGGCTTTGCAACCGCGTGGATAATTTAATCAACCCCCGGGCTAGTGCTCCTCATGAGTGTTGGTCCAAACTAGAGTCGTGTACGGGGCCAACCTAGGGAAACTCAGGAGATTTTATCAGGTCACTATACGCTGCGCTCATCCGGTCGTATCATGAGAACGAGATTCGCGGCTCTTATCGGGTTCGTTGACACGTCCGGTGGTCTTGCTGGATTTGTTTTACCTTTATCGAATGTCTTGCGTGTGGACTCTGACTTTCTTCGGGTTTACTCGAGGTGTTGGAATTACTTTGGAATTACCTATGATGATCGCGAGATCCGCGGTCGAGTCTATTCCTGCGGAGTGTGGTTAATTTGTGATGGATTAGTTGGAGCATCCCTGCAGGGTTAAATCTTTCGGAAGTCCATGCCCGTGGTTATGTGGCAACTTGGATATTTGTTTTACACCCGGTTATAGTAAACTTGAAGTAAATTCTAATTAAAATACACTAACTGTGTGAGTAACCATGATCGTCTCTGCTCATGAACATGATCCGAAAGAGAACACGGTGGGGTTATGAATGACTTAAGTAAGTGTTCAGGATCTCATAGAGATTATGCTAGATACGATCGCTCATCGTAGGCCACCCATATTTACATTCTTGTTTCGTAAGTTAGCCACCACAAATGCTTAGTGCTGCTGCAAACTAAATACTTACCACTTCCCAACCTTTAGCTTGAATAGTATTGGTACCCACGCACATGATAGCTGAGTCCTTGTGGCTCACAGTTTACTACAACACTCCAGGTACAAGTTTAGATGAGTTCGTGTAGGATGACCTTACCCAGCTCCAGTGGGACTAGGATGATAAAAGAGGAAGGATGTACATGACGTATCCGGATGAGTAGAGGACCTGGTCGTGATCTTTGGGACAGCTTGATAGTGTTATTGCAACTGTTTTTATCGTTTGATTTCGTCCGTAGTCGGAGCCTGTGTTCAACTTGATGATATGAATTTCAGTGACATTGTAAGGTAGCATGTGCCGAGTGTAAGCCAATCTTGTATACTCTTCCATTCAATATTGTATGTTGTGATGATACTTATCTTGCTAACGGCATCTTGGGCATGACAGCGCGTTTGTCGCCATGGACATGCTCCGCAGTGGCGTCTTCTGGAATTTTTAAACATGGACAACAGATCAAGGAGAGAAGATAAAAAGGCATATGAACAAAGGGAAAAACATCAAATCATACTGTCATCGCTTCCCTCAAACACATACACGTAATCCATGTCTTCAGCATTGCCATCATAGTGTTCTTCAACCTCGTCCCAGTTAATGGCGGAGTTGAGGTCGAGGTTATCCATTGCAAGTTCGTGGCGAGGCAGATAAGTGCATACGGATTAAGGAGATGCGTGGAGGTTGTTCTCTCCATGCAGCTCGATTTATAGACATGGTTTTTTGGTTTTGGAGGGAAGTGCAAATACATGGCATCGGCGGCCAGTAAGCAAAATTTTGAAGCAAATTTTTGAGGTTACTCTTCATGGCACTCTACTTGTTTATGAAGGAACTGAAATTGTTGGCCCTATGTTTGTTTGGGAGGGAACTTAAGTTGCTTTATTGAAGAAAAAAGTATCTAGAAGATCTTATCTTTTTTGGAGAGAAAGATTGCTATCTTCACATGAGCTTCTGATAGGCTAGCGCAGCGGCATGCAGGACGTGCGAGAGAGATGGCCGTGCAGCATGCAGAGAGACAGAGAGAGGATGATGTGGGCGGATAGCCAATGGGCTGCATGGGGCAGCACAGGGGCATTTGTATCCATAAAACATGGAGCGAGCCACGCCTTGGTTCAGTCTGCTCTTATGCGTAGACAAAAAAAGAAGGTAATGCTAAATCCCGAATGTTTGGATTTTAACATTTCGTCCCAAACTGGCAACTTTAGTTGCTATGAGGTGGCAAGTTTAGTTGACAGGAGATGACAACTTTGCTGATAAACAATGTAATTTTCTGAACTGGGACAAAGTTGCCATATCTTAAGAACTAAAGTTACCACCTCGCTTCAACTCAAGTTGCCATCAATAACGTTCGGGACGAAGTGCTAAAATCCGAACGTTCGGGACTTATTGGATCCCCCAAAAAAATTAGAGGAAGTACGTAAAGCAGCTGGATGGATTTCCTTTTGGTGAGGCAAACACATGCACATATACATATACGTAGCCTCTTGATGGAATCGAGCCGCCAACTGGCTATGTTGTACACGCGAACACCACACACACTGGAAACACGAACACACCACCGATATTGATGGTTACAGAAACATGTCGCTCCCGAATATTTCTTTGTGTTGCTTTGATATAGTACAAGTTTACAGGGGCATATTATACGCATATATGTCCAAGGCAGACAAGGTTATCATGGTTAATTCCAACAATCACCCTCCTAAGTACGATGCCCTTACTTCACAGCTTTGACGCCAATCCTTCTCTGCATCTCCGTGAACTTCTGTCGTCCCAAAGACCTGGTTAGGGTATCTGCAAGCTGGTCATCGGTGTAAACGTAGTTGAGGTCAATCTTGCTTTCTTCCACACACTCCTGTAGGTACCAATACCTCGTATCGATGTGCGTGTGTCTATCATGACACACTGAATTCTTCCACCGAGAGATTGTAGACTTGTCGTCAATGTTGAGCACCACTCGTTCCGGTTCCTTACCTGTGAGTTCATCGAGTAGTCTTCTTAGGCACACATCTTGACACACCACGGTAGCAAGTGCAATATACTCTTCTTCATGAGAGGACAATGCGATCACTTTCTGCTTTTGGGATAGCCAACTCACTATATTTCCTCTCAAGAAATATGCCATGCCCGAGGTATTCGTACTGTCGTCCACATCTGCTAAGATGTCGCTATCACTGTAGCCCAGTAGCTCCAACATCTTCTTCTTCTTCTCTCTCAAATAGACACAACCGAAGTTTGTTGTTCCTTTGATGTACCTGAATATATTTTCCACAACTCTCCAATGTTTCGTCGTGGGTGCTTCCATGAAGCGACTCAGTATGCCAACGGAATACGCCAAGTGCGGTCTTGTATTCATGAGATACCTCAACTTCCCGACCACACTTTTATAATCCATTGCATCAACTGCATGTGTTTCACTTTTCTTGCTTGATATAAGACGAGGCTTCATCAAAACATGACTAGGACTTCAACCTTTAATGCCACATCTTTCAAGTAACTTTTTCGCGTATGCTTCCTCGCATAATGTGATCTCCTCGGGCTTTTGATGTACATCGATCCCAAGGTAGTAACTCAAGAGCCCTAGATCAGTCATCTTGAATAGCTCATTCATTTGTAGCTTGAAGTTTGCAATCACCTCTTCGTCAGCTCCGATTATCAATAGATCATCCACATAGATGCTCACTAAGAGACGATCATTGCCTTTAGCTCGCTTATACATCGTATGCTCCAGTCGACTCTTCTCAAATCCAAGAGGAATCAATGTACGGTCAAAGCCCGTTGTTCCATATCCGAGAAGCTTGTCGTAGCCTGCACAATTCCTTGTGTAGCTACAATACCTTGTGTTCGTGTTCTTCTCGAATGTACCCCAGTGGTGTCTTCACATACAATTCTTCTTCTAACTCCCCAAGCAAAAATGCAGAGTTCACATCCATGTGATGTATCCTCCAAGATTCTTGAGACGCGAGAGCTATGAGTAGCCTCATCGAGCCCATCCTTGCAACTGGAGCAAACACTTCTTTGATGTCCACACCTTGCTATTGCACGTATCCTTTATCCACGAGCATTGGCTTATATGTTACCATGTTCCCTTCGAAATCTATGGCACTATGTCCATTGGGAAGATCCACGAGATCCCATACTTTCTTGTCTCGGATCGATCCTAGCTCTTCATTCATAGCACGACGCCAACACTTTTCCATATTTGCGTCTTCCAAAAATTTTGGTTCCTCAATGTGCAAACTTCGTTGCCCTTTACTTTTCATCTTCACCATATTTATTTCAATTACTTTCTCTAGATAAAGATCCAATACCCATCCTTTGTCTTCTTTTGAAGAAGACACACTTATTTCTGAACTTGTCAAAGTTCCATTTTCTGGCGATCCGGACTCTCCCGAATTTACTACATATCCATCAGATGAACCAGGTGTAGTTGGATACTAGATCAGTAATGCGCCTTGGCGTGAGGGTGCCGGTCCCAACATTATGGTCAAACAGGTAATGCTCAAGTTAGTATGAATTCAGATTTAGCATATGCACTGAAATATCATATAACATAATAAAGGAAAGAAGAAATATTCACATGTGATTATGGAGTTCAATATCGGCATGAGCTAAGAAGTGCGGCAAGGTTTAGCGTATGCATTCAAACATGGTATAGCGAAATAAAGGAAAGAAGAAACATTCACATGTGGTAGAAGCAATACATTATGGAGTTCAACATCGGCACAAGGTAGGATGTGCGGCTTGCCGGACCCCTGTCGGGTGCGATTATATCCAACCTAGCAACAAAGTAATTGCAACATGATTAAGAACACAACTAATAGCAACTATAGGGACCATAATAAGTATGGCATTGCATACATACATACTTACACCACAATGAGTCTTTCCACAACTCACTTTCTAAGACAGTGATTCAACATCTCATATTTTTCAAATAAAGATAGCGATTCAGCATCTCATATTTCACAAATAAAGATGTAGGTGCACACATAATATACATATACACATACTAAGCATACATAGCTGAGACAAATTTAACACACAAGATTGTTACAGGATACAATAAACAACATAAGGATTTTCTTGATACTTCAAATATCACTAGTAGAAAACAGGGCTTTGGTCCAGCCTGAAAAGCACATTAATCCCGGTTCACTCACAAACCGGGACCCATGGGGGCATTGGTCCTGGTTCGTGAGGCCAGGGCGCCGGCCGGGCCTTGTGGGCCATTGGTCCCGGTTCGTCTGACCACTTTGGTCCCGGTTCGAGAAACGAACCGAGACCAATGGGCCTTGCTCCTGGCCCACAACCATTGGTCTCGGTTTGTGGCTAGAACCGAGACCAAATGGGGTCCTTTAGTCCCGGTTCCAGCAAGAAACCGGGACCAAAGGTAAGCCTATATATACCCCCTGCCCCTGCCCGCGAGTAGAGCAGTGCACTCCTCTATTTTTTTGGCGGGCCATGGGAGAGCTTTGTGGTGCTCTAGCTCACCTCCTATGCACTTGAGATGTTCTATGAAATGCCCGAGCCACACTTAAGATTTCTCCTCTCGAAGCTCCATGTCCAAGCTCCATTTTCCTCAAGATTTGTCTAGGTTTGGCGGTCCGTCCTATCCCATCCCCATCGTCATCGCCGTCAATCGCCCGCGCCGATCTGGGCGCCGACACCACCATGGTTAGACTCTTCTTCTTATCTTCTTTCTAAAATAAAAAGTTCTTACTTTTATGATTTAGATAGCTACTTGTGTAATTTTCTTACTTTTATTATTGTTTGTTATTATATAGTGCGATGGTTTTGGTATCCGCCTCCGTCGATCCTCGTCCTGTCTATGATTCGGATGTGGTATATATTATCTTTTATAACTATTTGTTTTATTTAGTGTTTATGACAATTGTGCTGACCAATGTGACATAGATTTTTTAATCTAGGAGGTATGTGAACCGAAAATTCCAACCGACATAGAAATTCTTGTCGAGAAGTTAAATTTGGTTGAAAAATAAAACAATTCCTTGAAATAAAAAATACAAAGAGTTAAAGAGGAGAAGATGAAATTGGAGTTGCATGTTGCCGAAGTCGTCGACGATCAGAAGATCAAGATGGACGCAATGCGCTTGAAGATTAGAAAGATTAGAAAATATGCCACTCATACTGAGACTTGGTATCATTATGCTATTGGATCATTTGCGGTTATGATCACATTTGTTGTTGCATTTAATTTTTTTACATAGTTTCAACGTATGTTTTAATTAGATGCTCTAGAGAGCTATATGTTGTTCGATAATGAGAACTGTGTATGGACTTTATGTATTTATTTTGGTCACTACTATACTTTGGCTTTAATGTGATGATGAATTTGGTCAATTCTCTATTCATGATATTCTTTATTGGTTTTTAAAACACTTTATTATATAACGCACGCAGATGAACTGGCAATGGATGTACGGTGACCGACGCACCTCTGAGTATATTAAGGGCCTGCATTATTTTCTTGAAGCGTCTTCGATAACAAGCACAATGGTTTTATGCATTGTCCATGTACTGTCTGTGAGAATATGAAGGCTTTATCCAATTCTAAAACCCTACACTTCCACCTGCTTGACAAGGGTTTTAAGCCAGACTATAATGTGTGGACCAAGCATGGAGAAAGAGGGGTTATAATGGAAGGCAACGATGAAGAAGAGGATGATGACAATTATGTGCCTCCTGAATATGGTGATGCTGCAACGGGGGAAGTTGGAGATCAAGAGGAACCAGACGATGTGCCCGATGATGATCTTCGCCTGGTCATTGTTGATGCACACAGAGAATGGGAAAGTGAAAAGGAGAAGTTAAAGTTCGATCGCATGTTAGGGGATCACAAAAAACCCCAACTACGAAGATGGCAACACAAAGCTTGGTACCACAATGGAAATGCTACAGTGGAAGGCAGAGAATGGTGTACCTGACAAAGGATTTGAGAAGCTACTAAAAATATTGAAGAAGAAGCTTCCAAAGGATAACGAATTGCCCGACAGTATGTACGAAGCAAACAAGGTTGTATGCCCTCTAGGATTGGAGGTGTAGAGGATACATGCATGCCCTAATGACTTCATCCTCTACTATGGTGTGTATGGGGATTTGAACGCATGCCTGGTATGCGGTGCATTGCGGTATAAGATCAAACGAGATGACCCTTGTGATGTTGACGGCGAGCGCCCCAGTAACAGGGTTCCTGCCAAGGTGATGTTGTATGCTCCTATAATACCACGGTTGAAACGTTTATTCAGAAACATAAAGCATGCCGAATTGATGCGATGGCACAAAGAGGACCGTAAGAAAGACGGAAAGTTGACAGCACCAGCTGACGGGTCGCAGTGGAGAGAATCGAGAGAAAGTGGAGTGACTTTACAGGTGACCCAAGGAACGTATGGTTTGGTTTCAGTGCAGATGGTTTTAATCCTTTTGGGGAGCAGAGCAGCAACAATAGCACATGGTCAGTGACTCTATGTATGTATAACCTTCCTCCTTGGTTGTGCATGAAGCGGAAGTTCATTATGATGCCAATGCTCATCCAAGGCCCTAAGCAACCCGACAATGACATTAATGTGTACCTAAGGCCATTAGTTGATGAACTTTTACAACTATGGAATGGAATAGGTGTACGTGTGTGGTATGAGAACGAACACGAGGACTTTGACCTACATGTATTGCTGTTTGTAACCATCAACGATTGGCCTACTCTCAGTAACCTTTTAGGACAGACAAACAAGGGATACCACACATGCACACAATGTATAGATAACACCGACAATATATATTTGGACAAATGCAGGAAGAATGTGTACCTGGGTTATCGTCAATTTCTTTCGACCAACCATAAATGTCGAAAGAAAGGAAAGCATTTCAAAGGTGAGGCAGATCACCGGAAGAAGCCCGCCCTCCGTACTAGTGATCACATACTTGATATGGTCAATGATTTACATGTAATCTTTGGAAAGGGTCCTGGCGGACTATCTGTTCCGACTGATGATGCGGGACGCGCACCCATGTGGAAGAAGAAATCTATATTTTGGGACCTGACCTATTGGAAAGACCTAGAGGTCCGCTCTACAATCGACGTGATGCACATGACAAAGAATCTTTGTGTGAATCTGCTAGGCTTCTTGGGAGTTTATAGAAATACAAAAGATACACCAGAGGCACAGGAGGAACAGCAACGTGTGAATGAAAAAGATGGCATGCATCCAAAGCAGTATAAAGGTCTGCCAGCTATGCTCTTACCAAAGAAGAAAAGAAAATCTTCTTTGAATGCTTGCTCAATATGAAGGTCCCGTCTGGCTTCTCATCAAATATAAATGAAATAATAAATATGGAAGAGGAAAACTTCTAGAACAAAAAATCTCATGACTGCCACGTGATTATGACACAACTGCTTTCGGTTGCATTGAGGGGGCTTCTACCAGAAAATGTTTGATTAGCCATTGTGTAGCTATGTGCATTCCTCAATGCAATCTCTAAGAAGGTGATCGATCCAGAAATCTTGCCAAGGTTAAGGAGTGATTTGGTGCAATGTCCTGTTAGTTTTGAGCTGGTGTTCCCACCATCCTTCTTTATTATCATGACGCATGCCTTAGTTCATCTAGTCGATGAAATTATCGTTTTGTGCCCTGTATTTCTACACAATATGTTCCCCTTTGAGCGGTTCGTGGGAGTCTTAATGACATATGTTCGTAACCGCGCTAGGCTAGAAGGAAGCATCTCCATGTGCCATCAAACAGAGGATGTTATTGCTTTTGTGTTAACTTCATTCCTGACCATAAGAAGATTGGTCTCCCTCAATCGCGGTATGAGGCGAGACTGACTGGAAAAGGCACGCTAGGAGTGGACTCAATAATATGTAGGGACAGACATTCTTGGTCTCAAGCACACTACACAGTTCTATAGAATTCTACCTTGATGACCCCGTATGTCGATGAACACAAGAATATTCTATGCTCCAAACACCCTGAGCAGTGTGACGACTGGATTACATGTGAACACATCAGGACTTTCGACAGTTGGTTGCAAACATGTCTCATGGGTGACAAAACTATTTCTGATGAGCTGTAGTCGTTGGCCAGGGGACCATCTTCGACTGTATTGACTTATAAATGGGAATGCATTTTACACGATTTTCCAAGATCAAAAGAACACCAACCAAAACAAAAGTGTCTGCTTTGATGCAGCAACCAAGAGGGGAAAATAGACATGTCTGAAAAAGCGCTACATAGTTCTTTCAGGAAAAAGAGACATCGTTGGATTGGAGGGCAAGACAGTCATGTCCAAAGATTATGAAAAGTTTCATGAAATTCCTCCCTTCAAAGTCAAGGCTAACCCAAGAACCTTGTTAAATGATGAAGATTATCCATGGTTACGATGCAGTAAGCAAAGGACACAAGCGAAGAAAAAGTGAAAACTTTCTCTCCACAACTATTATGATGATGCCTTTGATCTAGAATATCACTACAGTTACATGTGAAGAAATGAAATGCCTTTTGTAAAAGATGTGTTTTCATATGAAACCTTGATACTTCGAAAGTGAGTGTCTGTATTGTACACGAAGTGCATTCTGTTTTTGCCGTAACCCCCTCAACTTTTTATAACATGCTATGGGTGAAATGATGATACCATGCCAACTTTCAACCTTTTCAGAGTTCAGTTGTAGTGCTTTTCAATTTGATGGTCATTTAGCTTCAAAAATCAGTGAATGCATGAAAAATACCAGATGAACTCAGAAATAGTTGAAAATTGATGATGTGGCTTTGAATGGTTCATTTTGAACACACAAAAATTATGGAGTTCAAATAAGTTAAAAAAATGAAATACCTTTTGTAACAGATGAGTTTTTGTCCAAAACTCTGATACTACGAAAGAGATTGTCCGTTTTGTACACGAAGTGCATCCAGTTTTTGCCGTAGCCCTCTCAACTTTTTATAACATGCTATGTGGGTGAAATGATGATACAATACCAACTTTCAACCTTTTCAGAGTTCATTTGTAGTGCTTTTCAATTTCAGGGTCATTTAGCTAAAAGAATCAGTAAATGCATGAAAAATACCAAATGAAGTCAGAAAGGGTTGAAAATTAATGATGTGTCTCTCAATGGTGCATTTTGAACACGCAAAAAGTATGGAGTTAAAATAGGTTCAAAAAAATGAAATCCCTTTGTAACAGATGAGTTTCGTCCGAAACCCTGATACTTCGAAAGAGATTGTTCATTTTGTACACGAAGTGCATCCATTTTTTGCCGTAACTCTCTCAACTTTTTAGCGCATGCTATGTGGGTGAAATGATGATACCATGCCAACTTTCAACCTTTTCAGAGTTCATTTGTAGTGTTTTTCAATTTCAGGGCATTTAGCTCAAAGAATGAACTAATAGCAGAAATAATGACCTAGAAAACTTTTAAGAAACTCTAATAGAAAAAAGAATGATCTAAAATAATCAATTAAAATATTCTCTTATGATGAACTAAAATAAAACTATAATATTCTTCAATAGCAAAAATAATCAACTAAAAAGCTTTTATAAAACTCTAATAGCAAAAGGAATCAACTAAAAAGCTTTTATAAAGCTCTAGTATTTTTAAAACTAAAATTATGTAAAATTTATGCAACTAAAATTATCAAAGTATTTTTTGTTCAAAACATTAATAGCAAAAAGATTTTTCGAAAAGATTTTTTTTTTAGAAATTTTAATAGCCAACTAAAATAACAAAATTCGTTTTTGATTAAAACAGACATTTAATATAATGATAAAACACAGTAATGTTAAATAGCACGAAAAAGAATCACTCAAAAATCTATTTTTTAGTAAAGTTATTAAGAAACTAGTGATTCATACAAATTTGAAAAAAATTCAAATTTAAACTATTCAAATTTGAAAGCTAATAGCACTGAGAGAATGTTTATAATTTTTGCGACCTAAAAGAAAAAAGAATCATTGAAAAACAATAAGTATTTTGATGTAAGTAGAAACAAAATAGAATAAATAAAGCAAAAAACAAAACAAAAAAACTGGATTTTTAAAAAAAATGCCACCTACTGGTCCACCACGGCGTGAATACGACTAGAAACCCAACCAGCTTGTTGGGCCAGGATTCTGGCCCACAGCAGACCCAATAGGCCTATAGGCAGAGGCGTGCCAGATTAGGCCCGCAAGCCTGCAGTTGAGAGGAGCTCGAGAGGGTGGGCGCAACAGCGCATATAAACCACTCTCGAGCTCTCTCAGCTAGCGAGGTGGGACTAAACATTTGGCCCCGGGCAACACTAACCTTTCGTCCCAGTTGGTGGCCCAAACCGGGACCAATACACCCCTTTAGTCCCTGTTGGTGGCACGAACCAGGACCAAAGGTACTTGTTTCCCGCCCTTTGGGCTGCTGAAAATTGACCTTTGGTCCCACTTGGTGGCACCAACCAGGACTAAAGGGGTGCACTGGTCCCGGTTGGTGCCACGAACCGGGACCAATGCTCTGGGTATATAAGGTAGCACTTAGGAATTTTTAGTTCTAATCTCGTAGTAGCCCCTGACGACGCCGACGACATCGACACCGCAGGCTGCCTCGACGCCGCCCCCACCGTCGCCGTCACCGTCTCCCGCGCCCGTGCCCGTCGTCGCCGAGGTTCGCTGCCCCGCCCCCGCACCCGCCGTCACCGTCGCCGTCGCCCGCGCCCGCACCAGTCGTATCCGAGGCTCGTCATTGTCGCCCCGCCCATGCCCATCGTCGCCGCCGCCTGCCGCCCCTGCCGTCCCTGTCGACGTTGCCCGCGCCTGCCCCCACCATCACCATCGCCGCGGGGAAGCACCACGCTGGCACCCGTGACCCCTTCATCCCCGACGTCATTCTCATCACTGCCGTCGCACCGGTTCCGGCGACCTTGAGCCCTCCCCGAGCCAGCTGTCGTTCCCTACAACCGTGCTATGAGCCGCTGCCTCCTCCCCTTTCGTTCTCATCGCCGTCCCCGCACGCCACCCGTAAGCGCCGCTGCCAACCATCGTCATCGTCAATGTTTTTGAATATGAACATTTTCAATATGGATGAATGGATGGATGAATATTTTGAATGTGGATGGATGGATGGAGGGATGATGATATGTATATGAAAACTTGGTCAATATTTTTTTTGTTCATAGAATATTTTTTCATAGAAATTAGTTAAAATGAGGAGGGACGTTGGACATGACATGAGGGGGGATGTCGGACGTCGGACATGAGGGGTGAGCGTCATTGTCATCTACCCCCTCCCCGATAACTTGGACATTGAACTGTCTAGACCGTTCAAGGACTTGGTTCTTCAGGGTTGGGGGAACTTTGGACCTTGAAATAGGGAAGTATCATTTGATAGACGAGCAACTTCCAATACCCGTCAAGAAGCTTCAGAAGCATATCACCACAGCGCAGGAAGGGACGTTCATTCCCGACAGAGAGAAGAACGAGCTGATTGAGGCCCTCGGGAATCTTGAGAACCTGGACAAACGTGAGGCACACCAGGCTCCATTCCGTGGGTGGTTGGGTTTCCCGGCGCAGGCGGTTATAGAAGCCCGTAAAGAAGGAGGAAAGTGGAGCTGAGCGACATGCAAAAGCTCAATGCAAGACTACAAAAGCTAGAGGACCGTGAGAGCCAGCGAGATGCCGACAAACCATCTCAGGGGCACGAAGCTACCCTAGAAGCTACCCCGCCATCTCAGCGGAGAAGCAGCATGGCTTCGACGAAGCTCGTTCAGCCTGACTTCACGGCTCCTAGCTACCCCGTGGATACTATCACGAAGGCTCAACATTGTGAGCTTATGACGAAATGGCATAACCTCACTTTGAAGGCGGCTGGCGGCTCTGTTGCACCTCCTCAACCCATTGGAACATTCCACTGCCTTCTGATTCCACATGGCTATGCTATTGTAAAGGTGGATGAAGTAATGGAGGGAATTGAAGAGATCGATCTTGATCACCCTACAGGTGAAGGGGAGAATCAGCTGGTTCATGCTCTCAGGAGTACATGTCTATGGAGGAAGGAGTACATCAAGCTTCCAAACTGGACGCCTCCGCCTCCTCCTCCTCCTATGACGATTCAGGGCACTCCGCCTCCTCCTCCTCCTCCTCCTCCAGCGAGTGATCATGACAATCCGCCTCCTTCTCCAGCTCCTCCGGCACGTTAGGGCACTCCGTCTCCTCCTTCGCATGCTCTGGCGCGTCAGAGCAGTCCGCCTCCTCCTCCGCCTCGTCAATAACAGTGGAAGACAGACACCGCCACTTCGGCTCCTCTGGCGCATTGGAGCAATCCGTCTCCTCCTCCGCCTCGTCAGCAACGACGGAAGAGAGCCGCGGCCACTCCGGTGGCTAGGAGTACAAGTAGAGGTGGGAGGCAATTCAGATACAGTCCATCTCTCAAGGCTCCGAAAAAGTTTCCATATGAGAGGACCGATAAGGAAAACGAGGACATCTGTCGTGCCCAAGTGAGGGACCATCTTGCAAACAAAACTCCACCTCTGAAGGAGAAGCCAGATCTAGTGAAAGTGAAGTGCACTATCGATGCTTGAAGCAACCACCACTGCCTCCACCGGATTCCAACTATGTCCTCTATCTTAAAAAGACATATCAAGATGCGCGGCGGTCGGGAAGTACTTCCAGTGATGCAAGGTTAGCAGAACGAAGAAGTGGGAAAAGATTTCCCACCTCGGCAAAGAGACGAACCAATCGTGCCCCCCACTCAAGGTGTCTAGCGATACCGTCGCTAATCATCCGGGGATGGTCCTCGGTACCAATCCTGCTGATTACCTGAGCGGTGATGTAGAGTTTGAAGCAATGGAGGTGGGAGAATATAGATACCGGTACAGGCAGACTCTCGTCAAACATGATCATCGTCCTCTAACAACGATGATGCGAAGATTCCATGAATGGTACATGAAAACCTGCAGCGAGTCTGGGAAGGATGCTTTGTCGCAGAATTAAAGAGGAGCATGACCTCGTTGGAATGAATTAGTTGTCTGTTGAATTTGACGAGATGTTCCAGTTATACAATCAAAAGGCCCTCGACAAAACACTCATGACTTCCTACTATCTGTAAATACTACTTCAATAAGTAAGTCTCTATATATACCTCATGTCTTTCATTGCATGTATATATAATTATCCTCACTATAGTATGCAGATTGAAGATCATCGAATGCAGAAAAGCACAAATCTATGACATTGGGTTCATTAACCCAAATATCATACATGAATGGAGGACTAAACACAGAGTCACATAAATCAAGGACAACTTGCTACAATCGCTGCTTACAAATCAAAACAAAGAGAGAATACTTTTCCTTACAACTTCTAGTGAGTGTTACTTTCTTGTGCATATTCGGTTTCCCTTATTACTCGAGGTTATAGTAATGTAATTGACTAGTTATGCATGCGTGCGTAGCTTCCAGTTTATTCTGCTACAGATTAACCTTGAGCGGGGATCTGTAATCGTCTTAGACTCGAGACGATAAGATCCCCAGGAATATGCGGACGTGACTGAAATTCTCCAGAAGTAAGGTCAGTCGATCATTATCACATCATATCGGCAACTTTGTTCATTTCTTGATATCAAGTAATTATTTTCTTTGTCTAGCAGGGTTTGGAAAGAGTTCACCGCAATTGTTCCAGCACTACCGAGGGAGCTGCGATTTACACACCCCATAGTAAGTACAACTAGCTAGTTTTGCGCATCTCCCATTGATTCTAGTTTCATCAATACCAATTATCATGCTTGATTATCAGTTTTATTGAACTCTATTTCTCGTAAAGTGCTTGTGGCAGGAAGAAGGGAATGATTTTTGTGGATACTACGTTTGCGAGTTCATGTACAACGCGACGACCTCTAAGCGGGGCTACTCTACAAAACAATATGAAGTGCGTAAGCAATAATATTCACAATTTTATTTTATTACCATGATTTGTGTTGAGTTTCATTCATCTATATGTATTGATCCCCTTATTCAAATTAGATGTGGTAGATGCGGGATGAACTCCTACCACATGATCGCATACGAGCAATTCAAGAGGAACTGGCGGGATTCTTTCTAGACTGCGTCATAAATATAAGCCGGAGAATACCATGTGGAATTTTACATTAGATGTTAGGGATTGTAAAAGATCTTATATTGTATATATGTAGCTAGTAGCGTCGAATAGATAAAAGAAAACTTGTTGTTCGACTAATCTCTCTAAGAAAGAGAGGTCGATCACTTGTCTCTGTATATGTTCATGAGGATCTTGTGTACTCAATGGTTCATTCATGTTTTTACTAGCTAGCATGTCGAGTTCTCTCTATAGTAGCTAGCGTCGACCAAGCAGGGAGAAAGAGAGGACACTTACTCTATTAGGTAGCTAACACAATATGAAACCCCTATTAACCCTCCAAAACCCCATAACCCCCCCTTTCCTACCAGCTCCTGCCAGATGTTGACGCGTGGATGCCTTTTCGTCCCGGTTCGTGTTACCAACTAGGACTAAAGCTCCTCCTGCCTGGGCTCCCGGCAGCGGCCATGTGGAGCACCTTCTGTCCCGGTTCGTAAGCGAACCGGGACTAAAGGTTTTGGGCTTTAGTCCTGACTCTTTAGTTCCGGTTCCAGAACCGGGGATAATGGACCTCTAGAACAGGGACAAATGGGCCGTTTTCTACTAGTGTATATGGATTGGAGTTATCATGTCTGTTTCCATGATATTTCAAGAATTATTATTGAAAAATGAACAAATACTAAAATCAACTCTAGCAAGCACACATTTTTTTACAAAAGGAGTGATTGAAAATAACCATGGGATAACCTCCAGAAATGAAAACCATGTAATTTAACCTTTAGAAACATATAGGAGCAGAAGTTGTTTGACAGAGTACTATCCCAAAATGACATTAATAATCCAAATTATGTGACTTTCACCTAAACTTTAGCAAACCGGACAAAACATGCCAATCATCCTTTGCGACCTTGCCTTTCATCAAACCCTAGTTATTAACACATCCACATGCGAGCTTGTGTTAGACATACATCCACCATGACCCAAAGGAAGAGCCATGTAATTTGCTGAGAAATGCCCAAAGCAGGAGAAATATGAGCATACATAAGAAGAAGAAAAATGAAGTTACTACTTTTTAAATTCAATACTATAAAGCACCGCAAGTTGAAAAAATCTAATTGTATGTGTATATATATACATATATATATATGTATGTATATATACATATATATATATATATATATATATATATATATATATATATATATATATATGCATTCCTTGAGAGGTACCAAAATTGAAAAACATAGGGAAAACCACGTCTTGATAACGAACATCAAAATAAAGAGAGTGGGAAGTCTGAATTGTATTGCATCTACTATTGTATTAGACAATCACACGAGTGGTGGTTTAGTGGACCAATTAATTGTTTTCATAAGAAGTTACATCGCCATAAAAGACAATGCAGCTATGGTTATGAACATGTAAACATTATTCTAGTTTACTGCATAGTTGTCATGTAAGCATTCAAAATGAAAATGCTGATTTGTCAACACAAAGAAATCAAAATATTAATTGGGTACGTAGACGAACCATTCGTCCTAGCCAATGATATGGTGCAGGTTTTCTATGTGAAGGACATGGCTACCGAACCGAGAAAAAGAAAAGATAAGGAAGCAAATACATCATGCGATGAACCAAAGTGCCACATCATTATGAGAAGTTTCATGAAATTGCTCCCTTCACAGTGAATGTTGACCCGAGCATCAAATTGAACGATGAAGATTGTTCATGGTTATGACGCAAAGGGACACACGCGAAGAAAAAGTTTTACACCCAAAGATCCCACTCTTGGATGTGACCGGCTTCTCTAGTTAGTTTCCAGACTTATATATCTAGAAAGTCCCACTTCGGACAAACCGAAGGGAATCTTGGTAATAGTAGTGCAATTATTTGTTTTGTGTGTTCAATATGCACCATTCGAAGGGAGGCCATCAATTTTCAACCCTTTCCAACTTCATTTGCTATTTTTCATGCATTTACTGATTTTGTTAAGCTGAATGACGCTGAAATTGATAAGCACTACAAATGAACTCTGAAAAGGTTGAAAGTTGGCATGGTATCCTCATTTCAGCCACATAGCATGTGCTAAGAAGTTGAGAGGGTTACAGAAAAAATTGTATGCACTTCGTGTATAAAATGGACAATGTCTTTCGAAGTATGAGGGTTTCAAACGAATACTCGCATGTTACAAAGGCATTTCATTTTTTAAATGACCTAAGAATTACCAAATAGGATATAATCATAAAACACGATAATATTAAATAGTAGAAAAAGAATGACTGGAATATCTAGTTTTGAAGTAAAGTTATTCACAAACTAGTGATTCACACAAATTTCAAATAATTCAAATCTAAACTATTCGAATTTGAAAACTACTGCCACTAACAGAAAGTTTATAATTTTTTGACCTAATGCAAAAAGATTCACTCATTAACTCTCAATAAAGCACAAAAAACTCAGAAACAAAAGAAAAAATAAAGCAAAAAAACAATGTTTTTAAAGAAATCCTGCCTACTGGGCCGCCACGGCCTGCATACGACTAAAAACCCAACCTGGGCCAGGATGCAGGCTCGCAAGGCCTAGTAGGCCCACAGGGAATCACAGCAGAGGTAGGACTAGCAGGCCTGCATTAGAGAGGAACTCAATGGAGTGCCCGCGTCGAGGCTTATAAATTGGTCGAGACGCCCCTCTACTAGCGAGGTGGGACTAAACACCCACCGCAGTGCGCCGTGGCAGAAACACACATTTAATCGCGGTTGGTGGCTCCAACCACGACTAAAGACCTACCTTTAGTCACGGTTGGAGCCACCAACCGCGACTTAAGGGTTTCGCTTCCCGCCGCTTCGGATGGTGAAATTCAGCTTTAGTCGCAGTTGGTGGCTCCAACCGCGACTAAAGACCCCCCCCTTTAGTCGTGGTTGGAGCCACCAACCACGACTAAAGGCCTTGTTATATAAATACAACACTTCAAAGTTTTCACAATTACTCTGCATTTTTCTCCTCTTCACGACATCACCGCGCCGTCGCCGTCTCGCCTCCCCGACGCCGCCCGCGTCGTCGCCGTCTTGCCGCGTCGTTGCCGTCTCGCCTCCTCACGCCGATCTCTGACACCTCCCATGCCCGTTCCTCCCCAAGGCCGACCTGACACTGCCCGGACACCGCCCATGCCCGCTCCTCCGGCCCCGAACTCCTCACCGTCACCGCCCCTGACTTGCCTCGCCTCACCGTCGCCCCGTCGCCTCACTGTGAGCTCCCCCCTCTCCCCCCCAATTTTGATGAACACACACACACAATTTTTATAATTAGATGATTAGATGTATAGATGAATTTTCACATTTGACGAATTTTGACATAGATGCATGAATTTTGACATTTTTTCACTAGATGATTAGTTAGATGTATACAAAAATGTGAAGGAATTTTGACATTTGAGAAATCTTTACATTTTAATCCAATGTATGTATAGAAAAAAGTTGATGAATTTTGACATTTGATCCAATGTATAGCAATTAATATTTGCAAAAGTTGCATATTTTAATGTTGTATTTGCAAAAGTTTGTTATATATGTATTAATTTGCAAGTAGTATTTGGTACGTATTTGCAATAGTCGCGGGTCATAAGGTTAAGAGATTCCGTTAGAATTTTTTATGTATTTGCAATAGTCGTATATAAGAAATCACAATCAAGCATTTAAAAAACGTTTAATTTGCATAGAATTTCTTCTCGGAGTCAACGATGCCTGGCCCCCATCCTCTTCATCGACTCATTCGTGACGACGTCCTGCTTCAGAGGGGCAACGTTTGGGACTGGGCCCTGCCGGGCTGGCACTTGTTGAGGAACCCGGGTCCTGTCGTCGACCCGGGTCTTCTTTGGTGGCGTTCGCGTGGGCCACTGTCGGTGTGGAGGTAGCCGGCCCCGCCGGAGGTGTTACGCCACCGTGCCAGGGAGGAGGACGAGCACGTCCGTTGGTACATTGATGTGTTGGACGTCAGGTTCTCCAATACCTGGCAGGTTCTTCAGCGATCTCACCCGAGCTATGATCCTATCATAGTTCCTTCTCTTTGGGTTTCCATCGCCTGCTGCGCGAGATGTCAACTGGATTTGAAGTAGTGATATTATATAATTAATATTATTCGAGATGTATTAGTGATAATATTCGAGATGTAATTCGAGATTATATTCGATAATATTCGAGACGATTTATTCGAGATTATATTCGATGATGCATATTATTTACTAAGATTCACGTTTCCTTCTTGATTGCATACATTCTAATTTGAATAATAAATTGTTTTATCTTTCTTCTGATTTTGTTAAATATAAGCTATGGACAATACCGACAGAGAAGGAGAAGAGGCTCTATTCAATATCATATGCTCCACGAACCGAGAGCATGAACATAAAGAGGATGACTGCTCGCAATATCTGAACAATTACGGTCAGGGTTGTCTGTTTGATGAAGATGAGAGAATAGATAAATTCGACAATGATGTTGACGAAGAAAATTTTCTTCAAATAACAAAGACTGATGTGGTATATTTATTATATAAGCCAGCTGATGATCATTACATGTCTTAATCGAGTTGTATATCTATTAACGAATCAATCTTTCTTATTTTAGGCCTCCGTATCGAGCAAATCTTCTACAAGCGACATGGTAGTTCTAGGCCCGACTAAAAATTTGGACCCTGGCGTAAAGTTTAGCATCGATTCCATCAATACATCAACTGGCGAACCGCTTGAACCTAAGAAAAATGCGACCAAGTTCAAGAATCAATGTGGAGTTATTTTCAGGGACCAAATCCCGATCTCCACACAAGAATGGAAAAAGGCAACAAAGGGAGATCGATAAGGAGTTACTTTTGTCGATGAAAGAGCAAAATATGTGCTTTGGACCGAGATGATGTGACATTTCACACTACCAGATAATTTGATAGATGCAGATCTGAATAAAGTCAGAAACTATGCTCTTAAAAAGATGGTGATCACATTCAACACCTTCAAGAAAAATGCATGGGTTGCGTATGTCAAAGCAAACAAGACGACTCCAAAATTCGAGGGAGCACTAGTGAAGGCAAAAGATCACTGGGACGATTTCGTGAAGTACAAGGAATCGAAACTAGCTAAGTAGTGGCACCATACTCTGGGGCCAAGTGGCTACCAGACGACCCTGCCTAAGTGGGATCAATCAGAAAAAGATGTGATTAGTGCAAGGGTCACTCCAATTACAGTGACCTGGCCCTCGAGGTGCAGAGCATGGTTTTATGCGCATGGAGAGAAGTTGGACCCAAAGACAGGGGATATTATGGTGAAGGCAAGTCTTAGAAAAGCGACTGACGAAATTCTTATGAAAATAGCTCGAACGGGGGTGTTCACGCCCAACAGAGAGGACAACGAGCTTACGCGCCCCCTGAAGAATCCTGAACACACGGGAAGAACACGAGGCAAAGACGTTGTTCTGTGGTTTGAGGCATTTGCGGGTTGGAACGACAACTACAGAAGTCGTGCGAGAAGATGCAGGAGGAGAAGAAGAAAAAGGAGGAAGCACTCCGCCTTGAAGGCCTCGAATCAAAGCACCTGGAGTTGGAATCCAGAGTCAGGCGGCAGTAGGAGCAGATGGACTCACTCAGCAAGGAAAGGGCGTCTCAGCGGCAGCATGAGCAGATCGATCCAGCATTGGAAACCAGCATCCCATCTATGCCGAGAAGAAGCGTGGGTTCCGCCCCGAACGATATTGATGACGATGCACTGCTAGCTAGGTACCCTATGGATGATATCAAAGACAGGACTAACTATGAGCTACACATGAAAGTGAAGAACTTATCCATGAATGTGGCGGACGGCTATGCTTTAGGAAATCCCACATAGGCAACCTTCCATTGCAATCTACTTCCAGCTGGCTATGCTCGTGTCGGGGTTAATGAAGTGATATCAGCATATCAGAAGCTACAACTTGACATTCCTGGAGGTGACGAGGAGAGAACACTGGGAGGGTTCATAAATCGTATCATTCTATGGAAAAAGGATTGGATCGTCTTTCCAAGGACACTGACTCCTCCTCCTCCAAGTCCACCGCAGCATCAGTCGACTCCGACTCCTCCTCCAAGTCTGGCATCGCGTGAGCCAACTCCTCCTCCAAGTCTGGCACGACATCAGCCAACTCCTCCTCCTCCAAGTCCGGCACCACGTCAGCCGACTCCTCCTCTAGGTCCTTCACGGTGTCAGCATGCTCCGTCGCCTAAGCAACAACGGAAGAGAGAGGCCATAGCTACGATGACTAGCGGTACAACACGCAAGAAATAAAAATATGGTCCAAGCCTGAAGCCTCCCCCGAAGTTGCCTTACCACCTGACCGATGAGGAACTCGACAGCGCAGTGGATGCCAATTTGAAGGCCCATTTTGGACCGAAACCGCCCCAACCGCCAAAGGAGAAAGTTCCTGAGCATGTCTCACAACACTTCATTGATATGGCTCCACCGGCTCAGAAGGATAATGACTATGTGCGGTGTATCAACAAGTCATATCTTGCAGGACAAAAGGAGTCGAGCTCGAGCTCGAGCCAAGGAGTTCGCAAAAAAAGCGGGAAAACTATCCCCCAGCTGGGAGAACATGCAGTCAGTCGCCCCCCCCCCCCCGCTCATTGTACAAACACCTGTGAGTATCGCCGATCGGCAAGAAGTAACCGAAGAACATATTAGGATGGCTAAAGAGGCCGGTGTCAGTGTTGAACAACTCGTTGGCCTTGTGCAAATCCCCATTCTTAAAGAGTCAGAAGTAAAATATCAATATGCCTGCGGCAAACCTCTGGTCAAGCCTGAAGATGTCAAGCTTCTACCAACGACAATGTACGATTTACATACGTGGAACATGCAAATAAGAACAAATACCAATGAAGAGTCCCTCATGGTGAGAGTCAAGAAGAGGTATTACTTTCATAAAAACGATGTGTGGATTCATTTTGCAGAGTTGTTTCAGTTATTCACTCAAGAGGCACTCGACAAATCTCTAGTCAGTTGCTATTGTCTGTAAGTGATTTCTTTCTATAATTAGTCTCTAGCTAGCTGTGCTCTCCTTCGTTACCTGTAATTATCCTCACTATATTCGTTTATGTGGTATTATGCAGAATAAAGATGTATGAAATGCAACAAATTGGACGCTATGCCATTGCGTTCATTGACCCAAATACGATTAATCAAAAGATATGGGAAACTTCATATTTGAGAAAATACAGAGAGAAAACATGCTAGATTTTTTGAAGCATCTAAACACCCAACCAGAAATACTACTTCTTTACAACTTCGGGTGAGTGTTACTATATATATATATATATTGTACTACAAATTCTATTTTTTGCTTACTGGATGTTAATAAGTGTTGTTGATGAGTTATGCAATTACCACTGGATCTTGTTAATCATTGAAGTTGACAAGGGAAAAGTTGAAGTACTCGACTCGCTATTAAAGGATCCACCTGTATACACAATTGTGAGGGGGCTACTTGACACGTAATTTCAATCATTATCACACTATGTCGGCCTCTTTAATTACTTCATTTCTTGATATCAACTATTTAATAACTCATTTATTCATTTTCTTGGCCGGCGGGTAGGGCTTGGGCCAAGTTCATCAAACAGGTCCCACGCGACTGGGCACAACAACTGAAATGGGTGCGACCCAAGGTAATTAAGTACTACTAGCTAGCTAGCTACGTCCGTACATCTCTTTAATTATAGTTTCAATACCATTATCACGCTTGATTAATTATTACCTAATTGAATGTTAATCTCGTAAAGTGCAAGAGGCAGGAGCAGGTAAATAGTTTATGCGCATACTACGTTTGCCAGAACATTGGCATGATCACGTCTGAAAGGAGCAGAAACGAAAGAAATCTTTGGGTACGTCTGCCAGAACACTATTCATAAATTTTCTATCATGATCTAGCTAATATATATACACACAACTAATATATTTATCTTGATCTTCATCTTGTAGCTCACGGAGATGCTGGGTCAGCTCATACCAGAGTCTCGGGTGTGAGCAATTATGGAGGAATTAGCTGAATTTCACATCGACCAAGTCATAGATCTCAAAGGAGGATACCATTACAAGATCAAGAACAAGAAGCAATAATGCCTGCATATATATGCAATGATCCCCAAATTGTAGGAGAAATTGTATATATATATAAGTGTGTGTGTGTGTATGATCGCGGTTGTACGAGAAATTCTATTTATATTTATATATAAATTCTATTTATATTTATATATATGCGCATGCACAATGTGTGTACTCTATGTACGTAGTAGCGTAATATATGTTTGAAATGAAATTTAATTAAATGGAAAACACAAAATTAAAAGGAAAATTAAACCATAATTAATTCATAAACCCCTAAAGAATTAAAAGGAAAAATAAAATAACACTAAAAAAACTAAATACTTTTAGTCCCGGTTGGAGTTACCAACCGGGACTAAAAGTCCCCCAGACCATGGCGCCATCGGATGCCACGTGTAGGGCCTTTGGTGCTGGGCCGGGTTGAACCGGCACTAAAGGAGGGTAGGCTTTAGTCCCCACCCTTTAGTGCCGGTTCGAGAACCGACACTAAAGGCCCTTACAGCCCGCGACTATAGACTTGTTCTGCACTAGTGAGGATATGGAGTCTCAGTTCTTATATGTACAGAAATCTCCTTTTATTTTGCCATGCTACTGGTAGTCCTGATATTATTTGTTCTGTTTATGTCTTATAAATAATGAAATGGCATATATGTTAACACTAGTGGAAAAAGCCCCATTTATCTCGGTTCGTAAGGCCCATTTGTCCCGGTTCTGGAACCGGGACTAATGTGTCGGGACTAAAGCCCACGACCTTTAGTCCCTGTTCACTTACGAACCGGGATAGATGGGGCTACACATGGCCGCTCTGCCGAGCCCAGGCAGGAGGGCCTTTGGTCCCGGTTGGTAACACCAATCGGGACCAAAGAGCGTCCACGCGTCAGCAGCTGAGGGGCTGTTTTTTTTGAAAGAGGAGAGGGGGGGGTGAGGGTTTTGGAGGGTTAATTTAGGGGTTTGATATATTTTGTTAGATAGCTAATAGAGAGAAGTGATCTCTGTTATCTCCATGATTGGTCACGACACTACATACTATATTTATACATAGAACATATGACACAATTTAATCATCATTCTCGTCAATGAGACATCATATAACAAGTTGGTCACTGGTCATAATCACAACTCGTCGTCTTCCTCCTCCTCCTCATCATCAACTCTAACACATTGTAGCACATAATAACATATTGTACCTAGGACCTACGTACTCCTATCTCGTAGGATCTACTCTACCCTCTCTTAGGTACAATATCATAAAACAAGATAGGCCTTGACTCTCCATTATGGAGAACGGAGATCATCCTGTCTTCCATTCTTGGCCTACGCACAATGTTGCTTCCAAGTAGCTCTCTACGATTGAGCATACATTTTTTCCAATCTTTTATTTTCATGACTCCATCGGTTTTAGAAATCCAGTATGGACAGGAGTGATGCGTAGGCTGACCTGGCCGTGGTGGCCCTAAGATCGTAACAACAACGCAACCTCTTAGATACATCAGATGAGGCACACAATTCTCCGCGATTTTCTGTTGAAAAACATAGTAATAACTTTGTAGTTAGCAATGTAGTTTAGTTTTAGAAGAATTTATGCAAAAGATGCACTGATGTCGTAATAGTAGAATTAAAATCTTACCAAGCAATCTCCATTGATGTTACCGTAGTTCACCACGTGCAGTAGTAACATGTATTAAGCATAATGTCAAGGAGTTTGATAATAGCTATTGTAATTCTCAAGATGACTAGGAAATGCGGCAAGATGACCTTTCTCCTTATAAGTTAAGTCTGCTTCATCACTGTAGTAGTAGGTTCTATCTACCATCTTCCGTACATTTTTTGAAGAATGAAAATAAGCTTTCAATGCAAATAAGTTGTCAACTATTTTAAATAAACAATATAAATTACTTAATAAATATGGTTGAGAAAGTCACATAATGGTAGAACTAGAGGTGTCTGCACATTGACCCAGATGTCGATATTACCTTCAATTTCATCTTTCGGACGAATATCAAAGGTGATAAGCATATTAGGCTCAAATGCATAAGCCTTGCATAGTGCTTGCCAACTTTTGCATCCAAAATAGCAATAGGTGTCTGCATGGTACAATTTTACCAAAAAAGTAAAATCATGCTCGGTCCTCAAGTGAACTATCTTTACCTCCATATCTTTTTTAGTATTGAAACCAATCTTATCCCAGACAGCAATTCTTGCATGGCAGGGGATACGCCAGTAGAATAGTAAAAAATTAAAATTAATTATAAGTTGAAGCAAAAGAGGTAGAAGTCATGCTTAATCACGAAAAAAGACTTGTCATTGTGACTTACTTTATCCACTTCGAAGGTCTCATCCAGCATGATGCTGAAGCGCCTACCATTAACTAGGAAAGTCTTATCACACAGGCCGCGCTTGTCTTCGCAGTATTCGCACATATCGAATTCACTTTTGTCGTTAGATATTTCCTATGTTCATAGTTGAATCATTTAAAATCGATCGAAGGAAACTACGAGAAAACTGATCAACACACATATCACTATTACTCAATATGCAACAGGTTGACTTTAGGTCAGTTGAGTCTTTCCTTCCTAAATTCTCATCTCACATATATGGTGGGCACTCCCTCTGATATGTTGACCGTCGGTGATGGTGGCTCCTCCATTCGTCCCAGAGTGCATTACACCAAAATGTCTAGCACACTGGAATGAAGGAGAAGCGACCCGCATGACAACAGTCGGGATTCTTCCTCTCTCATATATATATGGTGGACACTCTCCCTCAATGAAATACACACAAGGAGCCGAAATAGACCTAAAGTCAACCCGTTTCATATATCGAGCAATGACATAGAAAAAATTCCCTATGTTTTACCGGAATGACATGCAAATCACAAATACATTTATAATGAACTCGAATATAATATCACTAATACATCATCCCGAATAATCCAGTTCAAGAATTACGACATGCTTTGGATCTTAATTAACGCGTGTGTGAATTTTGATCCGTCGAGGCTTTCCTTATATAACTCTCATATCTCATGGTGTGTTGGTGTGCACTCTCTCACATTGATACGGTGGTGTATATATGTTGATGGACACTCTCTCACAGTAATAGTTTGAACGTCGGTGATGGATGCCTCCCCTCTTCTCTTCTTGCGCAATATATCGACGAGTTCGCAAAGAAGATAAGAAACAGGAGGCGCCCCCCACGACAACAGTCGGGATTCCTCCATCAAGAACACACACGAAAGTCACACAAGGAGCAATGACAGACCGAAAGTCACACATGCATTATACCGATAAAATATCACTAATACCTTAATATTTATAATGACCTCGAATATAATATCACTAATACATCATCCTGAATAATCCAGTTCAAGAATTACACCACGCTTTGGATCTTAATTAATGTGTGTGTGACTTTCGGTCCGTCGAGGCTTTCCTTAAATAACTCTCATATCTCTTGGTGTGTTGGTGCGTACTCTCTCACATTGATACGGTGGTGTATATATGTTGGTGGACACTCTCTCACAGTAATAGTTCGACCGTCGATGATTGACGCCTCCCCTCTTCTCTTCTTGCGCAATATATCGACGAGTATATCGCAAAGAAGAGAAAAAAGAGGAGGTGCCCCCCACGACAATAGTCGGGATTCCTCCATCAAGAACACACATGAAAGTCACACAAGGAGCAACGACAGACCGAAAGTCACACACGCATTATACCGATAAAATATCAATAATAAATTAATATTTATAATGACCTCGAATATAATATCACTAATACATCATCCCGAATAATCCATTTAATGCATCATCAATTATTAACTAATACATCTCAAATACTATCATATAAGATCTCTAATACAGATCGAATATCCTAGAATCCATAATGGAGGACGGTGATCTCGATTCACTAGCGGCCTCTGAGTCGCCGGCGGTGGACACCCAAAGATAAGGAACCATCACGGGATCATAACTCAAGTGAGACCCCTGAAGGATCTGCCAGGTATTGTCAAACCGGGCGTCCAACGCCGCCATGTAGCGACGGACGTGCTCGTCCTCCTCCTTGACACGACGACGTACCACCTCCGCGGGTGCCGGCTCCCTCCGCATCGAAAGTTGCCCGCGTGACCGCCACCATAGAAGGTCCGGGTTGACGACGATACCTGCATTCCTCACCAACCTCCGAGCCCGAGAATGTAGCACCTCCCAATGCTAGCCTGGCAGAGCCCAGTACCGGACATGGCGCCTATCAAGCAGGCTCTCGTGGACTACTTAACGATGAGAATGCGGGCCAAGCATCGTCGACAAATTCCTATGAGATGTTTTCTTATTGTTTAATCACTAATTTTTCATAAAACCCAAAAAAATTCTGTAATCTAACATACACATACCAATTTTTCCAAGGACTCCTAATAATTAAATAAAACCTAAAACAACATACTAATATAACATAAACATTCATCATAAACACACTAATCTAACATAAACATACTAATCTAACATAAACATTCATCATAAAAATTTCTGTAATCTTACATACACATACTAATCTAACATAAACATTCATCATAAAAAAATCAACATATTTTTTTTAAATTGCAACGAGCTGGGGCGGCGGCGGCTCATAGTGGGGGTGGCGACGGGGCTGGGCGGCGGCGGGGACGGGTCGGCGACCGTGGCGTGGTGGCGATAGGGGCGACGGGGGAGGCGACGGGGGAGGGGCGGCGACGGGGTAGGGGCGGCGACGGGGGTGGGGTGGCGACAGGGCGGCTACCGTGGCGGGGCGGCGACGGGGGTGGCGGGAGAGGCGACGGAGGAAGGGCGGCGATGGGAGCGGGGCGGCAATGAGGAGGCGACGGGGGCGACGGGGGAGCCAATGGGGGAGGGGCAGCGACGGGGGCGACAGGGGCAGCGACGAGGGCGGGGCGGCGACGGGGGCGACAGGGGAGGCGACGAGGAGGGGGATGACGACGGCGGGGCTGGCGACGGGGGCAGCGACGGGGACGGCGACGACAGGCTCGGGGCGGCAACGAGGGCAAAGTGGCAATGAAAACTGCGAAATTTCCTAAGTGCTTCTTATATATAAGAAGCATTGGTCCTGGTTGGTGACACAAACCAGGACCAATTCCCCCCTTTAGTCTCGGTTGGTACCACCAACCGGGACCAAAGCCCTGTTTTCAGTAGCCCAAAGGGCGGGAAACAGGGACCTCTGGTCCCGGTTGGTGGCACCAACCGGGACTAAAGGGGGCATTGGTCCTGGTTGGTGCCACCAACCGGGACCAAAGCCCTGTTTTCAGCAGCCCAAAGGACGGGAAATAGGCCCTTTCGTGTCGGTTGGTGGCACCAACCGGGACGAAACGGGGGCACTGGTCCCGGTTGGTGGCACCAACCAGGACCACTGGTCCCTTTTCGTCAGCTGGCAGGGAAGCAGCAGATGTTTAGTCCCACCTCGCTAGTCAAGGGGAGACGACACCTATTTATAAGCCCCGATGCGCTTGACCTCTCAAGCTCCTCTCATAGTGAAAATAGATGCCCTTATACACAAAATTTGACATAAATTCAAAATGCTAGTTAGGTGCCTAACTAGCACTTTGAATTTAGGTTGAATTTCAGTGTAAGCGCATCTATTTTCACTTTTGCTATTTTCTATGTTATTTCTTTGCTTTTTTCCTGCTATTTAATATTACTTTGTTTTTGACATTATACTCAATTTGGCAATTTTTAGGTTTTATATAATTTTAGTTTCAAAAAAAACTAGAGGTTTATAATTTTCGTAATTTATTTTTTTGAGCTAAATGACCCTGAAATTGAAAAGCACTACAAATGAAGTATGAAAAGGTAGAAAGTTGGCATGGTATGATCATTTCACCCACATAGCATGTGCTAAGAAGTTGAGAGGGTTACGACAAAAGCAGGATGTACTTCGTGTACAAAACGGACAGTCTCTTTCGAACTATCGGGATTTCGGACGGAAACTCATCGGTTACAAATGGCATTTCATTTTCTTTAACTTATTAGAACTCCAGGCTTTTTGTGTGTTCAAAATGCACCATTCAAAGTCGCATCATCAATGTTCAACCCTTTGTGACTTCATTTGGTTTTTTCATGCAGTTATTGATTTTTTTTGAGCTAAATGACCCTGAAATTGAAAAGCACTACAAATGAACTATGAAAAGGTTGAAAGTTGCCATGGTCTCATCAATTCACCCACATAGCATGTGATAAAAAGTTGAGAGGGTTAGAGCAAAAGCAGGATGCACTTCGTGTACAAAACGGACAGTCTCTTTCGAAGTATCGGGGTTTCGGACGGAACTCATCGGTTACAAAAAGCATTTCATTTTCTTGAACTTATTTGAACTCCAAGATTTTTGTCTGTTCAAACTGCACCATTCAAAGCCACATCATCAATTTTCAACCCTTTGTAACTTCATTTTGTATTTTTCATATGCAGTCATTGATTTTTTTGAGCTAAATGATCCTGAAATTGATAAGCACTACAAGTGAACTATGAAAAGGTTCAAAGTTGGCATGGTATCATCATTTCACCCACATAGCATGTGCTAAAAAGTTGAGAGGGTAACGACAAAAGCAGGATGCACTTCGTGTACAAAATTGACAGTCTCTTTCGAAGTATCGGGGTTTCAGACGGAAACTCATCGGTTACAAAAGGCATTTCATTTTTTTGAACTTATTTGAACTCCAGGCTTTTTGTGTGTTCAAAATGCACCATTCAAAGCCACATCATCAATTTTCAGCCCTTTGTGAATTCATTTGGTATTTTTCATGCAGTTATTGATTTTTTTGAGCTAAATGACCCTGAATTGAAAAGCACTACAAATAAACTATGAAAAGGTTGAAACTTCGCATGGTATCATCATTTCACCCACATAGCATGTGATAAAAGTTGAGAGGGTTACGACAAAACCAGGATGCACTTCGTGAACAAAACGAACATTCTCTTTCGAAGTATCGGGGTTTCGGACGGAAACTCATCGGTTACAAAAGGCATTTCATTTTCTTGAACTTATTTGTACTCCAGGCTTTTTGTGTGTTCAAAATGCACCATTCAAATCCACGTGATCAATTTTCAACCCTTTCTGACTTCATTTGGTATTTTTCATGCAGTTATTGATTTTTTTGATCTAAATGACCCTGAAATTGAAAAGCACTACAAATGAACTATCAAAAGGTTGAAAGTTGGCATGGTATCATCATTTCACCCACATAGCTTGTGCTAAAAATTTGAGGGGGTTACGGCAAAAGAAGGATGCACTTCGTGTACAAATAGGACATTCTCTTTTGAAGTATTGGGGTTTCCAACAAAAACTCATCAGTTACAAAATGCATTTCATTTTCTTGAACTTATTTGAACTCCAGGCTTTTTGTGTGTTCAAAATGCACCATTCAAAGCCACATCATCAATTTTCAACCCTTTCTGACTTGATTTGGTATTTTTCTTGCAGGTATTGATTTTTTGAGCTAAATGACCCTGAAATTGAAAAGCACTACAAATGAACTCTGAAAAGGTTGAAAGTTGGCATGGTATCATCATTTCACCCACATAGCATGTGATAGAAAGTTGAGAGGGTTACGGCAAAAGCAGGATGCATTTCGTGAACAAAACGGACATTCTCTTTCGAAGTATCGGGGTTTCGGACGGAAACTCATCGGTTACAAAAGGCATTTCATTTTCTTGAACTTATTTGAACTCCAGGCTTTTTGTGTGTTCAAAATGCACCATTCAAATCCACGTCATCAATTTTCAACCCTTTCTGACTTCATTTGGTATTTTTCTTGCAGGTACTGATTTTTTTGAGCTAAATGACCCTGAAATTGAAAAGCACTACAAATGAACTATGAAAAGGTTGAAAGTTGGCATGGTATCATCATTTCACCCACATAGCATGTGCTAAAAAGTTGAGAGGGTTACGGCAAAAGCAGGATGCACTTCGTGTACAAAACTGACAGTCTCTTTCGAAGTATCGGGGTTTCGGACGGAAACTCATTGGTTACAAAAGGCATTTCATTTTCTTGAACTCATTGGTTACAACATATCATGAATAGAGAACTCACCAAATTAATAGAAATTCATCATCACAGTAAAACCAAAGTACAATAATGACCAAAATAAATACGTACAGTTCATACATAGTTGTCATTATTGAACAAAATATAGCTCTCTAGAGCATCTAATTAAAACATACAACAAAACTACGTAAAAAATTAAATGCAACAACAAATGCAATCATAACCGGTACTAAGGTACCAATTGATCCAACGACATAATGATACCAAGCCTCAGTATGAATTGCATATTTTCTAATCATTCTAAGCTTCAAGCGCATTGCATCCATCTTGGTCTTGTGATCGTCGACGATATCAGCAACATGCAACTCCAATCCCATGTTGTCATCTTCAGTTCTTTTCAATTTTTATTTCAAATGATCGATTTCTTTTTCAGCTTCTCTTAATTTCTCGAGCAGAATTGCATAGTCGGTTGGATTTTCTGGTTCAACTACTTCCTATAGATAAAAACATATACGTCAAGTTGGTGTCATAATTAATTGTCATAGACATTAGATATGTGAAATAGTTATATAAAAGATAATATACCACATCTGAATCATAGACTAGACGAGGGCCGACGTGGGCGGATACCATAACCATGGCACTATGTAATAACAAACAATAACAAAAGTAAGAAAATCATACGAGTAAGTATATTTTATTTTAGCAAGAAGATAATATCAAGAGTCTCACCATGCGCGGGTGATCGACGACGGTTTCAGGACGGGGGCGAAACAGGACAGACCACCAAACCTACAGAAATCTTGACGAAAATGGAGTTTGGACAAGGAGCTTCGACGGAAGAAAGCTTAAGTTTGGCTTGGTCATTTCAACAAACACCTTATGTGCATAGGAGGTGAGCTAGAGCACCACAAAGCTCTCCCCTCGCCGGCCTAAAAAACAGAGCAATGTGGAGTGCTTGCTGGCGAGGGGATATATATAAGCATCTCATTGGTCCTGGTTCGTAGCTGGAACCGGGACTAAAGGACCCCCTTTGGAACCGGATCTAGTCACGAAACGGGACCAATGGTTGTGGGCCAGGAGCGAGTGATACGTCTCCAACATATCTATAATTTTTGATTGTTCCATGCTATTATATTACCATCTTTGTATGTTTTATATGCATGAATATGCTATTTTATATTATTTTTGGGACTAACTTATTAATCCAGTGCCTAATGCCAGTTCCTGTTTTTTCCGTGTTTTTGACCTTTTTCAGATAGGAATATCAAACGGAGTCCAAACGGAATAAAACTTTCACCGTGATTTTTTATGGAAAATGTCAAAAATAGCTCAAGGAAAAACTACCGGAGAGGCGGCCCGAGGACGCCACGAGCCTGGGAGGCGCGGGCCCCCCCCACCTAGCCGCGGCTAGGGGGCTCGTGACCTCCTCGTGGTGCCTCTCGACTTGTTCCCGACGCCAGACGGTCTTATAAATACAGAAACCCTCAGAATTAAACCTAGATCGCAAGTTCCGCCACCGCACACCTCTAGAGCCACGAAAACCCAATCAAGAGACCGTTCCGGCATCCTGCTGGAGGGGAATTCATCGCCGGTGGCCATCTTCATCAACACCATCTTCATCTTCATTGATTGTTCCATGTTATTTTTCATTCCTATCCAGAAAGAATCTTCACTTATATCATTTTGAGAATGCTTTCTCTAAGTAACTTGGTAATTGGAGTGTGTTATGAAATTAGTCCTAAATATGATAGGCATCCAAAGAGGATATAATAAAAACTTTCATATTCAAGTGCATTGATTAGTAAGATAAGTTTGATTCCTCGCAATTAGTTTTGAGATATGGAGATGGTAATATTAGAGTTATGTTAGTAGGGTGTAGTGAATCAATTAATACTTGTGTTGAAGGTAGTGATTCCCGTAGCATGCACGTATGGTGAACCTCTATGTTAGGAAGTCGGAGCATAATTGATTTATTGATTGTCATCCTTTGTGTAGAGGTCAGGATCGCGCGATGGTTAGCTCCTACCAACTCTTCCCCTAGGAGTATGCATTTAGCACTTTGTTTCGATTACTAATGAAACTTTTGCAATAAGTATATGATTTATTCATGACTAATGTGAGTCCATGGTATAGATGCACTTTCACCTTCCACCATTGCTACCCTCTGTAGTGCCGCGCAACTTTCGCCGGTGCACAAACCCACCATATGCATTCCTCAAAACAGCCACCATACCTACCTATTATGGCATTTTCATAGCCATTTCGAGATATATTGCCATGCAACTCTCACCGTTCCATCTCATGACATGTGCCATCACTTTCATTTATATAGAGTCATTATTGTTCTAAGTATCGAGTTGTAAGTAAATAAAAGTGTGATGATCATCATTATTAGAGCATTGTCCCATGTGAGGAAATAAAAGAGGCCAAAGATGCCCACCAAATAAAAAAAAGGCCAAAGAGCCCAATCAAAAAAATGAGAGAAAAAGAGAGAAGGTACAATGTTACTATCTTTTTCCACACTTGTGCTTCAAATAGCACCATGTTATTCATGACAGAGAGTCTCTTGTTTTGTCACTTTCATATGCTAGTGAAATTTTTATTATATAACTTGGCTTGTATATTCCAATGATGGGCTTCCTCAAATTGCCCTAGGTCTTCGTGAGCAAGCAAGTTGGGTGCACACCCATTAGTTTTCATTTGAGAGCTTTCATACACTTATAGCTCTAGTGCATCCGTTTCATGGCAATCCCTACTCATTCACATTGATATCTATTGATGGGCATCTCCATAGCCTATTGGTACGCCGAGTTGATGTGACCATCTCCTCCTTTTTGCCTCACAACCTCCACCACACTCTATTCCACCTATAGTGCTATATCCATGGCTCACGCTCATGTATTGCGTGAGAGTTGAAAAAGTTTGAAAAAATAAGAGTGCGAAAACAATTACTTGATCAATACCGGGGTTGTGCATGATTTAAATTCGTTGTGTGTGGATGATGGAGCATAGCCAGACTATATGATTTTGTAGGGATAACTTTCTTTGGCCTTGTTATTTCGAAAGTTCATGATTACTTTGCTATTATACTTGAAGTATTATCATTTTCATGTCAAATTTAAACTATTGTTTTGAATCTTGTGGATCTGAACATTCATGCCACAATAAAGAGATTACATAAAACAAATATGTTAAGTAGCATTCCACATCAAAAAAATGTTCTTTATCACTTCCCTACTCGAGGACGAGCAGGAGTTAAGCTTGGGGATGCTTGATACGTCTCCAACATATCTATAATTTTTGATTGTTCCATGCTATTATATTATCAACTTTGGATGTTTAATATGCATGAATATGCTATATTATATTATTTTTGGGACTAACTAATTAATCCAGTGCCCAGTGCCAGTTCCTGTTTTTCTGCGTTTTTGACCTTTTTCAGATAGGAATATAAAATGGAGTCCAAACGGAATAAAACCTTAGCTGTGATTTTTATGGAAAATATCAAAAATAGCTGAAGTAAAAAATACTGGAGAGGCGGCCCGAGGAAGCCACGAGCCTAGGAGGCACAGGCTCCCCTGGCCGCGGCTAGGGGGCTCGTGACCTCCTCGTGGCGCCTCTCGACTTGTTCCCAATGCCAAACGGTCTAATAAATACGAAACCCCTCAGAATTAAACCTAGATCGCAAGTTCCGCCGCCGCAGACTTCCAGAGCCACCAAAAACCAATCGGGAGACCGTTCTAGCATCCTGCTGGAGGGGAATGCATCGCCGGTGACCATCTTCATCAACACCATTGCCTCTCCGATGATGCGTGAGTAGTTCACCACAGACCTTCGGGTCCATAGCTAGTAGCTAGATGGCTTCTTCTCTCTTTTTGATCATCAACACAAAGTTCTCCATGATCTTCATGGTGATCTATCCGATGTAATCTTCTTTTTCAGTGTGTTTGTTGAGATCCGATGAATTGTGGATTTATGATAAGATTATCTAAGAATATTATTTGAGTCTCCTCTTATTTATTATATGCATGATTTCATATCCTTGTAATTCTCTGCGAGTTATGGATTTCGTTTGGCCAACTTGATCTATAGTTCTTGCAATGGGAGAAGTCCTTGGTTTTGGGTTCATACCGTGCGGTGTCCTCACCTAGTGACAGAAGGGGTAGCGAGGCACGTATCGTATTGTTGCCATCAAGGGTAAAAAGATGGGGTTTATATCATATTGCATTAATCGATCCCTCTACATCATGTCATCTTTCTTAAAGTGTTACTCCGTTTATCATGAACTTAATACACTAGATGCATGCTGGATAGCGGTCGATGTGTGGAGTAATAGTAGTAGATGCAGATAGTATCGGTCTATTTGTCTCGGAGGTGATGCCTATATTTATGATCATTGCCTTAGATATCGTCATGACTTTGCGCTATTCTATCAATTGCTCAACAGTAATTTGTTCACCCACCGTAATACCTGCTATCATGAGAGAAGCCTCTAGTGAACACTATGGCCCCGGGGTCTATTTTACATATTATATATTCAGATCTAAACACAAAAACACCAAAAATAATTTGTTGCAATTTTATTTACTTATTTATTTTCATCTACTATCATTATTAGATCTCACCTTGCAAGTAATCGTAAAGGGATTGACAACCTCTTTATCACGTTCGGTGCAAGTTTGTTTGTGTTTGTGTAGGTTCCTTGTTGCCTCACCTTGATACTCCTACTGAATTGATACCTTGGTTCTCAAACTGAGAGAAATACTTATCTCTACTTTGCTGCATCACCCTTTTCTTTTCAAGGGAAAAACCAACGCAAGACAAGAATCAACTTGCCAATTTCTAGCGATGTTGTAGAGAAGTAGCAGCGAGACACATTGGTCCCGGTTCATATCTGGAACCGGGACCAAAGGTTCCAGACGAACCGGGACCAATGCCTCACGTGGCCCGTCCGGCCCCTTGGCCTCACGAACCGGGACTGTTGCCCCCATTGGTCTAATGTGACTGAACCGGGACTAATGTGCTAGCCCGGCCCGAACAAATGCCCTGCACACTACTAGTGTAAGTTGTCATATTTTAATTATAGTATGTTGTCAACATGTTATGGTTCTAGAATTTTGGACATTGACATTCAGCCTTTTCGTATCTTTAATCTTTGTACTTTCTACTAAACTTGATGCAAATAGTTTGTCCTATCTAGCACTGCCACTCTACCTTTTTGGAATAAATTATGTCATGTTCTTGCAAATTAATTCTCCTATCGACTTACTATACTCAGCTTACCATACTTTTGGTATATCTCTACTGTTTGAGCTCTATACTAAACTCCTTAGTCCTGAAAGTGTGTCGTAATTTCCTTTGGATGTACAAAATTTATACATGCTGGGTCACGACGCTCGGACGGGCAATGCGCGCCAAGGCGAGGCACTTAGCCGGTGGGGACCCCCATGGTCGTCGTCGACCAGATGCCACAATCGCTGCTGGCGTTGTCATTGTCATCACTGCCGCACCACACGACACTATTCTTCCTTTTCCTTAGGAAAAGCATGGCTGCCTGCATATAATGGACGAGGAAGAGGTGAGCCACTGTGCCATCAAAGCTCTCACATTGCTGCTCCCCGTCAAGCTTGCGTGTGCGCCCGATCTTTTGGCCAACACAGCCCGCCCATCTGCCGGCACTTCCAAGCAACGCCTACAGCAGCAGGTGAGCCCCCCTACTCGGTAGTTTTTCTTTGCGTCCTTTGAAACGAAGCGATAGACTACTGAACTTTATATCTTTAAAGATGATGTTTAGGATCTCTGTCAAGAAGGGGATATATCAAAGTAGTGTCATGTTCTAATTATATATGATGACAAGAAAGTTATTAACTTTGTGATTACATAGTAAGCATAGTTAGAGCGTATAGGTTAGAGATGTACAGATGATTGACTAAAAATGATGTACAAATGATTGACTAAAATTATTTTTGTATAATACAAGTCAAGTTTAAAATTTTGACCACGACTGCTGAAAAAACAAAGTAAATGCATCATATATATTAAAAAAAATAGATATTCATGGTGTTGCATAAGCATAATTCACCCCCCTCTCCCCAACACTAGTAGCTGGCGTATACATGTATTCCTTGATTCTAATAGATGCATGCCAATCTTAGAAAATATAGCAAATACCTATCCTGTAATTTAGAACGGGCGTGACATGGCTCTTTGTTGATAACTGTCATACTTGCATAGTTGGTTGATTGATTTGACAACAACCAAACTGCACTGTCATAATTTTAAGATCATGATTATTCAAATGAAAAATTAGCAAAGAAATACATGTACCAAAGTCGCATCTATGGAGATCATGATAGGCATACAATTGCTCCAAATTAGTGTGATATTGTAGTGCTTTTTTAGTCTAATAAATTATGTATTGTGGTGCTCCACCTCTTATTCTCTTCTTGACAAGACATGTACTATGCATGGGAAGTCATGTGCTTACTATGAGCTTCTTCGGACACATCAGGAACCGCTACACCTTTCGATGTACTTCTGTTATTATGATGTATCACTTTGCTCTTGGTATATTATAGTGAACTTATTGTCATGGACAACAATTGTATGGTATGAATTGGGTCTTTATGCCTTTGTGATCAAATAGAATCTACCAAAGTGCAGCTACTCTCCTATATTTTATTTTGAAATCTGACTTCTGGTATATTAAGCATCTATCCTTTGTAATGAATGTATGGTTGTGAACCCATTGACATGGGCGATTACTATTCCTTGCTTGTGTCTTTATGCTTTCTGATCAAATAGCAATTTATCATAGGCAGCTACTTTGCTCTTTTTATTTTGGATCTCTCATTATGTCATTGTTCAGGATTATGCGTGTTGCACCTATGGGATGGACCAGACAATGCGCCAAGATGTGTTGGCAATAGTTATGCTATCTATAAAGACAATCTTATGTTTGATTACTCTTGTAAAAATCTGTATTTTGTTAGGCACCACCCGCGAGCAACAAACTGAGAATATGGTGTCAGAACCTCCTCGATTACTATTGACTTAGCATTACCTGCTTGAACAAAATGTTGGGACCAACACCCTCGCGTGTTTGGCAGGCACATATTCGTTTGGTTAAAGGTTTCTTGCATATCCAGGTAGCTGATTTACGTGACTTACAAGTTACAACCAATTTATTTATAACTACCCATAAATGATATTGATGTTGGTCTCTCTGCATAAAAAATGTCTTACAAAAGCATAGATCTCCTGTTCCAACAGGTTCAAAATTCAATGTGTTTTGCCTTTTGCAAATTTATTTGAAATACCAATTTTGGTATTTTTTGTATTTATTGTTAATTACACCAATGGAATCAGCCTGCAGAAGTTATACTTGCGAAGGTGGATTGGAGAGGAAGGTGTCGATGCTCAAGCCAAGTGGAGCAAAAAGAGTGAATCGGAAAAGCTAAAAAATTTGTATGACTCACCCTTGGATGTACTCCCTCCGTCTGAAAATAAGTATCGCTGTTTCAGTACAAAATTTATACTAACTTAGTACTAAATTTGCGTCACTTATTTTGGAACGGTGGAAGTATTTATGTGGAAAATTGATTGTGTTCTCTTACCTTTGTCAATAATCACCATTGATGAATCATTGACAAATGTTGAACTGTTTAGAGTTGAATTTAAGGTATACCAGTCCTTTAGAAAGAAAGTTGTGGTGTGTGCCATTAGTTAGTTATCTGAGAACAAATGAGTCCACTATTGATTTTTTAGAGAACATATTGCCATTGTGTTGTGGTCAAGTTGTCCGATATATCATGTCGGTTGATCTTTACTTGCTTAGTCATGCTGTTTGGACAAGCACCCTCGTGCAAGGCGTGTTTCTGATCTAGTATATGCTAATCGCATATAAGTTGTTGTAATTTTGGGCCAGCCTTCAGGCTATTAAGCTTTGCGTCTCACTAGATTGGTGTATTTTGTAATCAAATTCATCAGGTTCAATACAACAACTATATATTTCCAACGGTTTTTAATTTTCTTTTCAGATTTAGATGTAACTCAAATAAGAGTTACAAGTTTCATAATGAGTATCACCATCAAAATTTTATTTGTAAATCACAAGGTATTGGTGACATCTACTACACCATTTGTAGATTATTCATCATTACTGTGAGGTCTACATCTTGTTAATTTTAAAAGATGATCAGATTCAAAGTTCTCTTCCAAATATTAATATTAGATGTGACTACCTCAATATATCTTAAGATAATATTGGCATCTAGTGTAAAATTTGGCAGACTATCCACTATTACTGCAAGGTCTACATCATGTCATTCTCACAAATGATTAAATTCAAAGTGATTTTATTAAATATAACATAACATAAGCTAATTAAATTATGAACATCTATTGACAAAAGTCAGACTATGTTTTCTATTACTATGAGATCTATGCCATATTGGTGATTGTCTTCAAAGTGTTATCCTATATAAATTGAGGTCTACATATGGATATAAGGCATCAGTCGTACTAGAATTTGCTCCTCCGAAGCATTTATTGTTGTTGTTCACTAAAACAATTTACTTTCACAGTAAACATTATTCATGCTCAATTGCTACATGTCGATATGGCATTTTTGTGCTTATATCAATTATTCAAGCCTCACTTTGCTTGAATAGGAAGTCATGCAACTATTTGTATATACTTCTGATTACCTTCTATTACATTAGTAAAATACATGGCAGTGGAGCCTATGTCACTATTTCTAATTATAGTGTCATCCATCCATCAAGATGGATACAATAATTTATAGCAAGTATCTCAAACAACTTTGCAATGTCCACATCACACTGTGGTTATTACTCTCATAGTGACTAACCAATCTTAAACATGCAAAGTCTATGCATTTTGGCAATGACTCTACAGTCATACGTTTCCTAAAGAATGGAGTCCAAAACATTGGCAACGATTTCATCACATGCGTTCTATTAAAGAGTACACCCAAGTTCGCCAAGAATCACCTTGGCCTAGATTGTTCTCAAACCAATCATTTTATCCATATATATATATATATATATATTTATATTTATATATATATCTTACTCCTCTAAGTAAATTAAATAAATGCAGGAGAATTTCCATGTAACATATGGATGATATATCCAAATGCACTAAATTCACATTAGGTGATAGTGTTTATTGTAAGATGATTCATGACATCAGTCATTGTATCCACTCGTGGTATTATTGCCACTATAACTCCACCTTTAGGAAAATGTGTTATGGTTATTCTTTTAATAGCTATGTATGTACATATTGTATTTTATATGTCATCAACTTCATTTAGTTCTCCAGCTAAGTACATAATGGATGAATATTTATTCACCTTTAATATATCGTTTTCTAACGATCACAAAGATAACTCTCAAGTTTGTCATGTGTGTGGTTATATAAATATCATACCTATGATTACCAAACCCTCAAACATATAGTCAAATCACACCACAAATTTATTAAAAAGACAAAAAAGTTCATTGGGATATTTCAAAATTTGCAAACATACAACCAGAAAATATTCTGGTAAATGATGTTTCTCAAATCTTCATCAGAAGGAGAACCAAGAATATAGTGCAATAAAAGAATGATGAATTCCTTTGCACCTACGATGTGTTTGCATATTTTTTTAGTAATACGGGAGACCTCAGGTAATCCCCTAATTATCCCAACATATTTCTAGCCTATACCTCTACTACTTCATATAGTAGGATGTCCAATATCATATCCCTCGGATACAATATTTGATAAATTTCTTCTATGAATCAATTCATACTCAGTTTTGTTGCATACACAATAATTTTCTAAATCTTGCAACATGTTTGGCTTTAAGCTTTAAAATTCTGGTTTGGGGTTGATTAGAAAAATTATTGGCAATTCTGCTGGTCACAACTTTTCAAGTTACAATATTTCATAAATCATCAGATTTTACGTGCACCGAATGATCCTTCGAGGAAATAAGTTTTAAGGCCCTCTCACCTTAAGATTCTAAATAAGCCACTCATTCTTTCTTGAACACATTCAGAAGATATATGTGGATTACTTAACCATTATGTGGGATTATTTAGATACTTCATGGTACTGCTAGCCACATTTATAAAATTATTTCAAGTGTGTCTCTTGTCACACAAAACCATGAATGATCTTACTAAACCAATTGCTCAACTTCTCAAAGTAAGAGCAAATTATCCTAAACAAGGGATAAATCCATTTGAATGGTCAACTTCGTTGAACTCATTTCACAAGAAATGTATAATTATATATAATACTTTATGTACATACCCAGAATGGTTTAGTTCAACATCTTATTAAAGATAGTGAAATTAATATTTTGACCAAACTTATAGAATTGTAATTTCTAGCCTCTTGCTAGACAAATACGGCATTACACACCGTAAGTATGATATATATCATACCAACTTCATAGCATACTACTTTCCCCTTGTAGGAATTATGTGGAAATCAATAAAGTATTTCCTATTTGCGGTAATTCGGTTACATATCGATGTCACCACTCCAGCATTCATTAATGGGCTCTCATAGAAAATTAGGGATCTATGTGACGAATAACAGTTTATCCATCAATCAAAATTATTCATAGCCCATATGTTGATTGCATCAACAATAAGGACATTTGTGGCATTAGGGGGAGATAAGTACCACAAAGAATGCCAAGAAATAAATTAGAAATGTTATTCACATCCAGTCCTTATATCCACGTACTCAAAGAATCTGAACAAGAAGTTCAGAATCACATGTTTGCAACACATTGCAAATCTGCCACATAAATTTACTCATGACAAAGGTGTCAATCAGTTATATTCCTGCAGTAAAGTGTCAGAAAGAGTGGAGGTGCCTGATAAACCACTCTTCTCCCTAAATGAGAGCAATACGGGGAGAAATTTGACCACATGAGATATAATCTCGCATATGTTTCCGCGGAAATAGAGGAAATTAGATCCTCCACCAGTAAATGTAATTCAACATCAAGTTGAAAGACCCCTCACTGGATGCTCATTATCCAAAGCCCATCATAAATGTACACAAATATTTTGGTGCTAGGACATCGAAACACCTTGACTCCATTGTTGTAGGAAATCACAAGGAGTTAAAAGGAATAAATACATTTCCACAAATTTCATTGATTCCACCAGAATCATATAAAATAAAGACTACATTTGTCGACATATATTTCTTCTCAAAATTGCTAAAACCTTTTGGGCACTAAACCAAAATCCATGGTAGAGTGCTGTTGGAAATATGCCCTAGAGGCAATAATAAAATGGTTATTATTATATTTCCTTGTTCATGATAATTGTTTATTCTCCATGCTATAATTGCATTGACTGGAAACACATTGCATGTGTGGATACATAGACAACACTTTGTCCCTAGTATACCTCTAGTAGACTAGCTCGTTGATCAAAGATGGTGAAGGTTTCCTAGCCATTCACATGAGATGTCATTTGATAACGGAATCACATCATTGGGAGAATGAGGCGATGGACAAGACGCAAATTATAAACATAGCAGATGAACGTGTCAGTTTATTGCTATAGTTTCTCTGCATGTCAAGTATCTATTCCTATGACCATGAGTTCATGCCACTGACTTACACTGGAGGAGTGCCTTGTGTGTATAAAACGTCGCAATGTAACTGGGTGACTATAAAGGTGTTGTACAGGTATATCCGAGAGTGTCTGTTGAGTGGGTATGGATCAAGACTGGAATTTGTTACTCCGTGCGACGGAGAGGTATCTGAGGGCCCACTCGGTAATACAACATCCCAACAAGCTTTGCAAGCAATGTGACTAAAGTGTTAGCACGGGATCTTGTATTACGAAACTAGTAAAGAGACTTTCCGGTAATGAGATTGAACTAGGTATAGAGATACCGACAATCAAATCTCGGGCAAGTAACATACCGAAAAACAAAGGGAACAACGTACGGGATTAACTGAATCCTTGACATAGAGGTTCAACCGATCTTGATCTTCGTAGAATATGTAGGACCCAATATGGGAATCCAGGTGCCGCTATTCGTTATTGATTGTAGAGGTGTCTCGTTCATGTCTACATAGTTCTCGCAACCGCAGGGTCTGCACACTTAAGGTTCAGTGACGTTTCAGTAGTATAGAGTTATGTATGGTGGTGACTGAAGGTTGTTCAGAGTCCCAGATGAGATCCTGGACGTCACGAGGAGCTGTGGAATGGTCCAACGGTAAAGATTGATATATAGGAAGTCCTGTTTTGGTCTTCGGAAAGGTTTCGGGCTCATCGGTAGTGTACCGGGAGTGCCGGGAGGGTACCGAGGGACCATCGGGAGGGGTGTTTAGACCCAAGAGGCTACATGGGCTGTCGTAGGAGGTATACCAGCCCTTATTGGGCTGGAAAATCCCCACGGGAGGCCCATGCGGCTGGAGGAGAAACCCAAGGTGGAAAGAGGGTTTCAAGTGGGAGAGAAGGAATCCTAATCCTACTAGGATTGGACGAGGACTCCTCCTCCTCCCATTTAGGCCGAACCAAGGGTTGGCCCCTTGGGGGTAAAGTCTCCTCCCTCCCTCCTCCTATATATACTAGAGGTATTTAGGGTATTTCACAACAGAAATCAGCCACGTGTTATCCTCTCCTCTAGATTGTAGTTTGTCCAATAGATCGTTTCAGCGGTGCTTAGGCGAAGCCCTGATGGAATAGTTCCACCACCATCGCCGCCATGTCGTCGCACAGTCAAAGAACTCATCTACCTATCCTCTCCCTCTTGATGGATCAAGAAGGCAGAGATCGTCATTGAGCTGTTCGTGTGCTAAACGCGGAGGCGCCGTTCGTTCGGCGCTCGATCAGGACAGATCGTAATTGGATCACAGGACGCTCGGTGATTTGGATAGCGAAGACGTTCGACTACATCAACCGCATTTCTTAACGCTTCCCTCTTAGAGATCTACAAGGGTATGTAGATCCACTCTCCCCTCGTAGATCCTCATCACCATGGATTGATCTTGCGTGTGCATCGGAAATTTTTTGTTTCCCATGCAATGTTCCCCAACAGTGGCATCATTAGCTAGGTCTATGTGTTGATGAGATCACGAGTAGAACACAAAGGAGTTTATCGTCGTTGATGCTTAGATTTATTCCTCCCTTGGTCATGTTTTGGTTCAGCGGTATTGTGGGATGAAGAGGCCCGGACCAATCTTACTCATACGCTTACGAGGGACCAGTTCCATAGACTGACGTGTAACTTTGTTGCCCAAAGATGGCTGGCGGGTGTCTGTTTTATCCTACTTTCGTTGGATTGGATTCAAGAAAGGCGGTCCTTGAGAAGGTTGAAAAGCAATTTATGTATCACCGTTGTAGTTTTTGCGTAGGTGAGAATTGTTTTTGCTAGATACCCATAGCAGCCACGTAAAACCTGCAACAAAAATTAGAGGACATCTAACTTGTTTTTGCAGGGTATGTTGTGATGTGATATGGCCAATTACATGATGAGATATATGTGATGTATGAGATGATCATGTATTGTATAGAATATCACGACTTGCATGTCGATGAGTACGGCAACCGGCAGGAGACATAGGGTTGTCTTTAATTATTTTCGCCGTGTTTCTTTACTTTATCGCTATGAGTTAGCAATTGTCATGGAAGCAACAGTCGGCGCGACAACCGCGATAGCGAAATGTTGATGGAGATCAAGATGATGCAGATCATGGTGTCATGCCAGTGACGACGGAGATCATGCCGGTGCTTTCAAGATGGAGATCAAAAGCACAAGTTCATGGCCATATCATGTCACTTATGATTTGCATGTGATGCTAATCCTTTTATGCACCTTGTTTTTCTTAGGACGATGCTACTTCTTGAGCTTGCGTTGGTTTTTTCCTTGAATAGGAAAGGGTGATGCAGCAAAGTCGAGATAAGTATTTCCCTCAGTTTGAGAACCAAGGTATCAATCCAGTAGGAGTATCAAGATGAGGCACCAAGGCACCTGCACAAAAATAAACAAACTTGCACCCAACACGATAAAGGGGTTGTCAATCCCTTTACGATTACTTGCAAGGTGAGATCTGATAGTGATAATAGGTAAATATAAATAAATAAATAAAAGTGCAGCAAGGTACACTAGTAGAATGTCGATCAGTAGTCCCGGTCGGGAAGGGCCTTTAGTACCGGTTCCTCAACCGGTACTAAAGGGTCGGGACTGTAGGTCCCGACCTTTAGTACCGGTTGGCCCACGGACCAGTACTAAAGGCCCTCCACGTGGCTGCCTGTGTGGGCTGGTGGTGGAGGACCTTTAGTACCGGTTGGTGATACTAACCGGTACTACAGAATTTTTTTCATTTTTTTGTAAAAAAAAATTGTTCGATTTTCAAATTTTCAAATTATTTGAATTTAATCTTTAACTACCGCTCATCACTGCTCAATTTGATTTCTAATCTGTAATCACCCCTCATCATTCCAAATCATTTAACTTCCCGACTGGTCACCCATCCTCTCACTACTCCAGCCTGAGCACGCATAACTTTCGAGTTCTATTCCCCTTTATTTCCAAGTCTGCACTTGTTGTTTTCCTGACAATAGTAAGTTGTCAATCATGTTAACCCTTAGGAGTTGAACTTGAGCATGAAGTCACACGTTACACCATTTGAGTTTGAAACTATTATTCTTAAAACCAATAATTATTAAGTAACACACTAATATTTCTTGAATAAGTAGTTTGACCATAGTTTGACCGCAATTTGACCATATTTGACCAAAATTCAAAAAACTGAAATAATTATTTAGCCTCGTTTGTGCCATGAACCGGTACTAAAGAGGCACGCGGGGCCCGGTCTGACCAAAAGCCTGGCATGCCCCCTTTAGTACCGGTTCGTGAAACAAACCGGTACTAAAGGTTCCTTACGAGCCGGTATTAAAGGTCGCCGTCACGAACCGGGACTAATAGCCTCTTTAGTACCGGCTCGTAACCAGACCAGGACTAATGCATTGGATGTAAGGTCTGTTTTCTACTAGTGGTATTTTTGGTATTTTTGTATGTAGATCTAAATATATAATGTGTAAAATAGACCCGAGGGCCATAGTGTTCACTAGAGGCTTCTCTCATGATAGCAAGTATTATGGTCGGTGAACAAATTACTGTGGAGCAATTGATAGAATCGCGCAAAGTCATGATAATATCTAAGGCAATGATCATACATATAGGCATCATGTCCGAGACAAGTAGACCGATACTTTCTGCATCTACTACTATTACTCCACACATCGACCGCTATCCAGCATGCATCTAGTGTATTGAGTTCATAATATTCATAGATAAGCTGACATGATGTAGAAGGATAAATTCATGCAAAATGATATAAACCCCATCTTTTTACCCTTGATGGCAACAACACGATGCGTGCCTCGCTACACCTTCTATCAATGGGTGAGGACACCGCACGGTATGAACCCAAAACCAAGCACTTCTCCCATTGCAAGAATTATAGATCAAGTTGGCCAAACGAAACCCATAACTCGAAGAGACTTACAAGGATATGAAATCATGCATATAAGAAATCAGAGGAGACAAAAATAATATTCATAGATAAGCTGATCATAAATCCACAATTCATCGGATCTTGACAAACACACCGCAAAAGAAAGTTACATCGAATGGATCTCTATGAAGATCATAGAGAACTTTGTATTGAAGGTCAAAGAGAGAGAAGAAGCCATCTAGATACTAGCTATTGACCCGAAGGTCTGTGGTGAACTACTCACACATCATCGGAGAGGCAACGGTGTTGATGAAGATGGCTATCGGAGATGGATTCCAAACCGGCAGGGTGCCGATACGGTCTCCCGATTGGTTTTTGGTGGCTACAGAGGCTTGCGGCGGCGGAACTTTCGATCTAGGTTTAGTTCTGGAGGTTTTTGTATTTAGAAGACCAGATGGCGTCGAGAACAAGTCAGGAGGACCCACGAGGGAGTCACGAGCCCCCTAGGGGCGCCCAGGGGGAGGTCGCGCCTCCCAGGCTCGTGGCTTCCTCGGGACTCCTCTCCGGTATCTTTTTCTTCTGGTATTTCTGATATTTTCCATAAAAAATCACGACGAAAGTTTTATTCCGTTTGATATTCCTATCTGAAAAAGGTCAAAAGCATGGAAAAAAATAGGAACTGGCACTGGGCACTGAGTTAATAAGTTAGTCCCAAAAATGATATAAAATAGCATATAAGTGCATATAAAACATCCCAAGTTGATAATATAACAGCATGGAACAATCAAAAATTATAGATATGTTGGAGACGTATCAAGCATCCCCAAGCTTAACTCCTGCTCGTCCTCGAGTAGGGAAGTGATAAAGACCGAATTTTTGATGTGGAATTCTACCTAACATATTTGTTCTTTGTAACTTCTTTATTGTGGCATGAATGTTCATATCCATAAGATTCAAAACAATAGTTGAATATTGACATGGAAACAATAATACTTCAAGCATACTAGCAAAGTAATCATGAACTTTTGAAATAACAAGGCCAAAGAAAGTTATCCCTACAAAATCATATAGTCTGGCTATGGTCCATCATCCCCACACAACGAATTTAAATCATGCACAACCCCGGTATTGGCCAAGTAATTGTTTTCGCACTTTACTTTCTCAAACTTTTTCAACTCTCACGCAATACATGAGCGTGAGCCATGGATATAGCACTATAGGTGGAATAGAGTGTGGTGGAGGTTGTGAGGCAAAAAGGAGGAGATGGTCACATCGACTCGGCGTATCAATGGGATATGGAGATGCCCATCAACAGATATCAATGTGAATGAGTAGGGATTGCCATGTAACGGATGCACTAGAGCTATAAGTGTATGAAAGTTCAAAAATAAAAAACTAGTGGGTGTGCACCCAACTTGCTTGCTCACGAAGACCTAGGGCATTTTGAGGAGGCCCATCATTGGAATATACAAGCCAAGTTATATAATGAAAATTCCCACTAGCATATGAAAGTGACAAAACAAGAGACTCTCTATCATGAAGAACATGGTGCTAGTTTGAAGCACAAGTGTGGAAAAAGATAGTAGCATTCTCCCTTCTCTCTTTTTCTCTCATTTTTTGTTTGGGCTCTTTGGCCTCTTTTTTCATTGGGCTCTTTGGCCTCTTTTTTATTTATCTCCTCACATGGGACAATGATTTAATAATGATGATAATCACACTTTTATTTACTTACAACTCGATACTTAGAACAATAATAACTCTATATGAACGAAATTGATGGCACATGTCATGAGACGGAACGGTGGAAGTTGCATGGCAATATATCTTGGAATGGCTATGAAAATGCCATAATAGGTAGGTATGGTGGCTGTTTTGAGGAAGGTATATGGTGGGTTTGTGCACCGGCGAAAGTTGGGTGGCACTAGAGAGGCTAGCAATGGTGGAAGGTGAGAGTGCATCTATACCATGGACTCACATTAGTCATGAAGAACTCATATACTTATTGCGAAAGTTTTATTAGTAATCAAAACAAAGTGTTAAACGCATACTCCTAGGGGAAGGGTTGGTAGGAGTTAACCATCGCGCGATCCCGACCGCCACACAAAGGATGACAATCAACAAATCAATTATGCTCCGACTTCCTAACATAGCGGTTCACCATACGTGCATGCTACAGAAATCACTAACCTCAACACAAGTATTTCTAGATTCACAACACGCTACTATCATAACTCTAATATTATCACCTCCATATCTCAAAACTAATCATGAGGAATCAAACTTCTCTTACTAATCAATGCACTTGAATATGATTTTTTTTATTATATCCTATTTGGATGCCTATCATATTTAGGACTAATTTCATAGCACATGCCAATTACCAAGTTACTTAGAGAGAGCACTCTCAAAATGATATAAGTGAAGATCGAGAGGTTTTATTTCTACAAAATATGACACCGCCGTGCTCTACAAAGATTTAAGTGAAGCACTAGAGCCAAAATTAATTACCTCAAAAGATATAAGTGAAGCTCATGGGAGCGAAATTACCAGGCTCAAAAGATATAAGTGAATCACGTGTGAGCAAAATTACCAAGCTCAAAAGATATAAGTGAAGCACATGTGAGCTAAATTGCCTAACTCAAAAGATATAAGTGAAGCTCATTGAGTATTCTAACAAATTCACGATGAATGCATGTCCCTCTCAAAAGGTGTGCAGCAAGGATGATTGTGATAAAACAAAAAGCAAAGACTCCTATAATACGTGACGCTCCAAGAAAAACACATATCATGTGGTGAATAAAAATATAGCTCCAAGTAACGTTACCGATGGATTGAAGACGAAAGCAGGGATGCCTTCCCGGGGCATCCCCAAGCTTAGGATTTTTGGTGTCCTTGAATTTGGCTTGGGATGACTTGGGCATCCCCAAGCTTAGGCTCTTGCCACTCTTTATTCCATTGTCCATAAGAACATCACCCGAAACTTGAAAACTTTGCAACACAAAACTTAAACAGAAACTCGTGATAGCATTAGCATCAGAAAACAAACCACCAACTTTTTAGGTACTGTAGTAAACTTAATTTCCATTTATATTGATGTTATATTACTGTATTCTCACTATTCCATGGCTCGTACCCCCTGATACTAACCATAGTTTCATCAAAATAAGCAATCAACACAACAAAAACAGAATCTGTCAAAAACAGAACAGGCTGTAGCAATCTGTATATTTCGTATACCTTTGCTAACCCAAAAATTCTGAAACAATTATGAAAATTAGGGAATTTGCATATAAATCAGCATCGAAACGAATCAACTCAAAAGATCTTTCTGGATAGGAATGAAAAATAATTTCGTGAGCACAAAGTTTCTATGTTTTTTCCAGCGTGATTGAACAATTATCACCAAAACTAATCATAAAGGTTCTACTTGGTAACGGTTTCCTGTATTAAACGGGCCGGCCCAACGGCTTTAAAAGCCGAGACCGTTACCGGTCGGCCGACCGACGCGCAACGTACGCCTCCTCTCTCAGTGACACCGGGCCCCACGTCGACCGACCGTTGCTCCGTGCGGACGCCTTCTTCCTCCCGCACGCGACGCCGGACCTCGCCGGCAGTTTCTTCTTCCCCACGGATCTCGCCTCCCATTAGTCCCTCGCACTCCCCAGCGCCCCTATATAAGCCGGCCACCCTCCGCTCTCCATTCCCCCCCGATCCCCCTCTGTCCCTCGCCGAAACGCTGTCAAATCACTCGTCGGAGTTGCCACCACCAACGGATCTCCCCATCGTCGTGCCCGTCGCTCCACTCTTCCCCTCGCCCCTCCGACCTCACCATTCGACGCAGGATGTCCACCGCCACCGTCTGAACCCCTTCGCTGCCAACCTCGACCACTAGAGACCCCTCCGGCGACGTCCTCGACCACCGGCCGCCGCCACCATCGCCGGAGTTCCACCTCCCTCTCCGGTAAAGTCTTCGAGCTCACCACATCCATCGGATCCCCACTCAATGGTCCCGATTAGATTGATTTTAAACCCCGAAACGTTTTCCATTAGAGATCGGTCGCCCGCTCGAAACCATCCAACACACGCGCTAGCCAACCAATAGGATCGTGCCACGTCACCCCCTGGCCGTCCGATAGTTTTCGGTTTTCTTTTTAGTTTTTGTTTTAGTTAACAGAGTGCATTCAAATTTTGTTTTGCTTATAACTTTTAATCTATTTAATGTTTTGAGTTGATTCTTTTTGCAATAGCTCACATTTTTAAATTTCAAATTTGAACTATAAAATTTGAATTGAATCAATTTTGCTCAAAATCTTCAAATCTGAATAACTAGAGTTTGAAAATAGATTTTGACATGAATCTTTTTGCTACTGTTTGGTATTAGTTAGGAATACCTCCATGTTTAGTTTGAGGATTTTTTAGGATGATCATTGTTAGTGTTTTAGCTATAAACAGAATCTGCCTAGTATTATAGTATAGTTTATTTACTTAGTTTTAGTTAGTTTAACTTAGATTTAGTTTTAATTTGTTTAGTAGGTTCTGTTGATTATACACCTAGTGTTTTACTTATTGTTAATAAAAATATAAAATTGTTTAGTTTATTTCCTTGTTAAGATAGGAATCACAACTTCTTTTCAAATAGGTTTATTTTGATTAAAACAACTAGTTAGTAATAGTTTTGCTTTCAAACAAAGTTTTATATAATTTAATTTTGTTTTCTAAAACAAGTTTATTTGTAAAATTATTTTCTGTTAAGAACATGTTTTATTAATAACTAATAAGTTTTGTTTTGTTCTTTTGTTAGTAAAACTATAGTTGATTCATATAGTGTTAATCAAAACTTTTATAAATTTTACCAAAGTTTTCCTAACAAACTTAAATTGATTTTCTTCTGTTTATTAATAAAAAATATTATATTTTTTCCTTGCTGTCAACAATTGTTTTGGTTAATACCAATAGTTTCATTATGTTAGTAGTGTTTTATCAATCACCTCCTAGTAAACAAAACTTTGTGTGTTTTCTTGCTTGTGATTTTTGTGCATTGTTTTGTCTTGATTGTTTACTAGTTTTTGGTTGATGGTTGTGAGTTACAATATTTTGTTGTATGCTTATTTCAGTGCTCTTGTTTGCTTCGTTGGATTATCCGGAGTGCGAAGCTTGTTACTTAGAGTCACTCATGTACGAAGATCATCAATCAGGCAAGTCACTTTGACCATGTTTACCCATGTTTTATATGCATTAGTTCTACCATCTTCCCCAATTGCATGCAAGATAGGTTAGTTGGAAACTTGGTTACTTTGTAGTAGTATCATGTGGTAGGTACCCCCTCAACTCTTGGACACATTGGCCCCGGGAAACGTTGTTTTACTTTTTGCTATGCTATTAGTAGACGGGGTTGGTTGTGTGATTCATGACAGTTGAGAGAGTTAATAATTTCAAGACCTACATAATGATCAAGATTTTCAAGACTCCGAGTTTTCAACATACCTCTGGGTGGATGATGGTTGAACGGCACCCTGGAGAAACCAATGGATTTGCCTAGGTGATGCTGGAGATGTCCAGTATTCACGCGGAAAGATCCACGCAGGCACAAAGAGATGGATGGGTGCTTCAAGACCCAAGGCTTACCTGCACAGCCACAAGTCATTATGGGCTCTGGCTTGGTTGGACATTGTGGTGACCCTGGACAGGCGGTGCTACGACATGTAGAAGAACGGTAGGAAAGGATGGGCACCGACAGAGTCGCAGGGAAACCCTTTGGAAGACCATGTTTTGGTCATCCGTTTCTCAAACACCCTGAAGTGCGAGAAATTAAACGGAGGCGGCCAAATCTTGTGGGGAACGTGTGCAAAACTCTGCAGAGTACTCAAACCTAATCGATTAGCCGTGTCCACGGTCATGGACGACTTGAGCCAAAGGAATTGAAACTTCCGGAACTCTCAACACAATTAATATGATGATGTGGGTATTAACAATTTGGGTATGAGAATTGGTTGGTGGAACCATCTCATTAATCAACCAACTTAGTAATATTTTCGCTTAGCCCTCTCTTGATGTAGGAAAAATTAGCTTTACGCAAAAACTTACCACCCCACCTGCCATATAAGCATGTAGACTAGATGATTATCTTTTCACCCCTCTTTTGTGACTTTGCCGGCATATTCCATATGCTGACCTACACGGCTGCAACGTATCATGTTGCAGAGTACTTTTCTGACCAGGAGTGAGGACACGTTCTATGCTTAGTGAGATGCCCTTGGAGTCAGATGGACTCATCTACCTTCGACGCTTCCGCAAGATTTAGATATTCTCATGAGTTGGCTTTCAGCCACTTTATTGTAATTTTTACTGTAATAAAGGACTCGATATGAGATTTCGATTAATATAATGCTGTGTGATTTCCCTTTGATATATACATTGATGTACCGTGTGTGTACCAGCATGATCTTGGGATGGTACGGAAACACCGGAGATTCGACCTTTCAGGTCGGGTCGCTACAGAAATGGTATCAGAGCACACGCTGACGGTAGGACGTAACCTCTAGGACTAGAAAGCCTTAGGATTGTTTCTCTTTGTCTTTAAAATTCTTATACTGTCATCTATTCGTTTCTGACTCCTCTCCGGTTATTTCAAAATTTATAGATGGCCACCTTCATCCCAGTGTTGATCACGGAGTTTTGCCAGCCTGACGCAACGATGCCCTTTGGTAAGGAGCTGATGAGGATCGTCAAGGACGTAACGATTGCATTGCTGAGCATCACCGGGATTCCTATCATGTCATTTCCCCAAGATGGACGCTACAGGATCGAGGTGCACATTCCAGGGAGGACCTTTGGGAATCGGAAGGAACCCATCGACTTCAAGTTCGTGGCACCCAGTTGGATACTTAGGAGAGACATGGCCATTCATCGTGCTCTTGGACGTATTCAGGAGGAATACAGAGGTGGAACCATTTCACCAGGACTCAGCATGGTTTGTCGCAGAGATGTCAATGGAAACATCGTAACCCCTCCCACTGCAGAAACCACTATTTCCTATATCCAGACCCTGGAGACTCACATCAGGACTCTGGAGCTTAGAGTTCGTGCTGATACGAAAAAAATCAAGAATCTGATGAACCGTGAGATTGACCTAGAAGCTGATTTGCGGGAAGCCGAGTACGAGCATGAGCATGAGGTGAAGGATTTGTTAGAGAGGATCGACAAGCTGAACACTCGCATCGCCACTCTGGAGGAACAGATGGACATGGGTGAAAATCTTCATCCCGAGGGAGACTTGGCTCCTTTCATCAGCGATGATGATGACTATGAGGAGAGCACCACTGGAGGAGACTCAGTCACCATGTACTTCTGAGGAAAACTATAGTCATGCCCTCCATGTATCTTTTATTTTCGTCGTTAAAGCGTAGGTCGATGTTTAGTTTGATTGAGATTTGTATTCCCGATGTTTGACATTGATTGAATAAATGAATGAGTGTTTGGTGTGATATGTTTGTTGCATTGCATATGGGTAGTGAATTTGTTCTTTTAGGCCCTTGTTCTATTTTAATTCTCACCCCTCTGAAAACAGCAAGATGCCTCCACGACGTGAGTCCGACTTCACTTTCCTGCCAGAACTCACGCAACTCCTTCAGCAGCAGAATGCACTGATGCAGCTATTGATCCACAATCAGACCAACAACCAGAACAACAACCACCACCATCCACCCCAGGCTGACAATATCACCCGTTTTCTGAGGTTGAATCCTCCAACTTTCTCCAGCAGCACTGAGCCCATTGTGGCAGATGACTGGCTCCCTAAGATGGAGAGAGAACTCGTCACCGTTGGATGTACTGACGCTGAGAAGGTGCTCTTTGCCGCACATCAACTAGATGGACCAGCAGCTTCATGGTGGGAGAACTACACCACCACATATCCTATTGCTGATATATCTTGGGAGCAGTTCCAGCAAGCTTTCCGCACCGCACATGTGTCAGCTGGAGCCATGAGTCTGAAGAAGCGCGAGTTTCGCAACTTGCGCCAGGGAAATCGCTCTGTGGCCCAGTACGTGGATGATTTCAGCACATTGGCACGTTATGCACCAGGAGACGTGGCCGATGATGCGGCCAAGCAAGAGAAGTTTCTGGAAGGACTCAACGATGAGTTGAGCATGCAGCTGGTAGTGGCTACTTTCAACAACTACCAAGAGCTGGTGGACAAGGCCCTCATCTTGGAGGGTAAACAGCAGCAAATTGAGAATCGCAAGCGGAAGTACACTCAGGGGAAGTTTAACTCTGGAGCTCATCAGAAGCCCCGCTACTCCCCGTACTCAGGGAATACCGGATCAGGGACCGGTAAGTTTGGAAGGCACACTCATGCCATGCACAACCATGGAGGTCACAACCATGGAGGAAATGGGAATGCCCGTCCCAACCATGGAAACTTCAAGACTGACAATGGGAATGGGAACAACAACCAGCACCGTCACGCTCCTACTCAGAAGGATCTGAGCCACATCACCTGTTTCAAGTGTCAGAAGACAAGGCACTATGCTGATCATAGATAAGCTGATCATAAATCCACAATTCATCGGATCTCGAGAAACACACCGCAAAAGAAAGTTACATCGGATAGATCTCCATGAAGATCATGTAGAACTTTGTATTGAAGATCAAAGAGAGAGAAGAAGCCATCTAGCTACTAGCTATGGACCCGAAGGTCTGTGGTGAACTACGCACGCATCATCGGAGAGGCAATGGTGTTGATGAAGATGGCCACCGGAGATGGATTCCCCTCCAGCAGTGTGGCGGAACGGTCTCCCCATTGGGTTTTGGTGGCTATAGAGGCTTTCGGCGGTGGAACTTTCGATCTAGGTTTAGTTCTAGTGGTTTCTGTATTTATAAGACCAGATGGCATAGAGAACAAGTCAGGAGTACCCACGAGGGAGTCACAAGCCCCCTACGTGCGCCCAAGGAGGGAGGCCGCGCCTCCCAGGCTCGTGGCTTCCTCGGGACTCCTCTTCGGTATCTTTTTCTTCTGGTATTTCTGATATTTTCCATAAAATATCACGGCGAAAGTTTTATTCCGTTTGGATTCCGTTTGATATTCCTATCTGAAAAAGGTCAGAAAGACGGAAAAAACAGTAACTGGCACTGGGCACTGAGTTAATAAGTTAGTCCCATAAATGATATAAAATAGCATAGAAGTGCATATAAAACATCCCAAATTGATAATATAATAGCATGGAAAAATCAATAATTATAGATATGTTGGAGACGTATCAGACGACGGTAGCATTATAAGGTGATCCCTCACTTAAATTTCAAGATAAATTGTGTTCTCCCCTAGTGTGCACCGTTGCGAAAGTTCATCATGTCGAGACACCAAGTGATGATCAGGTGTGATAGACTCTACATTCACATACAACGAGTGCAAGCTAGTGTTGCACGTGCGGAACAGTCGGGTTAAACTTGACAAGCCTAGCATGTACAAACATGGACTCTGAACACAAGAGACCGAAAGGTCGAACATGAGTCATATAGTATATATGATCAACATGATGATGTTCACCATTGAAACCACCTCAACTCACGTGATGATCGGATTTGAGTTGGTGAATTTGGATCATGTATCACTCAGATGACCTAAGGGATGTCAATTTGCGTAGGAGCTTTTGTAATTTTATGAACTAAACTCATTATCCTGAACAATAGTCTTAGTAACCTTTGCATATTTATGTTGTAGATCAATGGCTCGCGCAGTAGCACCCCTGAATTTTAATGCGTTCCTAGAGAAAGCTAAGTTGAAAGATGACGGAAGTAACTTTGTGGACTGGGCCCGTAATCTGAGGATTATCCTCACGGCTTCCTAGAAGTCTTATGTCCTTGATGCACCGCTTGGTGATCCACCCGCTCCAGTTGAGTTTGCAGACGTTGTGAACGCCTGGCAGGCACGTTCTGATGATTACTCAATGGTTCAATGTGCAATGTTGTATGGCTTAGAACCAGGACTTCAAAGACATTTTGAACGTCATGGAGCATATAATATGTTCTAGGAGTTGAAGTTTATCTTTCAGAAGAATGCCCGAATCGAGAGGTATGAGACTTTGATAAATTCTTTGCTTTCAAAATGGAGGGAACGGGTCTATCAGTGAACACATACTCATAATGTATCAGTGAACACATACTCATAATGTCTGGGTATTCCACCTGTCTGGCCGAATTGGGTATGCCCCTTTCGGTAGAGGTGATCACTGACAGAGTTCTTTAATCATTGCTGCCTAGCTACAAGAGCTTCGTGTTGAACTATAACATGCACGGGATGAACAAGTCAGATGCCGAGCTGTTTGCGATGTTAAAAGTCGCTGAGTCTGATATTCAGAAGGAGCATCAAGTGTTGATAGTCAATAAAACCACTAGATTCAAGAACAATGGCAAGGGCAAGAAGTGTAACTCTAAGAAGAGTGGCAAAGTAGTTGCCCCTCCCATGAAGAAACCCAAGGTTGGACGCAAGCCAGAAAGTGAGTGCTTTCATTGCAAGGTAACTGGTCACTAGAAGCGAAACTACCCCAAGTATCTGGCCGACAAGAAGGCAGCCAACAACAAAAAAGGTATATATGATATACATGTTATTGATGTGTACCTTACGAACTCTCGTTTTAGTGCCTGGGTATTTGATACCGGTTCGGTTGCGCACATTTGCAACTCAAAACAGGAACTACGGAATAGACAAAGGCTGGCAAAGGACGAAGTGACGATGCGCGTGGGAAATGGTTCCAAGGTTGATGTGATCACCATCGTCACGCTCGCTCTTCGATTACCATAGGGATTAGTGATGAACCTGAATAATTGTTATTTATTGCCTGCGTTAAGCATGAACATTATATTTGAATCTTGTTTATTGCGAGAAGGTTACTCATTTAAACCAGAGAATAATGGTTGTTATATTTATATGAGTAATATCTTTTATGGTCATGCACCCAATGTGAGGGATTCATTCATATTGAATCTCGATAGTGATGATACACAAGTCCATAACATTGATGCCAAAAGATGTAGAGTTGATAATAATAGTACCACTTTCTTGTGGCACTTCCGTTTAGGTCATATTGGTGTAAAACGCACGAAGAAGCTCCATGCCGATGGAATTTTGGAGTCACTTGATTTTGAATCACTTGACACATATGAACCGTGCCTCATGGGCAAGATGACTAAAACACCGCTCTCTAGAACAATGGAATGGGCAAGTGTCTGGTTGGAAATCATACATACTGATGTGTGCTCCAATGAGCATTGAGGCGCGGTGGATATCGTTATTTTCTCACCTTCATAGATGACTTAAGTAGATATGGGTATATTTACTTGATGAAACATAGGTCTGAAACGTTTGAAAAGTTCAAGCAATTTCAGAGTGAAGTTGAGAATCATCAGAACAAGAAAATCAAATTCCTCCGATCCGATCGAGGAGGTGAATATATGAGTTATGAGTTTGGCAGTCACTTAAGACAATGTGGAGTATTTTCACAATTGACACCGCCTGGAACACCACAGCGTAATGGTGTGTCCGAACATCGTAATCGAACCTTATTAGATAGGGTGTGTTCTATGATGTCTCTTGCCAATTTGCCACTATCGTTTTGGGGTCATGCATTATAGATAGCTACATTAACTTTAAATAGGGCACCATCGAAATCCGTTAAGATGATGCCATATGAATTGTGGTTTGGTGATACGTCTCCAACGTATCTATAATTTTTGATTGTTCCATGTTATTATATTATCTGTTTTGGATGTTTTATATGCATTAATATGCTATTTTATCTTATTTTTGGGAATAACGTATTAATCTAGATCCAACAACAAAAAAGGAATATTTAACGGAGTCCAAATAGAATAAAACCTCCGGAATGATTTTTCCTGAAAACATGGAAGCCACGAGACTTGAGAACCGAGGGACAGGAGCTGTCATGAGGCCACAAGCCCGCTTCCCGCGGCCAGGCGGGCACCTATGCCGGACAGGCTTGTGGGCCCCTGGCAACTCCCCTAACCCTAATCTTTGACCTATAAATACCCAAATATTCCATCACTATTAAAATGAGCCACAAAAACACTTTTCCGCCGCTAGAAGCCTCCATTCCCGAGAGATCCAATCTTGGAGCCTTTTCCGCTAATTTGTCGAAGGGGGATTTGATCACGGAGGGCATCTACATTAGTTCGATTGCCCCTCCGATGATGCGTGAGTAGTGCACCACAAACCTACGGGTCCATAGCTAGTAGCTAGATGACTTCTTCTCTCTCTTTGCTTCTCAATACCATGTTCTTCATGATCTTCATGGAGATCTATCCGATGTAATACTCTTTTGCGGTGTGTTTGTCGAGATCCAATGAATAGTGGGTTTATGTTTAGAGTATCCATAAATATTATTTGAGACATTCCTGAATTATTATATGCATGATTTCATATCTTTGCAAGTGTCTTCGAGTTATTGGTTAGGTTTGGCCAACTAGATTGGTAATTCTTGCAATAGGAGAAGTGCTTAGTTTTGGATTCAATCTTGCGGTGTCCTCACCTAGTGACATAGTAGGGGTACCGAGGCACGTATTGTATTGTTGCCATCAAGGGTAAAAATATGGGATTTTCATTATATTTTTTGAGTCTATCCCTCTACATCATGTCATCTTGCTTAATGCGTTACTCTGTTCTTCATGAACTTAATACTCTAGATGCAGGAAGGAGTTGGTCGATGTGTGGAGTAATAGTACTAGATGCAGAATTGTTTCGGTTCACTTGTCACGGACGTGATGCCTATATGCAAAATCGTTGACTTGGATATCTTCATAATTATTCACTTTTCTATCAATTGCTCGACAGTGACTTGTTCACCCACTGCCATACTTGCCATCATGAGAGAATCCATCCAGTGAAACCTATGGCCCCCGGGTCTATTTTCTATATTATATTTTCAGATCTAAAACCAAAAACATCAACAATACTTGCTGCAATTTTTTTACTTTTAATTTTACTTTCCGTTCAAGCATCCTATTATATCTATCTCTACTTGATCTCATCCTTGCAAATAACTTTGAAGGGATTGACAACCCCTTTATAGCATTGGGTGCAAGAGTTTGATTCCTTGTGTAGGTATATCTATTGGTGGCTCGCTTGTATCTCCTACTGGATTGATATCTTGGTTCTCAAAAACTGAGGGAAATTCTTATCTACTTTGCTGCATCAAACCCTTCCTCTTCACGGGAAACCAACGCATGCTCGAGAAGTAGCAAGAAGGATTTCTGGCACCGTTGCCGGGGAGATATATATCAAGTCAAGAATACCAAGTATCCATCGCAAACTCATCTCTTGCATTTAAATTATTTTCCATTTTCCTCTCGTTTTCCTCTCCCCCACTTCTAAAACAATTTTTGAAAAGATTTGCCTTTTGCCCTTCTTCATTTGTCTTACCGTTTGCTTTTTGCTTGCTTGCGTGTTAAGTTGGTTGGTCATAATTTCTCAACCCAATGGCTTTAATCCTTATCTTAGAAAGTTGGAAGACATTGCGGATAATGTTAAAAATTTCATGTCACTTCAATATGATCACAATATTTTCTTAAATAATGAACTTAAGGAACAAAAAACTATGTGACTCCTATTGAATCTTTGTTTTTCAATGTTAATCTTGAAAGAATGGGACTAGAGATGAGTCAGCTTTAGTTAAAAGGCATCCCAATGATTCGGAGTTTTTAGATCTTGTTGCTAAGATTGATAAAAATGGGATTGAAGAGGTCAAAACTTTATATAGAAATGAACCCACTCCTTTGGATTTAAAAGACTTTAATCATGGTAGCTGCTATTTGATTGATTGTATTTCCTTGTTGCAATCCATGTTGAATTCTTCTCATGCTTATAATCAAAACAAAGCTTTTACTAAACATATTGTGGATGCTATGATGAAGGCTTTTGAAGAAAAACTTGAGTTGGAAGTTTCTATACCTAGAAATCTTTATGATGAGTGGGAACCTACTGTTAAGATTAAGATTAAAGATTATGAGTGCCATGCTTTGTGTTATTTGGGTGCTAGCGTTTCCATTATTCCAAAAACTTTATGTTATGTGTTAGGTTTCCGTGAATTTGATGATTGCTCCTTAAATTTGCACCTTGCGGATTCCACTATAAAGAAACCTATGGGAACAATTAATGATGTTCTTATTGTTGCAAATAGGAACTATGTGCCCATAGATTTCATTGTTCTTGATATAGATTGCAATCCTACATGTCCTATTATTCTTGGTAGACCTTTCCTTACAATGATTGGTGCAATTATTGATATAAAGGAAGGGGATATTAGATTCCAATCCCCATTAAGGAAGGGCATGGAACACTTTCCTAGAAAGAAAATAAAATTAACTTATGAATCTATCATGAGATAAACTTATGGATTGCATACCAAAGATGACAATACCTAGATCTATTGTGTTTTGCCTAGATAGGGGCGTTAAACAATAGAGCTTGTTGGGAGGCAACCCAATTTTATTTTGCTTTATGCTTTTTCTTATGTTTTGGTGTGTTTGGCACATTATTACTTCTGTAGTAATTGTATCTTTTTGTTTAAATTAGTGTCTGAGCCAAGTAAAACCTTTGGGGTCATCTATGGTAGTTGTTGATTTGATCTTGCTGGAAAGCAAAAACTTTTGCGCTCAGTCCAGGATTTTTCTGAATTTTTCAGAGAGACAAATTGATCTGAAAGTTTTACACAGGATTGATATACATATTTCCTTGGTTTTAATTATTTTTCAGAATTTTTACAGTTCCATAAGTATTCGAAGTTTACAGATTTCTATAGACTGTTCTGTTTTTGACAGATTCTGTTTTCTTTGTGTTGTTTGCTTATTTTGATGTATCTATGGGTCGTATCGGCGGGTATGAGTCATGGAGAAGTTAGAATATAGTAGGCATTACAAAAATATAAATAAAGAATGAGTTCACAACAGTACCTAAAGTGGTGATTTATTTTTCTTATACTAACGGATCTCATGAGTTTTCTATTGAGTTTTGTGTTGTGAAATTTTCATGTTTTGGGTGAAGATTTGATGGACTATGGAATAAAGAGTGGCAAGAGCATAAGCTTGGGGATGCCCATGGAACCCCAAGTCATATTCAAAGATACCAAAAAGCCTAAGCTTGGGGATGCCCCAGAAGGCATCCCCTCTTTTGTCTTCAATCCATGAGTAAATTTACTTGAGGCTATATTTTTATTCACCACATGATATGTGTTTTGCTTGGAGTGTCTTGTATGATATGAGTCTTTGCTTGTTAGTTTTCCACAATCATCCTTGCTGCATACATCTTTAGATAGAGACACGCTGAATCGTGAATTTGTTAGAAGACTCTATGTGCTTCACTTATATCCTTTGAGCTAGGCAATGTTGCTCTAGTGCTTCACTTATATCTTTTTAGAGCATGGTGGTTTTATATTTTATAGAAATTATTGAACTCTCGTTCCTCACTTATATTATTTTGAGAGTGTCTTAAAACAGAATGATAATTTGTTTAGTTTATGATTTTAGTCCTAATATAATGGCATCCAAGAGGGATATAATAAAAACTTTCATATTAAGTGCATTAACAACTATGAGAAGTTGGATTCCTTGCATATGGTTTTGAGATAATAAAGATGGTAATATGAGAGTCATGCTAGTGAGTAGTTTTGAAATTAAGAGATAGGTGTGTTAAAGCTTTTGATTCATGTAGCATGCACGTATGGTGAACCGTTATGTCACGAAGTCGGAGCATGACTTGTCTAATGATTGTCGACCATTGTGTGAGGGTCGGGAGCACACGATGGTTAACTCCTACCAACCTCTCCCCTAGGAGTATGCATCTAATGCTTTGTTTGATGACTAATAGACTTCTGCAATAAGTATGTGAGTTATTTATGACTAATGTGAGTCAATGGATTATACACACTCTCACACTTCCATCTTTGCTAGCCTCTCTAGTACCCCGCAACTTTCGCGAGTACATTAAACCCTCCTTCCTCAAAACAGCCACCATATATTCCTCAAAACAGCCACCATACCTACCTATTATGGCATTTCCATAGCCATTCCGAGATATATTGCCACGCAACTTCCACCATGTCATTTTTCTATGACTTCCATCATCACTTCATATTGCATATAGAGTTATATCTTGCCATAGGAATAGAGTTGTAATTTCTTTTTATTTGAGTTATAAGTAAACAAAAGTGTGCTGATTTTTCATTAATAGAGCATTGTCCCATGAGAGAAAAGGATGATGGAGGCTATGACTCCCTCACAAGTTGGGACGAGTATCCGGACATTACAAAAAATAAAAGAGGCCAGCGAAGCCCAAACAAAAAGAAGCCATAGAAGCCCACCAAAATAGAAAAAATAAAAAAATGAGAGAAAGAGAGAAGGTACAATTGCTACTATCTTTTTCCACACTTGTGCTTCAAAGTAGCACCATGATCTTTACGATAGAGAGTCTCCTATTTTGTCACTTTCATATAACTAGTGGATATTCAATTTGCACGACCATTTAGTTTTCTTTTTGAGCATTCATACACTTATAGCTCTAAGTGCATTAGTTGCATGGCAATCCCTACTCACTCACATTGATATCTATTGATGGGCATCTCCATAGCCCGTTAATACGCCTAGTTAATGTGAGAATATCTTCTCCTTTTCCGTTGCACCCCCACCATATTCTATTCCACCTATAATGCTATATCCATGGCTCACGCTCATGTATGGTGTGAGAGTTGAAAAGGTATGAGAACACCAAAAGTGTGAAACAATTGCTTGACTTGTTCATCGGGGTTGTGCATGATTTGATACTTTGTGTGGGGAAGATGGAGCATAGTCAGACCATATGATTTTGTAGGGATAACTTTCTAAGGCTATGTTATTTCGAAAGGACACGACTACCTTGTTGGTGTGCTCGAAGTATTACTATTTTTATGTCAATATTAGACAATTGTTTTGAATCTAACGGATCTGAATATTCATGCCACAATAAAGAATATTACATGGATAAATATGTTGGGTAGCATTCCACATAAAAAATTGTTTTTATCATTTACCTACTCGAGGACGAGCAGGAATTAAGCTTGGGGATGCTGATACGTCTCCAACGTATCTATAATTTTTGATTGTTCCATGCTATTATATTATCTGTTTTGGATGTTTTATATGCATTAATATGCTAATTTATATTATTTTTGGTACTAACCTATTAATCTAGAGCCTAGTGCCAGTTTCTGTTTTTTCCTTGTTTGAGTTTCGTAGATAAGGAATACTAAAAGGAGTCCAAATGGAATAAAACCTCCAGAATGATTTTTTCTGGAAAATATGGAAGCCACGAGACTTGAGAACCAAGGAAGAGGAGTTGCCACGGGGCCACAAGCCCGCTTGCCGCGGCCAGGGGGGCCACCCATGCCGGGCAGGCTTGTGGGCCCCTCGCAGCTCCCCTAACCCTAATCTTCGGCCTATAAATACCCAAATATTCCATCATTGTCAAAATGAGCCATGAAAACACTTCTCCGCCGCCGGAAGCCTCCAATCCCGAGAGATCTAATCTTGGAGCCTTTTTCGGTAATGTGCCGGAGGGGGATTCGATCACGGAGGGCGTCTACATCAACTCCATTGCCCCTCCGATGATGCATGAGTAGTTCACCACAGACCTACGGGTCCATAGCTAGTAGCTAGATGGCTTCATCTCTCTCTTTGCTTCTCAATACCATGTTCTTCATGATCTTCATGGAGATCTATCCTATGTAATAATCTTTTGCGGTGTGTTTGTCGAGATCCGATGAATTGTGGGTTTATGTTCGGATTATCCATGAATATTATTTGAGTCTTTCCTGAATTATTATATGCATGATTTCATATCTGTGCAAGTCTCTTCAAGTTATTGGTTTGGTTTGGCCAACTAGATTGGTAATTCTTGCAATAGGAGAAGTGCCTAGTTTTGGGTTCAATCTTGCGGTGTCCTCACCCAGTGACATAGTAGGGGTAGCGGGGCACGTATTGTATTGTTGCCATCAAGGGTAAAAATATGGGTTTTTCATCATATTTTTTGAGTCTATCCCTCTACATCATGTCATCTTGCTTAATGCGTTACTCTATTCTTCATGAACTTAATACTCTAGATGCAGGAAGGAGTCGGTCGATGTGTGGAGTAATATTACTAGATGCAGAATTGTTTCGGTTTACTTGTCACGGATGTGATGCCTATATGCATAATCATTGACTTGGATATCTTCATAATTATTCACTTTTCTATCAATTGCTCGATAGTGACTTGTTCACCCATTGTAATACTTGCCATCATGAGAGAATCCATCTAGTGAAACCTATGGCCCCCGGGTCTATTTTCCATATTATATTTTCAGATCTAAAACCAAAAACACCAAAAATACTTTCTACATTGTTTTTACTTTTAGTTTTACTTTCCGTTCAAGCATCCCATTATATGTATCTCTACAATATCTCATACTTGCAAATAACCGTGAAGGGATTGACAACCCCTTTATAGTGTTGGGTGCAAGAGTTTGATTCCTTGTGCAGGTATATCTATTGTTGGCTCACTTGTATCTCCTATTGGAGTGATACCTTGGTTCTAAAAAACTGAGGGCAATACTTATCTACTTTGCTGCATCAAACCGTTCCTCTTCATGGGAAACCAACGCATGCTTGAGAAGCAGTTGAAGAGGAAGTTAATGATGATGATGATGATCATGAAACTTCGGATCAAGTTACTATTGAACCTCGTAGGTCGACAAGGGCGTGTGCTGCTCCTGAGTGGTACGGCAACCCTGTCTTAGATGTCATGTTGTTAGACAACGATGAACCTACAAGCTACGCAGAAGCGATGATGGGCCCGGATTGCGAGAAGTGGTTAGAGACCATGAAATCCGAGATGGGATCCATGTATGAAAACAAATTATGTACTTTGGATGTATTACATGAAGGGCAAAAGGTCATTCAGAACAAATGGATCTTTAAGAGGAAGACGGACGCGGATGATAATGTCACTGTCTATAAAGCTCGACTTGTTGCAAAGGGTTTCTCACAAGTTCAAGGAGTTGACTACGATGAGACCTTCTTACCCGTAGCGATGCTTAAGTCCATCAGAATCATGTTAGCAATAGTTGCATATTTCGACTATGAAATTTGGCAGATGGATGTCAAAACAGCATTCCTTAAAGGTTTCCTTAAGGAAGAGCTGTATATGATACAACTGGAAGGTTTTGTCGATCTAGATAATGCTGACAAAGTTTGCAAACTCTAGCAGTCCATTTATGGACTGGTGCAAGCATCTCAGAGTTGGAATCTGCGCATTGATGAGGTGATCAAAGCCTTCGGGTTTATACAAGTGTATAGAGAAGCTTGTATATAAAAGAAAGTGAGTGGGAGATCTATAGAGTTTCTAGTATTATATGTGAATGACATATTGCTGATTGGAAACAATATAGAAATGCGGGAAAGCGTGACGGAATATTTGAACAAGAGTTTTTCAATGAAGGACCTACGAGAAGTTTCTTTCATATTAGGCAATAATATTAATATCTATAGAGATAGATCGAGACGCTTAATAAGACTTTCAAAGTGCACATACCTTGATAAAGTTTTGAATAAGTTCAAAATGGATCAGTCCAAGAAGGGGTTCTTGCCTGTGTTACAAGGTGTGAAGTTGAGTAAGACTCAATGCCCAGTGACTGTAGAAGATAGAGAGAAGATGAGTGTCATCCCCTATGCTTCAGCCATAGGCTCTTTTATGTATGCAATGCTATGCACAAGACCCGATGTCAGCCTTGCCATAAGTATGACCAGAAGGTTTCAAAGTGATCCAGGAATGGAGCACTGGACGGTGGTCAAGAATATCCTTAAGCACCTGAAAAGGACTAAGGAAATGTTTCTCGTTTATGGAGGTGATCAAGATCTCGTCGTAAAGGGTTACGTTGATGCAACCGTTGACACTGATCCGGATGACTCTAAGTCGCAAATCGGATACGTATTTATTCTCAATGGGGGAGCGGTAAGCTGGTGCAGTTCCAAGAAGACCGTGGTAGCCGATTCTACATGCGAGGCAAAGTACATCGAAGCCTCGAAGGCAGAAAAGGAAGGTGTTTGGATGAAGGAGTTCATGACAGATCTTGGAGTAGTACCCAGTGCATTGAATCCACTAGATCTGTTCTGTGACAACACTAGTGCCATTGCCCTGGCCAAGGAACCAAGGGTTCACAAGAGGACCAGACACATAAAGCGGCGCTTGAATTCCATCCGCGAGTACATCAAGGAGGAGTACATAAATGTTTGCAAAGTGCACACGTATCTGAATGTTGCAGACCCGTTGACTAAACCTTTGCCAAGGGCTAAACATGATCAACACCAGAACTGTATGGGTGTACAATTCATTACAATGTAAATCACATGGTGATGTGAACTAGATTATTGACTCTAGTGCAAGTGGGAGACTGTTGGAAATATGCCCTACAGTCAATAATAAAATGGTTATTATTATATTTCCTTGTTCATGATAATTGCTTATTATCCATGCTATACTTGTATTGAATGGAAACACATTGCATGTGTGGATACATAGACAACACTTTGTCCCTAGTATGCCTCTAGTAGACTAGCTCGTTGATCAAAGATGGTTAAGGTTTCGTAGCCATTGACATGAGATGTCATTTGATAACGGGATCACATCACTGGGAGAATGATGTGATGGACAAGACCCAAACTATAAACATAGCATATGATCATGTTAGATTATTGCTGTAGTTTTTCTGCATGTCAAGAATCTGTTGCTATGACCATGAGATCATGCCACTCACTGACACTATAGGTGCCTTGTGTGTATCAAATGTCACAACGTAACTGGGTGACTATAAAGGTGCTCGACAGGTATCTCCGAGAGTGTCTGTTAAGTGGGTATGGATCAAGACTGGGATTTGTTACTCCGTGTGATGGAGAGGTATATCAGGGCCCACTCGGTAATACAACATCACAACAAGCTTTGCAAGCAATGTGACTAAAGTTTTAGACACGATATCTTGTATTACGGAACGAGTAAAGAGACTTGCCGGTAAGGATATTGAACTAGGTATAGAGATACCGACGATCGAATCTCGGGCAAGTAACATACCAAAGAACAAAGGGAATAGCTTACGGGATTAACTGAATCCTTGACATAAAGGTTCAACCGATAATGATTTTCATAGAATATGTAGGAACCAATATGTGCATCTAGGTCCCGCTATTTGTTATTGACCGTAGAGGTGTCTCGGTCATGTCTACATAGTTCTCGAACCCTCGGGGTCTGCACACTTAAGGTTCGGTGACATTTTGGTAGTATAGAGTTATTTATGGTGGTGACCAAAGGTTCTTCAGAATCCCGGATGAGATCTCGGATGTCACGAGGAGCTCTGGAATGGTTCGGAGGTAAAAATTTATATATAGGAAGTACTACTTTGGTCGCCGGAAAGGTTTCTGGCTCATCGGTAGTGTACCGGGAGTGCCGAGAGGGTACCGGGGGATCATCGGGAGGGGTGTTTCGACCCAAGAGTTTACATGGGATGTGGGATGAGTTATACCAGCCCATAGTGGGCTGGTTGAAGACCCACAGGAGGCCCATGCGGCTGGGAGGAGAAACCCCAAGGTGGAAAGAGGGTTTCAAGTGGGAGAGTTGGAGTCCTAAATCCTACTAGGATTGGAGGAGGATTCCTCGTCCTCCCACTTTGGCCAAACCAAGGGTTGGCCCCTTGGGGGACAAGTCTCCTCCCTCCCTCCTCCTATATATACTAGAGGTATTGAGGGTTTTTCACAACAGAAATCAGCCACGTGCTACCCTCTCCTCTAGATCGTAGTTTCTCCTCTAGATTGTTTCAGCGGTGCTTAGGCGAAGCCTTGCTGGAATAGTTCCACCACCATCGCCGCCACTCCGTCACGCTGCCGGAGAACTCATCTACCTCTCTGCTCCCTCTTGCTGGATAAAGAAGGCGGAGATCGTCATCGAGCTGTACGTGTGCTGAACTCGGAGGTGCCGTCCGTTCGGCACTAGATCGGGACGGGTCGTGATTGGATCGCGGGACGCTCGGCGATTTGGATTGCGAAGATCTTCGACTACATCAACTGCATTTCTTAACGCTTCCCGCTTAGCGATCTACAAGGGTATGTAGATCCACTCTCCCCCTCATAGATGCTCGTCGCGATCGATAGATCTTGCGTGTGCGTAGGAATTTTTTGTTTCCCATGCAATGTTCCCCAACAAGTGCCTCTTGCACTCATATTGGTTCAAATAAAAGGAAGCAAATATTGAAGAATAGCACTTGCTAAACAAAGGAGTTGTATTTACCACAGTAATACATACTCCTCATAAGTATCTCCCATATGGAATATGAATAACTTCTCATTCATAAACAAAGTAAATGAGGTGGTGAGAAAGCGAGGCTTGTAGCAAAAGGGTTCACGCAGAGACCCGACATCAAAATATGATCTAACATACCCTCTTGGTATTAGTGGAATTATGTTTCGATAACAACTATCATTGGCAGAACAAATAATATTATCCATGCAGTTAATGGATGCAGTGACTACATACTCATATAGGTCAATCATTTCGGAAATTTATAACGAAGTCCCTAAAGGGCTTACAATTCCGAATCCAAAATAAATCGCAACATATGTGTGTAAAAATTTAGAAGTTTCTCTATGGCTCGAAATAGTCGGAAATCATATGGTACTACCAACTAAATGAGTTTCTTATTCAAAAGAACAACTCCAATAAAGATATTGTGTATGTATTTTAATAAGGAAATCACGAGTTTCATTTCCTTACATCACCTTAGTGTATATCGATTATTTCATCATCAATGTCTTTACAAGACCTAAACATACATAAAATCATCTCAAGATGGAAAATTTGGATTCAACCAAATTTAGCTAAAGTTTACTACTTGAGCATTCTTTCAAGAATACATACCGGTCAAGATATATCCAAAACATATACGAGAAGTTCAATGTGGATATATCATAACATAAAAATATTTATGGTCATACTACCTATGATAAGGTACAAATCCATTCATACCTAGGGGTGATAATGAAGTGATACTAGGACCTGAAGTTATGTATCTCACTAATGTCAACAGACTCATATAATTGCAAACTACGTCTGGCCTGACACTATATTTGCTATCTTTATTTAGAGTGCAACCCCCGACAAAAGGTATATGGTTGATACAAGGAATATCATCTTATACCTAAGCTTTCAATAAATCTTGATTTTTTCCATCAGGAAATACAAGATATGACCATGATATGATGTAATGATATTGGCTCTTTATTTGATCCCAACGACGCCATATCAATGACTGAATTTGCTGGAATAGCCTACATATGGAAGTCATCTAAATGGACTTTAGTGGTTATTTCCACTTATCGTTCTGACATAATATCTTTATATAAAAGAATTGCAAAATATGCATGGATTAGCAGAATGATTAACCACACTCAAAATCAAGTGGTTGAGATTCATCAGAAACACATAACTTTATTTATCAAGATGCTTCCACTTGTGGTACTCAATACTTACAGGTTATATGAACAGCAATATCAAAAGCACATTGCTCGAAAATTACTTATCCTCATGGATTATATAAAGGTGAGGAAATAATTTGCAAAAAAAATATGGTTAAAATCCAACAGACTGTTCACAACGTCATGTTCATGTCAGTGGAGTTTGTATGAGACATCCTCTATATTTGCAAAGTTCAAGGGGAGTAATCTCCAAAATTATAACCTGTAACAATCGTCAGATTGCATATATTATACTCGTTTTCCCTTCATGAGTTTTCCCCTAATGGTTTCTCATACAATGTTTTTAATGAGACACTAGAAACACAAGTCTCCATATATGCCACATCATTTTCTCCTTATGGTTTTCCCAATGGTTTTAAAGGAGTTTTCAATGGCATACCAGATCACACTTTTTTCCCTTTTGAGTTTTCTCTCAAAGTTTCTCATAATGGTTTTTAATGAGGCAATATCTTCTCAAAGTTCATATGTCATACTTTGTATTTTCCCTATCGGGTCTTAAAATGAAGTGCTCAAGACATATTTATTGTTCTCTAAACTCACAGATGAGTTTTCTCCTTCTACAAAGGTTTTTCTCATATGAGTTACCAAGAGACAATAATCATCATATGTTGTGTCATTTTCTCCTTATTTGTCCCACTAGGTTTAAAGGAATTTTAGCAACATATCTACTCTATTCTCCTCATATTTTTCACACAGGGTTTTTGGAGGAGACTCTCAAGATTATATGGAAGATCTCTCAAGATGGAAGATCTATATACAAGAAGCTTTGAACGATGAAAAATTCAAGGAGCAGTGTTGTACAAGGGGGATGTTAGAAACTAATTAGTAGGTTAATTAGCATAGGGATGTGTCCAACCCTGAAGAGTCATGTCCCTTCTCTCTCTCTATTGCCAACATGCACCTATACTAGAGGGATGCCTCCGAAGAGACACCTCTTCTTTTCTCTCTCTCTAATGCCAACAGGCACCTGCTCTGGAGGGATGCCTCTGAACAGACACCTCTTCTTCACACATCTTTCAGATGTATATATACTTGAGAATCAATAGAAACAGGACTAATCGTCCATTCACTTTTATTCAGTCTCGTTTTACTTTAACACACGCAACTCTTTGTTGCATTATCAGACCCCACGTACATGTCCCGCCTGGTCGCTTATACTACCACACCGAGACAGTGTACATCATGGATTTCTAATGCCACACCTTCGATTGTCTCTTGCCTGATCACATAGTCATGCCTTGTGTCATGATATTTTGGCGTCCTGGCTTCGCTTGGTTTTCGCGCGATCACACTGTCACGTCTTGTGTATCATGGTCTTCTGGTGTCACGACTTTGCCTGGTTCTAGCACGACCACACCGTCATGCCCTACATCATGTTGTTCTGGCGCCAAGACTTCACATGGGCTTACTTACATGGATGTACTCATTGGACTTCTGTCCAGCTGATCATGATTGTCTGGATCATGTTCGTCCACTAGCACGCTTACACATCAACATCATATCCCCATCGTCTCCTTCCTCGTAGTGCTTCTTCGTAGTCAGCCTTGAAGTGACCAAGGATGCCACACTTACGACACCTTACTTTCCTGATGTCAAACTTCGTCCTCGGTGATGCAGCCGCATCCTCGTCGTCCGAGTCGGCGGAGTTCTTTCTCTCTGAGCGTAGCTTCCCCTTTTTCTTGCTGCTACTCGTGGATCCTCCCTGGTGTTTCTTTTGACAGGTCCATCCTTTGCTCCTTGAGCATCATGCTCTCTCACCTCCGCGTCACTGAAGCTAAGAAGGGTTCTCTCGTCATGGGCCTTGAACCTTTTGACGAGATCCTCAACCATGAGAGTCTTTAGGTCGAGACATTGCTCGATCGACATGATGATTTCGATGTAGAGTGCCGGCAAAAATTGTTAGATGATCGCAACTTCTTCTAGGGTTGAATCATAGCCGCATATGCCATTGACGAGTGTCTTGACACGGGCGGCGAACTGATCAACCGACTCGCTTTCCGCCATCTTCAAGCACTCGTAGCTTCTCATCAGAGACTCGAGGTGTGCTTCCTTGACACGGTCATGACCCTTGTGCCTCCTTCGCCAATTTCTTTCCGATGAGGTGCTGCAGCACATCCTTCCACAAGACGGAGTAGATCATCATTAAAGGCTGACGATCCGTTCGGTACTTTGCAGCACCCTTCGCATACTCGGCGCCGCCGGGGTCGATAGCTTCCCACAACTCCACTCCCTCCATCGCATCATCCATGTTCATCGCCCATAGTGTGTAGTCCTCTTGATCCAGCCGACAGAATTGCGACACCCCCACCATCAGCATCGGTGCTGCCATTCCCACCACAACGATCTCCTTGCCCGGATTGTACATGATCTTTCGATTGCTTTCTAAAAATCACGCCAATAAACCAAGTTGTAGATACCAATTGTTAGCACATGCCCGACCTTGACGAGGAAACAGTCGAGTACTTTCCGACAATGCACGTACAAGCTACCGCAGCCGATTACTTTCAGACCGGTCGGGAGACTCGTGTAGACAAGTAGTACGTAAAGCAGCTGGATGGATTTCCTTCCGGTGAGCCAAACACATGCACATATACGTAGCCACTTGATGGAATCGAGCCGCCGGTTTACTATGTTGTACATGCGAACACCAGACACATGGGAAACACGAACATGCAGATATTGATGGCTACGTGAGCGTGTCGCTCCCGAATTTTCTTTGTATTACTTTCATCTGGTACAAGTTGACATGGGCAAATTACACGCATATATATATAGCAGCAATAGCTAGCAATATGAGTCATAATATATTTGGTGATTGCACCTATGCGAAGAGGACATGGTTATCGGGTTATCTTTTGTGGGAGAGGTTCCAAGTCCTGGTATAAGTCGGTGTTGCTCTCTGGTTAGGCTTGTTGACGCAGGTGGGTCGGAAATGCTGGTGTTAGCGGACCCGGGATTACGTAAAATGAGGAAGGTCCCAAAGAGTTAGGGCGAGTCACTCCAAGGCCATCCTCTGGAATGACGACGCAACTGGAATCCGCTATTGCTTGCCATAACGCCACTGACCTCGGACACCTACAAAAGGCATGAAACATGACCTGTGCCTCCATAGCGCAGAGAGGGCATTGATCAGATACCTCCAGTTCTTGACGGTTTTTATTTACTCAAGTGGGCAGACAATTTGTGATCAACTGTCAGGCAAGGGTTCAAACCTTGGAAAGAGCAGGGCACCTTCAAATATATTCTCACACGGCTTGTCACCCTTCCGGTGCCTTGCTCTTAGCGACTAAGGAAGACTGAAGGAGATCCTCCAAAGCAAGTCGATAAGCACTCCGCATCGAGAAGCGTCCATTGCATTCTGTACCCCATGCAAGGATGTCGTCGCTCATCCTCGATGATGTTCTGATCTTGGCTATCTACTCTACTGCTGGAATTTTTTCTATTATGGGCCAAGCCCAATAGCAGTTTCAGAAATTCCTAATAAATCCTAGAGGCCCACGCAGCCCATTCGTGCAAGGCAAGAGGTGGAAGTAATGTTTAGTCCCACATTGCTAGTTTAGAGGGAGTTGGACCTCTTTATAAGGGAGGTTCTTTCCCCATATGTATGGGGATGAGAACAAGAGGGACATCCACGCGCGCTCCTCCTCCGCCGCGCGCCTTGCCACGCCACGCCTCGTCACGACGCTCCGCGGGTTGCGGGAATGAGCCGAGCCGATGTCTAAATTTTTGCCACACACGACGGGTATACGAAAGGTCACGCGGGAGCTGAAATGTTTTTCTGTAGTGGACACTGAATTCGAACGGCGTGCCTCTTTGGCTGAAGTCTGTTCGCTTCCTCTTCCTCTCCTTTTCACCTCCCGTCGCTGCCCTCTCACCTCCTTATCTTGCGCCTATAAAAGGGAGGTCACTCCTCTCAGAGAGACGCACCACAACTTCTTCCTCTCAGAGAGACACCCCTTTGAGTCCTGTACTGGAGAAGGGTGATAAGGTTTTTGGGGAACGCTCTGCGCGACTACTAACCGGTTCATCACGGACGCTCCGGACACCGACGACCACTTCCCAAACGACAACTTCTTCCCCGACGTCGACGACCTCTTCGACAACATGGCTGGCGACGACACCGACCCCAAGACCGGGACTTCTGCCACTGTTCCGTACGTACTCGTGTTCTCTCTGTTCAAGATCATGTTTCAGTTTCTTTCTCTAGTTTATCTTGCACTACCCTTTGTGCCACATATGTTCTGTTCTTCTTCACATGTGTGCATGCTATTGGCCTTCTTCTTTTAGAAAATATGACTTGTTTCATCTCTATTATAATAGTCATGCTTTCCATGATTTTTTATTTATTTTACCTATTAATAAAATCATATGGTAAATTGCTCATATTTCCAACAATCCAAAAACCTTATTATAGGCAATTTACCCCAAGTGGTTTTGCTGCATCTATGAGGCCTCCTATGTTTGAAGGTGTGCACTACAAGAGGTGGCGCGTGAGGGCAGTCTTATGGTTTCAAACCATGAGTTGCTATGACGCCACTCTTGGCAAACCGGAAGGAGATTATGATGCTCAACAGGAGCAAGCTTTCCAGAAAATGGATACCCTGTTTAAGGCTGCTCTCTTGAGTGTTCTTAGTGAGAACATAGTTGATGCTTATGCATCAATTGATAATGGAAAAGATATGTGGGACGCACTCGATGCCAAGTTTGGGGTCTCGGATGCCGGCACTGAGCTGTACATCATGGAACAATTCTATGACTACAGGACCATTGAAGAGCGCTTCGTGGTTGAGCAAGCTCATGAGATAAAGTCATTTGATAGAGAACTTGAGCACTTCAATTGTATGTTACCGGACAAGTTTGTTGCCGGAGGCATCATCACTAAGCTTCCAGCTACGTGGAGTAACTTTGCTACCTCTCTGAAACCCAAGAGACAGGAGTGTTCCGTCCCGGATCGCAGTGGTACTCTTGATGTTGAAGAAAAGGCAAGAGCAAAGGATACACGTGCTCGAGGCATTGAGGGAGGATCTAGTGCCAATCTGGTACAGAAGAAAAACTTCCAGCCCCACAAGTTCAAGAACAAGGGCAAATTTGATGGTAAAGCAAAATTTGATGGGAAGAACAAGGTTGTACAACACACCAACTTCAAGAAGAAGAATGAAAAGAAGAAAGGTGTTTGCCATGTGTGTGGAGATCCTGACCATTAGGCTCCCAGTTGCCCTAATCGCTATGACAAGCGTAATCCTGGGAAAGGCGGCAAGACCGCTAATGTTATCATTGGAGACATTGACATGAAGGATGATGGGTATGGTATATTTCCCACTATTCTTTCAGTATGTCATTCTCCTGATTGGTTGATTGACACAGGTGCTAATGTGCATGTATGCGGTGATATTTCTATGTTTATCACACCGCAGACACTTCAACTGTGCTGATGGGAAACGGTTCAAGTGCTTTTGTTCGTGGTGTTGGCACGGTCGATCTGAAGTTTACTTCGGGGAAGATTGTGCAGCTGAAGAACGTGCATTATGTCCCCTCCGTCAATAAAAATCTTGTTAGCGGATCTCTTCTGTGTAGAGATGGCTACAAGCTTGTTTTTGAATCAAATAAATTTTTAATATCCAAGGATGGAACCTTCGTTGGTAAAGGCTATGAGTTAGGAGGACTATTTCATTTATCCTTGTCAGATGTTTGCAATAAAGTTGTTAATCATGTTTGCAATAATAGTGAATCAAATGTGTGTCATTCACGTCTTTGTCATGTTAATTTTGGTTGCATGTCGAGACTAGCGAAGTTAAACTTAATCCCTAGTTTCACCACTGTCAAGGGATCTAAGTGTCAAGTGTGTGTGCAAGCTAAGCAACCTCGTAAGTCTCATGTGACTGCGGAAACGAGAAATCTTGCACCACTAGAGCTCATACATTCAGATCTATGTGAAATGAATGGTGTTTTGACAAAAGGTGGAAAGAAGTATTTTATGTCGCTGATTGCTGAATCCACTAGATATTGCCACGTGTATCTTCTGAAATCTAAGGATGAGGCTTTGAACTATTTCAAGAACTATAAAGCTGAAGTGGAAAACCAACTTGATCGGAAGATCAAGAGGCTTAGACCGATCGTGGTGGAGAGTATTTCTCAAATGAATTTGATTCTTTTTGTGCGGAACATGATATAATACATGAGAGGACGCCTCCCTATTCACCTCAGTCAAATGGGGTGGCCGAAAGAAAGAATCGTACTCTAACTGATTTGGTTAACGCCATGTTAGACACATCGGGTCTCTCCAAGGCATGGTGGGGGGAGGCGATATTGACTGCATGTCATGTCCTAAACCGAGTTCCCACAAAGAACAAAGAGATAACTCCATTCGAGGAATGGGAAAAGAAAAGGTTGAAGCTCTCTTATCTACGAACCTGGGGCTATTTGGCGAAAGTCAATGTGCCAATTCCGAAGAAGCAGAAGCTTGGACCTAAGACTGTGGATTGTGTTTTCTTGGGATATGCTTTTCATAGCATTGGTTATAGATTTTTGGTTATAAAATTTGAGGTACCTGACATGCATGTCGGTACGATCATGGAGTCGAATGATGCGACTTTCTTTGAAGATATCTTACCCATGAAGGATATTGCTACCTCATCTAATCAGGAGATGCCTATTTCATCGACTCAGGAACCAGTTACAATTACTGAACCTGCCATTTTGATGGAACACTTTGAAAATCCTGTGGAGGAGAACAATGAAGTTCCTACTAGGAGCAAGAGACAGAGGACTGCAAAGTCTTTTGGTGATGATTTTCTTGTGTATCTCATAGATGACACTCCTAGTTCTATTTCAGAGGCCTATGCTTCTGAAGATGCTGACTACTGGACGGAAGTGGTCCGTAGTGAGATGGATTCCATCTTGGCAAATGAAACTTGGGAGATAACTGATCGACCTTATGGGTGCAAACCTATAGGGTGCAAATGGGTGTTCAAGAAGAAACTTAGGCCTGATGGTACTATTGAGAAGTACAAGGCTCGGCTAGTGGCTAAGGGTTATACCCAAAAGAAAGGTAAAGACTTCTTTGATACATACTCACCTGTGGCTCGACTAACCACTATTCGAGTTCTACTTTCACTTGCTGCCTCACATGGTCTTCTCATTCATCAAATGGATGTTAAGACTGCTTTCCTAAATGGAGAGTTAGAAGAGGAAATTTATATGGAACAACCAGATGTGTTTGTCATAGATGGTCGGGAAGGGAAAGTGTGCAAGTTGCTGAAGTCTTTGTATGGACTTAAGCAAGCACCCAAGCAGTGGCATGAGAAGTTTGAAAGAACTTTAACAGCCGCAGGCTTTGTTGTAAACGAAGCTGATAAATGTGTGTACTATCGCCATGGTGGGGGGCAAGGGAGTTATCATTTTCTTGTATGTTGATGACATAATGATTTTCGGAACAAATATGAAGGTTATTAAGGAGGTCAAGGATTTCCTATCTCGTTGCTTTGAAATGAAGGATTTAGGAGTGGCTGATGTCATTCTAAACATCAAGTTATTGAGGAGTGATGATGGTGGGATTACATTGCTTCAATCTCATTATGTGGAAAAGATCTTGAGTCGCTTTGGCTGTAGTGACTGCAAGCCCTCTCCAACACCATATGATGCTAGTGTGCTGCTTCGAAAGAATCGAAGAATTGCTAGAGACCAATTGAAATATTCTCAGATTATTGGCTCACTCATGTATTTGGCCAGTGCCACAAGACCTGACATCTCTTTTGCTGTTAGCAAACTGAGTCGTTTTGTTTCAAAACCTGGAGATGATCATTGGAAAGCTCTAGAAAGAGTTATGCGTTATTTGAGGGGCACTGCGAATTATGGAATTCACTATACCGGGCACCCAAAGGTGCTTGAAGGGTATAGTGACTCAAACTGGATCTCAGATGCTGATGATATAAAGGCCACGAGCGGATATTTATTCACTCATGGAGGTGGTGCTGTTTCTTGGAAGTCTTGCAAGCAGACCATCTTAACGAGGTCAACAATGGAAGCAGAACTCACAGCACTAGATACAACTACGGTCGAAGCAGATTGGCTTCGTCGGCTCTTGAATGACTTGCCTGTTGTTGAGAAACCTGTATCGGGTATTCTTATGAACTGTGACAATCAAACTGTGATCACGAAAGTGAGTAGTTCAAAGGATAACATGAAGTCATCAAGACATGTTCAGAGAAGGTTAAAGTCTGTCAGGAAAATGAGAAACTACGGAGTTATTTCATTGGATTATACCCAAACGTCTAAAAATCTGGCAGATCCTTTTACTAAGGGTCTATCACGTAATGTGATAGATAATGCATCGAGGGAGATGGGTATGAGACCCACAATATGAGTTGGTCACAGTGGTAACCTATTCTTTGTGATCGGAGATCTTGTGAATTAGATGTGGAAGACAAGATGTTGGTCAACTAAGAGGAGAGTATCCTTACTGTTAACAATACCACTCCATGAAGATGCAATACTCTCCTAAATCTGCATGGCAGGTTGATGTATATCTTAATGTGTTCTAAGTGGCTCATTGAAGCAGAGATGTTGTCCTGCAGAACATCTTTTGAAGAACACACCTATATGAGTCTGATTGTTAAACGTCGCAATCTATGAGAGTAGGGTTCTCTCTAGTAAACTCACGAAAGGTCTCGGAGTATGACGCATAAGCTCCACCCGAGGGGAAGACCCACGGTAGCCCAGTATCGGTCAAGGTTTTGTGTGAAGCTAGATTCGTAGAAAACTTGCAGTTCAAGGCCCAGTCCACTGTTCAAGTTGCTTACTAGTGCAGCATAGAGTTCTAGGTGGAAGTTTAACTTAACAGTCTCCACTGCAGTACCGGTATATAAAACAGTGTTTTAGAACCAAAAGGCAAATTTTGTGTGCCTCTGGGATCTGGTGAGGGATTCCTGGAATTTTGTCTATTATGGGCCAAGCCCAATAGCAGTTTCAGAAATTCCTAATAAATCCTAGAGGCCCACGCAGCACATTCGTGCAAGGCAAGAGGTGGAACTAATGTTTAGTCCCACATTGCTAGTTTAGAGGGAGTTGGACCTCTTTATAAGGAAGGTTCATTCCCCACATGTATGAGGATGAGAACCAGAGGGACATCCACGCGCGCTCCTCCTCTGCCGCCCGCCTCGTCTTATCGCGTCTCGACTTGACGCGACGCGCCGCGGGTTGCAGGAATGAGCCGAACCGATGTCTAAATTTACATTGAATCCGAACGGCATGCCTCTTTGGCTGAAGTCTGTTTGCTTTGTCTTCCTCTCCTTTTCACCTCCCATCGCTGCCCTCTCACCTCCTTCTCTTACGCCTATAAAAGGGTGGTCGCTCCTCTCAGAGAGACGCACCAGAACTTCTTCCTCTCGCCACCGGTTCCTGAGCACTGCGCTGCTCCATCCCGGCTTGTGGCGTGCTCCGCAGGTCGGGACAGTAGGCCTCCGAAACCACACCCCTTTGAGTCCTGTACGGAAGAAGGGTGATAAGGTTTTTAGGGAGCGCTCTGCGTGACTACTGACCGGTTCATCACGGATGCTCCGGACACCGACGACCACTTCCCTAACGACGACTTCTTCCCCGACGTTGACGACCTCTTCGACAACATGGCTGGTGACGACACCGACCCCAAGATCGGGACTTCTGCCACTGTTCCGTACGTGCTCGTGTTCTCTCTATTCAAGATCATGTTTCAGTTTCTTTTTCTCGTTTATCTTGCACTACCCTTTGTGCCACATATGTTCTGTTCTTCTTCACATGTGTGCATACTATTGACCTTCTTTCTTTTAGAAAACATGACTTGTTTCATCTCTATTGTAATAGTCATGCTTTTCATGATGTTTTATTTGTTTTAATTATTAATAAAATCATATGATAAATTCCTCATATTTCCAACATCTATATCCACTAAAAAGAATGTCTCTTTAACCACATCCATACACCAAGCGACATGGTTGTCCAGTAACTCGCTCATCTGACGGAGACGACAACGGCCCTGCGGTGTCGCGGGTCTGCCACTGCCATTCCTTGGAAGCCAGCGGTCGCGTCAAATTCTGATGGAATTCTCATTCCTCACGTACCATATAAAGCCAACTTTCAACAGTTGTAGACCATGTTCCACTCCCTGCCACGTTGCTGAGGCATCCCTTGAGAAGACTGTGTCCTCGAAGCTGTCATTTGGGTAGTACCTTGCTTGAAAATACGCTCACACATGCTGTCCGGGTTGATCAATAGCCGCCAAGCTTGGTGGACGAGGAGGGCTTGATTAAATAGACGCAGATCATGAAAACCCAATCCCCTACAGGTGGCCACCGGAAGCTTAAAAACGCTCATTACGTATGTCGGAATCGACTGGGCAATAGACTTGATGAGCACTTCTCTCCCAATCAATCATCCTGATAGGGTTTTAACCTTTCACTAATAGAGAAATAGCTAGCCAGAATTTTTGTTAGTGGCACATCATTTTTCACTAATGCCAGCACAAATATTTTCAAATGGTGATGACGTTGAACGAAATGGTACGACAATATTGTGCAGTTAGTGTTGACGTGGACATAAAGTGGAACTCCATCAAAAAATGGGCCCTGCTGAGCTGACCAGTCGGGATACATCATTGATGCCATACGTTCTAACACGCCATAGGTATATTATGTAGTTCTGGCGTTCCCTGCTCGTGAACGCCAGTATTTGTTTTGCCTATATAACCTGATGTTGGAAGCCCTTTTTTTTTAAATACATTCACTTTCAATTTCTGTGCTTAATAACTAGTTAGCTCCTCTTAGTTATGGACCCACGTCGACGGAGCGTGTCGAAAGTTTGGGACTCCGCCGTCCTGGCCGAGCTCCCGTCTGGTCCTGTTGGCTACACCATTAGCTCGCCACGACCAATGCAGTCTGGCGAATTATCCCGTCGCAACAGTGCCATTTTTGTTCAATCCGACAGTTACGCCAGCAGCGTCAAAGTTATCGGCCATGTCCTGCTTTGCGGCTGTCATCGCCTTCTTGATAAGAAGATGCCACACATGGAATGGACTCTTCAATAGCGAGAGTTTTACATCTGCGTCAACCGTGGAAAGGTACGTACGTACATATTAATTGACTTTCGGCTAATTTGCACAATTCAACTCCTCTAACCTCGCTCACATCAATATGCATGTGTGTGTCTATATATATATATATATATATATATATATATATGGGCTATTCTGTTTCGCGTAACAGAATATTATTCTGATAACCCTTTAAACTGACGTAGTTTATAGATTGTACTAACGATTTTCGTGTCAGTGGACTGATACTTTCATGACACGAACTGGTCATCCTGTTTAATTCAAAAACTTAATAATCAAACAGCGTAAAAAAATCGTCAGAACAAGACGTGTAATATATTATTGAAAAACCTTGACATCTAAATCACAGTCATATAATTTGTAAACTACGTCCACCTCTCTTTTTTCTTTGTCTCTGGTCAACAAGAAGTTGGCGAAAATGTACAGTGCGAGGCGAGCATGTCGCAGACGGTCTCCCTCCTCGTCTCCTCGAAGATGAGGGTCTCTATCCTGGCGCCGATCTCCCTGACCTCAGGCCCGAACCCCCTCCATTGCCACTGCTGTTGCTGCTGCTGCGTGTGGTGCTCTGACAGGTCCAGCTCCACCATGGCGGGGATCCTCGAGATGTCCCCAGCGATCCGCTCCCACGACGAGATCTGCTCCTTGACGCACCTGCCGCCGCCGCCGCGGTGGTTGCCGGCCGTCTCTTCGTCCTCTTCCTCCGTCGTCATGTCCATTGCGCGCGCCTTGCCGTCGTGGAGGTTGTAGGTGAAGCACGGCGAGGTGGGGCCGTGGAAGTCTGAGGATGGCGCGGACGGTGAGCTCCCGGAGGTCGATGGCTTCTCGTCCTCCTCCCGTGTCGTTCAAAGAACAGAGCAAGGCAAACAAGCAGGACAAAATAAGGCTACTGGGATTTTGACACGAGAGTGCGTCCATGGCGTGACGATCAATTGAGGTTGAGGCGAGGGAGCTGACAGCTGGGATGCACTGGAGACTCGTCATCGGAGTGCAGCTCCAGGACGGAGACCGGGCTGAGCCGCCGCGACGAGTCCACGTCCATGTCCGTCTTCCACCTCGCTGCTCCCTGCCGCCCGTACCCGTCGCCGATGTCGTCGTCAAACTCCATGGCACGGGCACCGCACTCGCCGGCGGACCGTCACAGCCGGCGGAACGCGCCGACGCAGACGCCGGTGAAGCACCCGCCGCCAAGGCCTTCCCAGCGGAATGCGCTCCTCACGGCCTTGCCACACAGCACCTTGCTCTCGGCTAGTCACAGGGACAGAGTTGAGCAAATTATATTATTCTGTTAATATTTTCGAACTGGCAATTTGAAGCAGCTGTACCGAAGTTTTTCGTCTATTTGAACTGATCGTCGAGCTAGGACGTCGTGCGGGGCTGGCGGGATGGGGCGACACGACGACTGTCTCCGGCGATACGAGGCGGTTCGGGGTGGGGCGGGTCGTAGCAAAGCCCAGCCTCGTACTGACGCTTTCCATCTCGTTGAACTGATCGTCGAGCAAGGATAGCGCGCATGGCCGGCGGGATGGAGCGGCACGACGATCGTCTCCAACGGTAGGAGGCTGGTCAGGGTGGGGCGGGTCGCAGCACAGCCCAGCCTCATACTGACGCTTTCCATCTCGTCGAACTGATCGTCGAGCAAGGGCAGCGCGCGGGGCCGGTGGGATGGGGCGACGCGCGGGCCGACGAGCTGGAGTGGCGCGACGAGTGCCTCCGACGGTAGGAGGCGGGTCGGGTGGGGTGGGTTCGGGCTGGGTCGAGGAGATTCTACGGTGTAGGCGCGTCGCGCCCTATATAGGGCCGGGGGTAACAGAATAATATGTGTGTGTGTGTGTTGTGATCAAAAAAACAAGGGGAAAATATTGCTTCACATGGATATGTATTGATCTCGTCCAAAAGTACGTAAGCTAGGTTTTCTACTACTACATTGGACCTTTGAGACTACAAATAGACGAGATGCAATCCCAAAACGATGTGATGCGAGGCCAAATAAAACAATTCAAGATGCTTCGATATGCTCTTTTAGCCAATTGCCTGCTTGGCCTATTTCTCCCAGCTGTATCGATGACACCATTTCTTCTGGTGGTCGTCATCACACTGATGATGTTCTTAGTCTAGAACCAGTAGTAGTAAACTATAATTGTAATTTTTTTATTATCCTTCTGTTCTGTAATGTATGTAAGCAGGCCAGATCAATTAATGAAATATATATTGTTCATCTATATGAATTATAATTTGAACAAATATTTTAATTCTGCATATATATATATATATATATATATATATTCACAGAAGATAAAAATAAAATAATAAGGAGCTGAAATGGCGTTGGACACGTGGGCCAACGCTATCAAACACACCACACCGTCCGTCAAACCCAACCCCTCGTATATACACATCGGAATCTAATCCCCACACAAACTCTCCTAAATCAATCCCAACCCGACGACGTCGTCGCCGCCAACGACCAAGCCCCCGGCCGCCATCACCATCTCCGACTCCACATTGCAGCCGTCTCCCTTTGCTTCTCCACCTCCGTCGTCGCCATCTTCGTGCCTCCACCGCCGTCGTCGTCTTCACGCCTCCTCCGTCATCGCTGTCTCCTCGCCAACACCACCATCGCCGTCTCCGCGCCTCCACCGTTGTCGCCGTCTCCACGCCTCCACAGCTGCCCCGTCGCCTCCATCGCGGGTAAGTGATTTTAGTTTCAGATTTTTTGTGTAGTTTTGTAGTTTCAGATTTTTCGTATAGTATGTGTAGTTTCAAATTTTTGATGTGGTTTTGTAGTTTTAGATTTTTAGTGTAGATTGTTTAGCTCCAGATTTTTAGGGTAGTTTATGTAGTTTTAGATTTTTAATGTAGTTTTGTAGTTGCAGATTTTTAGTGTAGTTTACGTAGTTCCAAATATTTAGTGTAGTTGTGTTCTTTGAGGTTTTAGTGTAGTTTCAGATTTTTCGTGTACTTGTGTAGTGACGGGGTTATTACCCCTGGGTAGGCCAAAGCAATGAGATTCTCTCCCCCGCTTCAAGGAAAATCATATCGCCAGCTGTCTCATGGTTGGCGGATGCAAGGCCGACAGGCTCGTTGCCGGCTGGCCAGTGGCCGGCTCTCCGAAGAGCCGACTCGGCCCTAGTCGGATGGGTTACAATTGGCAGCCCCCGAGTCGGCTCCCCCGTTGACCCTCGGGCGAGCAGGCTTCCGTCCCATCTCACTGCGTGCAGGTACGATGACAAGACAAGACCCCCACGACGGGTCCCGACATGGCCACAGTAACGACTGACACGCGGGCACATATAGCTATAGTCTAGCCGGTCGTACCACTGACCTTAGCTGACCGCGACCGGGCGAGGCAACAGTGACGGCATGCCTCCGCCCACTCTATTACCTACCCCCGCATGGCTACAGTGTCGCCAGCCGTACCGGAGACTTTGGTCGGCTGGCAGAAGACGACGCCCCGTGGGCGGCCCGTGTCGTAGTAGGTGGGCGCGGGCTAATCGCGGAGCCGGCTGGCGGGCCCCGTCGGGCAACGGGACCACGCAGCCGGTGGACCCCACATGCGACGAGACGGCTCGAGGGGCGGCCCCCACTGGCCAGCCAGAGATGTTGCCAGCCGGGTTCGCTCACGCAGTACCTTAAGAATACTGTAGGTCGGGGTGGCCTATAAAACACGTCGAGCCCCCATGCATAGAGGGAGAGCTCACACGCGCTGACACATAGAGAGGAACACCTTGTTCCACGACCACCTTCATAGAAAGGGAAGGAGAACCAGCTGCTCCTCCTTCCACCTCTAGACATAGCTCATGGAGCACCATTGTAACCTCTCCTCATCGATGAACTAGACCAAGCAGGACTAGGGGTATTACCTCCCACAGAGGGCCCTGAACCTGCGTACATCGTGTGTTAGTCACCGCTTCTGCCTAATCCCGTTCCCGGAGCCCGTCGACATCCTCCGGCCCTAACCACCTTCGATAAGCCTACCAATGGCATTTGTCGTGAGAAAACGACGACAGTTGGCGCCCACCGTGGGGTCATACGTGGCGCCGACCGGAGTCATGCTTCGGGCGGGACCCCTTGCCATTCCCGCGGCCGCCGCACGTCCACGCAAAACCGCAGGCTCATGGGCTTGCTCCGGTAGGCCCTACGGGTAGCTCCGTCGATCTCACCCTGGACATCGAGGCGCTCCCCAAGCGCTTTAGCAAGCTAAGCCTTGCCGAAGCGCCGGTCATCGACGAATACCCCAGCCAGGTGCTCGACTGCACCGATCGTCCCACATTTGTGGGAACACTCGCTGCGACCTAGTCCAGCGGCTCCCATGTCCGCGTGGGAGTGATGGCCATCAGCTCCACCACCTCTTCCGGCAGGGCGCGGGCCGAGGCCGACGCCTCCGCAGCCCGCACTGGCACCTCTGACCCACTCAGTGCGGCCCTTCGGGGCCTAAGCACCCTCATCGCTCCAATGGCGAACCCCAATGTCGCCATGGCCGAGCTGGAGGCAGCTCATCGCCTGTTGTTCGAGGACGCCAACGCATCGTAGTTGCGCGGCGCCGCATGGAGGCTTCTTAGCGGGAATACGCCTCCGCCTATGATCTCACCCCGGCTGGCACCGAGCCCAGCCGGTGTGGGGCCATGCCCGACCGTGGCCACGTGGTCGCAGAAATCATCGCCGGCAACATGCCCATCTACGACACCCCTGCGGACAACCTACAGGCCGCGAAGGTAGCCTACGAGGATCTGGCTACCTTGGAGGGCGAAGAGCGTGCCGCCCATGAGGGCCACATCAAAGGCCTCATCGACGTTGTTGACGCGTAGCGACATCTGCTCGCCCCCGACGAAGCCGCCTCTACAGGCCCCCGTCCCGAGGGCGACGACATCGGGACTGCTGGCCGACAGCCGGCTCAGCACTCCTGCTCCCCTCGCACCTTCGGCCACCGGGTCGAGGCGAGCAACCCCCGGCGCTCCCAGACGTCGGGAAATGAGCAGGCGGCTGTGAACAGCCGGAACAGCAACCACTTGGATCGCAGCAACCATCGCAATGAGGCGTCGGCTTGCAGAAGCCGGCGCAGCCACAGGCCTACGGCGCCTCCTCGACACCAGCCGGCGCGGTCGGTCCCGCCTGTCATCCGCCCCGAGATCTTGGCCCGGCTCTGACCGCAGTCGGCCCTCCTCGAGGAGGAGGGCTCGATTGGCCTGGCGTGTTTCGGCCCACGGACCCGCAACGAGCCTTTCCCGACCGGCTTCATGCTCCCCCGGGACACCCCGATGTACAACGGGGCCGCCAAACCCGAAGACTGGTTGATCGACTACACCACGGCGGTCGGCATCACCAGGGGGAACAATCGTGTGGCCCTCCGCTACGCTCCCCTCATGCTGATTGGTTCGGCCCGCACCTGGCACAATAGCCTGGCGGCCGGCAGCATCAACACCTGGACGGACTTTTAGGAAGCATTTGTCCACAACTTCACCGACACCTACAAGCGGTCCGGCTACCCCCGTGAATTAGCCATGTGCGTTCAGGGGCCGGACGAGTCCCTCCGCGATTACCTCACCCGATGGACCGAGCTCCGCAACTCCTATGAAAGTGGTGCACGAGGTGCAAGCCATACAGTACTTCATCGAAGGCTGTCGCGATGGCACTCCCCTCAAGCACAAGCTCCTATGCTCTGAGCAGGCTATGCTCGCCGAGCTCATGACCAAGGCGGACAAGTATGCCACGGCTGTCTTCGCCATTCGGGTCAAGATGACCCCGCCTACCAAGGCAACTCCAACGTCGGCGACGTCATGACCGACTGCTGACAACCGACAGCCGTAGAACTACAAGCGCAAGAATGACTAGCCGAACTCCCACTATGGGAGTCGGCAAGTCGCCACCATAGAGGAGCAGGAGCCGAATGCCTAGCCTTCCAGTCAGCACCAATGCACTGGCAAGGTTGCCTGGCAGCCCAAGCTCACATTTGAGAAGATGCTCGACCTCCCCTCCAAGAACCACTTTGGGGCCATGCCCTTTACACACATGCTCCAAAAGTGCAGCTCCTCACAGCAATTGGCCCGGGGGGACGGCCTTCCGGCTTCCCCCCCCCCCGCACCTCCTACCCGCGTGCTAGCCCCGGCACCAGCTGCTGCCCGACGCCGTCTCCGGCTCTGGCCCAGAACGATGGTTGCCTACAAGACCAATTCCCCAACCAGGACGGTTTCTACATCGTCTTCACTAGTAAATAGACGGGCAAACATGCTCATCGTCGGCTCCATCGTGAGGTGAATGCCACCATACCGGCAACTCCCCAGTTCATGTACTGGTCATAGAAGCCGGTCACCTGGAGCCGGGCAGATCACCCGGCGGTGATGCCGAGTCCTGGCACCTATGCCCTGGTACTCAACCACACCATAGGCACCGAGAAGCGCACCTACCGCTTCACGTGGGTGCTGATTGATGGTGGCAGTAGCACTAACATCCTCTACCTCGACACAATGCGCAAGCTAGGGCTGAAAATAGAAGACATGCAGGCGTGTCGGACGGTCTTCCACGACATCGTGCCGGAAAAGTCTTGCTCCCCTGTCGACAAGATCTAGCTCGACGTCCTCTTCGGCGGACCCGGTTACTTTCTCCGCGAGCCGGTATGGTTCGAGGTGGTGGACCTCGAAAATCCCTACCACGCGCTGCTGGGCCGACCGGCTCTCATCAAGTACATGGCGGTCCCCCACTACGCCTATCTCAAGCTCAAGATGCCGGGTCCCAAGGGGATCATCACCATCGCGAGTGACAACAAGATGTTGATCGAGTGCGCTCGAGACGACAGTCGGCTGGCTGAGGCCCTAGAGATAGCCGAGGAAGAGCGGCATCTCAACCGGCTCGTGGCCCTTGCTGCCAGCCAGCCGGCCCTGTCGGCTCCTCCCTCACACTCGGTCGGCGAGACCTCCTTCTAGCCATCCAAGTACACCAGGCATGTCCCGCTTGACCTGGCCAACCCCGCGTAGTGCGTCACTATCGGCGCCCGCCTCGACAGCAAATAGGAAGGCGAGCTCGTCGACTTCTTCCATGAGAATTGGAACATCTTTGCGTGGTCCCCCAAGGACATGCCGGGTGTTCCGAAGAAGTTCGCCGAGCACAAGCTTCACGTCTGACCAGACGCTAAACCGGTCAAGCAGCCCCTACGCTGTTGCTCTGAGGAGATGCAGCACACATAAGAGAAGAGATCGCCCGGCTGCTCTCAGCCAGCTTCATCATGGAAGTTTTCCACCCGGACTGGCTGGCCAACCCAGTCCTTGTGGTGAAGAAGAACAAGACCTGGTGCATGTGCATCGACTACACCAGCCTGAACAAGGCATGCCCCAAGGACCCATTTGCCCTGCCACGGATCGATCAAGTCATCGACTCTAGGGTCGGCTGCGATTTGCTGTTGTTCTTGGATGCCTACTCCAGCTACTACCAGATGAAGCTGGACCCAGACGACCGGCTCAAGACCTCCTTCATCACGCCCTTCGGGGCCTACTGCTACATCACCATGTCCTTCGTCCTGAAGAATGTAGGCGCTACCTTCCAGTAATGCATGCAGAAGTGCCTCCTGCCTCAGATTGGTAGGAACGTCCACGTCTATGTCGACGACATCGTCGTCAAGACCAAGAAGCACTTCAGCCTCCTTGACGATTTCCAGGAGACATTCGCGAACATGCACGAATACAAGATCAAGCTCAACCCGGAGAAGTGTGTCTTCGACGTCCCAGCCGGCCGGTTCTTGGGTTTCTTCGTGTCCGCTCGTGGCATCGAAGCTAACCCGGAGAAGATCAGCGCGATCGAGCGCATGCCCAAGCCGACCCGGCTCTGCGATGTCTAGAAGTTCACTGGCTGCCTTGTCTCCCTCAGCCGGTTCATTAGTCAGCTAGGCGAAAGAGCCTTGCCCCTCTATGGGCTCCTTCGCAAGACGGCTCTAGTAGAGCCGGGCCAGATGAAGTAGCCGGCCATCTTTGACTGGCCCGACGAGGCGGACGAGGCCTTCCGTGGCCTCAAGCGAGCCCTCACCAACGCACCCATCCTGGCCGCGTCAGCTGAGAAGGAGCCCTTGTTCGCCTACATCGCGGCAACCATGCATGTCATCAGCGTCGTCCTGGTAGTCGAGCGGTTGGAGGAGGGCAAGCCCCTGCCGGTCCAGCGCCCCGTCTACTAGCTCAGCGAGGTCCTCTCCGCCTCCAAGCAGAACAACCCCCACTACTAGAAGATGTGCTACGGCATCTACTTTGCCACCAAGAAGTTCAAGCGGTACTTCCAAGAGCACACCATCACCGTGGTGAGCACGGCCCTGATCGGCGAGATCATTAGCGCCGGTTCGCAGCGGAAGTGGCCAGGTCCGCCGAAGAGGACGTCGAGCGTGATCTTGCCGACAGGGAAGCAGAACTTCCCAGGCGCGCTGCCATGGAAAACCATTTGGCTCTCCTGTAGGTCTTCTATCTTCAGCCCTATCTTGCGCATCGTGTCGAGGTATACGATGTTGATGCTGCTGCCACCATCTACCAGTACCCGTGAGAAGCGGCAGGTGCGCTTTTCGGTGGCGATGGTGGGGTCGAGGACCAGGGCGTAGCTGCCGGGACTCGGCATCACGGCCGGGTGATCGGCCCGGCTCTAGGTGACCGGCTTCTCCGACCAGCGCATGAACTGGGGAGCTGCCGGTATGGTGGTGTTCACCTGACGATGGAGCTGGCATTGAGCATGTTTGCTCGTCTCTTCAAAAGGTGAAGATGACGTACCAACTGTCCTATTTGGGGAACTGGTCGTGAAGATGACCATCGTTTTGGGCCGGAGCCAGAGCCGGCGCCGGGGCGGCAGCTGGGGCCGGGGTCGGCGCAAGGGCAGGCTGCGCGGGAGGAGCCGGAAGGCCGTCCCACCAAGCCAATCGCTGTGAGAAGTTGCACTGCCGGAGCATGTGCGTACAGGGTTTGGCCCGTGAGTGGTTCTTGCAGGGGAGGTCGAGCATCGGCTCGAAGGTGAGCTTCGGCTGCCAGGCAGCCTGGCCAGTGCGTTGGCGCTGACTGGAAGACTGGACAACCGGCTCCTGCTCCTCGATGGTGGTGACCTGCCGGCTCCCATAGCAGGGATCCGGCTGGTTGTTCTTGCATTTGTTATCCTACGGCTGTCGGTTGTCGGCAGCCGGCCGGGACGTCATTGCTGGTGTTGTCGTTGCCTTGGCGAGCGGTGTCGTCCGATGCGCCCTACCCCCGCTGGGCGCGCCCCTAGGGCTTGTGGCCCCACGGTGGCTCCGCTGGCTTGGTTCTCTAGTCTCTTGGTTTCCTTTAATTCCATAAAAATTCCTCCCAAAGGTTTTATTCCGTTTGGACTACGTTTAATATTCCTTATCTGCAAATCTCAAAAACAAGGAAAAACAGAAACTAGCACTAGGATCTAGATTAATAGGTTAGTCCCAAAAATAATATAAAATAGCATATTAATCCATATAAAACATCCAAAACAGATACTATAATAGCATGGAACAATAAAAAATTATAGGTACGTTGGAGCCGTATAATCGGTGCTGGAGTCGGTGCTATCATCGGTGACCTCCTCGTCCTCCGGACCTTGGGGGTTTCCGAAGGTATCCTCTGTGATCGGCTTGCCATCCTTGTCGAGGGTCAGAAGGAGCTCATCCAGGTCGACATACGAGGCAAGCTCGTTGGCCCAGCGGACTTGGGCGGTCTCGCGTGCTGCCCGCTCCTCCTCCGGCTCATCCCGCAAGGTGGCCAGCCGATCTAAGTCGATGCCACGATACCACGACGTGACGAACCGGAGCGCCATCTGCGCATCGGCTCGAGCTGCGAATGCCTTCTAGACCTCGAGCCGAGCCGCGACATTCTCCAGCCACAATGCCACGCGGCTCTCCAGAGCCCCGCGGCACAGCCACAGGGCGGCGATGACATCTTTGCCGGCCGTCTTTAGCCGCACCATGCTGCGCTCAAGATGGATCAGCCGGTTCTCCATGGCTAGCCCAAGCTCCGCCATGTCCCAACCGGTGTTCTCCTCGATCTCGCGCCCGTGCTCCCAGAGATAATCCCGGTGTTCCGCCACTGTGCGCTCAGCACGGTGCTGGATTTATGGGAAACGTTCTGGAAAAGAGAGGGGAGGATCAGAAAAAGAATGAGAGGAGAGGCAAGAAGAACGCAGTCGGCCAAAGAAGAAAACTCGGACTTACGTTGAAAAGAGTCATCCAACTTGAGGGAGAAATGCAGCGACGAGTCCCGCTCCGATACCAGCACCGCCTACACCTCAGCAAGGGAAGCCTTGTGCTCCTCGAGCGTCCTCTCGAGGCAGGTCACCTCTCTTTGGAGGGCGGCAGTACATTGGGCGGTATCAGCTGCGTCCTTAATGGCCTTCTCCTTGGCCGCCACCTCCCGCGCCATGTCGGTTGTTAGGCGGTCTTGGGCTGCCTGCCCATCCACCAGCAGGGCGCCCAGCCGGTCCCTTTCCAAAGTGATCGGTTTGACACTCTACGGAAGCAGGTCATGCTCGGAGACCGCCCCGGACTTTTCTTCTCGGAGCACGCTCAACTCCCCTGCAGAAAAAAAACCAACAACGGATAATAAAAATATACAAGACCTGGCCCGGCTGCCAAGCAGCCAACACGCAAGATCTGGATCGGCTATCAAGCAGCCGGCCCAACTCCCGGAGGCTACACGCCCCCACTGGGCCAGGCATACCTTGGACCCTCTTCAACTCCTCCTCCAACCAATAGAAGCCGTGCTTCCCATGGTTGTGGATGGCGACCGCCTCGTCGAAGAGTTCCTTTCGCTGGGAATTCCCAGCCTACCACAGGGCACCAAGGTTAAGGGGTTACGAGCAAAAGAAGATCTGGCCCGACTTCCCCACAGCCGGTCAGCCGGCCCACATATCTGGGGCTACACCAAGTGGGTGTGCTTGCGGGCCCCACTGAAAGAAATTGAATGAAGACAGAACGTACCTAGGTGCGCTGTAGGGCGCTGTCGGACACCTCGGCGAACTTGGCCAGCTCCTCGTGGCACCGCGCCAAGACGCCGCCTAGCTCCCCGAGAGCTGCGGTCGATCCACCAGCCAACGGAGGCCGGACAGCTGGGACGTGTGCCAGCGCCTCCCAGTCTCGGATCACGTCCAACATGGACCACCGGGACCGGCTCTCCTTGTCGTCCTTTCCGGCACTCGCGGCGGCACCGGCTGCCGAAGGACGGTTGAGTACGACAAGGGCGCGGGAGCAGGCTCCCAGTTGTCCAACGTTCGGCGCCACCACCGCCTCCTCCCCCTGCCGGCCCGGCACATTGGTCGCAATAGCCTACACTTTTGTCTCCATGGCCGAAACCTCCGACGCTACCTCTGGGCCGCCGGGGCATCCGGCACGACAGCCTGGGCCGGCTGGGCAACGGGCGGCACCACCGCTGTTTCCACCGGCCGGGTTTCCTAGCGGGCCGGCTCCGGGGCTGCCGCCCTCGGTTGGGCCATCTCCTCCAAGGACGGAGGCTCGACTGCCTCCGTAGCCGGCCTTCGCAGCTTTCTCGACGGGAGTCCCAATGCACGAGCCAACTCCGTCGCAGAGTTCGACGCCGGCGCGGGGTCTGCCAACTTCCTCCGTCTCCCGCCGCTCAAAAGCTCGGAGCGAGAAGGTCCACCCGGGGCTACTGACTTTGAGGCTCGCAGTTCTGCAATTCTTCTCTTCTCCTCACGCAGCGTGCCTGCGTGCTCCTACACCAGCCGGCTTGCCGCCTCGAAAGAGCCGGCTATCGACCCCCCCCCCTCGTGGAGCTCGATGGGGTCCCTGGAGCGGGCAAACGCTTAGATATATGATGATCCACGAGTTTCCAAAAAGAACCTACACTATGAAAAAAGACACTCACCCTGCGACGACGGGCAGAACCCGCTTGGTGCGTGCCGGTTGCTTCAACACGACCACCTTCGCACGTTTTCGAGCCGGTGCCTCTTGAGTCAGGCTCTTCCCCTGGACAGAGGTCTCGGTAGACGGGGCACATGCCGATTGCTCCTCGTCCCGCCCGCGAGGGCCCTATTGAGCCGAGGGAGGAGGAGCGTTCACAATCCGGACGTCATCATCATCGTCGTTGTCGGTCCAATCTTTGTTGGAAGGAACGAGGGGGAACTCACCAGCCGCTCTAGACCCGCCGGCTCCCAGGTCGCCTGCCGCCTCGACCTCCCCTGAGGAGCCGACCTCTTCTTCAGGTCCTCCTCCCAGCACGTAGTCCTTGGAGTTAGAATGGGCGCGCTCCGCCTCGAAGATCTCAGGGTGTGGACCGTCCGGCGTGTTTTGTCGAACGAATAGCTGCGGTTAGCACAACGAGTAAGATCGACAGTCGGCCGATGAAATTGAGAGAAGAAATTCGAAGACCCACCAACTCGACATGACATACCAAGGGTGCTGGGTTGTGCCGGTCATATGACTCCTTGCCGAAGGACCAGATCCCCATCACCAGTCGGAAGGTGGTGATGGTGTTCACTCCTTTGCCACTCGAGATGGCGTCAGCTCGATGGTTGATAGCCGGCAGGGGTCCCGACGGCCGGGGATGTCGCAGATCCGGTGCGGCCTCAGCTGGAGAGGCAGCACCCGATCCACGATGAAGGCGGCCAAAAGGTCGTAGGCGACCAGCCCTTCCCCACTCCTCATCTCCACGAGCCGGCCGAGCTCTTCAGGTGCGGTTCCGCGCGGAGCGGTCCCCGACCAGTTCACCCCGAAGGACGGGGCATTGACGAACGCGGGTAGCCGGATGTAGTCCCGCTGCAGGTCGACGTTCTTCATGTAGAAGAACGTCCGGTGCCATCCCTTGACGGAGTCGATGAGGCTGAAGTGCGGGAAGCGCGAGCCGCGGCAGCACACCGCCATGCCCCCGCAAGCATACGGCCCCTCGGCGCTCTTCAACGCCTTGAGGAAAAACAACTTCTTGAAGAGCTCCACATTGGAGAGCATCCCCAGGTGACCCTCGCACAGGGTCATGAAGCCCGCGATGTAGAGGATGGCCTTGGGACCAAGGTGGTGCGGCTGGAGATCGACCATATCGAGCAAAATACGGAAGAAAAGTCTAACCGGCATCCCGAAGCCACGAGAGAAATGGCAGGCGAAGACGACGTGCTCCCCCGCCTGCGGTGTTTGGGAACGTTGCATGTGAAACAAAAAAATTCCTACGCACATGGAAGATCTATCCATGGTGCTGAGCATCTACGAGAGGGAGAGTGGATCTACATACCCTTGTAAATCGATAAGCGGGAAGTGTTAAGAAACGCGGTTGGTGTAGTTGAACGTCTTCGCGATCTAAATCGCCGAGCGTCCCGCGATCTCATCACGATCCGTCCCACCATCCAATCACGATCTGTCTGCGATCTCATCACCATTCTGTCGGGACCCCGATCCTAAGTCATATGAATCCAGGCTGTAACATATCACATCAATTTGCGGCCTCATGCACGGTAAGCTCTACAGCTGCAGCCTTACCTTAGTCGGGACCGTTTGCGTCTTTTGTCTCACATATGTGTACATGTCGCTAGCAATCAAACAACAAAGAACCCGGGCCAACATGACTAGTCATAGAACCCAAGTGGCACATCCATACGGAAACACGCATACGTAACCCAGCAATGCAGGTGTCGGTCTCAAGTGTGTGTAGACGAGTCATAGCAAGCTACAAGGACTCCATTACGTCGTGAGATACGAATGCCATCACCGCACGTAGACGAGTTGTAGCAGGCTATAGGGACTCCATTACACTGCGAGACATTTCTCCGAAGGGACAGACACAGCAGCAAAGAAGGATACATGCCGGTCAATCAATGTGTCCGGAGCAGTAGCAAGCTACCATGGCTCGGTGGAAGCACAAAGAGGCAGTTTCCCATAAAGAGTAATACTAAAGGCACACGACAAGGTGTCGGATCCCATACATACCGTTGCACGTGACACGTACGCACGACATTCCCGATATGCATAGATACAACCATTGCATCACAACATAATCATACAACAACATGACTTTTATTTAAGTGGCTCAGACAAGCCTTGCATAATCTGTTCTTACAGATAGGGGTCACATGACACGACACTCAAGTCATACAAACATGTTCATACAAACCAAGCGGAAGCTTAAAGCAAATGGCAAATGAAAGGGGTAAAATGGCAAATGGCCTGACTATCTACAGCCCGCCACAGGGCAAAGGTCGTAGCTAGGACACCAGCTATTCGGCATCGGCAACATCTAGAAAGAACCCACCTGACGGGTCCTAGGTCTCATTTGCAACATTTATTAAGCAAACTTGAGTACAAACGTACTCAACAAGTCTTTAAAACAGACCTAGTCTATTCATGCTCATGTATCAACATGGGGGTGGTGGAGTTTATGCAGCAATACCAGCTATGACTCATGGCTAACCTACACTACTCAGTTTTAACTCTTTGTTACAATTTTAGATATCGCACACGAGTCTACTACCTCCATTACAATACACCACCATTGGTTCACTTCCCTCTTCCGGGGGAGTGCCATCCACGGTACTCACACTTGACTTGGTATTTTTATGAGTATCCATTTGATTATCTATGAACAACATAAGTTCTCCAAGTAGTCCATATCCGAGGACGCGGCTATTCGAATAGTTTCATACCTTGCAGGGGTGTACTTCTTCACACACGCTCTCGCCACTTATCGCTGTGTGCCATAAAATCATGCATCTCGGCAACCTTCAAGCGGATGCCTAGCAAGGGAGTCGGCCACGACCGTCGATCACATAAGACCTCTAGTCTAGGCTATAGCCTATTTGAGACTAAACCCGCACGGAAGTCCGGCCGAAGTTTCCGCTGCGGCCCCAAACGATGTGCGCAGGGTTCCCAAGCCCATCATTCGGGTGACCCTTGGTACACCGTGCCACTGCCTACCGCGTCGTAACCCACCCCTAGGGTCAGCGCTACGCACGGCCTCCAGCATGCTATAAACACCAGAAACTACTTGCAACTCCTGAACCAAGGACTAAGCGGTTGATAAGTCGAGAGGGGTCGAGTTACCGGAACCTAATGTGTGGTAGTATCTAGTCTTGGATCACAAACACAGAACTCAGGTCCTAAGAACAGTCCCAATGAGACAACCCACTATGTACTCCTACATAGCCTCTCCTCGCTACCTTTACCAAATCGGATTCATCTTATGATTATCACGTCAGAACAACAGTGTTTCACTCAGTTCATCACCCAAATGAATCAGACCTAACACAACTCTAAGCATAGCAAGCATAGCAGGCAAAGTAAGCTAAGCACATCATGGCACAAGCATCTACCAAGGTATGCTAAGTTGCAAGGTTTATCTATTTACTGTGACAATGATAGGTCATGCATAAGAATAGGTTCATCTACCGTGTATGACTGACATGTGATCGTTTGTCCTAATGCAATGAACGAGAGCAGGAGCGAGAGAGTGGGATGATATCGGAATGATCAAGGGGGTTGCTTGCCTTGCTGGGTAGCGGGAAGGTTCTCTCCTTCGTTGGAATACTCGGGAGTATCCTCAGAAGCAGGGCCTACCGCAATGCAGATAAGAAACAATCAATACACGCAAGTACAACAATATGATGCATAATCATGGCATGATATCATGTGTGGATGAGCTAATGCAACTAGTATTCATGTTAATTTGAAATGAATTTGAATATAGGTTCAAAATCATTCTTCATTTCAAATTCCATATACTAACCTATTAGTAATTGTCAATGTTCACCTATTTAGCTTGCTCTAACGTGCATGTCAATAGCACCATTGGATTCATTGGATTTTTCTGATAAATTTTCATATATAAATTATTTTCATCTGATTTAGAGATTAATGTATATGAATTTTTGAAGTTTTAAACAATTACTGGAATTATTTTACAACTGGAAAAGGGATTAATGGCGTCAGCCTGACGTCACCATGACGTCAGCTGGTCGGCTGACCTGGCCACAGTCAAACCTGACGTGCGGGGCCCGCACGTCAGTGTCTCAGGCTTAACCCCCGCACTGACCAGGGGGTTTGACCCACCCTGGGGCCCACTGTCAGTGGCCGGAGGCTAACTAATTAGGGGGATTAGCCCCCCAAATGACGGCCACGTCGGCGCCCACTGGAGCTGCGCATCCGCGGCCATTTGGCATGTGGAGGGCACCGGGAGGCGGCTGTGCACTAGGGCTTCTAGCCGGGCACTTAGGGGGGCTCGGGGGCCACCGGAACGACGGCCGGCGACATCCCGAGCGGAAGTGAGATTCGGCAGCGAGGGGAACGGCGACTACAGCAAGAAACAGGCCGCGAAAAAGGGGGGAAACCGAGCAGGAGCTCACGGCGGGGGCGCTGGGGACGACGGCGAGCTCGGGGACGCACTGACGACCTCGAATCGTCGGAGAAGAGCTTCGGCGGCCGTCGGGGAGGAAACTGTGTAGGGGCGTCGTGGGAGGTTCCCGACGTCGACTGGCTTCACGGGGAGGACGAGGAGGTCACGGCGGGGCTTTTGGTGGTCTTGGAGAGGCACGGGGGAGGCTAGAACGGCGGGGCTATGGCGGCGGGCAGCTCAGCCATGGCGGAGCAAGGGAGGAGAGAGCAAGAGAGAGAGAGCTTGCGAAGGGGAGAGGGAGAGGAGAAGAGGCCACGGGGAGGGGGTCCTCGCGCTGGCGTGTCTGGAGCTCTCCAGGCTAGCAAGCAGGCAGGGAGGAGCTGGCCGGCGCGTGCCCGCGCGCGGCGAGCGCGTGCCCCTGTCCTCCAGGCGAGAGGACAGGGATGACTGGCCGTGGGCCAGTTGGGCCAGCTTCTCCTAGCCTTTCCTCTCTTTCTTTATTTTTTTCTTCTTTCTGTTAAATGATTTGACATTTGTTTATTTTATTTGCAGGTATAAATGACTTTATAAAATATCCAAAACATTTTATATATTGAAGTTTGAATATTTCAGACTTATCTGAAAAGTTTGAAAATAATTTGAAAACAGAAATAATGATAATTCTTTATTTATCATTTTCAGGGGCTTTATCAATTATTTTTAAATTGCTTTAGGTGTTCAAATAATTAAGATGGTCCCTGTTATAATCATGTCCAAATTTATCAGACATAGGGAACATTTTTAAAGGACATTTTGGATTCGTTGAAATTTCACCAAATTTGAATTGTTTTGATTCAATGTGAGCTTGGGGTTTCTTTTTCTCCCCATTTCATGCTGATGAAAGAATAAAACATGATGTAAACAGATGCTATACAATGACACCTAGCTAGGGATGTGACAGATTCATCCGGCGATCCAATCACGAATCGTCTCGCGATCTTGATCACGGTCCTTCCGATCTAGCGCCAAACGGATGGCACCTCCGTGTTCAGCACACATACAACTCGATGACGATCTCCGCCTTCTTGATACAGTAAGAGGGAGCGGAAAGGTAGACGAGCTATCCGGCAGCACAACGCCATTGCGGCGATGGTGGTGGAGTAATTCCAACACGGCTTCGCCTAAGGACTACTGAAACCGATCTAGAGGAGAAACTACAGACTAGAGGAGAGGGTCACTACAGGAATCAGCTACTTTGCCGTCAGCCATCCCAGACGGCAAAGGCATGCTTCCCGGACAGCAAAGGCTTTGCCGTCCGCCAGCAAACGGCCAACCGTCCGGCTGAATAAGCCACGGTAAAGGGCGCTTTGTCTTTTGCTGGCGGACGGCAAAGACCTTTGAATCTTTGTCGTCCGCCAGCGGACGGCAAAGGGCCTGGACGGCACACGTGGCAACTTAGCTCCGTTAGGGGCTTAACGGCGTGCTTTGCCGTCTGCCAGTGGACGACAAAGAACCAACCTAGGCCAGCCCCAGGTTGCATAGGCAGCTACCACGTGGCAGCTTTGCCGTCTGCAGCAGACGGCAAAGAACCTGTATAGCCCCTGTTTTTTCTGTTTTTTCTTAAATTCATTCAATTTCACATAATTTCATACATATATATACACATTTTAAGATACTTTCAACAAGCATACACAATTTTCCAACAACAAGCATACACAAGTTATATACACATATCCAACAACATATCCAACAAATCTCCAACAACATATCCAACAAGTTTCCAACAAGATATCCAACAACAAAGTTCATCATACACAATCAAAACAAAAACGAAGCACAAGGAGAAGAGTAGACTCCATCAACACAAGCTTCCTCATCTAAAGGAAATGTGCAAATTGGGAAAAAAGAAAGTTAGAAGAAGAAGAAGAAGACTAGATAGAAGAAAAAGAAGAAAAAGAAGAAGAAAAAGAAGAAGAACAAGAATTGATCTTCTGTTTCTTTTTCTCCTCTCCTGTCCTCTTCTCCAAGGTAGTAATGCCATTTTCTAGCTAACTAAGCCTATCAAGTAATTTTGGAGGAAAAAATGCTAAGTATAAGTCATTTTATAGCTATCCTAGGTAGAATACATCATTTAGGAGGTAAGTAAGGTTATTATGTATTTTTGAGGAAAATAAGCTAAGTATAGGTCATTTTGGATCTAAACCAATGTTACTATGCCATTTTTTACCTAAGTGAGCTAATTATGTCATAAATGAACTAGCTAAGCTAATTATAGATCATTATTGAGCTATCCTAGGTAGTTATGCCATTTTTTTACCTAAGTGAGCTAATTATGTCATAAATGAACTAGCTAAGCTAGCTATAGATCATTATTGAGCTATACTAGGTAGTAATGCCATTTTCTAGCTAACTAACCATATCAAGTCATTTTGGAGGAAAAAATGCGAAGTATAGGTTATTTTATAGCTATCCTAGGTAGAATATACCATTTAGGAGGTAAGTAAGGTTATTATGTATTTTTGAGGAAAATAAGCTAAGTATAGGTCATTTTGGAGCTAAACCAAGGTTAGTATGCCATGTGTTTACCTAAGTGAGCTCATTATGTCATAAATGAACTAGCTAAGCTAATTATAGATCATTATTGAGCTATCCTAGGTAGTTATGCCATTTTTTACCTAAGTGAGCTAATTATGTCATAAATGAACTAGCTAAGCTAGCTATAGATCATTATTGAGCTATACTAGGTAGTAATGCCATTTTCTAGCTAACTAAGCATATCAAGTCATTTTGGAGGAAAAAATGCTAACTATAGGTCATTTTATAGCTATCCTAGGTAGAATATACCATTTTCTAGCTAACTAAGCATATCAAGTCATTTTTCAGGAAAATAAGCTAAGTATAGGTCATTTTGGAGCTAAGTAGGTCATTTATTAAGCTAAGTATGCATTTTTTAATGAAAACACTTGGGAAAACTTACCATTAATACGGAGGTGAAGGATCGGTACGGTTTGGGCCAGGGTGAGACGTAGAAGGACCGGTCGGGATTGCGACAGACGCAGAAGGATCGGTCGATGCTTGTAGGGAGGCACGCTGCACCAAAGATCATTTGCAATGTCTCCTTAGCATGATGCAACTCAAATGTCAATACTAGTAACTAATGACCATTTAAATGAAACTCACCGTGGGTGCTATAGCAATATAGGGCATCGACGGAGGGGTCTAACCATTGTTCTGGCACACGGTCTACACATTTTGTTTTCACGAGTCATTCATGTTAGTTAGTGATGAAACGAACATTACATGCATGATTTGGCTAATATGCAGGAGAAACTTACCACGAGGAGCTCGTATAGGGCCCGATGAGACGCGTCGTTCCGGTTCCTCTCCTATTCCAACAGCCTAGCCGTCCTCTCCTCCATGTCCCTCTCCCTCCGTGACGCCTGCCTATTTGCCTCCGCCAGAAGCTCCTGGGCCCTAGCCTCAATGGAGAGCTCCATTGGCCGTGGAAGAGGCGTTATCTCAGGATCAGAGGTCGTCTAGCGCTTCTTGATATCCGGGAGAGTTCTAGGACAACATATCAATCCATCCCCAATGGCTATCGAGCCATGGGGCCTCCTACCACCAGATATCATCACGAGCTCTGGATCAAAAGGACTCTGGCCCGGGTTGAAGTCCTCCCCTTTCCTCGCCTTCCCAAAATCTCTGTACCTCACGAGCTTGTTGTGGGAGGAGATGTTGCTGAAGCTCTTTGGATGATCGAGGTCATCCTCAGAGAATGCCTTTGCCTTCTTGTACGAGGCTGTAAGGGCCATGGCATAGAGGTCGAACAGAGGTGGCACCTCCTTCTTGTTTTCTCGCGCCTAAAAGAGGTGCACAAAATATTAGTTAAGGGCTCAAGCTAGCATGAAGAATGAAATTGCATGAATCATGAAGCAAACCACATACCCACTTATCCCCGTACTCAAACAGGTTGGAGCTCCCTTGATTATGTGGCACACCTCTCATTTGGGCACGCTTCTGCTTGGCCTTGTTTTGTTCGGCTAGCCATTCGGGAGAGCACCACTCATCCACCAATGCCTCCCAACAGTCCAACCTATCCGCACACCATCTCGGGGGCACCTAAGTTAGACAAGAGAAATTTCAGCGCTACGCCTATGAATCAAATCAAAGAAACTAAGTACAAGGCCTTAGGAATAGATAATTACCTTCATAAACTTCTTACTCAGATAATTTTTGTGGCACTTCTTCTTGGCCCTCCTAATGTTACTCAAGGCGTAGTAGTCTTGAATATCCTGCACCCGAGCCTCGTGCCGTAAGTTTTGAAGTAGGCGCTTGCACTCGGCTTCGATAACAACAGCCGCTCTCGCCTCGTCTTCCTCAAGACACCTGTAGAAGGTCTGCAATCAAACAAGACAACACATTAGACACTGATTAGTACAATCACTAGGTGTTGTTGAGAAGGAGAAATTACCCAAAAGCGACGGATCACAATGTCAGCCACCGCCTCGCACAAGACATCATCGACCATCTCCTCCGGCGGGGCCGGGGCAGCCATGTATAGCTCCCATGTCAGTGCTACCTGTGGAGACTCATCCTCACCGGGTAACTCGACCTTCCCTAGGAACTGGTGCCCGAGAAGCACACAAAGGACCTGGTTGGCCCTACGGACACCATGCTCGTATTTCCAACCCCTTCAATAGGACAAGGCCAACACATTAGATATTAATTTGAAGAAACATAAAGGCAAAAGGTTAAAAGAGAGTAAATGCACTTACTTCTCCGCATTAGGCGCAATCAACCACCTCTGCTCGCGGGTTGTCGACACGGGCGGCAGCTTTGTACAACCACACTGGTAGACCTTCTTGCCCTCCTCAACCAGCTCGCCCTCGCGATAGGTGTTGTCCGACAAGTTGTCCTCGCCACCATCAGCATGGCCACTAGCCTCCGGAGTCACGTGGGACGAAGACTCTATGACCCGATCCTGGGACGAAGACTCTGGGACCAGAGTCTCCTGGGACGAAGGCTCGGTGACCCGAGGCTCGTGGACCGGAGTCCAAGATGGGTCCAAGTCAGACGGGTCCACCTGAGACGGAGCACTCGTCTGGTCGGGAGAATCAGCTGGGGGTGGCGGCGAGGAAGGCGCAGCAGCCTTCCTACCTCTAGCACCTCTCTTCGGCTTCCCCCGACCTCTCCCGGTCGAAGAAGAAGCACCCGTCAGTGTCTGCATGCTGTGTACCAGTGCTCACCGGAGTTGTTGGGGTGGAATAATAGCACCCATCCCAACAAGCGCCGAGGAAGGAGGCTTAGAGCCCTCTCGACCCCCGCCCACCATCTGTCAACACCTGCAATGACAAAGAGTGAACGAAATTCGTTCAACATAAAGAAATTGAATACCTAATAACATGAACTAATTAATAATATATATGTACATAATAGTAATTGGTATTACATCGTGGGTGGATGTACATCGGTATAATGTGTGTGTGACTTTCGGTTCGTCGAGGCTTTCCTTAAGTAACTCTCATATCTCATGGTGTGTTGGTGCGCTCTCTCTCACACTGATATGGTGGTGTATATATGTTGGTGGGCACTCTCTCACCGTAATAGTTTGACCGCCGGTGATGGACGCCCCTCCTCTTCTCTTCTTGCGCAATATACGAATATATCGCAAAGAAGAGAAGAAAGAAGAGGCGCCCCCACGACAACAGTCGGGATACATCCATCAAGAACACACATGAAAGATATTTAAGGAAAGCCTCGACGGACCAGAAGTCACACACGCATTATACCGATGTACATAGACCCACGATCACTCATCTTGCCTAGCTACTGGACACACACAAAATACTGATGATTGAAGACACCTATAGCTAGCAAGTTTCATCGGCACGAAGACCGAAACAGAGGAAATGATGTTTTGTATAACTAAATCGAAAAATATATGACCTAACTCATAATTCACAAATATATGACCCGTGTCGTGTCGGGGTCGGGGTGTCTGGGGTGTCGTGTCGGGGTCGGGGTGTCGGGGGTGCCGTGTTGAGGTCAGGTTGTCGTGTCGGGGTAGGGGTGTCGTGTCGGGGTAGGGGTGTTGTATCGTGGTCGGGGGTGACGTGTCGGGGTCGGGGTGTTGGGGTGTCATGTCGGGGTCTGGGTGTCGGGGATGTCGTGTCGGGGTAGGGGTGCTGTGTCAGGTTAGGGGGTTCCTCGAGGTCGATGAAACCCTAAGTAGCAAGTATCATCGGTGCGAGATACATGTGGCGCTCGGTGTTGAACACTAGATCCACATCCCATAAGTGACGCCGACACCCGGTGTCCCGCGCGTAGCAGTAGTTTTGGGGGCCGATGACGGTCGAACACCTTGGCAAATTTGTCTGGCAGCCTCTGCGATGAGGATCAAAGCCAAGTTTTGAAACTTCAAACAACCAAACCGCCTTGAGTCAGTTAGGGTGTTTCAAGTTTCAACACTTGGCTTTTAATCGTCATCGCAGAGGTTGCATGACAAATTCGCATAGGTGTTCAACCGCCATCAACCCCGAGAGCTGTTGCTGCGGGACGCCAGACGCCGGCGTAACTTGTGGGACATGGATGTAGTGTTCGACACCGACGGCCACATGTACCTCGCACCGACGATACTAGATATTTAGGGTTCCATCGACATCGGGGGTGTCGTGTCAGGGTCGGGGTGTCGGGGGTGTCGTGTCAGGGTAGGGGTGTTGTGTCGTGGTCGAGGGTGCCGTGTCAGGGTGTCGGGGGTGTCGTGTGGGGGTCGGGATGTCGTGTCGGGGTGGGGGGTGTCGGGGGTGTCGTGTCTGGGTCGGGGTGTCGGGGTCGGGGTGCCGTGTCGGGGTCGGGGTCGGGATGTCGGGAATGCCGTATCGCAGTCGGGGTGTGCAGGGTGTCGTGTCGTGGTCCGGGGTGCCGTGTCGTGGGGTCGGGGTGTCATGTCGAGGGTCTGGGTGTGGGGGGTGCCTTGTCGGGGTTGGGGTGTCGGGGGTGCCGTGTCGGGGTCAGGGTGTTGGGGGTGTCGTGTCGGGGTTGGGGTGTCGGGGATGCCGTGTCGGGGTGCCGTGTCAGGGTGTCGTGTCGGGGTCGGGGTGTGGGGGGTGTCGTGTCGGGGTCCGGGGTGCCGTGTCGTGGTTTTGGGGTGTCGTGTCGGTGGTCGGGGTGTCGGTGGTGTCGTGTCGGCGATCCTTGACCCGGTTATGTCGCCGTCGACGCACCCCTCATCCTCCTCTTCTTCTTCTTCTTCTTCTTCTTTTCTCCTCCTCCTCCTCCTCCTCCTTTTCTTCTTCTTTTTCTTCTTCTCCTTCCTCTTTTTCTTCTTCTTCTTCATCTCCTTCTCCTCCTCTTCTTCTTACTAAACTAAATTACTAACTAACTAACCTAACTACGTTACTAAATTACTAACTAAACTAAACTATTAACTACAACTAACTAACTAAATTACTAACTAAACTAATTAAATACAACTAACTAACTAAATTACTAACTAGAATATTAGAAAATAAAAAATAGAGAGGGGGAGGGGGCTCACCGTAGTGGGGGAGGTGGAGGCCGGCGGTGGGCGTTGGGGGCGGCGGGTGGCGTGGCGTGGGCGATGGCGGTGGGGTGACTGTGGCGCCGGTGAGGGAGAGAGGGGCGGGGTGGTGGTGCGGTGGGCGTGGGCGGCGGGGTGATGGTCGCGGGCAGCTGGCGGGGGGGGGGCGCTCGCGCGGGCGTGAGGGCGCGGGCGGCCGGCGACGGGGGGGGGGGGGGGGCATAGGCGGCCCGCGGGCGGGCGCGGGCTGCGGCCGGCGGTGGGGGCGCGACGGCGGCTGGGAGCACGGGAGCGGGGCGGGGGCCGGCGTGGGGGCGTGGTGGGGGACGTGGGGGCTGGGTGGGTCAGGAGATGGGTCGGGGGAGAGAGATGAGAGGCGTGGGGGTGCGCCGTTAGCGGTTAGGTATCCACTTCCTTGCCGTCTGCTAGCCGACGGAAAAGAATCTTTGCCGTCCACTAGCGGACGACAAAGAGGTGGGGTGGTTGGCCGTTACAGTGGTGTCGTCAACTAGGCCCCACCCACCTCTTTGCCGTCTGCTGGCTGACAGCAAAAAATCTTTGTCGTCCGCTAGCAGAGGGCAAAGAGCTGGCTAATGGCAAATCCCCTCTTTTCCGTCTACTAGCTCTTTGTCGTCTGCTTTGTGCTAGCTGATGGCAAAGCAACTCTTTGTCGTCCGCTACCAGACGGCAAAGAGCTGGCAGATGCCAAATCTTATGATCCCAGTAGTGGGTAGCACGTGGCTGAAAATCTATGTGCAAAACCCCCTAAAACCTCTAGTATATATAGGAGGAGCAGAGGAGGAGTCTTGGCACAAGGGCCAGCCCTTGGTGGCTTCGGCCGAAGTGGAGGGAGCAGTCCTCCTCCTCCACTCCTAGTAGGATTAGGACTCCTTCCTTATTTCCAGCTTTTTGCCTTTTTCCACCTTTACCACTTTGGACTTTCTTCCCAGCCGCATGGGCCTTCTGCGGGACTTGATCTAGCCCACTAAGGGCTGGTATTCATCTTCCCACAGCCCATGTAGCCTCTTGGGTCAAAATACTCCTCCCGATGGTCCCCTGGTACCCTCCCGACACTCCCGGTACACTACCGATGAGCCCGAAACTTTCCTGGCGACCAAAATGGGACTTCCTATAAAATCTTTACGTCCGTACCATTACAGAGCTCCTCGTCACATCCGGGATCTCATCCGGGACTCTAAACAACCTTCGGTCACCACCATACATACCTCTATACTACCGAAACGTCACTTAACCTTAAGTGTGCAGACCCTGTGGGTTTGAGAACTATGTAGACATGACCGAGACACCTCTACGGTTAATAACCAATAGCTGGACCTGGATGCCCATGTTGGTTCCTACATATTCTACGAAGATCTTTATCGTTTGAACCTCTATGTCAAGGATTCAATTAATCTTGTATGATGTTCCCTTTGTTCTTCGGTATGTTACTTTCCCGAGATTCGATCATCGGTATCTGTATACCTAGTTCAACCTCATTACCAGCAAGTCTCTTTACTCATTCTGTAATACAAGATCCCATGGCTAACACTTAGTCACATTGCTTGCAAGTCTTATTTTGATGCTGTATTACCGAGTGGCCCTTGGGATACCTTTCCGTCACACGGAGTAACAAATTCTAGTCTTGATCCATGCCAACCCAACAGACACCCTCGAAGATAACTGTACAGCACCTTTATAGTCACCCAGTTACGTTGCGATGTTTTATACACACAAGGCATTCCTCCGGTGTGAGTGAGTTGCATGATCTCATGGTCATAGGAACAGATACTTGACATGCAGAAAACAGTAGCAATAAACTCACACGATCATATGCTACGTTTATAGTGGGGTCTTGTCCATCACATCATTCTCCTAATGATGTGATCCCGTTATCAAATGACATCTCATTTCCATGGCTAGGAAACCTTAACCATCTTTGATCAAAGAGCTAGTCAATTAGAGGCATACTAGGGACATGGTGTTGTCTATGTATCCACACATGTATCTGAGTTTCCGATCAATACAATTCTAGAATGGATAATAAATGATTATGATGAACAAGGAAATATGATTATAACTAATTTATTATTGCCTCTAGGGCATATTTCGAACAGTCTCCCACTTGCACTAGAGTCAATAATCTAGTTCACATCACCATGTGATTCGCATTGTTATGAATCTAACACCCAGTGAGTTTTGGGGTTCGATCTTGCTTTGCATGTGAGAGAGGTATTTTTTGTCAACGGGTCTACGACATTCAGATCCGTGTGTACTTTGCAAATCTCTATGTCATACTGTAGACACTGCTATCACACTCCACTTGGAGCTATTCCAAATGGCTACTCCACTATACGTATCCGTATTGCTACTCACAGTCATCCGGATTGGTGTTAAAGCTTGCATCGACGTAACCCTTTATGACGAACTCTTTATCACCTCCATAGTCAAGAAATATTTCCTTAGTCTTTTAGTTACTAAGGATAATCTTGACCTCTGTCCAGTGATCCACTCCTGGATCACTCTTGTACCCCTTGACGGACTCATGGCAAGGCACTCACAGGTGCGGTACACAGCATGGCATACTATATAGAGCTTATGGATAAAGCATAGGGGACGACCTTCGTCCTTACTCTTTCTTCTGCTGTGGTCGAGCTTTGAGTCTCACTCAACTTCACACCTTATAAATTATGCAAGAACTCTTTCTTTGACTGATCCATTTTGAACTCTTTCAAAAATCTTGTCAAGGTATGTACTCATTCAACGTCTCATCAGACATCTTGATTTATCTCTATAGATCTCAATGCCAACCAATTAAGTAGCTTTATCTAGGTCTTCCTTTGAAAAACTCTTTTCAAACAACCCTTTATGCTTTCTAGAAATTCTACATCATTTCCGCTCAACAATATGTCATCCACATATGCTTATCAGAAACTCTATAGTGCTCCCACTCACTTTATTGTAAATACTTGTTTCTCATAAACTTTCTATAGACTCAAAAACTTTGATCACCTTGTCAAAGCTTATATTCCAACTGTGAGATGCTTGCTTTAGTCCATAGAAGGATCACTGACGCTTGCACACCTTTTAGCATCCTAAGGACTGACAAAACCTTCTGGTTGTATCTCATACAACCTTTCCTCAAGGAAGGAAACGATGTTTTGACATTCATCTGCCAGATTTCATAATTGAAAAATGCAGCAACTGCTAACATAATTCCAATAGACTTTAGCATCGCTACGATTGAGAAAGTCTCATCGTAGTCAACTCCTTGAACTTGGCAGAAACTTCTTTGCGACAACTCGAGCTTTATAAATGTTGACATTCACCATCAGCGTCTGTCTTCATCTTGAAGGTCCATTTGTACTCAACGACCAGCCGTCCAACGAGCAAGTCTACCAAAGTCTATACTTGGTTTTCATACAGGGATCCTTTCTTGGATTTCATGGCCTCTAACCATTTGTCAGAATCCGGGCCCATCATCGCTTCTCCATAGCTCATAGGTTCATCGTTGTCCAATAAAATGACCTCCAAGACAGGGTTATCATACCACTCAGGAGTAGTACGCGTCCTTGTTGACCTACAAGGTTCCATAGTAACTTGATCCAAAGCTTCATGATCATCATCATTAATTTCCTCTTCAACTGACATAGGCTCCACAGAAACATCTTTCTGCGCTCTGCTACTCTCCGATTGAACAAAGGTTCAACAACCTCATCAAGTTCTATCTTCCTCCCACTCAATTCTTTCGAGAGAAACTCTTTCTCGAGAAAGGACCCGTTTTAGCAACAAACACTTTGTGCTCGGATCTGATATATAAGGTATACCCAACTGTTCTTAGGGTATTCCATGAAGATGCATTTGTCCACTTTGGGTTCGAGATCATTAGGTGAAAACCTTTTTTTACATAAGCGTCGCAGCCCCAAACTTTAACAAATGGCAGATTAGGTTTCTATCAAACCATAATTCATATGGTGTCATCTCAACGGATTAAGATGGTGCCCTATTTAAAGTGAATGTACTTGTCTCTAATGCATAACCCCAAAATGATAGTGGAAAATTGATAAGAGACATCATAGTATGCACCATATCCAATAGAGCACGACTATGACATTCAAACAACCATCACACCATGGTGTTCTAGGTGGCGTGAGTTGTGAAACAACTTTCACATTGTCTAAACTTGTATGCCAAACTCGTAACTCATATATTCACCTCCATGATCATATCGCAGACTGTTTTATCTTCTTGTCACGATGTTCTTAAACTTCACTCCGAATTTGCTTGGACTTTTCAAACGATTCAGACTTGTGTTTTATTAAGTAAATATACACAATATCTACTCAAATCATTAGTGAAGGTCAGAAAATAACGATATCCACCGCACGCTACAAGACTCATTGATTGCATACATAAACATGTATCATTTCCAATAAATCACTTGCCTGCTCCATCAAACCGGAAAACGGGGTCCTTAGTCATCTTGCCCAAAGACGCATGGTTCGCATGTCTCAACCGATTCGAAATTGAATGAGTCCAAAGATCCATCAGCATGGAGTTTCTTCATGCGATTTATACCAATATGACATTTAGCGGCAATGCCACAAGTATGTGGTGCTATCATTATTAACTTAGTATCTTTTGGCATTAATGTTATGAACATATGTATTACTACGATCAAGATTCAACAAACCATTCTCACTGGGTGCATGACCATTGAAGGTATTATCCATGTAAATAGAATAACCATTATTATCTAACTTAAATGAATAACCGTGTTGCAATAAACATGATCTAATCATGTTCATGCTTAACGCAAACACCAAATAACACTTATTTAGGTTGGTCACTAATCCCGAAGGTAGAGAGAGCGTGCGATGTTGATCACATCAACCTTGGAAACATTTCCAACACATCGTCATCTCACACTTAGCTAGTCTCTATTTATTCCATAACTTTTATTTCGAGTTACTAACTTTTAGCAACCGAACCGGTATCCAATACCCAGGTGCTATTACGAGTACTAGCAAGGTACACATCAATAACATGTATATCATATATACTTCTGTTGATGTTGCCAACCTTATTATCTTACCAAGTATCTAGGATTGTTCCGCTTCAGCAACCGCTCTCCTCAGAATAGAAGCACTTAGTCTCGGGTTTGGGTTCAAATTTGGGTTGCTTCACTTGAGCAACAACTGACTTCCATCCATGAAGTTTCCCTCCTTGCCCTTTCCCTTCTCGAAACTAGTGGTTCTACGAACCATCAACACTTGATGCTCCTTATTTGATTTCTACCTTCGCGGTGTCAAACATCGCGAACAGCTCAGGGATCATCATTTCCATCCCTGGCATAATTATAGTTCATCACGAAGTTATAGTAGCTTAGTGATAGTGACTCAGAGAATTATATCAATCACTATCTTATCTGGAAGATCAACTACCACTCGATTCAAGCGATTGTAGCACCCAGACAATATGAGCATATGCTCAACGATTGAGCTATTCTCCTTCATCTTGCAGCCAAAGAATCTTGTTGGAGATCTCATATCTCACAACACAGCACGAGCCTAAGATCCCAATTTCAGCTCTTAGAACATCTCATATGTCTCGTGACGTTCAAAACGTTTTGGAGCCTCAATTATGAGCTATAATGAATGACACACAGAACTATCAAGTAGTCATCGGAACGTGTCTATCAGATGTACACAACATCTACAGATGACGCTAAAGGGGGTGGCGCACCGAGCAATGCATTAAGGACATAATCCTTTTGCGCAGCAATGAGGACAATCCTCAGATTAAGGACTTAGTCCACAATATTGCTGCCATCATCTTTCAACTCTATTTCTCTAGGATCATATAAAAATACAAGGGAGCTACAGCGTGAGCTAGTAATCTACAACATAATTTGCAAAGACACGACTGACTATAATGAGTTCAATTAATCATATTACTTAAGAACTCCCACTCAAATTGACATCCCTCCGGTCATTCCAGTGATACATGATCCAAATTCACCAACTCAAGTCCGATCATCACGTGAGTTGAGGTGGTTTTAATTGTGAACATTATCATGTTGATCATATCTACTATATGACTCATGTTCGAACTTTCGGTCTCTTGTGTTACGAGGCCATGTCTGTACATGCTAGGCTCGCCAAGTTTAACCTGAGTGTTCCGCATGTGCAACACTGGCTGGCGCCGTTGTATGTGAATGTAGAGTCTATCACACCTGATCATCACGTGGTGTCTTGATGACCCACAAGTATAGGGGATCTATCATAGTCCTTTCGATAAGTAAGTGTGTCGAACCCAACGAGGAGCAAAAGGAAATGATAAGCGGTTTTCAGCAAGGTATTCTCTGGAAGCACTGAAATAGTCGGTAACAGATAATTGTATGATAAGATAATTTGTAACGGGTAGCAAGTAACAATAGTAGCAAAGGTGCAGCAATATGGCCCAATCCCTTTTGTAGCAAAGGACAAGCCTGAACGAACTCTTATATAAGGCAAAGTGCTCCCGAGGACACATGGGAATTACAGTTAAGCTAGTTTTCATCACGTTCATATGATTCGTGTTCGCTACTTTGATAGTTTGATATGTGGGTGGACCGGTGCTTGTGTGCTCTCCTTACTTGGACAAACATCCCACTTATGCTTAACCCCTCTCGCAAGCATCCGAAACTACGAAAGAAGAATTAAGACAAACTCTAACCATAGCATTAAACTAGTGGATCCAAATCAGCCCCTTATGACCCAACGCATAAACTAGGGTTTAAGCTTCTGTCACTCTAGCAACCCATCATCTACTTATTACTTCCCAATGCCTTCCTCTAGGCCCAAATAATGGTGAAGTGTCATGTAGTCGACATTCACATAAAACCACTAGAGGAGAGACAACATACAATGCATCAGAATATCGAACGAATACCAAATTCACATGACTACTATTATCAAGACTTATCCCATGTCCTCAGGAACAAATGTAACTACTCACAAAGCATGATTATGTTCATGATCATAGAGGTATTGAATACCATTAAGGATCTGAACGTATGATCTTCCACCAAGTAAACCAACTAGCATCAACTACAATAAGCAATTAACTCTACTAGCAACCTTACTAGTACCAATCGGAGTTGCGAGACGGAGATTGGATACAAGAGATGAACTAGGGTTTGGAGATGAGATGGTGCTGATGAAGATGTTGATGGAGATGAGTCCCCTCCGATGAGAGGAGTGTTGGTGATGACGATGGCGACGATTTTCCTCTCCGGGAGAGAAGTTTCCCCGGCAGAACAGCCCTGTCGGAGCTCTAGATTGGTTCTGCTCAAGTTCCGCCTCGTGGCGGCGGCGTCTCCTACTGAAAGCTCTATATTGATTTTTTTCTCGGACGAAACCCTTCAAATAGGAGAAGATGGGGGCCAGAGGAGCTGCAAGGGGCCCATGAGCCCCATAGGCGCGGCCAGGGGGGTAGGCCGCGCCTGGCAGGCTCGTGGCCTCTTGGTGGCTCCTCTTTGGTATATATTTGGCCCAGTATTTTTTATATATTCCAAAATAATTCCTCGTTGATTTTCACGGCTTTTGGAGTTGTGCGGAATAGACATCTCAAACTTGCTCCTTTTCCAGCCCAGAATTCCACCTGCCGGCATTCTCCCTCTTAAGGTAAACCTTGTAAAATAAGAGAGAAAAGGCATGAGTATTATACCATAATGTGTAATAACAATTCATAATGCGATAAATATCAATATAAAAGTATGATGCAAAATGGACGTATCAACTCCCCGAAGCTTAGACCTCGCTTGTCCTCAAGCGAAAGCCGAGATCGATAAATATGCCCACATGTTTAGAGATAGAGGTGTCGATAAAATAAAAATACGGACATGCAGGCATCATGATCATATTTAGAACAGGAATATCATCATATAACCCCCTTACGCTAAAGTGACAATTCATTCACAATGTAAAGCATGCATCAAGAACCTTATTGAGAATTAACAACCAATGGTCTCTAGTCATTTAAGCAATTGCAATTTATCATAATGTCGGAAAGAGTCAAATAAGAGCTTCTAAAGCAAATCCACATACTCAATCATCTTTTAGTCTTCTACAATTGCTAAAACTCACACGGTACTCACGAGATCAAAGTTTCAGTTGGACACAGAGAAAGATAGGGGCTTATAGTTTCGCCTCCCAACTATTTACCTGAAGGGTAATGTCAACAATAATAATTCATGATTACTTACTTCCAAGTGGATATATGAATATAGATCTTTCCCTAGCACATGACGCTTTCCAAGATGATGGCAATACAAGGAATTGGTGACGATCACAATGACTCTTTTAACAATAAAAAATAAAGGTACAAGATAGTCCCTTCGCAGAGGGAAGCAGAGGTTGTCATGCGCTTTTAAGGTTTGGATGTGTGATCTCTTAGTGTGAAGGAACGTCACTTTATATTGCCTCCTGTGATAAAGAACTTTATTATGCAGTCTGTCGCTTTTATATCTTCCTCATCACAGGTCCGTACAAAGCTTATTTTCCACACACTAATAGATCATACATATTTAGGGAGCAATTTTTATTGCTTGCACCGATGACAACTTACTTGAAGGATCTTATTCAATCCATAGGTAGGTATGGTGGACTCTCATGGCAAAACTGGGTTGAGGGTTTTAAGGATGCACAAGTGGTATCTCTACTTAGTGCAGAAGTTTTGGCTAATATGAGGTGGAAGCAAGCGTCACATGCTAAAGTATCCATAATCATATAACATTGTTCGGAACCAGGCAAACATAATTCATTATGTTGTCTTCCTTGTCCAACATCTACTTCTTAGCATGTAATAGTTTAATGAGTGTTCACAATCATAGATGGTGTCAAAGATGATATATTTATATGTGAACCTCTATTTCTTTATTATTTCCTATTAACTACAACAATGACCAAGGTCTACATTTGTCTACCCACAACAAGTTTCAGTCAACATTCTTTTTATATGTGAAGTCATCACTTCCCATAAGATCATATAATGATCTTTCATGCTTTTGTTCTCTTATTATTATTTTCTTTAGATCATGGCAAGAAGCAAAGCCCTTGACTAAAACACTCTTTATTATATAACTGACGAACTCGATTACATTGGGGGTAACACTAAGCAAAACTCAAGCCTAGATCATACTAAAAAGTTTATTCTACTAGATAAAGATATTACCAAAAGGATCAAACTAATATAAAGGTAAAGGCAAAATTTGTGATGGTGATACGATACAGGGGCAACTCCCCCAAGCTTGGCACAAGCCAAGGGGAATGCCCATACCCGTGTGTTTAATTGTCTTCCTTCGGAGGTGATGGTGGTGGAGTTGAGGCAGACTGCCTAAGCTTGTTTAGTTTCCTTTTTAGCAAAAAGTTCTTCTCTTTTAGATTGTTAACTTCCTCTTCAAGCCTCAATGCTCTTTGACATAATTCTTTCTTACTCTCCTGCAAAAGACGAGAAGGGGTAAACAAAATCTTAGGCTTCTCCCTTGAGTTAGGGAGACTCGACTTCTTGAACTCCACATGCATGTCCCCGACAATGTAAGGACCATCCCATTTAGAGAGAAGTTTGCCTGCAAAAAATCTTAAACGAAAATTTTATAGCAAGACATAATCACCTACATTGAACTCACGTTTTTGTATCCTTTTATCATGCCACCTTTTAACTTTCTCTTTGAACAACTTGGCATTTTCATATGCCTGAGTTCTCCATTCATCAAGTGAGATAATATCAAATAACCTCTTCTCCCCAGAAAGTTTGAGATCAAAGTTGAGCTCTTTGATTTCCCAATAAGCCTTATGCTCTAGCTCAAGAGGTAAATGACATGCTTTACTGTAAACCATTTTATACGGAGACATGACAATGGGATTCTTATAAGCAGTTCTATAAGCCCACAGTGCATCATCAAGTTTTTTAGACCAATTCTTTCTAAACCTATTAATAGTATTTTGCAGAATTAATTTAATTTCTCTATTACTTAACTCTACTTGACCACTAGACTGAGGATGATAAGGAGATGCAATTCTATGGTTGACATCATACTTAGCAAGCATTTTACGGAAAGCACCATGAATAAAATGTGAACCACCATCAGTCATTAAATATCTAGGGACTCCAAATCTTGGGAAAATAACTTCTTTAAGCATATTAATAGAGGTGTTGTGATCAACACTACTAGTTGGAATAGCTTCTACCCACTTAGTAACGTAATCAACAGCAACTAAAATATGAGTATACCCATTGGACTTTAGAAAAGGTCCCATATAATCAAAACCCCAAACATCAAATGGTTCAATAACAAGTGACTAATTCATAGGCATTTCCTGACGTTTACTAATATTACCCATTCTTTGACATTCATTACAAGACAAGACAAACTTACAAGCGTCCTTAAATAGAGTAGGCCAATAAAAACCGGATTGCAATACCTTGTGTGCAGTTCTATCTCCAGCATGGTGTCCTCCATAAGCCTCGGAGTGGCACTTCTGTAGGATCTGTCCCTGTTCATGCTCAGATACACAATGTCTAATAACACCATCTACTCCTTCCTTATACAGGTGAGGATCATCCCAAAAGTAATGTCTCAAATCATAAAAGAACTTTTTCTTTTGTTGGTACGTGAAATTAGGTGGTATATATTTAGCAACAATATAATTAGCATAATCAGCATACCATGGTGTATTGCGTGAAGCATTGATAACATTCAATTGTTCATCAGGAAAGCTATCATCAATAGGTTGTGGGTCATCAAGAACATCCTCTAACCTAGACAAGTTATCTTCTATGGGGTTCTCAGCACCCTTCCTATCAACGATATGCAAATAAAATTCTTGTAGCAAGAGAACCCATCTAATAAGTCTAGGTTTAGCATCTCTCTTTTCCATGAGATATTTAATAGCAGCATGATCAGTGTGAATAGTAACTTTAGAATCAACAATATAAGGTCTTAACTTATCACATGCAAACACAACTGCTAAAAATTCTTTTTCAGTAGTAGCATAATTTCTTTGGGCACTGTCTAAAGTTTTACTAGCATAATGAATAACATTCAATTTCTTATCAACTCTTTGTCCTAGGACAACACGAACAGCATAATCACTAGCATCACACATAATTTCAAAAGGTAGGTTCCAATCAAGTGGTTGAACAATAGGTGCAGTTATCAAGGCCTTCTTGAGTATTCCAAATGCTTCTTCACAATCTTCATCAAAAACAAATGGAATATCTTTTTGCAAGAGATTAGTCAGAGGCCTAGAAATCTTAGAGAAGTCCTTAATGAACCTTCTATAGAAACCAACATGGCCAAGGAAACTTCTTATACCTTTAATGTTTGTAGGGGATGGCATTTTCTCAATGGCATCAACTTTAGCCTTATCAACTTCAATACCTCTCTCAGAAATTTTATGTCCCAAGACAATGCCTTCATCAACCATAAAGTGGCACTTTTCCCAATTCAAGACAAGGTTAGTATCTTCACATCTCTGCAAAACTCGATCAAGGTTGCTCAAGCAATCATCAAAAGAAGATCCGTAACCGGAGAAATCCTCCACGAAAACCTCAACAATCTTTTCGCAAAAGTCAGAGAATATAGCCATCATACATCTTTGAAAGGTAGAAGGTATATTACATAAACCAAAAGGCATACGTCTATAAGCAAAGGTATCGAAAGGGCAAGTAAAAGTGGTTTTCTCCTGATCAGATTGTGAAACAGGTATTTGGGAGAAACCAGAATAACCATCTAGAAAGCAAAAGTGTGTATGTTTAGACAATCTTTCTAGCATTTGATCAATGAAAGGTAGAGGGTAATGATCTTTCTTAGTAGCTTTATTTAATTTCCTAAAATCGATTACCATCCTATAGCTGGTAACAATTCTTTGTGGGATCAATTCATCTTTACCATTAGGAACAATGGTAATACCTCCCTTCTTAGGGACGCAATGCACCGGACTTACCCAATCACTATAAGCCACAGGGTAAATAATACTTTGTTCCAGGAGCTTTAGTATTTCTTTTCTTACCACCTCTTTCATCTTAGGATTCAGCCTTCGTTGGGGATCGACAACTGGTTTGGAATCAGGATCAGTTTTAATTTTATGCTAGCGTAGAGTGGGACTAATGCCTTTAAGATCATAAAGAGTATATCCAATAGCAGCACGGTGCTTCCTTAGAGTTTTGAATAATTTCTTTTCTTCATGCTCTGAAAGGTTAGCACTAATAATAATAGGATATAACTCTTTTTCATCAAGATAATCATACTTAAGAGTATCAGGTAATTGTTTAAGCTCAAACACAGGATCCCCCTTTGGTGGAGGTGGATCTCCAAGTAATTGAACAGGCAAATTATTCTTAAGATAGGACGTTGTTCAAACATAATTCTATCTATCTCATTCCTCTCATCCATATGCATATCATTTTCATGTTCAAGCAAGTATTGCTCTAAAGGATCAGTAGGAGGCACAGCAATAGAAGTAAGAGCAATAATTTCATCCTTACTAGACAATTCTTTTTCATGAGGTTGTCTACTAAACTTAGAAAAAATAAATTCATGCGACACACCTCCAAAGTCAACAGTAACAGTTTGTTTCTCACAATCAATTGGAGCATTAATCGTATTGAGAAAAGGTCTACCAAATATGATGGGACAAAAGCTATCTTGTGTGGTAGCAAGAATGAGAAAATCAGTAGGATACTTAGTTTTACCACACAAGACTTCAACATCTCTAACAATTCCCACAGGGCAGATAGTATCTCTATTAGCAAGTTTAATAGTAACATCGATAAATTTCATCTCGACAGGTGCAATCTCACCTTTAATTTCATTATATAAAGATTGAGGTATTGCACTAACACTAGCACCCACGTCACATAAACCATGATAACAATGATCTCCTATCTTAACGGAAACAACAGGCATGCCAACTACAGGTTTATGTTTATCTCCAGTATGAGGTTTAGCAATTCTAGCAAAAGCTTCACAGAATTGAATAACATGCCCTTCAACATTGTCGGCCAAGAGATCTTTAATAATAGCAATACTAGGTTCAACTTTAATTTGCTCAGGGGGTGTAGGTGTTCTAATGTAGCCCTTACGTATCACAGTTGAAGCTTTAGCATGATCCTTTATTCTAACAGGGAAAGGTGGTTTCTCAATGTAAGGAGTAGGAACAATAGAATCATTATAAGAAATTACTTTCTCTTCAACCGGAACAGGTTTAGCTACATTAACTTCTATGGGAGGATGATATTTAAAACACTTCTCCTTAGGGAGATTGAAATGAGTAGCAAATGATTCACATAAAGAAGCTACTATCTCAGAGTCAATCCATGTTTAGCGCTAAAATCATGAAAAGTATTTGTTTCTACGAAAGATTTAACGCAATCGAACTTAAGATTCATACCTGACTCCTTACCTTCATCAAACTCCTAATCTTCAAAATTGCATTTAATTCTTTCCAATAGATCCCATCTGAAGTCAATATCTCTCTTCATAAAAGAACCGGTACAAGAAGCGTCGAGCATGGTGCGATTGTCATGAGAAAGCCGGGCATAAAAGTTCATAATAATAATTTTTCTAGGGATCTCATGGTTGGGGCATGAATATAGCATTGGCTTAAGCCCCCCCACAAGCTTGAGCGATAATTTCTCTATCACGAGGCAAAAAATTATAGATATAATTCCGATCATGATGTACCAAATGCATAGGATAAAAATTCTGATGAAATTCCAACTTCAATCATTTGTAGTTCCATGATCCAGTATCATCACATAGCCTATACCATGTCAATGCTTTATCCCTCAAATATAAGGGAAAGACCTTCTTCTTGACCTCATCTTCGGGAAAACCTGCAAGCTTGAATAAACCACAAACTTCATCTACATAGATTAGATGCAAGTCGGGACGTGATGTTCCATCTCCTGTAAAAGAATTAGCCAACAGTTTCTCTAGCATACCCGAAGGGATCTCATAATATATATTTTCAGTAGGTGCAGTAAGTTGAGGAGCAACTCTTTGTGCTTCCGTTCGAGGTGAAGATACCCCGAACAAGGTCCTCAAAGGATTAGTTTCCATAGTGACAAGTAACAATAAATTTCAGCACACTATATAAATGTTTCCTTACCAAATTCCACTTACCAAAGGCGCTTCACTCCCCGGCAACGGCGCCAGAAAAGAGTCTTGATGACCCACAAGTATAGGGTATCTATCATAGTCCTTTCGATAAGTAAGAGTGTTGAACCCAACGAGGAGCAAAAGGAAATGATAAGTGGTTTTCAGCAAGGTATTCTCTGCAAGCACTGAAATAGTCGGTAACAGATAGTTGTATGATAAGATAATTTGTAACGGATAGCAAGTAACAATAGTAGCAAAGGTGCAGAAATATGGCCCAATACTTTTTGTAGCAAAGGACAAGCTTATATAAGGTAAAGTGCTCCCGAGGACACATGGGAATTACTATCAAGCTAGTTTTCATCATGTTCATATGATTCGCGTTCGCTACTTTGATAGTTTGATATGTGGGTGGACCGGTGCTTGGGTAATGTCCTTACTTGGACAAACATGCCACTTATGATTAACCCCTCTCCCAAGCATCCACAACTACGAAGGAAGAATTAAGACAAAGTCTAACCATAGCATTAAACTAGTGGATCCAAATCAGCCCCTTACGACGCAACGCATAAACTAGGGTTTAAGCTTCTGTCACTCTAGCAACCCATCATCTAATTATTACTTCCCAATGCCTTCCTCTAGGCCCAAATAATGGTGAAGTGTCATGTAGTCGATGTTCACATAACACCACTAGAGGAGAGACAACATACAACGCATCAAAATATCGAACGAATACCAAATTCACATGACTACTATTAGCACGACTTATCCCATGTCCTCAGGAACAAACGTAACTACTCACAAAGCATGATTATGTTCATGATCAGAGAGGTATTGAATAGCATTAAGGATCTAAACATATGATCTTCCACCAAGTAAACCAACTAGCATCAACTACAATAAGCAATTAACACTACTAGCAACCTTACTAGTACCAATCGGAGTTGCGAGACGGAGATTAGGCACAAGAGATGAACTAGGGTTTGGAGATGAGATGGTGCTGATGAATATGTTGATGGAGATGAGTCCCCTCCGAAGAGAGGAGTGTTGGTGATAACGATGGCGACGATTTCCCTCTCCGGGAGAGAAGTTTCCCCGGCAGAACAGCCCTGCCAGAGCTCTAGATTGGTTCTGCTCAAGTTCCGCCTCGTGGCGGCGGCGTCTCCTCCTGAAAGCTCTATATTGATTTTTTTCTCAGAGGAAACCCTTCATATAGGAGAATATGGGGGCCAGAGGAGCTTCAGGGGGCCCACGAGCCCCCTAGGCGTAGCCAGGGGGTAGGCCGCGCCTGGCAGGCTCGTGGCCTCCTGGTGGCTCATCTCTGGTATATCTTTGGCCTAGTATTTTTTATATATTCCAAAATAATTCCTCGTTGATTTTCATGGCTTTTGGACTTGTGCAGAATAGACATCTCAAACTTGCTCCTTTTCCAGCCTAGAATTCCAGCTACCGGCATTCTCCCTCTTGAGGTAAACCTTGTAAAATAAGAGAGAAAAGGTATGAGTATTGTACCATAATGTGTAATAACAAATCATAATGCGATAAATATCAATATAAAGTATGATGCAAAATGGACGTATCATGTCTCGACACGACAAACTTTCACAACGGTGCACACTCAGGGAGAACACAATTTATCTTGAAATTTGAGTGACGGATCACCTTATAATGCTACCGTCGTCCTAAGCAAAACAAGGTGCATAAAAGGATTAACATCACATGCAAATCATAAGTGACATGATATGGCCATGAAATTGTGCTTTTGATCTCCATCTTGAAAGCACCGACATGATCTCCATTGTCATCGGCATGACTCCATGATCTCCATCATCTTGATCTCCATCAACATGTCACCATCGGGTTTTCGCGCCCACCATGCTTCTACTACTATTGCTACCGCTTAGCGATAAAGTAAAGCATTACATAGCTCTTAATGATTGACACACGGGTCATACAATAATTAAAGACAACCCTATGGCTCCTGTCGGTTGCAGTACTCATCGACATGCAAGTCATGATATTCTATACAAAACATGATCATCTCATACATCACATATATCTCATCATGTAATTGGCCATATCACATCACAACATACCCTGCAAAAACAAGTTAGACGTCCTCTAATTGTTTTTGCAAGTTTTACGTGGCTGCTATGGGTATCTAGCAAGAACAATTATCACCTACGCAAAACCACAATGGTGATACATAAATTTCTTTTCAACCTTCTCAAGGACCGCCTTTGTCGAATCCGATCCAACTAAAGTTGGAGAAACAGACACCCGCCAGCCATCTTTGTGCAACGACGTTACACGTCAGTCCATGGAACCGGTCTCTCATACGCGTACGAGTACGGTTGGTCCGGGCCGCTTCATCCCACAATACCGCTGAACCAAAACATGACCAAGGGGGGAAGCAATCTAAGCATCAACATCCACAAACTCTTTGTGTTCTAGTCGATATCTCATCTACACATAGACCTAGCTCAGATGACACTATTGGGGAACGCTGCATGGGAAACAAAACATTCTACGCACACGCAAGATCTATCCATGGTGATGAGCATCTACGAGAGGGAGAGTGGATCTGCATACCATTATAGATCGCTAAGCGGGAACCGTTAAGAAACGCGGTTGGTGTAGTCGAACGTCTTCGCGCTCCAAATAGTCGAAGGTCTCGCGATCCCATCATGATACGTCCCGCGATCCAATCACAATCCGTATCGCGGTCTCATCACGATTCGTCCCATGATCCAATAACGAATTGTCTCGCGATCTTGATCACGGTCCTTCCGATCTAGCGCCGAACGGACAGCACCTCCGCGTTCAGCACACGTACAACACAATGACGATCTCCACCTTCTTGATACATAAAGAGGGAGCGGATAGGTAGACGAGTTCTCCGGCAGCATGATGGCGTTGCGGCGATGGTGGTGGACTAATTCCAGCAGGGCTTCGCCTAAGCACTACTGAAACCGATCTAGAGGAGAAACTATGGACTAGAGGAGAGGGTAGCACGTGGCTGAAAATCTATGTGCAAAAACCCTTAAACCTCTAGTATATATAGGAGGAGGAGAGGAGGAGGCTTGGCGCAAGGGCCAGCCATTGGTGGCTTCAACCGAAGTGGAGGGAGGAGTCCCCCTCCTCCACTCCTAGAAGGATTAGGACTCCTTCCTTATTTCCACCTTTTTGCCTTTTCCACCTTTTCCACTTTGGACTTTCTTCCCAGCCTCATGGGCCTTCTGTGGGAATTCGGCCAGCCCACAAAGGGCTGGTATTCATCCTCCGACAACGCATGTAGCCTCTTGGGTCGAAATACTCCTCTCGATGGTCCCCCGGAACCCTCCCGGCACTCCCGATACACTACCAATGAGCCAGAAAAAAATTCGGCGACCAAAACATGACTTCCAATATATCAATCTTTACCTCTGGACCATTTCGGAGCTCCTCGTGACATCCGAGATCTCATCCGGGGCTCCGAACAACCTTCAGTCTCCAACATATATAACTCTATACTACCGAAACGTCACCGAACCTTAAGTGTGCAGACCCTACAGGTTCGAGAACTATGTAGACATGACCGAGACACCTCTATGGTCAATAACCAATAGCGAGACATTGAAGCCCATATTGGTTCCTACATATTCTATGAAGATCTTTATGGGTTGAACCTCTATGTCAAGGATTCAGTTAATCCCGTATGATGTTCCCTTTGTTCTTCAGTATGTTACTTGCCCGAGATTCGATCGTCGGTATCTATATACCTAGTTCAACCTCGTTACTGCCAAGTCTCTTTACTTGTTCCATAATACAAGATCATGTGGCTAACACTTAGTCACATTGCTTGCAAGGCTTACTGTGATGTTGTATTACAAAGTGGGCCCTGAGATACCTCTCCGTCACCCAGTCTTGATCCATGCCAACCCAACAGACACCCTCGGAGATACCTGTAGAGCACCTTTATAGTCACCTAGTTACGTTGCGACGTTTGATACACACAGGGCATTCCTCCGGTGTCAGTGAGTTGCATGATCTCATGGTCATAGGAACACATACTTGACATGCAGAAAACAGTAGCAATAAACTGACATGATCATATGCTACGTTTATAGTTGCGTCTTGTCCATCACGTCATTCTCCTAATTATGTGATCCCGTTATGACATCTCATGTCCATGGCTAGGAAACCTTAACCATCTTTGATCAACGAGCTAGTCAATTAGAGGTATACTAGGGACATGGTGTTGTCTATGTATCGACACATGTATCTGAGTTTTTGATCAATACAATTCTAGCATGGATAATAAACGATTATCATGAACAAAGAAATATGATAGTAACAATGCAGGTTGGGCATATTTCCAACATGCGGGTTGGGCACTACTTTGTCGCATGGCGCGCGAGCGATCACGCGCTTCTCCGACGACATCATACGAGCACGACGGAGCTCCGCAATGGTGGCCTCCATAACAACGGAGCCAACCCAGCTCCCCGAGCGGCCCTCAACCATCATTATGACATAACGGTGCGAGAAGATGAGCGCGCGAAGTAGCGAGTGAAACGGGCTGCAGCGCGAGGAAGACGGAGAATGCAAGAAAGATGAAGACGACGGGGGTAATGGGAGCGTTGTAGCTTCCGCCTCCCTCCCTTCCCTCTTAAGTAAGGGGACGGTGCCCGGGGGAGGTGGGGATTAACTGCGCCCAGTCCCACAGGATTTTCGCACGAACATGGGCATCTCGGGCCGCAACCGCCGCGCTTGGCCACAGAAAATCCCGATCTCGGGCCCGAAGCCTACTGGGCTACGCCCGTGGCCTGGCGGGCTAGGCCCAGGGCGACGTCCTGTCTACCCATGAGCGCGGGCCCCATGGCATCATTATTCTCCGCGTGGCACGCTGCGGGTAGGCACGAGACCTGGAGCGACACGGCGGAACCCAATGCATCGTGGGCGGTTACCAACCCGACCGACCGTTCGGCCTCGAGCCGGAGGAGGGTGCCACAGGAGGAAAGCTGCCGGCTCCCACTCGTCCGGCAGACGCGGGCCCCCGCCAGCTTCAGGGACTGCTAATGAGGTTATTACCCCTGGGTAGGCCAAAGCAATGGGGTTCTCTCCCCCACTTCAAGGAAAAATATATCGTCGGCTGTCTCATGGCCCACTGATGCACGACCAACAAGCTCGTTGCCGGCTGGACAGCGGCCGGCTCTCCGAAGAGCTGGCTTGTCCCTGGCCGGCTGGGCTACAACCGGCTGCCCCTGGGCCGGCACCCCGTTAACCATCAGGCAAGCAGGATTTCGTCCCATCCCACTGTGCGTGAGTACGATGACAAGACAAGACCCTACGGCGGCTCCCGACATGGCCACAGTAACCGCTGACACGCGGGCACATGTGGCTATTGTTGGGGAACGTCGCATGGGAAACAAAATTTTCCTACGCACACGCAAACCTATCCATGGTGATGAGCATCTACGAGAGGGAGAGTGGATCTACGTACCTTTGTAGATCGCTAAGCGAGAAGCATTAAGAAACGCGGTTGGTGTAGTCGAACATCTTCGCGATCCAAATCGCCGAGCGTCCCGCGATCTCATCACGATCCGTCCCATGATCCAATCACGATCCATCCCGTGAACTCATCACGATCCGTCCCGCGATCTCATCATGATCCGTCTCACGATCTTGATCACGATCTGTCCCGCGAACTCATCACGATCCGTTCCGCGATCTCATCACGAACCGTCTCGCAATCTCGATCACGGTCCTTCCGATCTAGCGCCGAACGGACGACACCTCCGCGTTCAGCACACGTGCAGCTTGATGACGATATCCACCGTCTTGATCTAGAAAGAGGAGGTGTAGAGGAGAGAGAGTTCACCGGCAGCGTGACGGCGCTCCGGTGATGGTGGTGGAGTGATTCCGGCAGGGCTTCGCCTAAGCGCTGCGGAAAACCGATTTAGAGGAGAAACTGTGCACCGGTGAAACGGGTAGCACGTGGCCGAAAATTCTGTCCAAAAACCACCCAATCCACTAGTATATATAGGAGGAGAGGATAGGAGAGGCATCCAAGGTCTTTGGGTCGGCCGAAATAGGAGGTGGGAAGCAATCCTACTTCACCTCCAATCCTAGTTGGAGTAGGATTGCCTCCTATTGCCTGATTTTCCACTTTTTGCTTTAGGACTTTCTCTCCTGCGTCATGGGCCTTTGTGGATGTTTTCCCAGCCCACTAAGGGCTGGTTATTATTCTCCCACAGCCCATGGACCTCTTGGGGTCGAAATACCCCTCCCGGAGGCCTCCCGGTACACTACCGGCACTCCCGGTACACTACCGATGAGCCCGAAACTTTTCCGGAAACCAAACTGGGACTTCCTATATATGAAACTTTACCACCGGACCATTCCGGAGCTCCTCGTGATGTCCGGGATCTCATCCGGGACTCCTAACAAACTTCGGTCACCACCATACATAACTCTACACTACTGAAACGTCACCGAACCTTAAGTGTGCAGACCCTGCGGGTTCGAGAACTATGTAGACATGACCGAGACACCTCTACGGTCAGTAACCAATGGCGGGACCTGGACGTCCACATTGGTTCCTACATATTGTACAAAGAACTTTATCGGTCGAACCTCTATGTCAAGGATTCAGTTAATCCCGTATAATGTTCCCTTTGTTCTTCGGTATGTTACTTGCCCGAGATTCGATCGTCGGTATCTCCATACCTAGTTCAACCTCGTTACTGGCAAGTCTCTTTACTCGGTCCATAATACAAGATCCCGTGACTAACACTTAGCCACATTGCTTGCAAGTCTTGTTGTGATGTTGTATTACCGAGTGGGCCCTGAGATACCTCTCCGTCACACGGAGTAACAAATCCCAATCTCGATCCATGCCAACTCAACAGACACCATCGGAGATACCTGTAGAGCACCTTTATAGTCTCCCAGTTACGTTGCGACGTTTGATACACACAAGGCACTCCTCCGATATCTATGAGTTGCATGATCTCATGGTCATAGGAACACATACTTGACATGCGGAAAACAGTAGCAATAAACTGACACGATCATATGCTACGTTTGTAGTTTGGGTCTTGTCCATCACATCATTCTCCTAATGATGTGATCCCGTTATCAAATGACATCTCATGTCCATGGCTAGGAAACCTTAACCATCCTTTGATCAACGAGCTAGTCCATTAGAGGCATACTAGGGACATGGTTTTGTCTATGTATCCACACATGCATTTAAGTCTCCGATCAATACAATTATAGCATGGATAATAAATGATTATCATGAACAAGGAAATATGATAATAACTAATTTATTATTGCCTCTAGGGCATATTTCCAACAGTCTCCCACTTGCACTAGAGTCAATAATCTAGTTCACATCACCATGTGATTCGCATTGTTATGAATGTAACACCCAATGAGTTCTGGGGCTTGATCATGCTTTGCATGTGAGAGAGGTCTTATAGTCAACGGGTCTGCGATATTCAGATCCGTGTGTACTTTGCAAATCTCTATGTCAAACCGTAAACACTGCTACCACACTCCACTTGGTACTATTTCCAAATGGTTGCTCCACTATACGTATCCAGATTGCTACTACGAGTCATCTGGATTAGTGTTAAAGCTTGTATCAACGTAACTCCTTACGACGAACTCTTTATCACCTCCATAATCGAGAAACATCTCCTCAGTCTCTTAGTTACTGAGGATAATCTTGACCGTTGTCCAGTGATCCACTCCTGGTTCACTCTTGTACCCCCTGACGGACTCATGGCAAGGCACACACAGGTGCGGTACACAACATGGCATAATTTAGAGCCTATGGCTAAGGCATAGGGCACGACGTTCGTCCTTTCTCTTTCTTCTGCCATTGTCGAGCTTTGAGTCTCACTCAACTTTCACACCTTACCAATCAGGCGAGAACTCTTTCTCTGACTGATCCATTTTGAACTCTTTCAAAATCTTGTCAAGGTATGCACTCATTGAAAGTCTCATCGAGCATCTTGATCTATCTCCATAGACTTTGATGCTCAACAATTAGGTAGCTTCATCCAGGTCTTCCTTTGAAAATCACTTTCCAAATAACCGTTTTATGCTTTCCAGAAACTCTACATTTTTTCTGATCAACAATATGTCATCCACATATACTTATCAGAAATTCTATAGTGCTCCCACTCACTTTATTGCAAATACAAGTTTCTCGTAAACTTTGTATAAACATCAAAACTTTGATCACCTCATCAAAGCGTATATTCCAACTCCGAGATGCTTGCTTCAGTCCATGGAAGGATCACCGAAGCTTGCACACCTTTTAGCATCCTTAGGCCTGACAAAACCTTCTGGTTGTATCACATACAACCTTTCCTCAAGTAAACCGTTAAGGAAACGATGTTTTGACATCCATCTGCTAGATTTCATAATTGAAAACACAGCAACTGCTAACATAATTCCAACAGACTTTAGCACCACTACGAGTGAGAAAGTTTCATCGTAGTCAACTCCTTGAACTTGTCACAAACAACTTTGCAACAAGTCGAGCATTACAAATGGTGACATTCACCATCAATGTCTGTCTTCATTCTAAAGGTCCACTTGTACTCAACGACCTGTCGTCTAACGATCAAGTCTACCAAAGTCTATACTTGGTTTTCATACATGGATCCTATCTCGGATTTCATGGCCTCTAACCATTTGTCGGAATCCAGGCCCATCATCGCTTCTCCATAGCTCATAGGTTCATCGTTGTCCAACAACATGATCTCCAAGACAGAGTTGTTGTACCACTTAGGAGCAGTACACATCCTTGTCGACCTACGAAGTTTGATAGTAACTTGATCCTGAAATTTCATCGTCATCATCATTAACTTCCTTATCAACTAACGTAGGCTTCACAGAAACATCTTTCTGCGCTGCGCTACTCTCTGGTTGAACAAAGGTTTAACAACCTCATCAAGTTCTATCTGCCTCCCACTCAATTCTTTCGAGAGAAACATTTCCTCGAGAAAGGATCCGTTTAAGAAACAAACACTTTGCACTAGGATCTGAGATTGAAGGTTCACCCAACTGATCTTAGGGTATTTTATGAAGATGCATTTGTCCGCCTTGGGTTCGACCTCATTTGGTGAAAACATTTTCCACACAAGTGTCACAGCCCCAAATATTAAGAAATGACAGCTTAGGTTTCTATCAAACCATAATTCACATGGTGTCATCTCAACGGATTTAGATGATGCCCTCTTTAAAGTGAATGTAGTTGTCTCTAATGCATAACCCCAAAAATATAGTAGTAAAACGATAAGAGACATCACAGTATGCACTATATCAATAGAGCATGACTATGATGTTCGGACACACCATCACACCATGGTGTTCCAGGTGGCGTTAGTTGTGAAACAAATTTCACATTGTCTTAAGTTGTATGCCAAACTCGTAACTCAGATATTCACCTCCACGATCATATCGCGGTCATTTTTATCTTCTTGTCACGATGATCTTTAAACTTCACTCTGAATTTGCTTGAACCTTTCAAACGATTTAGACTTGTGTTTCATTAAGTAAATATACACTATATCTACTCAAATCATCAGTGAAGGTAAGAAAATAACGATATCCACTGCACGCTACAAGACTCACTAGATTGCATACATCAACATGTATCATTTCCAATGAATCACTTGCCCGCTCCATCCAATGGGGTCCTTTAGTCATCTTGCCCAAGAGGCATGGTTCGCATGTCTCAACCGATTCGAAATCGAATGAGTCCAAATATCCATCAGCATGGAGTTTCTACATGCGCTTTATACCAATATGACATTTAGCGGCAGTGCCACAAGTATGTGGTACTATCATTATTAACTTTGTATCTTTTGACATCAATGTTATGAACATGTGCAATACTACGATCAAGATTTCAACAAACCATTCTCACTGGGTGCATGACCATTGAAGGTATTATTCATGTAAACAGAATAACCAGTATTCTCTAACTTAAATGAATAATCGTATTGCAATAAACATGATCTAATCATGTTCATGATCAACGCAAAACACCAAATAACATTTATTTAGGTTCATCACTAATCCTGAAGGTAGAGAGAGCGTGCGATGTTGATCACATCAACCATGGAAACACTTCCAACACATATCGTCACCTCACCCTTAGCTAGTTCTCCGTTTATTCCGTAGCTTTTATTTCGAGTGACTAACATTTAGCAACCGAACCGGTATCCAATACCCAGGTGCTACTAAGAGTACTAGCAAGGTACACATTAGTAACTCGTATATCAAATATACTTCTATCAATGTTGCCAGCCTTCTTATCTACCAAGTATCTAGGGTTGTTCCGCTTCAGCGACCGCTCACCTCATAATAGAAGCACTTAGTCTCGGGTTTGAGTTCAACTTTGGGTTGCTTCACTGGAGCAGCAACTGACTTGCTATCCATGAAGTTTCCCTCCTTGCTCTTGCCCTTCTCGAAACTAGTGGTTTGATTAACCATCAACACTTGACGCTCCTTCTTGATTTCTACCTTCGCGGTGTCAAACATCGCGAACAGCTCAGGGATCAACATTTCTTTCCCTGGCATTTTATAGTTCATCACCAAGTTCTAGTAGCTCAGTGACAGTGACTTGGAGAACTACATCAATCACTATCTTATCTAGAAGATCAACTCCCACTCGATTCAAGTGATTGTAGTACCCAGACAGTCTGAGCACATGCTCAATGATTGAGCTATTCTCTTTCATCTTGCAGGCAAAGAATCTCGTTGGAGATCCTATCTCTCGCAACTCGGGCACGAGCCTGAGATCACAATCTCAGCTCTTAGAACATCTCATATGTTCCGTGACGTTCAAAACGTTTCGGAGCCTCAATTCTAAGCCGTAATGCATGACGCACTAAACTATCAAGTAGTCATCGAAACGTGCATGTCAGATGTTCACAACATCTACAGACGATGCTAGATGGGGTGGCGCACCGAGCGGTGCATTAAGGACATAAGCCTTCTGTGCAGCAATGTGGACAATCCTCAGATCACGGACCCAGTCCGCAATTTTGCTACCAACATCTTTCATTTCTATTTCTCTAGGAACATATACAAATACAAGGGAGCTACAGCGCGAGCTAGTAATCTACAACATAATTTGCAAAGACACTTTGACTATGTTCATGATAATGAGTTCAATTAATCATATTACTTAAGAACTCCCACTCAAATTGACATCCCTCGGGTCATTCGAGTGATACATGATCCAAATTCACCAACTCAAGTCCGATCATCACGTGAGTTAAGGTGGCTTCAATGGTGAACATCATTATGTTGATCATATCCACTATATGACTCATGCTCGACCTTTCGGTCTCGTGTGTTCCGAGGCCATGTCTGTACATGCTAGGCTCGTCAAGTTTAACCCGAGTGTTCTGCACGTGCAAATCTGGCTTGCACCCGTTGTATGTGAACATAGAGTCTATCACACCCGATCATCACGTGGTGTCTCAACACGACAAACTTTCGCAACAGTGCACACTCGGGGAGAACACAGTTCATCTTGAAATTCAAGTGAGGGATCACCTTATAATGCTACCGCCGTACTAAGCAAAACAAGGTGCATAAAAGGATTAACATCTCATGCAATTCATAAGTGACATGATATGGCCATGAACTTGTGTTTAAGATCTCCATCTTCGAAACACCGGCATGATCTCCATCGTCACCGGCACAACACCATGATCTCCATCATCTTCATCTCCATCAATGTGTTGCCATTGGGGTTGTGGCGCCAGCCCTGCTTCTACTTCTATTGCTACCGCTTAGCGATAAAGTAAAGCATTACATAGCGCTTAATGATTGACACGCAGGTCATACAATAATTAAATACAACCCTATGGCTCCTGCCGGTTGCCGTATTCATCGACATGCAAGTCGTGATAATCTATACATCACATGATCATCTCATACATCACATATATCACATCATGTAATTGGCCATATCATATCACAACATACCCTGCAAAAACAAGTTAGACGTCCTCTAATTGTTGTTGCATGTTTTACGTGGCTGCTACGGGTATCTAGCAAGAACGATTCTCACTTACATATAAACCTCAACGGTGATACATAGATTACTTTTCAACCTTCTCAAGGATCACCTTTGTCGGATCCGATCCAACTAAAGTGAGAGAAACTGTCACCCGCAAGCCATCTAAGCAACAAGTTGCGTCGAGGGAACCAGTCTCTCGTAAGCGTACGAGTAATGTTGGTCCGGGCCGCTTCATCTCACAATCCCGCTGAACCAAAATCCGACCAAGGGAGGAAGCAATCTAAGCATCAATGCCCACAAACCTTTTGTGTTCTACTCGAGATCTCATCGAACCATCAACCTGGCTCTGATACCACTGTTGGGGAACGTCGCATGGGAAACAAAATTTTCCTACGCACATGCAAACCTATCCATGGTGATGAGCATCTACGAGAGGGAGAGTGGATCTACGTACCCTTGTAGATCGCTAAGCGAGAAGCGTTAAGAAACGCGGTTGGTGTAGTCGAACATCTTCGCGATCCAAATCGCCGAGCGTCCCGCGATCTCATCACGATCCGTCCCATGATCCAATCACGATCCGTCCCGTGAACTCATCACGATCCGTCCCGCGATCTCATCACGATCCGTCTCACGATCTTGATCACGATCTGTCCCGCGAACTCATCACGATCCGTTCCGCGATCTCATCACGAACCGTCTCGCAATCTCGATCACGGTCCTTCCGATCTAGCGCCGAACGGACGGCACCTCCGCGTTCAGCACACGTGCAGCTTGATGACGATCTCCACCGTCTTGATCTAGAAAGAGGAGGTGTATAGGAGAGAGAGTTCACCGGCAGCGTGACGGCGCTCCGGTGATGGTGGTGGAGTGATTCCGGCAGGGCTTCGCCTAAGCGCTGCGGAAAACCGATTTAGAGGAGAAACTATGCACCGGTGAAACGGGTAGCACGTGGCCGAAAATTCTGTCCAAAAACCACCCAATCCACTAGTATATATAGGAGGAGAGGAGAGGAGAGGCAGCCAAGGTCTTTGGGTCGGCCGAAATAGGAGGTGGGAAGCAATCCTACTTCACCTCCAATCCTAGTTGGAGTAGGATTGCCTCCTATTGCCTGATTTTCCACTTTTTGCTTTAGGACTTTCTCTCCTGCGCCATGGGCCTTTGTGGCTGTTTTCCCAGCCCACTAAGGGCTGGTTATTATTGTCCCACAGCCCATGGACCTCTTGGGGTCGAAATACCCCTCCCGGAGGCCTCCCGGTACACTACCGGCACTCCCGGTACACTACCGATGAGCCCGAAACTTTTCCGGAAAACAAACTGGGACTTCCTATATATGAATCTTTACCTCCAGACCATTCCGGAGCTCCTCGTGATGTCCGGGATCTCATACGGGACTCCTAACAAACTTCGGTCACCACCATACATAACTCTACACTACCGAAACGTCACCGAACCTTAAGTGTGCAGACCCTGCGGGTTCGAGAACTATGTAGACATGACCGAGACACCTCTACGGTCAGTAACCAATGGCGGGACCTGGACGTCCACATTGGTTCCTACATATTGTACAAAGAACTTTATCGGTCGAACCTCTATGTCAAGGATTCAGTTAATCCCGTATAATGTTCCCTTTGTTCTTCGGTATGTTACTTGCCCGAGATTCGATCGTCGGTATCTCCATACCTAGTTCAACCTCGTTACTGGCAAGTCTCTTTACTCGTTCCATAATACAAGATCCCGTGACTAACACTTAGCCACATTGCTTGCAAGGCTTGTTGTGATGTTGTATTACCGAGTGGGCCCTGAGATACCTCTCCGTCACACGGAGTAACAAATCCCAGTCTCGATCCATGCCAACTCAACAGACACCATCGGAGATACCTGTAGAGCACCTTTATAGTCACCCAGTTACATTGCGACGTTTGATACGCACAAGGCACTCCTCCGATATCTATGAGTTGCATGATCTCATGGTCATAGGAACACATACTTGACATGTGGAAAACAGTAGCAATAAACTGACACGATCATATGCTACGTTTGCAGTTTGGGTCTTGTCCATCACATCATTCTCCTAATGATGTGATCCTGTTATCAAATGACATCTCATGTCCATGGCTAGGAAACCTTAACCATCCTTTGATCAACGAGCTAGTCCATTAGAGGCATACTAGGGACATGGTTTTGTCTATGTATCCACACATGCATTTAAGTCTCCGATCAATACAATTATAGCATGGATAATAAACGATTATAATGAACAAGGAAATATGATAATAACTAATTTATTATTGCCTCTAGGGCATATTTCCAACAGCTATAGTCCAGCCGGTCGTACCGCTGACCTTAGTTGACCTCGACTAGGCGAGGCAACAGTGCCAGCACGCCTCCTCCCACTCCATTACCTGCCCCAGCGTGGCTACAGTGCCACCAGCCATACCGGAGACTTCGGCCGGCTAGCGGAAGACGACGCCCCACGGGCGGCCCGTGCCATAGTAGGTGGGCGCGGGCCAATCGCGGAGCCTGCTGGCGGGCCCCGTCGGGCAACGAGAAGCGTAGTCGATGGACCCCGCATGCAACGAGACGGCTCGAGGGGCAGGCCCCACTAGCCAGCCAGAGAGGCTGCCATCCGGTCCCCCCACGCAGTACCTTAAGAATATTGCAGGCCGGGGGTGGCCTATAAAACCCCCCGAGCCCCTCATGCATAAAGGCAGCGCTCACATGCGCTGACACAAAGAGAGCAACACCTCGTTCCACGACCACCTTCGTAGAAAGGGAAGGAGAGACAGCTGCTCCTCCTTCCACCTCTAGGCATGGCTCAAGGAGCACCATTGTAACCTCTCCTCACTGATCAACTAGACCAAGCAGGACTAGGGGTATTACCTCCCACGGAGGGCCCTGAACTTGGGTACATCGTGTGTCAGTCACCACTTGTGCCTAATCCCGCTCCCAGAGCCTGTCGGCGTCCTCCGGCCCCAACCACCTTCTATAAGCCTACCCATGGCATCTGTCGTGAGAAAATGACGACACGTACTTTTAGTTTTTTAGTGTGGTTGTGTAGTTTCAGATTTTTAGTGTAGTTTTGTAGTTTCAACTTTTTGTTTAGTTTTGTATGTTCAGATTTTAGTGTAGTTTTGTAGTTTCAGATTTTAGTATAGTTTTGTAGTTTCAGATTTTAGTCTAGTCTTGTAGTTTATTTACATTGTCCATAAATTATATATATATAGGTGTTGCGGGTTTTGTCATATGGATCTTAAGTTTCATGGTGTGTGACAGAAGGGTAGTAAGTACTATGCAACCATCACGAAGGACAATGTCGTCCACCAGCTTGGCCACTGGGACACCCCAGAATTAGCGGCGCGCGCCTACGATGCAAAGGCGGTTGAGTATCACAAGGAAAAATCGATTATATACTTCCCTAATTGCCGTGAGTACACGCATTTCCTCGTGCCGAAAAGCATAAGGATGTGCACTAGGGCTGAGGAGAAGGAGAACCTCCAGGCCAAGCAACAATTCTTCGACCCATTAATGAAGGAGGTTGCGAAAGATGACAAACTCTTAGAGACCAACAAAATGATGCTCCTTCAATATGCAGCAAAGAAGAGCGCAAAGGAGGATCCCCATAGATTGGGATAAGCTCGAGGAGTAGGAGGTTCAGTCGCCACTGCGTCGTCGTAGGTCCATCAGGGAATACCATGAGGCCGGACCCTCTGGCCGTTAGCTTGCTAGAGATGGATGTAGCATTAGCTATTTCATATATGAATGACTGTTTAACTTTATGCATATTTTTATATGTTTGAACTGTGCTTAATTATGCTAGAGATGGGCGTAGCATTAGCTATTTCATATATGCTTAATTACCAATGCATATATGTTCTATTTTGATGTGTTAGTTATTTAGTTTAATTATATATGCTTACTTTGATCAACTATATTGACAGTAAAAAAATGAGTGCACGTGTAAGACTTGTGGTGCTTTGAGATGCCAAAAGGATAGGAAGTTCGTCATCGATCTTCCGAAGGATTTCATTGCTAAGAGGGTATATATATATATAGGACAAATGTTTGGTACGACCGGATGTAGTTACTCCCACTTTTGTTTCGTATGCTATAGGAAGTATCTATCATTCGGAAGTGTATGTACACGTAGTATGTAGTATATAAAAATATTTAGGTAGTATATATACAAAAAAAAATTGGTAGTATGTCTCATATTTTGAGCATATAATTTTTTACGTACAAATATGTACGTATTTTATAAATATAATAAAAATATGAGTCAAGTTGCAATTTTTTCCATAAAATTCACTTTGGAGTATCTTAGATATAGTATATGAACATACTAAAAATAATAAAGTAGTATATATACTACACATGATAGTATATAAGACATGGAAGTAACTACACCCGGTCGTAGGATGTATTTTCCCTATATATATATATATATATATGATTTTGTTCAACATGTTCTAACTGAGTTTTATATGGTATGTTTGTGCCCGAAATTGTCTAACTAGTTATTTTTTCAAATTTTGCTCAGGTCATCCCTTGCGGAGGAAGGCGTGACTTATTAGAGAAGTTTCGAGTTCCGCTTGATGCATCTATCACGTTCCAATCCACCCTAATGAAGATGGTGACGGCCGAGCGCTTCAATTGCCTTGTTACCAATGAGTTAGACGCACCTATTTTGGTTGCCTTGGTTGGACAACTCTTGCAACTGCTTAAATAATGGAAGATGGGGAGAGAGTCATGTTCTACCTTGAATACGATCGTGACGAGATCATGGTCTACTACATGCCAAATCGCAACGATGATGAGATCCACTTACTCTAGACTATGATCCTGAGTCTACCCGACGTATTGTTTGAGTTAGCTCGCTAGTAGAGCATGCATGCCATATCACCTCTGTTACTTTATCCGAACTGGTGTGTACTTCTGTTATATGCCTATTTTTGATACTTTTATGAATAATGTCAATAAATAGTGACTCTTGTGGTTAGATTTTTGGTATTTGCAATGTATCGTTTAATTACTGTCAAAACATTTGATTATGCTGTCATTTTTGTTGTATCGCGCCGGTGTACTGATTTTGTTTAAATCTGAAAATTACATTGCTGCTATAGCACTAACATCCAATGCCACTACTCACATACATTAGTGTTGGCGTTGGACAAGAGGCATGGGATAAACGCATGGAATAGTGTTGGCGTCGAATCCAACGCCAGTAGTTTTGTTTAACTATGGCGCCTTCTTGGTGGCATCGAGACTCCATGCCAGCATGGCCATTTTTGCCATGCCATAGCTATGCTTTTCTGCACTAGTGTTTGTAGTCCGGATTTGGCCGCCACTTGATTAATAAATTGTCTTTCTCCATGCAAAAGAAAAGTTCTTTTTTCTTGTACGATTACCTATGATCCACCAGATAGAATATGTTTGTTTTTTCCGAATTTGGAACCATGGGTTCTTCTTTCGGCGAACCATGGGTTCTTCTTTCGGCGAACCAATCTATATCTATAGTCTATACCTAATAATAAAGAAAATAAGTATTCTTGGTGTGTCATGTTATTTTGTAGAAAACCTTCAAATGGTTCTAGTAATCAACCCGCACTCAAGTTTTAAGTCAGATTTTTTTACTTTTGCAGAAAACCCCTTCATGTTTGTGTTAATCAACCCGAAACCCAGTTGTATATGAAATTTGATTAGAAAATGTGTAGAATCTGAATATAATATTATTTTATATGTTAACCATTTTGAAAATATAATTTAGGGTGCTAACTTAATCAGTAGTGCACGACCTGTCTTCTTTCATACCCATGCCGACATGGATTGAAAATGAACACCTCAAAACCATGATAGGAGACGAAAGAAACCTGATATAGCCAGACATGCACACCTCACGTCCTCACCAAAATCTCACAAAAAGGTAGATTTCTCACATTATACCAAGAGAGAGACGCCTTAGGATTGCTAGCATTCAAATGCATCGTGATTGTGTGGGCATTGAGATCACAAACAACAAGGGTGTGACGGAGAATAAGTGAAAACAGATGGGATGTCTTGTGTTGAAACAACTTATGTGGACCTATTGGAGTCCTGAATCATGATTATTGAGTTAGACGCTAGTAGAAAAAGGCCCATTTGTCCCGGTTTGTAAGGCCCATTTGTCCCGGTTCCGGAACCGAGACTAAAGGGTCGAGACTAAAGCCCAAAACCTTTAGTCCTGGTTCTCTTACGAACCGGGACAGAAGGGGCTCCACGTGGCTTCTGCGGGGAGCCCAGGCAGGAGAACCTTTAGTCCCGGTTTGTAACACCAACCGGGACCAAAAGGCATCCACGCATCAGCATCTGGCAGTTGCTTTTTTTTAAAAGGGAGGGGTGGTTTAGGGGGTTTTGGACGGTTAATTTAGGGGTTTTATGTTGTTATAGATAGCTAATTGATAGAGAGAAGTGTCCTCTCTTTCTCCGTGCTTGGTCGACGCTAGATACTATAGAGTGAACTCGACACGCTAGCAAGTAAGCAAATGAAGGAACCATTAAGTACAGAAGATCGCCATGAACATATAGAGATAGAAGTGATCGACCTCTCTTTCTCTGAGAGATTGGTCGTATAACAAGTTTTCGTATATATATCCGACGCTAGTAGCTACATATATAAGATATAAGACCTCTTACAATCCCTAACATCTAATCTCCAATTCCAGATGGTATTCTCTGGCTTTATTTATGACGTGGTCAAGAAAGAATCCCGCAAATTCTTCTTGAATTGCTCGTATGCGATCATGTGGTAGGAGTTCATCCTGCATCTTCCACATCTAATTTGAAGAAGGGTGCCAATACATATATATGGTAATTAAAATAAAAGTGTGAATATTATTGCTTACGCACTTCAAATTGTTTTTTAGAGTAGCCCCGCTGAGGGGTCGTCGCGTTGTAGATGAACTCGCAAACGTAGTATGCACATAAATTAGTCCCTTCATCCTGCCACGAGAAATAGAGTTCAATCAAACTGATAATAAAGCCTGATAAATGGTATTGATGAAACTAGAATCAATGGGAGATGTGCGGAACTAGCTAGTAGTACTTACTTTCGGGTGTGTAAATCGCAAGTGCGGGAACAATTGTTGTGAACTCTTTCCAAATCCTGCTAGACAAAGAAAATAATTACTTCATATCAGGAAATGAACAAATTAAAGTTGCCGATCTGATGCGATAATGATCGATTGAACTTACTTCTGGAGAATTTTAGTCATGTTCGCATAGTTTTAGGGATCTTTTCGTTTCGAGTCTAATATGATTACTAGTCCCCGCTCAACATGAATCTCTAGCAGAATAAAGTGGAAACTGCGCACGCATGCATAACTCATCAATTACATTACTATAAACCTCGAGTAATCAGGAAAACTGAATTTGCACTAGACAGTAACACTCAATTGAAGTTGTAAGGAAAGATTATTGTCCCTTTGTTTTTATTTTTAAGCAAGGATTGTAGCAAGTTCTGCTCGGTTTCTGCGAGATAAGTTTTAAAATCATGCTCATGTATGACATCTGGGTTAATGAACCCAAAATGTCATACATTTGTGCTTTTCTGCATTCGACGATCTTCAATCTGCATAATATAGTAGTGAGGATAATTATATATATACATGCAATGAAAGAGCTGAGCTATATACATAGAGAGACTTAATTACATAAGTAGTACTTACAGACAGAAACAAAGCACGATTGTTTTGTCGATGGCCTTCTGATTGTATAGCTGGAATATCTCCTCAAATTCAACATTCAACGGTTCAGTTCAAACAAGGTCGTGCTCCTATTTAACTTTCAGTAGCAAAGATTCCATCCCAGACTTGCGACAGGTTTGCATGTACCATTCATGGAATCTTCGCATCATCGTTGTTAGAGGAGGATGATCAGGTTTGACGAGAGGATGCCCATACCGGTATTTGAAATCGTCCACCACCAACTGGTCAAACAATACATCATCGCTCAGGTAATCACCAGGTTTGGTACCGGGGACCATCCCTGGATGATTAGCGACGATATCGCTAGAAACCTTGAGCGGGGGGCACGATTGGTTCACCTGTTTGCCGAGCTGGGGAATTTTTTCCCACTTATTCGTTCTGCTAACTTTGCATCACTGGAAGTACTTCGCGACCGCCGCGCCTCTTGATATGTTTTTTTAACACTGTGAACATAGTTGGAATCAAGCGGAGGCGGTGGTGGTCACTTTAGGGCATCGATAGTGCGCAACGCTTTCACCGGATCAATCTTATCCTTCGGAGCTGGAGTTTTCTTTGCAAAATGCTCCCTCACTTCGGCCTGACTTCTCCTTGTTTTCAGTCTCGGTCCTCTCATATGGTAACTTTTCCACAGGTTTGAGAGATGGACTGTATCTATACTCCCTCCTGCCTATGCTTGTACTGCTAGCCGCCGGAGCGGCGATGGCTCCCTTCCGTCATACCTTACTAGGCGCCGGAGGAGCCGGAGCAGCGGCGTCTGCCTTCCGCCATTACCGACGAGGCTGAGGAGGAGGCGTACTTCTCCGACATGCCGGAGTAGGAGAAGGAGGAGGCGGAGTGCCCCACGCATCGGACGAGCCAGAGAAGGAGGAGGAGGAGCCGGAGAGCCCTGATCACTCGCCGGAGGAGGAGGAGGAGGCGGAGTGCCCTGATGATCACTCGCCGGAGGAGGAGGAAGAGGAGGAGGAGCAGTGCCCTTATTCGCCTGAGGAGAAGGAGGAGGTGCAGGCTTCCACTTTGGAAGCTTTATGTACTCCTTCAGCCATAGACATGTACTCCTCAAGGCACGAAACAACTTATTCTCTCCTTCACCTGTACAGTGGTCAAGATTGAGCTCCTCAAAGTGTGGCATTACTTCATCCACCATCACAACAGCATAGCCATGTGGAATCGGACGGCAGTGAAAAGTTCTGTTGGGTTGAGGAGGTGCAACCGAGCCGACAACCGCCTTGAAAGTGAGGTTCCGGCATTTCTTCATAAGCTCGCAATGTTGAGCCTCCGTGATAGTATCCACGGGGTAGCTAGGAGACGTGAAGTCGGGCTGAACGGGCTCCGGGGAAGCGACGTTGTTTCTCCGCTGAGATGGCGGGGTAGTAGCTTCTGGGGTAGCTTCGTGCCGCTGAGATGGTTGGCCGGCAGCTCGCTGGCTGTCAGCTTCCTATAGCTTTTGTAGTCTTGCATTGAGCTTCTGAATTTCGCTCAGCTCCGCTTTCCTCTTTCTCACCCGGCTTCTATAACCGCCTGCGTCGGGAAACCCAACCTTCCACGAAACGAAGCCTGGTGTGCCTCCTGTTCGTCCAGGGTGCTCAGTAGTCCCTAGGGCCTCAGTCAGCTCGTCCTTCTCTCTGTCGGGAAGGGACGTCCCTTCCTGCGCTGCGGTGATATAGTTCTGAAGTTGTTCACGGGTATTGCAAGTTCTCGTCCGTCCAACAACATTTCCCTGTTTCAGGGTCCAAAGTCCCCCAACCCCGAAGAACCAAGTCCTTGAACGGTCTGGCCAGTTATATGTCTATGGTTGGACCACTTTAGCAAGCAGGTCATTCTCAGCTTTGTCCCACAACGGACGGGCTTTAAGGTAGCCACCTGACCCCGTGTGATGGTGAAACTGCTTCTTTGCAGCATTGTTCTTGTTTGTCTCTAACATTTTCTTACTCTTCTCCGATGTCTTGTAGGCCACAAAGGCGGGCCAGTAATCTCCTATCTTCTCATATCGGCCGACGAATGCTGGAGTCTTCCCTTTGTCGACAAAGTTTGATTTCAACACATTCTTCCACCTCCTGAATAGATCTTCCATCTTCTTAAGAGCACACGCCTTGACCCGTGGCTCTATAACTGGCTTATTAGGATCCTCCTCTGGAGGTAGGGTGAAATTTTCCTTCAGCGCGGTCCAAAGATCTTCTTTCTGTCTATCGGTGACATAATCACCATCAGGGGTGCCGTCCTTACGCTTATTCCATTGCTTGATGCTGATCGGGATGTTGTCCCTAAAAATAGCTCCACACTGAGCAGAAAATGTGTTCTTGGTCCGCTAGAGTTCAATCGGATGGCCATCGTCCGCGAGTGCTGTGATCGTGAACTTTTCATCCTTGCGCAACCTCTTCTTCGGGCCTCGTCTCGTTACCGAAGTTTGGCTTGATCCGGAGGGCTATAATAGAAGAAAGAAGAGTTCATTAATATATGTACATGCGAAAACAATTAATGCATCAATGAGCTAGAGTCAGCACAGGCTTAATTAATACATATACCTCACCGGACTTTGCAACTGCTCCCTCCTCCGATCGGCCACCGGAGCCGTCATCATGGTCTCCTTCTTCCTCCGGTATTTTCTTACTCATTTAACTTGGGGTGGCCTCGACAATGCTCTTTTAACTCATTTAACTTGGTAAATTTGGTTGGCCTCGACAACACTTCTAGGGTTTGCGGACATTTTCTTACTCAATTTCCCGAGAGAGTTAGGGGATACTTGTGGACTCCTCCCCCCTCATTTTCCCCGATTTACGCTCTTTCTTAATATGCACAAAAATAATCATGAACGTGTACTGAAGTTTCCCCTCCCCGATTTAGGCAAAGTAAAACCCCTTTGTGAAGGAACTTTTTTTAGCCAACTTATTTTCTGCCAACAAAATACATATATCATATATACAAAAACATGGGATAACTTATTTTCTGGCTCTTTCATAATTTTCTTTAGCATACATCCATGGAAAAAAATAGGAAGCTACGATATTTTTTTATATCATATGATAATTTTTTATATATATACATTCATCCATCCATCCATCCATATACACACACATATATACATGGACCAAAAATGCTATAAAAAATTATATGAACAAAAAAATGCATACATCATCTATCATCAACATCATCAGCTATCATCAACATCATCATCTAACTATCATATATCATCTATCATCTATATATCATCAAATTAAATCAGCAAAATCAATAGGGACACGGAGGATAGGGAGGAAAGGGGCCGGCCGGACCGAACGGGGAGGAGGGGCGGCGTCGTCGGGGCAGGGTTGTGGCGCGGGGCAGCGTCGGGGAGCGACGCCGGCGTTGGGGAAAGGCGGCGCGTCGGGGCACGGGGCGGCGCATCGGGGCAGAGGCACGCGTCAGGGAGCGGCACCGGTGTCGGGGCACGGGGCGACGCGTTGGGGCAGAGGGCGTCAGGGTAGAGGGTGTTGACGGCGAGCTCAGGTAGCCTGGCGGCGTCGATGTGCTTGGCGTCGTCGGGGGCATGTGCTAGATGAAATCTGAAAAAATTGAAACTATCACTTATATACATAGAGCATTGGTCCCGGTTGGTGGCACCAACTGTGACCAATGGCCCCTTTAGTCCCGGTTGGTGGCACCAACCGGGACCAAAGGTCTCTTTTCGGTAGCCCAAAGGGCGGGAAGTAAAGACCATTGGTCCTAAAGGTGGTCATTGGTCCCGGTTGGTGGCAACAACCGGGACTAAAGGGCAGCATTGGTCCCGGTTTGTGCCACCAACCGGGACCAAAAGGTGGTGCTGCCAGGGGACAAATGTTTAGTCCCACCTCGCTAGCCGAGAGGGCTCGAGAGTGGTTTATAAGCGCTGTTGCGCGAACACTCTCGAGCTCCTCTCAACTGCAGGCTTACGGGCCTAATTGCACTCTCCTCTGCCTATGGGCCTACTAGTCCTTCTGCGGGCCTAAATCCAGGCCCACCTAGCTGTTGGGTTTCTAGTCGTATTCAGGCCGTGGTGGCCCAGTAGGCGGCATTTAAAAAACCTGTTTTGTTTTTTGCTTTATTTTTAAAAAAAAATTGCAGTATTTTTCTTCTGTTATTTTAGTTCATTCTTTTTAACAAATAAATACTTTGATAATTTTAGTTGCATAATTTCCATTATTTTGTTTTGTTTCTTGCTTTCTAGCTGATTCTTTTTTGAAATCCACTCCCATGATGTTTTGAAAGAAATTAAAAACCACTTCAAACGAACTCTGAAAAGGTTGAAAGTTGGCATGGTATCATCATTTCATCCACATATCATGTGCTAAAAAGTTGAGTGGGTTACGACAAAAACTGGATGCACTTCGTGTACAAAATGGACAATCTATTTCGAAGTATCACAGTTTCGGACGAAAACTCATCTTTTACAAAGAGATTTCATTTTTTGAACTCATTTGAACTCTAGCCTTTTTGTGTGTTCTAAATGCAACATTCAAAGCCACATCATCAATTTTCAACACTTTCTGACTTCATTTGGTATTTTTCATGCACTTATTGATTTTTTTGAGCTAAATGACCCTGAAATTGAAAAGCATTTCAAACGAACTCTGAAAAGGTTGAAAGTTGGCATGGTATCATCATTTCATCCAGATAGCATGTGATAAAAAGTTGAGAGGGTTACAGCAAAAGCATGATGCACTTCGTGTACAAAACGAACAGTCTCTTTCGAAGTATCGGGGTTTCGAACAAAAACTCATCGGTTACAAAAGGCATTTCATTTTCTTGAAATTATTTGAACTCTAGGCTTTTTGCGTGTTCAAAATGCACCATTGAAAGCCACATCATCAATTTTCAACCCTTTCTGACTTCATTTGGTGTTTTCATGCACTTACTAATTTTTTGAGCTAAATGACCGTGCAATTTAAAAGCACTTCAAATGAACTTTTTCTCTGCCATATTTATTATTCCCTTTATATTTGACGAGAAACCAGACATGACCTTCATACTGAGCAGGCATTCAAAGAAGATTTCCTTCTCTTCTTTGGTAAGAGCGTAGCTAGCAAGACCTTCATACTGCTTTGGATGCATGCCGTCTTTTTCATGCACACATTGCTGTTCCTCCCTTGCCTCCAGTGTATCTTGTGTCTCCCCATACACTCCCAAGAAGCCTAGAAGGTTCATGAAAAGGTTCTTCGTCACGTGCATCACGTAGATTGCAGAGCGGACCTTTAGGTCTTTCCAATAGGGTAGGTCCCAAAATATAGATTTCTTCTTCCACATGGGTGCGCGTTTGTCAGAGTCATTTGGAACAGATAGTCCGCCAGGACCCTTTCCAAATATTACATGTAAATCATTGGCCATATCAAGTATGTGATCACCAGTACGGAGGGCGGGCTTCTTCCGGTGATCTGCCTCACCTTTGAAATGCTTTCCTTTCTATCGACATTGATGGTTGGTCGGAAGAAATCGACGATGCCCCAGGTACACATTCTTCCTGCATTTGTCCAAATATATATTGTCTGTGTCATCTAAACAGTGTGTGCATGCGTGGTATCCCTTGTTTGTTTGTCTTGAAAGGTTACTGAGAGCAGGCCAATCGTTGATGGTTACAAACAACAATGCATGTAGGTCAAAATCCTCCTATTCGTTCTCATCCCACACACGTACACCTCTTCCATTCCATAGCTGTAAAAGTCCATCAACTAATGGCCTTAGGTACACATCAATGTCATTGCCGGGTTGCTTAGGGCCTTGGATGAGCACTAGCATCATAATGAACTTCCGCTTCATGCACAACCAAGGAGGAAGGTTATACATACATAGAGTCACATGCCATGTACTATGCTGGCTGCTCTGCTCCCCAAAAGGATTAATGCCATCTGCACTTAAACCAAACCATACGTTCCTCGGGTCACCTGTAAAGTCGCTCCACTTTCTCTCAATCTTTCTCCACTACGACCCGTCAGCGGGTGCTCTCAACTTCCCATCTTTCTTACGGCCTTTTTTGTGCCATTGCATCAACTCGGCATGTTTTTTGTTTCTGAACAGACGTTTCAACCGTGGTTTTATAGGAGCATACCACATCACCTTGCAGGAACCCTCTTCCCGGTGCACTGGCCGTCAACATCACCAGGGTCATCTCTTCTGATCTTATACCGCAATGCACTGCATACCGGGCATGCGTACTGTTCCTCGTACTCACCGCGGTAGAGGATGCACTCATTTGGGCATGCATCTATCTTCTGCACCTCCAATCCTAGAGGGCATAGAACCTTCTTTGTTGCGTACGTACTTTCGGGCAATTCGTTATCCTTTGGAAGCTTCTTCTTCATTATTTTCAGTAGCGAACTAAATCCCTTGTCAGATACACCATTGTCTGCCTTCCATTGCAGCAATTCCAGTGTGGTACCGAGCTTTTTGTTGTCATCTTCGCAGTTTGGGTATAACCCTTTTTTGTGATCCTCTAACATGCGATCGAACTTCAACTTCTCCCTTTCACTTTCGCATTCTCTCTGTGCATCAACAGTGACCCGCCGAAGATCAACAGCGGGCACATCGTCTGGTTCCTCTTGATCTTCAGCTTCCCCCATTGCAGCATCACCGTATTCAGGGGGAGTGTAGTTGTCGTCATCCTCTTCTTCTTCGTTGTCTTCCATCATAACCCCTCTTTCTCCGTGCTTGGTCCAAACATTATAGTGTGGCATAAAACCCTACTGAAGCAGGTGGAAGTGAAGGGTTTTAGAGTTGGAGAAAGACTTCGTATTCTCACAGACAGTACATGGACAAGGCATAAAATCATTTTGCTTGTTTGCCTCAACCGCTTCGAGAAAATTATTCAGGCCCTTAATATACTCAGAGGTGCGTCGGTCACCGTACATCCATTGTCGGTTCATCTGCGTGCGTTATATAATAAAATGTATTAAAAAACCATTACAACATATCATGAATACAGAAGTGACCAAATTATTAGAAATCCATCATCACATTAAAGCCAAAGTACAATAATGACCAAAATAAATACGTACAGTTCATACATAGTTGTCATTATTGAACAACATATAGGTCTCTAGAGCATCTAATTAAAACATACACCAAAACTATGTAAAAAATTTAAATGCAACAACAAATGCAATCATAACCGCTACTAAGGTACCAATTGATCCAACGGCATAATGATACCAAGCCTTAGTATGAATGGCATATTTTCTAGTCTTTCTAAGCTTCAAGCGCATTGCATCCATCTTGGTCTTGTGATCGTCGATGATATCGGCAACATGCAACTCCAATCCCATCTTGTCATCTTCAGTTTTTCAGCTTTAGTTAACTTGTCGAGCAGAATTGCATAGTCGGTTGGAATTTCTAGTTCAACTACTTCCTATAGATAAAAACATCTACGTCAAGTTGGTGGCATAATTAATTGTCATAGACATTACATGTGTGAAATAGTTATATAAAAGATAATATACCACATCTAAATCATAGACTGGACGAGGGCCGACGTGGGCATATACCATAACCATGGCACTATATAATAACAAACAATAATAAAAGTAATAAAATCATACAAGTAAGTATATTTTATTTTAGCAAGAAGATAAGATCAAGAGGCTCACCACGCACGGGCGATCGACAATGCTTTCAGGACGGGGACGGGATAGGACGGACTGCCAAACCTAGACAAATCTTGACAAAAATGGACTTTGGACAAGGAGCTTCGAGAGGAGAAAGCTTAAGTTTGGCTTGGGCATTTCATCAAACACCTCATGTGCATAGGAGGTGAGCTAGAGCACCATAAAGCTCTTCCCTCGCCGGCAAAAAAAAACAGAGCAGTGTGTGGAGTGCTCTGCTCGCTGGCGAGGGGGTATATATAGGCATCTCATTGGTCCCGGTTCATGGATGGAACCGGGACTAAAGAACCCCCTTTGTTCGCGGATCCAGACACGAACTGGGACCAATGGGTGTGGGCCAGGAGCGAGGCACATTGGTCCCGGTTCGTGTCTGGAACCGGGACCAAAGGTTCCAGACGAACCGGGACCAATGCCCCACGTGGCCTGCCTGGCCCCCTAGCCTCACGAACCGGGACCGTTGCCCCCATTGGTCTTGGTTCATGACTGAACCGGGGCTAATGGGCTGGCCCGGCCCGAACCAATGCCCTATTTTCTACTAGTGAGAAGAGTGTGGTTTCTCTCCCTGCCGTCGCACGAATCTTGGCGCAAAGACCAACGCCACATGGATCAGTTGAAGGCGTTTGTTGTGAAACTTCTCCCCCCCCCCCCGAAGGATTACTTTTTTTCTAGCAAATATGGGTGTGGTTGGTCGGGCGAGCTTACTCGATACCTCCTGCAAAAAGGTGTGCACCCTTTGCCACTTGGACCGAAGCTAAATATATTTTGACCCCCCACCTGTATTAATTAGCTTAGAACATTTGTTACAAAATTTGCCACGTAGGGTGGAACATGATTAAAAAGAAAACCATCAGATCTATTATATAAACTAAACTTTGCAATCTCGTGTGCCATCATATTTGTCTTTCTATTGATCTTGAAATTCTGTAAATTAACCAGCAACTTTAAGAAATGTATCACCTCCTTCTTTAGATCAACAAGGGCTGACTTGTCCATACAATCTCTTCCAAAACCATAGGCCACAAAGGAACAATCAGTTTCCAAAATAAAGGGCGTGTGTAGAGTTATATCAATATATAGGCCAGATAGGCTCGCTCTAAGTTCTGCTTCCTGGACACTATCGCAAGCTCCACTGTAATCCAAGGAAGAGATGACAACTTGACCACAATGGTTTCTTACAACCACCCACACGCTCGCGGCTTATTAGCCCCCACAAAACTTGCATCAACATTTATCTTGAAGAATTCTGAGGTGGGAGGCTGCCAAGGAATAACCCTCACCTCCATATTGGTGTTTGGCTAGAAGTGCACCTCCACTTGCTTTCCTTTATTGCACATGTCCACCTACATTTTAGCATGACAAGAGGAGAAAGATGGCCAATAATCTTCTACAAAGCTCATAGAGGCTAAGATGGATTCCATTCCCTTACCACAGATCAAATCATTCCTCAAGTGTCAAGCTCTCGAGAACATTAATATAGTTTGCTTACGCACCGACAAATTTAGTTGGTCTAGTAGAATAAGCAACCAGCCATGCCCAGAATAATTCCAGATCTCCTCGGCCGGTAAGTTCCACACTTCCTTCAATGCCAAATGAAGTGAGCGAGCCTTGGGACAACTTACCAACGCGTGAAAAATACATTCATCTTCAATACCACAGATCGAGCACGTAACTAGAATAGCTTGATGATATTTTACCTTGTTAACTTGAACTAACAAACTATTAGATGCAGCCCTCTAGGAAAAAAAAATTGGGGGGGACATTAGCATTACAAATTAAATACCAAAGCCTTCTTTCCACATTCAAGGTACCACTAGAATTGCCTGATTCGATCATTGGTTTCTTAAGATTCCGAATCAGTCTATACGCACTTTTCACAAAGAACAAACCACTTTTCTCATGGTGCAAAGCTATGAGATCTCCCTCACCCAACCTCAAAGTACGCAACTTCAAATTCTCCTTTGCATCATGAGTATAAAATATATAGATGCCTGATCAGGTTCTGATCCCATCTCCTCGACCCACTCAAAAATAATTCAGACACCCATTAAATACATGTTATGTTCTTCTTAGCAGAAATTTGTAGACCGGATTCCCTAAGACTCCAATTATTAGTCCAAATATTTATACTAGTCCCGTCAACCACTCTTCATATGACGCCTTATTTTTAGCATTTCGAGATCATGCATAATTCCTTGCCTAGTAAGGGATGTGGCTTTAGGGAATACCGTGTCAATAAGATGCCCATGAGGATAATATTTGGCTTTCATCACCTTTGCACACGGAGATTCTCGATAGACCAATAAACCCCAAGCTTGTTTTGCCAAAAAATGCTTGATTAAATAGTCTATGATCACGAAAGCCCATACCCCCTTCACTTTTGGTCTGGTCATCTTAATTATCCCAAGCCATCCAACGTGTTCTTTTCCTATTCTCCTCATCGTCTCACCAGAAATTCCTGATAATCGGGGATAACTCCTCACACAGTGAAGCACTACCAGAATCGCACCCTATGCCGACGGCCACGGCCCTCATCGGCATAGGGCCGTCGGCAAGATATACGTCGGCGTAGCCCGGGGGCCGTCGGCATAGATGCTATGCCGACGGTGTCCGTACATCTATGCCGACGATCCGGGCCGTCGGCAATGTTCTCGCCTAACGCCGTCCGCCGTCAAGTGCTAACCAATGGGTGCTCAGCACGTGTCAGCAACTGGGCACTCCTGGGGCAAAATTATGCCGACGGCCGAGCCGTCGGCATAGTTGGAAGCTACGCCGACGGTTTAGCCGACGGCATAGCCCTCCCTCAGGTGTGCCTAGTTGTTGGCACGTGGCAGCTATGCCGACGGACTAGCCGTCGGCTTAGTTTCAAACTTTGCCGACAGCTAAACCGTCGGCATAGATGCCACGTGTCAACAGCTGGGTGCTCATGCCAGCTCTATGCCAACGGCTAGGCCGTCGACATAGATTGTATTTGATTTTTTTATTTTTTCTGTTTGTTTTCAGATCAATTCAATTCAAATATACAGCAGATATATAGGATGTAAATAGACATACAAAACACATATAAGTATCATCCAGCACCGTCCCAACAATATATGCATAAGCATCATCACAATAAACATAAACATAAGCATAAGCATATAAAGAAGTGCACAAGTCATCTAAAGGACCATCAAAGACCACAAGTTTATCATCATCATCAACACACACAAGTCATCTAAAGAAACATAAGCATGAGCACAAAAGTAACCGAAAGTCTTAAGCGCCAGGACGTCGAGCACCGCAGAGGTCATCACCGCCAAGACCGCCGAAGCCCAGGTCGTCACTGCTAGCGGTAGCGCTACCGCCAAGATTGCCTCCACCTCCGCCTCTGTTGATCGGAGTGGTCGGGCTCCGTGACTCAGGAGTGCTGCGACGACCACTGCCAACGGTTGATGTACCGGTTCCCTGGATGTAGAAAAGACATATTAACAGGATATATGACTGTGTTGAAAGGCATGATATGCTTTGGGTGAATAGTTGGGGGATGTACATACCGGCGAGGGGCCATCGTGCTGCTGTGCCACAAACTCCTCAAAGGTAAGCAACGTTGGTTGTGCTGGAGGAGGTGGTGCTGCTGCTAATTGAGGAACCCGTCCGGCCGCCATCTCCTCAAGAGTGCGCTGCATCCTGGCATTGTTCTGGTCATGGTATGCATAAAGGCTCGTGTGCCACGTCATGGTCTCCTGGCGTGTGTACTCCATGTAGGCCTACGGTATGACATGATGGAACTCATAAACATCTCAATGCTGGAAAATAAAGTGAGCAATGTAGATAAGAGGGAAAATACTTACAGATTGCCGCTCCTGAAAGAGGGACTGTGACTGCGCACTGGTCATGGGCGTGCTCGTGCGCTGGCTCAAGCTCGGGTCGGTAGCTCGGAGCTGCGTGTAGGAGATAGTCGGAGTGATAACAGCATCGAGAACCACCTGCCGACCGTGCTTCTTGGGCCCCATGCCCACCACCACCCTCTCGTCCAGATCCGCACTCATGGGGTCAGATGTGCCAGGATGTAACCTGAGATACTCCTGAGAGTAGGCCTGCTTCTTCTCCGCGGTGTTGCCGTAGTAGTTGGGCTCGCCAGGCTTGGCGCTCCTCCGCGTATGAGCGATCTCCAACGCCTCCATGTGTGAGAGCGGCCACTTCAGTTTCTCCTCCTGCACCACCAAACAGAGGTTAGTCATACATAAGAAAGTGACGGTAAATAGAAGAAGAAAAATGTTTAATGAGGTTAGTCATACATTAAATGCCTTGTGGAGAAAGTGGTTTCGGTTTCCCTGAGCATGTACTCCTTCCATCCCTCGGTTAGCCTTGTTTTTGATGCTCATAGCCACCCAGGCTCCATCCTTATCACACCGAACATCCACCAATGCCGCCCAAGACTCATCTTTTCCATAACACCAATTTGGACACACCTACATAATGAAAGCATAATGGCATGTCAACACGAAACGGTAAAATGTACCACAAACATCGGAATGAAAAATCTTTTATACTTACCGCCAAGTACTGGTCCCCCTCCAAGGTTATGCCCGTCCTCCGCGCTTCTTCCTTGGTCATCTTCACACCAAGAGCGTCGTGATAATATGTCGAGATGGCCACATAGCGTGCCTCGTACTGCATCTGGCGGGCCTTCTTCTTGCATTGGCGCAGCACGATCTTGTCGCCTCTGGCCTTGTGCTCCGGAAGAACTCGATAGAATTTCTACAATCATGCATGAAACAAGAATGGAAGAAGCCATGAGTTAAATCATTCATGAAACTATAATGGACTTGTGCTTCTGAAGAGAACTCACCTAGAAAGTAGTGATCACGGCCTTTGCATGGGTCTCATGCTCCACATGGAGATCTGCTTTCCAGTGGTCCCATCTCGTGGCCAAAACCCGACTGTCCGGGTGCCTGACTGGATCCGGACAGTACAACCCCGGCCAGTATAACTTCAGCAAGACGGTGATGAGGCCGTTGGGAATACGGACCCCTTTAGAATATATCCAGTTGCTGCAAAATAATGAACTATTAGCATGTGACAAGCAAAATAAATAACAACCGGAATGAGCATGTGACAAGCAAAATAATGAAATTATTATAAAGTGACACTTACTCTTTCCCCGTGGGCTCAATGAGCCACTTATGATCCTCAGTAGCAGGAACCTGCTTTGGTAGGTTTGCGTTACCACGCAGCCACCCCTTGTTGTTACCACCCCCCTCCCCGCCAGCACCATCATCCCCGCCACCACCATCCTCATCGCCTGCCTCCGCCTCCTCATCATCAGCCCTCTCCTCCTCGCCCCCATCTCGAACCTCCGCCTCCTCCTCCTCCTCCTCCTCCTCCTGAACCTCCTCCTCCTCCTCCTCCTCATAAGAGGGTACCTCACTAGAGGAGGGCCTCAAAGACAACACCCCTAAGTCGCTGAGGTTGCGCTGTTTCTGGCCGTGACCCCCTCGCCCGCTAGGGGCTCTCCCACCGCCCCCTCCTCCTCTAGGGGCACCTCTACCTCGACCTCCCTATGAGGAGTCATCCTCAAGTAGTCGGGGGTTAGGATTACGTGCTCGACCACTCCAACTAGGCATGCCGACGACCTTGCATAGGAAACCCACGCTGTCGGCTTTTCCCTTGCCCATGTTCCACAAACCTGCATTGAAAAGAGAATAAACAATTAGTAATGAAGGAAAAAGCATTAGTAATGAAGGAAAAAGCATAGTAATAAATAATCATTAAAAGGCATAATCTTGAACCATAGAAAAAAAGTCTTTGCTTTGGAAGCATAAACACACCACGCGTGTCTGTTGGGCCCAGTCTGCCATACGTGGTTGTTCCCTCTTTTCCGTGCGACGGCAGCGACGACGTCGGTGACGGGGTCACACCACGGAGCCCCGTGTCGGGTGCTTGCACCCGCCATCACACTTCTGGACGTGTAGGAGGGCCCAGCTAAAGACCTGGCGGCATAGCTACTACCCCCACCCCAAACTACACCCGTCCCGTCTAACACTGGCGCAGTTAAGCACGAGATCTAACCCTTTGACTTTCCCCGAACGGGCTTTGACCAGTGCATATCTCCACCCGGTTGTGGTAGTTCAGCCCATAGCAACACTTGGGAGCAACGTCCCACATTGCCACCCCCAGGTCCTTTGTCCCATCTAACCCTGACACTGTTCACCGAGAGGATCTACCCCTTTGACTTCCACCGGACGGGGTTTGACCGAGGGTCATTTTCACCTGTCTGTGATAAGCCAGCCCATAGAAACATCTTAGCACAAGCTCTGGGCCCAACCCACCACAAGATTCCCTCGGTGTCGACCCGATGTCACGTTTTCCGAACGTAATTAAGAGGGCCCAGGGCAAGACCTCGCGGCATAGCCCCCTCTAGGTCCCCCATCCCGTCTAACCCTGACACTCTTCACCGGACGGATCTACCCGTTTCACTTCCACCGGACGAGGTTTGGCCAAGGGTCATTTTCACTTGTGTGTGATAGGCCAGCCCATAGCAATATCTTAGCACAAGGTCTGGGCCGAACCCACCACAAGATTCCCTCGGTGTCGACCTGATGCCATGTTTTCCGAACGTAATTAAGAGGGCCCAGGGCAAGACCTCACGGGATATCCCCCTCTAGGTCCCTCATCCCGTCTAACCCTGAACTCTTGACCGGACAGATGTACCCCTTTGACTTCCACCGGACAGGGTTTGACCGAGGGTCATTTTCACCTATCTGTGATAGGCCAGCCCATAGCAACATCTTAGCACAAGGTCTAGGCCCAACCCACCACAAGATTCCCTTGGCGTCGACCCAATGCCACGTTTTCCGAACGTAATTAAGAGGGCCAGGGCAAGACCTCGTGGCATAGCCCCCTCCAGGTCCCCTGTCCCGTCTAACCCTAACACTCTTGACCGGACGGATCTACCCCTTTGACTTCCACCGGACGGGGTTTGACAGAGGGTCATTTTCACCTGTCTATGATAGGCCAGCCCATAACAACATCTTAGCACAAGCTCCGAGCCCAACCCACCACAAGATTCCCTCGGTGTCAACCCGATGTCACATTTTCCGAACGTAATTAAGAGGGCCCAGGGCAAGACCTCGTGGCATAGCGCCCTCACGGTCCCACATCCCATCTAACCCTGACACTCTTGATCAGACGGATCTACCCCTTTCACTTCCACCGGACGGGGTTTGACCGAAGGTCATTTTCACTTCTGTGTGATAGGCCAGCCCATAGCAACATCTAAGCACAACGTCTAGGCCCAACCCACCACAAGATTCCCTCGGTGTCGACCTGATGCCATGTTTTCCGAATGTAATTAAGAGGACCCAGGGCATGACCTCGCGGGATAGCCCCCTCCAGTTCCCCCGTCCCGTCTAACCCTGAACTCTTGACCGGAAAGATCTACCCCTTTGACTTCCACCGAACGGGGTTTGACCGAGGGTCATTTTCACCTGTCTGTGATAGGTCAGCCCATAGCAACATCTTAGCACAAGGTCTGGGGCCAACCCACCACAAGATTCCCTCGGTGTCGACCCGATGCCATGTTTTCCGAACGTAATTAAGTGGGCCCAAGGCAAGACCTCCAGGTCCCCCGTCCCGTCTAACCGTGACACTCTTGACCGGATGGATCTACCCCTTTGACTTCCACTGATCCGAGGGTCATTTTCACCTGTCTGTGATAGGCCAGCCCATAGCAACATCTTAGCACAAGATCCGGGCCCAACCCACCCCCAGGTCCCCGTCCCATCTAACCCTGACACTGTTGATCGAACGGATCTACCCTTTTGACTTTCACCGGATGGGGTTTGACTGAGGGACATTTTCACCTAGTTTCCACACTCCGTGTGACGGCGGCAGCGATATCCCTAAGGAGGGACACATTCCAGAGACGCATCTGAGGTGTCTACTATACACACTCCTAAATAGACGATACATTGAAAAAGCAATGTGTAGACTATATATATATAACATGGACATGGTCTATAGACTTCCTATCTAAAATAAATTTCAATAGAACGATTTTTTTTAAAAGGGACCTAAGCCGATGGTGTAACCGTCGGGGTAGATACGCCCCTCGACCCACACCTGCTCGGATCGGTGACGCGGTACCTGCCTCGGATCGATGACGTGGCACGTCGAAGCTACGTCGATGGTGTAACCGGCGGCGTAGATGCAATAAAAAAATTGTGTCAGGTCATCCCAGAGGGATACCTGGGAGCAACATCCGGGGAAAACCCACGACTACATCCCCTCCATGTAGACCCTTTGACTTTCGCTGGACGTAGTTTGACCAGTGGACCTTTTCACCTAGTTGTCATAGCCCAGCCATAGCTACACCCCCAACCACAGTCCCGACACAACCCACCCCAAGATTCCCTCCGCGTCGGCCCGATGTGGCCGTTTCCCCCCTCCGGGCCATGGCGGTAGCGACACCTGTGAAGGGGGGCACACCCCGGAGCCGCGTGCCGGGTGCCTGCACCTGCCACCACGTTTCCACAACAGTAGGAGGGCCCACCGCAACACCTGGCGGTATTGCTACCCCCCCCATAGGTACCCCGTCCCGTCTAACCTCTCCGTGACACGACGGAAGCAAGGCCCGTGTGTGGGGCAATCGATATATGTTTTCTATACATTTAAGTTAATGAAATTAGTTTTGGAAAAAATAAAAAATAAAAAGAGAAAATAAATAAAATAGTAAAATATTATTAGAAATATATGCATACGGCAAAGCCGTCGGCATAGCTACGGCCACGGCCCTCGATCGATGACGTGGCGTAGGGATCCGTAGACCAGGCCTATGCCGACGGTAAGGCCGTCGGCATAGATATGCCACCCCACGGGACCTATGAGCGATGTGGATCGATGATGTGGCGGCGCCGCGGATCGATGACGTCGGGATAGCTATGCCGACGGCCACCGTTAGCCCGTCGGCGTAGCCTAACGCCGTCAAACGGCCGTCGCCGCCGGGTAGACGTGCCCACGAGATATGCCGACGGCCTCCCCTGTGTCGACGGCTGCCGTAGGCATATTTGTTTGGACGCCGACGGGTTATCTATGCCGACGGCTGCCGTCGGCATAGATTGATATATGCCAGCGGCCTTTATACGCTGACGGCTTTAGCTGGGCCGTCGGGATATGCCCATCGATGCCGACGGGGGCCGTCGGCATAGACTTGGCCGTCGCCATCGCAAGTTTTTCCGGTAGTGAAGCAGGGAATTTAAAAATACCCATTGCATAGACTGGAGTAGCTTGAATAACATACTTGATCTGGATTTACTTCATCCGACTAGAAACATATTTTTTTAATCCAATCTTTGGTGGAATGAAACTTACCCGCCTTCATACGACCTTTTGGAACAGGCAAACCCAGATATTTATTCTCAAATCCTTTGATCATGATTTTAAGGATAACCGGGATGGACACTTTGCCTTCCATAGAGCATTTTCTTGCCAAATAAGATGGAACATTTATCGGGACTTAACAGTTGACCAGTTCCCTCCTCATAAGCCGACAAAATACCTTTAATTTTCAAAGCTTGCTCTAATTAATTTACCCTTAAAAAATAGGAGACTATCATGAGAAAAATACTAAATGAGATATACCTGGAGCATGTCTCTTTAGCCGAACTCTTGGATAATTAACCCCTCTTGCCGAAGCATCATTGAGTAACAACAACAAAGCTTTCGCCACAAAAAGGAATAAGTACGGAGATAGTGCATTCCCTTGCCTAAGACCACGTGAAGGATGAAAAGACTAGCAGTTATCCATTAAACCGCACAACAAATTTCAGACTGGTAACATAAGTCATAATCCACCAAATCCATGTTGGATCAAGCTAAATTTAAGAATATGTTTTCTGTACACATGTTCTTAAACATGTTTACGTATCTTTTGCAGCTAAATTCCTTTTCGAAATCTATTTTTTCACAAGAAGAAGTTCTAAAATCCAGAATTTCTTCCATTGTTGATAGAACATTTTTTTTATAGAGGGGATCTTCTTAAACTTGCCATGTGCATTTTTTATCATATGTACGATGAAATTGTTAGGTCACTTTATAATGCTGCCAATGGTATTCTTTTATTAAGGGCATGTCATTTTACTATTAGGAGGATGCCAATTTATTGTTAGGACGATGACAATTTATTATTAACATGTTAGCCATTTTAATGTGGAGAGCCTGTCATTTTTATTATTTTTATCATAATATTTCTATAATCAAGAGGGTGGCCGTTTTATTATTAATAGAATCGTAAATTTATTTTTTATTGCCATGACAATTTAATTTCTTCACTGAAATGTCATTTTTATGAACTTATGCACAATGCACAAAATGAAGCAAAAATCAAATACGGCATGGCATTTTGTTTCTAGTCCATGGAAAAATAAAGAAAAAACGTTCTTCAAAACATTGATTTTTTTCACAGTGAACCATATCCATGGTATAATTCATAAAAAAATATTCCATCTGTTCCTAAATAAATGTCTTTTTAGAGAATCCACTACGAACTACATGTGGATACATATATACATAATTTAGAATGTAGATTCATTCATTTTACACCGTATGTAATCCAGAGTAAAATATCTAAAAAGCCTATATTTAAGGGCGGAGGAAGTAGATCACATGGCACATATTTTTATAAATTCATTCATTTTACTCTGTATGTAGTCCATAGTAAAATCTCTAAAAAGACTTACATTTAAGAAAGGAGGAAGCGGATCACATGGCACATATTTTTAATCATGCCATTTTTGTAAAGTTATAAATTAACATGACATTTTTATGACCTAGCATGTCATTTTTGTCAATATCATAGCAATTATACACTTTATGTGTTCCCTGGTTATTTTCATAAGAAAATATGTTTTTATGCCATTTTTGAAAAACAAAACAGGGTAAAATAGGTCTGTCGGCCAATAGTGATTTGCCCATGGCCCTTCCCTGTAAACGATCAAGGCGGTCGGGGTGCGTTCGTTGGGAACTACACCCCCCCCCCCTCCCCCCGAGACCGGCGAATTAGATTGTTTGATCGGCCTCCCTCCCTAATGACTGATTATTGGATATTAGGGTCTATACTTTAAGCATTGGAAACATTTGATCATAATAGAAGCCACAATGTTTAATATTATTTTATTTTATTTCTATTTTTTAATACTGTACAAACGCAGACGCTCATATATATACACATACACTCATTCATACGAACACACGCACTCACACTTTATCCTTATTTGCACTTCTGAAAAAAATAATCCGACACATTATCCTGAGATTGACGAACTCGTCACAAATTCCTTCATACTCGATGGAAATGCCTCCTCTCACTGATGGCGCATCGTTGGATTGGTGCTTTTTATTCTAGGAGCCGATAACCACCACCCGAATGGTGAGAGAAATAACCGACCACACGCATTATGACAACATATTGAGTCATGTCACCGCATGCATACACAAGTGACCGAAGTGATGATATCAACAGGAATTTTTTGTTTTTTCAGTTTTCAAAATATTTTATTTATTAAATAAAAAATACGATTGAAAATTCATCTTCACCATTGAATCTGTTGCGACGAGATCTTCGAAACTAGATCTCATATCGATATGTTTCGACGATATTTTTATTAATAAATGTGCCATGTCTATTGCACATAAATTGTCATCATAATTACATTAAAGTTGTCATGTTATATTTCAACTACGTTTTCTTCTACGTTTAAAGTAAAATTTGACATGTTATAGAAAAGGAATTAAGAAACTAAATTTTCCATGATGAATTACTAAAATTTTCCGTGATCTATGAAATCATTTTGACATGATTCATAAGTAAGAAGAAACATGTCATCAATTACTTTAAAAATGCATGGTCAATAGCTCAAATTTGCCATGAACAATAAACTAAAATTGTCATGGTGAATTACTTAAATTTGCCATGATACATAAACTAAAATTTGCATGGTTGATACAAAAATATTTTCCATGTTCAAAATACTAGAATTCCCATGGTCAAAATACTATCATGATCTATAAATTTAATTTCCTCTGATTAATTACTACAAAATGTCATAATCAATGAATTAAATTTGCCATGGTTAATTACTAAAAAATTTCATGGTTAATTAATAAAAATTTCCGTGAAAAGTAGTTGAAATACAATGGTAGTTTTAAATCTAGAAGAAAAATTTAGATGAAACATGCCATGACAAGTTTATTGTAAACATTATGGCAACTTCAGTGCAAACAACATGGCAACTTTTGTCAAAAAAAGTCATCAAAACATATCAATATGAGATCTAGTTTTAAAGTTCTCGTCAAAACGGATTTAATGGTAAAACATATTTGTAATTGGATTTTTTATTTAAGATATGAAAAAATTTAAAGTCTAAAAATCTAAAATGATTTTGCTGATGTTATACGTTTAATGTGGCAAGATAGATGATTATGAAGATCGTATGAACCACGTTACCTCGTGTCATACGTATAAGTGTTATCATTTAGGATATTCTATATTCATCATGGGTGCAATGCATCTGGGTTTAGTCACAACTTTTCCGTTAGATATTGGACGTGTACGCTACGCAAGTTGTTGGTTTACAAGATCAATGCAAACCGTTTGGCCGGTCGCGTCACAACCGCCGATTCGATTGTTTTAATCCGTCTGATTAAAGTGGTAGAATAGAAGCGTGCGGGTTGTTCTTACCTTTTTTTTCCTTCTGTACGCTGGCCCACTCGCACTGTGCGAAGACATTTTCCATGTGCATCAGCGTCATGTGGTGGATATTGCATGCTGTCACGTGGGTGGAGCCCATCCAAATGATGAGGTGACTTCTCTCTGCTATTTGCACTCAATAATTCCAATAAAAATGTACACAGAAAATTTACGCTTGTTGTTAAACTTTTTTTTACGGGTGCAGTTGTTGTTAAACTATGTTGTCTATGTAGCTTTGCAGCAAAATTTCAACAAAAACCGAAAACCAGAAAAAAAAATTGTATGTGTGTGTAGCATAGATTTCAGTACTTTTACAACGAAAAAAATATAAGTCACATTGTGCAAAAGAGCTCACAACGAAAAACAAAAGAAACTATCGAAGCAAGCTCGTTATATGTTTCCAGCATATTTTCTAGTATAAATTTACAAAAAATACTGATGCAACAGTTCATTGGGCCGTTGCAGCTTTCGTGAAATCGCGAGACTCTAGGAAGCTTTTTTCAATCGCCAGTCGAAGCTTTTTGCATCTACAATTGAAGCTTTTTTTGTCATCGGTTGCAGCTTTTTTCATTGCATAGTGGTCTGGTTGAAACTTTTGCATCTAGGGTTGTAGCTTTTTAAGTCAACGGTTGTAGCTTTTTCGTTGCCGGTGGTAGCAAAAATCAATGATGGTTGCAACCAAAATCATCGTCCCCGCCGTGACGGGTTGCAACTCCTCGTGAACGGATGTAGCAAAAAGTTAACCGGACGTAGCAAAAAAACATGACGGTTGCAACAACAAAAATCGTCGCCGTCATCGCACCGTTCATAGCCTCGATCTTCTTTGGTAACAGCAAAAATGGATGACGGATGTAACAAATGGTGTTGCGGGTATCAGCTTCGCAGCATGCCGATCGTAGCATTCTGCCACATGTAGCAGCTCCACATCACGCCGGTCACCATCGATATAGCTCGCTGGCCGAAGGTGACGAAGCATGTGGCAGCGGCTTGTAGCAAGCGATTGGAGGACGGGGCCATGCTCGTGGTAGCTGGAATCAGAGGAGAAGGAGGAGGAGAGGATGCTGGCTTGAAGGAGGAAGAGGGGCTGCTGGCTTGGAGGAGGAGGAGGAGGAGCGCCTGCCGGCTTGGAGGAGAAGGAGGGCGGCCAAGTCATCCGTAGGATGAAGCGGCACGAGGTGTGGCCAGGAGCAGAAAGATTTGGGAGCGGGGAAGAAAGAGACTGAGATGGAAGAAGATAAGGCAGCAAACGTGGCTCTTTCCAACAACCAATCAGAGGCACGGGTGCGGGAGCGGCCGGCCGAGCGCGCGCCGAAGCCAAACGTTTTCCGATGAAAAACCCGAATTTTGGTGTCCGGCCCGGAAATCCAGTCCGAAGCTTTCCTTATATAGGGAACAGCTTATAAATACGGCCAGATTCTCCTCAAGCTTCTATACCTAAAACAAAGGAGATCTGGACAAGCCAGCTATGCTCGCCGCTTTGGCTATTTTTGCCATGGGAAACACCAGCTCCCATTGGGCTAAGCGCTCGCCGGCATGCTCGACGTCATCAGTATGCACGACGGAGGCCACCACCGCGGTGCACAATTTCGTGGTGAAGAACTACTCGCTGCTCGACGGCATGGGCGCCGACAAGTGCGTTCGCTCGAGCACCTTCAGCGTTGGGGGCTACGACTGGAGCATCGAGTTCTACCCAGATGGCGACCGCCGGGCGCCTGGCTACGCAGCGGCCTTCTTGCGTCTTCGCGGCGGCTCGGCTGCGACGGGCGTGACGACAAAGTTCACCTTAAGTGCGCGGAAGCAAGATGGCAAAGTGCACAGAGATTCCAGGGCTTTGATTATCACCCGAACCTTTGAGTCGGTAGGTGTTGGCTGGGGCGATCAAAGGATCATAAAGAAGTCCAAGCTGCGAGGAGACTGCTTCACCATCAGGTGTGATTTGACCGTCATCCAAAACCCCATCGTGCATGAGGTGTTGCCAAATTAAGGCTGGTGCCGTAGTAACTGGTTTTACACACAGTAAACTAAACGCTCTCATATTTTTCTAGGGAGGAATGTACGATATATAAGAAACTCGTGTGGATGAGTTCATCTGTGTTTAGCCCAATATTGTTTTTTTTACGGAACCTTGTCAGAGGGCTAGGTGCTCTGGCATTGCATTATAGAGGAAGAGAGTTGATCTAGTTTATAAGGGAAACTAGATCGAAAACCTAACAGAGTGGCCTAGTTTATAAGGAAAACCAGACCGAAAAACCGCACATGCAACAAACCCTCGCCGACCACACGACCGAGGGCTACATCGCAACAAACACACATACCCGATTCCAGAGCCGCCGCTCCGACGTCCCCCGCCCGCACGTGAGCCACAACGCCGGCTCAGGCACCTTGTAGCCCTAGCTACACGAGATGACCGCCCGCAGACCACGAACGCTGTGCCAAAACATCCGGGGCCGCCGCCCCGACTTCCAGCCAAACCGACCCCTCAGATCGCGTCGACCGAGCCAACGAACTTGCTACCCCTGTAGCAGCAGGTCGTCGTCCATGACAAGCAAAGCAGCGAACCAACCCCATAGGGCCGCCGTTGCATGACCATCCGAGGCCACCGCCTCGGCATACATCCACTGTCTGGAGCCGCCGCTCCGGCATCCACCGTCTCGGCATACCACCAGAAGCACAAACGCCACAAGCGCCAACCTGATATCGTCTCCAAAAATGGCGCCTCCAAGAAAGATAAACGACGTCAAGGAAGACGCCGCCGCCACCCGATCCATCAAACTAAATCTGGGTTTTCACCCGGAAGACGAGGTCCCATTGGATGAAGGTGGGTCGGGGCTCCTCGACGACGTCATCAAGATGGAAACGGCGCATCAGAGCGCCACCGTCGCCGGCACCGATTGAGTCGGGCAGAAACTTTCGTCCGGGGCACCACGACAACCACCATCATCGTACTGCCGTGAGGACAGTCCACTGCGCTACAGCCCTTGACAAATCCAGGGAGCCGCCACCCTCACCGGAAGCACCATCGGCCATTCCACAGCCATCCACACGACACCAGATCCAACTTGACCCGGAGCCGCCGCCAACAGCCCTGACCACCCCGCCACCGCACTCATGGCGGGGGCAGGCTGAGCACACGACCGCCGCAGCACAACCACCTACGTGGCGCCGCCGCACTGCCATCCAGGAGCTGCAGCATGCCGCCATCACCGCAACTCGACCAGTCAGACGCGCAGCCACCGGAGCCACACGCCTAGGCGCCCCCACCAACGGATCCAGCCACTAGGCGCCAGATCCGCGGCGGCCCGCCCCAGCACCGCCCCGCACAACCCCAGGGAGGGAGGAGAAGAGAGAACGACGCCACCCCCATGCCCGGGGCCACCGCCCCGGCTTGCCTGCGCCGGCGAGGCGCCGCCACCGCCAGTCCCATGGCTTCGTCCAGGGCCGCCGCTATGCGCCTCACGAGGAGAAGTCCCTGCCGCCGCCGAACGCCGGACGTGCTTTGCCCGTCGGCTTCACCTGGAGGTGGCGAGGGGATCTGGGGTGGAGATGGGGAACGGGGGCGGCGGCGGCTAGGTTTCGCTCGTGCCGCCCCCTGGGAGCGACGCGTGCGATGGGGATGGAGCCAATCCCCAATATTGTTTTTATACTCAAATAGACAGAACCGAACACTCAAATATTTTTATGAGCAGTTTATTTCCTTGAAAAACCTTTATGAGTTGCGGAGAAATTTTGTCTGGCTCGAGGTTTACCTCCGCAGAGTGAGAGGCGGCTTGTTTCGTGTTAGCCGTGCGCGTATGTGTTGAGGTCGGTTTTTTCTTTTTGTTATTAATCTGATAGCTGTGACATGTGCGCTCTGATTACATCCGATTCATGAAATGTAGGGTGTCCATTTTGATAGACGGCATTGAAGATGCCTTAAGTGAAGTAAACAAGAAATAGAAGAAGAAAACATGCACACACAAAATGTACGTTTTAGTTTTATGGACATGCAACTGGTCGACAACCCTTTAGTTTTAGCCGTGTGGTGAGTGTGGTGATTCAGTTGCAATCGTTTTGTAACACTTTCAGTGCATGTCTAATAAGGATATATAACTAGCTGACAACCTCCTACTTGCCGAGTTCTAGACACGTTGTCAGCCATGTAGTTTGTACTTGGATTGGCATTTGCAGTTGTATATCTAGTGGTAAAACCCATCGTTTGACCTTAGAGTGTTGGACCCGGATGATGACGTCACTTGTGTGTCGTTCATTTCTTAAAGATAGCGTTTAGTAGAACCTATGTCGTAATGTTTGTGTTGTCATGAAATGATTGTCTCTATACATCAATAATCGTTGTCATTGCTTTGGGATTTTCTTTTTCTTTTTTTCTCCGCCTAGGCCTGGCTTTGGACTTGTACGTGACATAGAACCGGCCATGTGTGACACGTGGGATAGTTGATTTTTCTTTTTTTTTGCAAGATCCTTAGAGCGACAAGCCACGTCACCGTCTACAGGTGCCCTGCCTCCCGGAGCTCTCCCCGCTCGTGTCACAACTCACCGCTAGCCGTCATTTCACCTCTTGTGCTCACCCCACCCATGCTCGCCCGCCACCTCCACCTCCGCATGCTTGTCCCCATTCTAGACAGAGGCGGCGACCGAACATGGCATGTTCATTTGCATTGGCCAGGTGCCACCGTGGCCATGGAGCTCGTGGCCGCTATCTTCCTAACCAGAAGACAAAGTCTAAGTCATTCATATTCAAGCGAGCGTACACGCTTTATACAATGTGTATGTAGCATTTTTTTTCTATCAATCAACTCAACTAGAAGCTACAAGAGAAATTGTCTTATAATGTTGTGTGAACCTTTGTTAGCTTTCTTTTTTTTGCAAATGAAAACCTTGTATTACTCAGTCATGAAGTTATTACAATCAGCCAGTGCTAGCTCAACTGCAATTGGAGGACCAGATCTAATCCAAGTCATGGTTCTACCTTTCATTCTAGCAAAATTTGCTAAACGGTCACTAACCTTATTTCGGGTTTGATTAACATGAGTAATAGAAGTTTCATGTAAAGACCTAAGGTATCTAATTTCTTTGACAAGAGAAGCATTGATAGATCTATCATGGTCTCGACTTTGGATCATCTTCACAGCTACCAGAGAATCAAGCTCAAGTTTAACATGGTCTCAGCTTTCTTAGCTAGCGAGGTGAGACTAAAGTTTCACACTACTCCCATAACATCTCTTCTTAGTTTCTTTTTGTGGATGAATGCACTATGCCTATGTAGATGGGGTCAGGCCATTGTAATGTACATATAGTGTTTAGGCTTCCTTTCTCGTGATTGAGCATGGTTGACCATATGTAAATCTTGTCAAGCTTCCTTACTCGTGGTGTTCACAAAAAAAAAAGTTTCCTTACTCCTGGTTTAACATGGTTTTTGGCACATAAGAGTCTCTACAACTACACTTGTCAAATCTGGACCCTCAAATGTCCGTGACGCGCCTGGCGTTCGCGGCACTGCTTGGTCCCACCTTATATTTGGACATATGCATCCGAATACAGACGTAGAGTTTCTAATCCTGAGCTCATTTGAGCTCGATGAACAATAAAATCAAAAACAATTTGAAAAATATTTAAAAGAATCTGATTTTTTTTTGTGAACAACATTGACAAAAGCTCCAAGTGCGTGCAAAAATTCGGCCTGAAATAATATTTTTATAAGGTGTGGCAGAAAAAAATCGATGCTCTGAGAATGTGCATTTTCAAAGCATGGATTTTGTTTTCTTGCCACGCCTTACAGGGATGTTATTTCAGGACAAATGTTTGCTCGCATTTAGTGTTGGAAATATGCCCTAGAGACAATATATAAAGTGTTTATTATTATATTTCCTTGTTCATGATAATCGTTTATTGTCCATGCTATAATTGTATTTGTTGGAAACACATTGTATGTGTGGATAAATAGACAACACTATGTCCCTAGGGTGTCTCTAGTGAACTAGCTCGTTGATCAAAGATGGTTAAGGTTTTCTAGCCATTGACATGTGATGTCATTTGATAACGGGATCACATCACTAGGAGAATGATGTGATCGACAAGACCCAAACTACAAACGTAGCATATGATCGTGTCAGTTTATTGCTACTGTTTTCTGCATGTCAATTATATGTTCCTATGACCATGAGATCATGCAACTCACAGATATCGGAGAAGTGCCTTGTGTGTATCAAACGTCGCAACGTAACTGGGTAACTATAAAGGTGCTCTACAGGTATCTCCGATGGTGTCTGTTGAGTTGGCATGGATCGAGACTCGGATTTGTTACTCCGTGTGACGGAGAGGTATCTCAGGGCCCACTTGGTAATACGACATTACAATGAGCCTTGCAAGCAATGTGACTAATTTTTAGTTGCGGGATCTTGTATTACGGAACGAGTAACGAGACTTGCCAGTAACAAGGTTTAACTAGGTATGGAGATACTGACGATCGAATCTCGAGCAAGTAACATATTGAAGAACAAAGGGAACGTTATACGGGATTAACTGAATCCTTGACATAGAGGTTCGACCGATAAAGATCTTCATAGAATGTGTAGGAACCAATGTGGACATCCAGGTCCTGCCATTGGTTATTGACCGTAGAGGTGTCTCGGTCATGTCTACATAGTTCTCGAACCCGCAGGGTCTGCACACTTAAGGTTTGGTGACGTTTCGGTAGTGTAGAGTTATGTATGGTGGTGAGCGAAGGTTGTTCGGAGTCCCGGATGAGATCCCGGACGTCACGAGGAGTTCTGGAATGGTCTGGAGGTGATTCATATATAGGAAGTCCAGTTTGGTCACCGAAAAAGTTTCGGGCTCATCGGTAGTGTACCGGGAGACCTCCGGGAGGGGTATTTCGACCCAAGAGGCTTCATGGGCTGTGGTAAAGTAATAAACAGCCCTTAGTGGGCTGGTGAAACAACCACAATAGGCCCATGTGGCTGGAAGAGAGAAACCCAAAGGAATAAGGTGGAAAAAAAGGCAAAAAAGGAAGAGTCCTAGTCCTACTAGGAGTGGAGGAGGAGAGTCCTCCTCCACCTCCCAATTCGGCCGAGACAACAAGCCTTGGAGGCCAAGGCTGCGTCCTCCTCTCCCTCCCTCCTATATATACTGGTGGAATAGAGGGTTTTTGCATAGTTTTTACGGCCATGTGCTACCCGTTCCACCGGTGCTCCTCTAGATCGGTTTTCTGCAGTGCTTAGGTGAAGCCCTGCCGGAATTGCTACACCACCATCACCGGAGCGCCGTCACGTTGCCGGTGAACTCTCTCTCCTCTCCACCTCCTCTTGCTGGATCAAGACGACGGAGATCGTCATCAAGCTGTACGTGTGCTGAACGCGGAGGTGCCGTCCGTTCGGCGCTAGATCGGAAGGACCGTGATCGAGATCACGACTCGATCACGAGACAGTTCGTGATAAGATCGCGGAACAGATCGTGATGAGTTCGCGGGATAGATCGTGATCAAGATCGTGAGACGGATCGTGATAAGATCGCAGGATGGATCGTGATGAGTTCGCGGGATGGATCGTGATTGGATCGCGAGACGGATCGTGATGATATCGCGGGACACTCGGCGATTTGGATCGCGAAGATGTTCGACTATACCAACCACGTTTCTTAACGCTTCCCGCTTAGCGATCTACAAGGGTACTTAGATCCACTCTTCCTCTCGTAAATGCTCATCACCATGGATAGGTTTGCGTGTGCGTAGGAAAATTTTTGTTTCTCATGCGACGTTCCCCAACAGAACAGCCGGCTTCGTATTTCGGGGTTAATTATAAAATGGCTAGTCCGATCGACGCATAAGATATGGTGTTCAAAACCTTACGAAAATACGCATCATTTCATATACAAAAGTTTGTTCAAACATTTGCAACTCAAAGCAGGAACTACGGAATAAACGAAGACTGGCAAAGGACAAAGTGACGATGCGCGTGGGAAATGGTTCCAAGGTTGATGTGATCGCCGTCAGCACGCTCTCTCTTCGATTACCATCAGGATTAGTGATGAACCTGAATAATTGTTATTTAGTGCCTGCGTTAAGCATGAACATTATATCTGGATCTTGTTTATTGTGAGACGGTTACTCATTTAAATCAGAGAATAAAGGTTGTTTTACTTATATGAGTAATATCTTTTATGGTCATGCACCCAATGTTAGGGGTTTATTCATATTGAATCTTGATAGTGATGACACACATGTTCATAACATTGATACCAAAAGATGTAGAGTTGATAATGATAGTACCACTTTCTTATGGCACTGCCGTTTAGGTCATATTGATGTAAAACGCATGAGGAAGCTCCATGCTGATGGACTTTTGGAGTCACTTGATTTTGAATCACTTGACACATGTGAACCATGCCTCATGGGCAAGATGACTAAAACGCCGTTCTTTGGAACAATGGAACGGGCAAGTGACTTATTGGAAATCATACATACTGATGTGCGCGGTCCAATGAATGTTGCAGCGCGTTGTGGATATCGTTACTTTCTCACCTTCATTGATGACTTAAGTAGATATGGGTATATTTACTAGATGAAACACAAGTCTGAAATGTTTGAAAAGTTCAAGCATTTTCAGAGTGAAGTTGAGAATCATCGTAACAAGAAGATTAAATTTCTGCGATCCGATCGAGGAGGTGAATATCTAAGTTATGAGTTTGGCAGTCACTTAAGACAATGTGGACTTGTTTCACAGTTGACACCGCCCAGAACACCACAGCGTAATGGTGTGTCAGAACGTCGTAATCGAACCTTATTAGATATGGTGCATTCTATGATGTCTCTTGCCGATTTGCCACTATCGTTTTGGGGTTATGCATTAGAGACAGCTGCATTCACTTTAAATAGGGCACCATCAAAATCCGTTGAGACGACGCCATATGAATTGTGGTTTGGCAAAAGGCCAAAGTTGTCGTTTCTTAAAGTTTGGGGATGTGATGCTTATGTCAAAAAGCTTCAGCCTAAAAAGCTGGAACCCAAAGCGGAGAAATGCGTCTTCATAGGATACCCGAAAGAGACAGTTGGGTATACCTTCTATCTCGGATCCGAAGGCAAAGTGTTTGTCGCTAAGAACGGGACATTTCTTGAGAAAGAGTTTCTCTCGAAAGAATTGAGTGGGAGGAAAATAGAGCTTGATGAGGTTATTGAACCTTTACTTCAACCAGAAAGTAGCGCAGCACAGAAAGTTGTTTCTGTGGAACCTACGACGGTGGAAGAGGAAGTTAATGTTGATGATCATGAAGCTTCGGATCAAGCTACTATTGAACCTCGTAGGTCGACAAGGGCGCGTACTACTCCTAAGTGGTACGGCAACCCTGTCTTGGAGGTCATGTTGTTAGACAACAATGAACCTACGAGCTATGGAGGAGCAGTGATGGGCCCGCATTCCGAGAAATGGTTAGAGGCCATAAAATCCGAGATGGGATCCATGTATGAAAACAAAGTATGGACTTTGGAAGTATTACCAGAAGGGCAAAAGGCCATTCAGAACAAATGGATCTTTAAGAAGAAGACGGACGCAGACGGTAATGTCACCGTCTATAAAGCTCGACTTGTGGCAAAGGGTTTTTCACAAGTTCAAGGAGTTGACTACGATGATACTTTCTCACCTGTAGTGCTGCTTAAGTCTATCCGAATCATGTTGGCAATAGCTGCTTATTTTGACTATGAAATTTGGCAGATGGATGTCAAAACGGCGTTCCTCAATGGTTTCCTTGAGGAAGAGTTGTATATGATGCAACCCGAAGGTTTTGTCGATCCAGAGAATGCTGACAAAGTTTGCAAACTCCAGCGATCCATGTATGGACTGGTGCAAGCATCTCGGAGTTGGAATAAGCGCTTTGATGAGGTGATCAAAGCGTTTGATTTTATACAAGTTTATGGAGAAGCTTGTATTTACAAGAAAGTGAGTGAGAGCTCTACAACGTTTCTAGTATTATATGTGGATGACATATTACTGATTGGAAACAATATAGAAATGCTGGAAAGCGTGAAGGAATATTTGAATAAGAGTTTTTCAATGAAGGACCTAGGAGAAGCTGCTTTCATATTAGGCATTAAGATCTATAGAGATAGATCGAGACGCTTAATAGCACTTTCACAAAGCACATACCTTGATAAAGTTTTGAAGAAGTTCAAAATGGAGCAGTCCAAGAAAGGGTTCTTGCCTGTGTTACAAGGTGTGAAGTTGAGTAAGACTCAATGCCCAGTGACTGCAGAAGATAAAGAAAAGATGAGTGTCATCCCCTATGCTTCAGCCATAGGCTCTATCATGTATGCAATGCTGTGCACAAGACCCGATGTCAGCCTTGCCATAAGTATGGCCGGAAGGTTTCAAAGTGATCCTGGAGTGGAGCACTGGAAAGCGGTCAAGAATATCCTTAAATACCTGAAAAGGACTAAGGAAATGTTTCTCATTTATGGAGGTGATGAGGATCTCGTCGTAAAGGGTTACGTCGATGCAAGCTTTGACACTGATCCGGACGACTCTAAGTCGCAAACCGGATACGTATTTATTCTTAACGGGGGAGCGGTAAGATGGTGCAGTTCCAAGCAAAGCGTGGTAGCTTATTCTATGTGCGAAGCGGAGTACATCGCAGCCTCGGAGGCAGCGAAGGAAGGTGTCTGGATGAAGCAGTTCATGACAGATCTTGGAGTAGTGCCTAGTGCACTGAATCCAATAAACCTGTTCTGTGACAACACTAGTGCCATTGCTCTAGCCAAGGAACCAAGGTTTCACAAGAAGACCAGACATATAAAGCGACGCTTTAACTCCATCCGGTTCTACATCGAGGAGAAGGACATAAATATTAGCAAAGTGACACAAATCTAAATGTTGCAGACCCGTTGACTAAACCTCTTCCAAGGGCTAAACATGATCAACACCAGAACTGCATGGGTGTTCGATCCATTACCATGTAAATCACATAGTGATGTGAACTAGATTATTGACTCTAGTGCAAGTGGAAGACTGTTGAAAATATGTCCTAGAGGGAATATATAAAGTGTTTATTATTATATTTCCGTGTTCATGATAATCGTTTTATTGTCCATGCTATAATTGTATTTGTTGGAAACACATTGCATGTGTGGATAAATAGACAACACTATGTCCCTAGTGTGCCTCTAGTGAACTAGCTCGTTGATCAAAGATGGTTAAGGTTTCCTAGCCATTGACATGTTATGTCATTTGATATCGGGATCACATCACTAGGAGAATGATGTGATGGACAAGACCCAAACTACAAACATAGCATATGATCGTGTCAGTTTATTGCTGCTGTGTTTTGCATGTCAAGTATATGTTCCTATGACCATGAGATCATGCAACTCACGGATATCGGAGGAGTGCCTTATGTGTATCAAACGTCACAACGTAACTGGGTGACTATAAAGGTGCTCTACAGGTATCTCCGATGGTGTCTGTTGAGTTGGCATGGATCGAGACTGGGATTTGTTACTTCGTGTGACGAAGAGGTATCTTAGGGCCCACTCGGTAATACGACATCACAATGAGCCTTGCAAGCAATGTGACTAATTGTTAGTTGCGAGATCTTGTATTATGAAACGAGTAAAGAGACTTGCCAGTAACGAGGTTGAACTAGGTATGGAGATACCGACGATCGAATCTCGGGCAAGTAACATACCGAAGAACAAAGGGAACGTTATACGGGATTAACTGAATCCTTGACATAGTGGTTCGACCGATAAAGATCTTCGTAGATGTGTAGTAACCAATGTGGACATCCAGGTCCCACCATTGGTTATTGACCGTAGAGGTGTCTTGGTCATGTCTACATAGTTCTCGAACCCACTGGGTCTGCATACTTAAGGTTTGGTGACGTTTCGATAGTGTAGAGTTATGTATGGTGGTGACCGAAGGTTGTTCGGAGTCCCGGATGAGATCCCGGACGTCACGAGGAGTTCCGTAATGGTCCGGAGGTAATGATTCATATATAGGAAGTCTCAGTTTGGTCGCCGGAAAAGTTTTGGGCTCATCGGTAGTGTACCGGGAGTGCCGGTAGTGTACCGGGAGACCTCCGGGAGGGGTATTTTGATCCAAGAGGGTTCATGGGCTGTGGGAGAGTATTAACCAGACCTTAGCGGGCTGGTGGAATAGCCACACAAGGCCCATGCGCCAGGAGGGAAAAGCCCAAAGAGAAAAGTGGAGAAAAAGGCAAAAAAAGGAAGAGTCCTACTCCTACTAGGAGTGGAGGAGAAGTAGGACTCCTCCACCTTGGCCGGCCGACTCCTAGAGGGCCTTGCCCTTGCACCAAGGCTGCCTCTCCTCTCCTCCTATATATACTGGTGGAATAGAGGGTTTTTGCACAGAATTTACGGCCACGTGCTACCCGTTCCATCGGCGCTCCTCTAGATCGGTTTTCCGCAGTGCTTAGGCGAAGCCCTGCCGGAATCACTCCACCACCATCGCCGGAGTGCCGTCACGCTGCCGGTGAACTCTTCCTCCTCTCCACCTCCTCTTGCTGGATCAAGACGGTGGAGATCGTCATCAAGCTGCACGTGTGCTGAACGCGGAGGTGCCGTCCGTTCGGTACTATATCAGAAGGATCGTGATCAAGGCCACGGGACGTTCGTGATTGGATCACGGGACGGATCGTGACGAGATCGCGGGACGGTTCGTGATTGGTTTGCGGGGCGGTTCGTGATTAGATCGCGGGACGCTCGGCGATTTGGATCGCGAAGAAGTTCGACTACACCAACCGCGTTTCTTATCACTTACCGATTAGCGATCTACAAGAGTACGTAGATCCACTCTCCCTCTCGTAGATGCTCATCACCATGGATAGGTTTGCGTGTGCGTAGGAAATTTTTTGTTTCCCATGCGATGTTCCACAGCATTTAGAACTTTTGTCAATGTTGTTCATAAAAAAATAGACTTTTTTGAATTGTTTTTGAATTTATTTTCAACTTTGATTCACCGAGCTCATTTGAGCTCGGGAGCAAAAGGGCACTTTCCTCCGAATACCTCATATTTAATCCCCTAGATCCAAATAAACCATGTAAAAGAGTTCCTACATACTACAAGCTAGCCTAAGCTTCATGGTCGGACATGCCCATGGCATCTGTGCCGAGTGCCAGGTACATGGGTGCGTAGAAAGGCTTCGGCTCATCCTCCTTCTCATCGTCCATAGCCACGGGCGCCTTGACGACACCCGCCGGTGTGCTCCAGCTTAGCCGCCTACAGACGACCCCGCTTTGCGTCCACCGCCACTTCCGACCAGAGGATATCAAGGATCGCATGTTGCTCCAACTGCAGCGACGGCCCCATCGTCCCCACGTCCTCCTCCTCCTCATCCCCTTTCGGCGCCTCATCCTCGTCGTCATTTGGCGGCGCCTCCTCCTCCTCCTCCCCGTCTTCGGGCTCAGCCTCCTCCTCTGAATCTATCGCATCCGGAGGTAACCTCGCGGGTATCCAGGCTTCACGCCTTGCCAGGACCTGCTCAAGGAGATCCAGCCGGCGCTCCTGCATTAGATAAGTTGCCTGATGGTGTGGAGGCATAGCTACTACCAAAAAGTGGTGGATGAGGAGCTTTTAGTGGTGGACGACGAGTGGAAAGGGGGGGCGGCGACGGACGGGAGAGGAGGAAATGTGAATGGGTAGGGTATTAGTGCCAGCGACCGGCTTAAATAGCCGGGCTAAGGCTGTACGCGGCACGTCGGAGCGACGCCATACAATGACGTAGGAGACAAGAGTCGGACTGTTGGGTTTCCGGATGATTCTGCATGGAACCACGACGTCAGTCCGACGTGGCGAATGCGCCCGAACACGCCGTATCCTACCCATATTTGGGCTAGATATGAGGATGCCGGTCAGTCCAAACTATCCACCCAGTCGTTTGACGTTGTGGTCTGGGACGCCTGACTGTAGATGCTTTAAGAGACTAAATACATGAGAGAAAAGTATGTATGCCCGTTCTATGATAGTGTACAATAGAATATGCTTCCTACAAAGGACATGATGTTTTTGCACCCGAGCTCACATGAGCTCGGTTGAACAGTAAATTCATAAAAAAATGTAAAAATGTTCAAAAAATTCCGATTTTTTTCTGGGCAAACTTTGAATTTTTTTCTAAGTGTTTGCAAAATTCATAATCAAATCACATTTGTGAAAATCCCCTTAAAAATAAAATTGAAACTCTGAAAATGCTACTTTCGAAAGCATCTTGGAGCATCAATTTTGTTTTTTTGCCATGACTTTCACAAATGTGATTTCTACTGAAATTTTACGATCCCACAGAAATTTTGTCAAAGTTTACTGTAAAAAAATCAGATTTTTTTGAACATTTTGAAAATATTTTTCGAATTTACTGTTCACCCGAACTCATTTGAGTTGGGGTGTAGAAGAGCACTTTCCTCCTACAAAGGACCATCCTAAAACTATAGTACTATAGAAATGAAACACATCCGTCGACTTTTAGTTACTAACATGTTATGTGTGACTTGCAAATATCAATACGTTATGTATTATTTGACAAAAGATCAGACTAAATTAAGATATGCTAAATCTTAACGCATATAAAATTAAGTAATCGGACAAGACTTTTGTGTTTTTGCAGGTATAATTAGACAAGGTACTTTAGCATTCATGACTGTACAATAGGTGATTACATTTTGTAGGGATTACAATCTAGCAATTTCTACTCAGTGAACACTATACCTAGAATACATGTACAAGAAGTTGGGTCTCACTCTGAGAGAGTGAGAAAGGAAACTACTCCCTAGGGCACACAAGGGCAAACCATGATCTTGAGCACAAACGTCCCTCCTAACCTCAGCCAGCCATCACTCCAGCGGTTGCACAACCCAAGGTTTGTATAAGGTTAGACGACCTCAAACAATCAGTTAACTTTTCTGGAAATAAGAGGAAGAGGATCAAATAAAACAGGACCGCGGATAAAGAAAATCCGAGGAAACTCCAAATGAGCACGTGCACTTAGCACTCCACTCACACGGACTTAAGGCTAAGAGTATCTTTAGTAGATCCCGCAAATCAGGCCGTCTGCTATAGTAACTGTTAGTTTGCGGGATGGATCCCTTAAATTCGCTCCGAACAGATACACCAAATCCGGTCGTCCCGAATTTATTTTCGTGTGATCCGGAATCCATGAGCCCAATTCCTCCATATATGCGGGATTTCTCCCATTTTTCTAGGTTTTCCTTTTCGTTGGCGCGAACTCACTTTCACCGGCTTCATTTCCCGCCTCCACTCCCCGCTGTCCGCTGCCACACATCCCCACCCCTTGTTTCTACCTTCGGCTGCCTTGCGCCGCCCGAAAGTTCCGCCGTCCCGTGTCGCATCCATTCCACTTAGTTTCTGCAGCAGAGGTGACCATTTGCATCTATAGCCCACGTCTGCCGCCAGTGCCATGTGTCCGCCTAGGAGCTCGACACGCGGGCTCGTAGCTTGCGGATCAGGTTGGTTCGGCACATGTCAGTGGCGCGCGTTGTGGAAAGAGGGAAGCGTGGTGCAGCTTCAGCCGATGAGGATAGGAAAAGGGCGGCGTGACTTAGTTCGCTTCGGGCGGCGGGAAGAAGAAATGGCGGCGCGGTGCGGCTTTGATTCGGGCGGCAGGGAGAAGAAAGGGGTTGTACGAAGCGGATTTGCTTCGGGGAGGTATGTCCAACACCTGTCGGTTCGTGCTCAATTTGTCCTCCGGTGAAATTCATGGCGTTTTGTGTGCATTTTGTAGATAGATCGGAGTTCGTCCTCATTGTCTTCGTCTGATGATTTGTACATAGGAAATTTGATCCTCAATGATGATGATAACAACCTCGTGTTATTTCATCTCGTTGACGAATTTGAGGTGGGGCGAAAGAAAAAGCGGTGTAGATCAATTGTAGCTCGGCTATGCATTCACCGCAACCAAGCTCTTGGTGACAAGATGCTCATGTAAAACTACTACACTGAGGTACTGACATATCCGACTCAACTCTTTCGTAGGCGATATTGAATGTGTAGATCACTCTTCGTCCGCATCGTCGAGGCTTACGAGCAAAATTGTCGTTTCTTCAGTCGGCGTAGGAATGTCGCCGGTTTGATTCGCTTTAGTGCATATCAAAAAATATCGGCAGCAATGTGAGTGATTGCATATGGTGTTCCAGCTGACTACACGGAGGAATGCTTTGGCATTGGCGAAGATACCGACCACCATCAAATGTGTTTGTATCTTTGTGAAGATAATGACCCCGGTCTTTGGCCCGGAGTACCTTCGAGCTCCAAACAAAGAAGACACAAAGAAGTTTATAACAATGAACGAAGCAAGGGGATGATAGGGCATGCTAGGCAAATGAGATCAGTGCTTTTGTTAAGACCTACCGAAAGATCGAGAACCCTGGTTCGTACCACCAACTCTAGCATGATCTTGTCAAGCACCAGTGGCAACTCTATGGAGGAAGATACATCCCCATTTGTATTCATTTTTATTCATGCATGATTTAAACAATTTGGTGTTGTAATATTTATTAAGATTTGAACATTTGTTGTATTGAAAACTATTATTGTATTGTGAATTGCTTGCCGAAACATTTATATATTTTTATGTTGAATTTATATTATTTCATTTCGTTCATATTATTGAGATGTCAAATTTATTTGATGCTATGCAAACTTTATGGTGTAGTGAGTCCTCTGGCACGGATCAGATCTTGCAAACATTTGCAGGTGGGTGTCGGTGTCAAAACGGGCAGATCTCGGGCAGGGGGTACCGAACTGTGGATTTTGGACCGATGGGTAATAGGAGACAAGGGAGATGATGTTTTACCCACGTTCGGGCCCTCTTGATGGAGGTAATACCCTACGTCCTGCTTTGTTCGTATTGATGGTGAAGTATCGAGTACAAAGTTGATCTACCTCGAGATCGTTTGATGTGGTCTAAAATCCTAGGTGTAATGATCTTAGTCAGCCCTACGGACTAAAACCCCCTGGCTTATATAGACACCAGGGGTACGTAGGGTTACACAATGTCGGCAACATCAGAGATGGTACATGTCGAATACATCCTCGTGTTCTTGGAGTTCACATCACGACTTAGGAAGTTTCCATCTTGGACACGAAGTCGTCATGGTCTTCAGTCCTTCCGTGATGGTCATAGAGTGGCCCACTTGTCTAGCCCATATTGATAGGCCGACGGCCCGAGGACCCATTAATCCTAGACTCCCTCAGTAGCCACTGAACTGGCCTCCAATGCCGCAGTCTTGATTTAGTGTCTTCACACGTCCATAGTCTTCGTCTTGCGGGGCGAGTTCCCCTCTTTTACAATGTTTGGCTGACTCCAATTCGGCCCACGACGCATTCCCTATTGTCGAGACGTCGTATGGCCCACAACATTAACCTTTTAACTCCACAATTCCTGTGCATAAATAGGCATTTCCAAAAACGCCGTTCAAGGGTTTTGGGGGGAACCATCTATTAAATAGATTTGGCATGATTCAAGCAATCCATCATGTTCCCCATCCATCGAGAAGAACATCAGAGAGTCTGGGGATATGGCGAGCGTTCTTGGTTCCTCCTCGCGCCCTCACGGACCTCTCCCAGACGACTAGGCAAGTTGTTCTGTTTCTCGTCTCCGTGTACGTGATTTAGAGGTGCAAGGACATCTTCCTGCCTCAGATCTAGCGCCCTCCCGCTCCGGATTAATTTCTGCAAATGTTGAGGCCTTCGCGGAGAAATCCCCTACTCCTCGCAAGGAACAAAGGGTATGATTCATTACCTTCCTCTTGAGAGGCTTGCGCTTTCCTATTCGCCATTTCTTAATGGGTATATTAGAATTTTACGGGATCCAGATCCACCATGTCACCCCCGGATCCATTCTTCATATCTCGGGCTTTGTTGCCGTTTGTGAGATGTTTCTGGGCTGCGAAACCCATTTCGATCTGTGGAGGAAAATTTTCTGCCTCGTCCCCCGTACCCAAGGAGGGACGATTTTCGAAGTTGGCGGAGCCGAAGTATGGCGTATAGCCGGGTAGGGGTAACCTGTGGGGACCCCGAAGAAGGATCCCGAAGAGTGGACCTACGAATGGTTTTATATTAAGGATGTTCCCCTATTTCATGCAGCTCAGAGGGGTCTGCCCGAATTCTTGACCGCTCCCCTAAAGAAATGGTTCAACTGGCTTCCAGAGATCCCTTTACAGGAGGATTGTGCCGAAGTGAAATGGCTTCTCGCCAAGGTGAGGTTATTAGCCCATAACAAGTTAACCATCGTTGACATGATTGCCATGGTCATTAGACGATGTGTACAACCTGTTCAACAATGGATGCATCCCTTATGGCATTATAATGGTCTAAGCAATGCAGCCCAGTACAAACGGGAAGGTCCTGCTGACCAAGCAGCAATGGTTGTCATACTGGCCGATCTCCTCAAAGAAGAAAAGGAAGGGTTTATCTGCCTGAGTGCCAAGGACGGATATTCGAACCACAATCCCATCGAATGGGTGAGTTTGGTCCCATAATCCGGATGGTATATTAGTATTGACTAATTGAATCTTTGACATTTTGTCGAACAAATCTAGAGGCGCTGGACTGAGATGGTCAACTATCCTTCCCCGCAACCTAAGAATTACTCCCGCGACGTTGACCCGGGATACCATGACGATCTAGACACATCAATCATATTCGAGGACGGAGTCTTTTTCAAGGAAAGCTTTGACATCTTTGTGGTCGCTCTTATGACCGATCACCCAGGGATACTCCCTCCCCATGCTGGGGGTAAAAGGAAAGCCCCTTCATGAAAACGGCATTCATCTCCCGTAGTTTTGGAGACGCTGGCCTCCATTCCCAAGGGTCGTCATACCATACGCCAAACACTGGAAAGAACAGCGGCGGCCGAACACACACCAAAGTTGGGTCCTCCAAGCGTGGAGCCACCAGAGGGAGTTCCTCGACCGCACCTCCATCCAAGAGGTAATGATTTAAGCTAAAAATTTGAGAGCCGTTCAAGGCTGCTTGTAAGTATTCATAGCTTTTTGATGAACTTTGTAGGAACCAAACACAGCCTCCATCGTGAGAAGACGTAGAGAGGGTTCAAGGTGGTGACCCCAAACATAGGCATCCAACAACCACAAAAGGTAGTGCGGAGGTCCCTGCCGCGGACCAGCGTCTCGAGAATCCCAAGGAAGTCTCGGTTACCAATTCTTAAGTTGAAAGCGTGATGAATCACCGGCGACGGAAGGATTCACAGCATCACCCTGAACTTTCCGAACACGAGTTTAATGTTCTAAATTTGGTGGATGCATACGTCCGAGCAGCCCGATCAAGACCTGAAGGAATCACCAACCTCATGTTAAACAACCTTCGGGTAAGTGTTTGATTTTAACAACCAAATACAAACCTAACCCAATAGCCCCCGAGCCTTAATTTGGCCGAGATGGCCATGTTAAGGGTCTATATAATCTTGTTATGATATCTCACGGGCTTCACGGGATAAAAACAAGAAATTGTCCGAAGACCTTGAGATAAACCAAAAACAATTGAAGGATGCGAAGGCCGTACTAGAGGAAGTGAAGAAATTCATCAGGGAAGCGCGCGGTGAGTAACAATCTCGAATAATATATAATTTCTCAAGGCGCCATTTTCTAATGAAAGTTTGCTTTATAACACCTGAATCTATAGGCCACCTGTAAAAAGATCTAGATGCGGCCAAGGAATCACAAAGATATGCCGAATCGCAGCATGAGGCCGGCCGACGAGTATTATCCCGGAATCTTGATGAAAAGAATAAGCTCCAGGCGGAAAATCAATGACAGGCCGACGAAATTGTGAGTTTAAAAACTAAACTGGCATATGCATGTGAAGAGAACCAGAGATTGAAAGGTGGTATGTTCAGTAAGTGAGATTCCGAGCTCGTAGTTCTGTATACATACCATACCGAACTAATAAGCACACCACATATCTTGGTAGCTCTTTTAACTGGGCGCCCCAAAGAGGAAGCCATCTTGTTTGGAGGGAACCTTTTAAAGGAACAGTCCAACGTGCATGAGCGAGATTGAAAGGCGATGAAGAGCATGATCAAGGTATTATGGTCGTTTGAGAAGCCTCCAGAAGGGATGGCCGAATTGGCAGATCGTTTTAAAGGATCTTGACATCGGTTTGAGTTATGGAAAACATCAGCATGTTAATAAAGAGCAAGGAAGGCATGGGCAATGGTGAAAACAAGATTCACCATGATTGATCTAAAGCGTTTGGCTCAAGTCGGGCCGGTAGTCCCGGATGGTCAAGAGGTACCACTCCATTTGGTATATGACCAGGTAATGCCTGCTGTGCGCATCTCACAACAAGACTGTCACCTGGATGCTATAATAGATAATCTAGATTAGCATCTAGGTGTTTGATACTCTGGAACTATGTACGTTACATCAAAATTACTCCGTCTGAACTATAAACGTTGTCTTAACCGGTCATCGGATTCTACCTTCCCGGACACTGGTCGGGGAGTGTTCCATACTATGTATAACCTGTAATAACATGAAAGCATTTCGGAGAAGCATGCAATCCATCCATATGGTGCTAATAGACAGGATGTGATCAGAGAGTTATGTTATATTACTTTTTAATGTAAGAAACATCTTCTGAAGAAAATAGTTCCTCTATGGGTTCCTTTATTCAGGTTGCTACGCTAAACGTGGGATATTCGCAGTAGGCGAGTGACGAGTAAGTCGGGAAAATAACCCCAGAGTATTATGAGGATCACCTAATTATGTTCACTTCCTTTGTGTCTGACCAATTATATTCTTAAGAACGCTAGGTTTCGGCTTCACCCGTCTGAGGTATGTACCCGGGTGACCCGGTTGTAACAATCGTAGAGGTGCTCCCTTTACCCTCTAGTCGAACAATCGGGAAGATAGAGGGTAAGCCTAGGAGTCAGACAACCCATCTTGACCAAATCTTAAGTCAAATTGATGCATATAATGGCTTTAAAAAATATAGGAAGGGTGCACACATGACAAAGGCAAAAATAGATGCATAAAAGTATATTGAAATGCTTTATAAAGAAGCCCCTTGGTGTTATCGGATAACACATTCAAAGATGTATGCCGAGGAAAGCTTGAACATGGCTCGGTCTAGCCGAACATAACCTTGTATATAATAATCAATCTAAAGTAGAAAAAATAAAGAAAAAACTAAAAGGAGAAAGGAAAAATAGTGAAGTGGACCACACGAGTCTTATCCATAGAAGTGCCGAAGATGAGTTGGGTTCCATGGGCTCGGTTCGAGGCGATTATATGTTGGGTTGCGGAGACAATACACTCCTCCTGTAAGTACTCCATAAATTTTGAGTGAAAGTTTTTTTATCCGAGTGTCCTAGCACAACCTCACCCATATTAGATGCTTCCGCCCGAACTTCCCTGCTCTCGTAGCACCGAGCCTTCTCTTGATAAAAGGTGGAACGTGCCAGAGCTATATCACGTTCTTCCTCTAGGGCGTCTAGGTCGTCCTATCAATCTAGCTCGGCTTCCTTTCCCTCGTACAAGTGCACTCTTGGTGCGCCATGGATGATATCGTAGCGTCGGACCTCTTCTGCCCCATATACCATAAAAATGGGGTAAAATGACAACGGCCTACTAGTGTCAAAACCGGTGGATATCGGGTAGGGGCCCCGAACTGTGGATCTTGGATCGATGGGTAACAGGAGACAAGGGAGACGATGTTTTACCCAGGTTCGGGCCCTCTTGATGGAGGTAATACCCTACGTCCTTCTTTGTTCCTATTGATGGTAAAGTATTGAGTACATAGCTGATCTACCTCGAGATCGTATGATGTGGTCTAAAACCCTAGGAGTAATGATCTTAATCTTCCCTATGGACTAAAACCCTCTGGTTTATATAGACACTAGGGGTACCTAGGGTTACACAATGTCTGCTACATCATAGAAGGTACATGCTGAATCCATCCTCGTGTTCTTGGACTACACATCACGGGTTAGGAAGTTTCCACCTTGGACATGGCGTCATCATGGTCTTCAGTCCTTCTATGATGGTCATAGAGAGGCCCACTTGTTCGGCCCATAAGGATAGGGCGCCGCACTACTAGGGAAAACCTTATAGACAGAATCTTAGCAGTAGCGCGGTTCAAAAAAGGCACTACTGCAACTTAGTAGTAGCGTGCTACAGCAGACCGCGCTACTGCTACCCACATAGTTGTAGCGCGTCAGGAGGAAACATCGCTACTACTATAATTGCCACGACCTTGCCGCCAGACTAGGTATAGCATTAGCACATGTCTCCTCAACGCGCTATTGCTATGTCGTTTAGTAGTAGCGCTTTACCTCAAAGAGCGCTACTGCTAAAGCCTATCTTCTCCAACTTCTCCAACCGGCCATCCCTCACTCTCCCCTCTCCACTCCACTCTCACTCTCCCCCGCATCCCCCGTCGTCCGCCGCCGCTGACGTTCCCCGACCACCATCGTTGCCCGCCACCGTCGACGCTCCTGGTCCTCCTCCACTGAGGTAGTCCCTCCATCCCTCCTCCTCCCTCTTCCCTCCTCCCCCTCAGCGCCCCTCCCTCCTCCCCCGGCTGCCCCATCCTCCCTCCTCCCTCCTTCTCCGGCCAAGCCCTCCGCCGGCATCCCTCCTCCCCTCCTCCTCTCTCAACCCTCCTCCCACCCCTCGTCATTCATCCTCCTCCCTCCTCCCACCGCCCTCCCCCTCCTCCCCTCTCCTCCCTCCTCCCACCCACCCCCTCCATCTCTTCTAAACCCTAAACTATTTTTTATTGTTCTTGTATAATGTATGTTTTTACTATTTTTAGTAAGTGTTTAATAGAAATAGTTTATTTAGGAAGTGGTTAATAGAACTAGTTTATTTATAGTAAGTTCTTAATAGAACTTGTATAATGATAGCGACCATCATCAACAGTCGAAAATCGGTGAGGGAGTGTCCACCATATATGAGAGAAGAAGAATGCCGACTGTTGTTGTGGGGTCGCTTCTCCTTCTTCTCCTTGTGCTACATATTTGTTATGCACTAGGGGAAGGAGGAGTAGCAACCATCATCAACGGTCGAAAAATCGGTGAGGGAGTGTCCACCATATACGTGAGATAAGAGTTTAGGAAGTAAGACTCGACGTCATTGATAGTAAGTGCTTAACAGAACTACTTTATTTATAGTAAGTGCTTAATAGAACTACTTTATTTATAGTAAACGCTTAATAGAACTAATTTATTTAGTAAGTAGTTAATAGAACTAGTTATTTATATTCAGTAAGTACTTAACATAACTAGTTTATTTAGTTTATTTAGTAAGTAAACTTGGTGTATCGTTGATGTCATTGATGTCGATGATGATGCATTCTGAATATAGAGGATGTCTTGGTGTTCTTGTTTGCAATGTACCTACGAGTGTCCTATGTTTTGCTGGAATGTTGATTCATTTCTGTTCCGGCAAATTGCAGGCGCTCGATATTTCATGTTTTAAGCTAAGGTCATGGCGAATTTTTTCTTGAATTTTAGCATGACTTGTGCATTTTTCTATGTCATTGCTCGATACATGGAACGGATTGACTTTAGGTATGCTAAGTGTTTATTACTTTTGTTTTCATAATTAAGCATTTGTTCTCGACGTCGATGATGCATGGCCCGCATCCCCTTCGTTGACTCGGAGGAGGAGGCCTGCTTGATTATAGGGGCCATGCCCGGGACTGGGCTCCGACGGGCTGGTACTGGAAGGTCCTACCTTCTGGGGCACGCAACTTGGTGAAGAGGCAACCCGTCATCAACCCAGAGGTTATTTGATGGCGATCGCATGGGCCACTGTCGGTGTAGAGGGAGCCGTCCCCCGCGAAGGTGATACGTCGCCGTGTTAGGGAGGAGGACGAGCACGCCCGACACTATATGGCTGCGTTGGACGCCATGTTCTCCAATACCTGGCAGGATCTTCAGGTATCTCACCCAAGCTATGATCCTATGATGGTTCCTTCTCTTTGGGTGTATACCGCCCGCGCCGATACCCATCGTTCGCTACGGTTCTAACTGTATTAGTGATGTTATGTGTATGATACTATTCGAGATATATTAGTGATAATATTCAACGATATACGGACCCAAGAGATGATTTAGTTTTTCTTATTGAATGCATGCTAATTTGAATACTAATTTGTTTCTCAACCATATTTGTCTCTCCTCCCTGGTAGTTTCCTTCGATTGATTTTAAATGTTTCAACTATGAACATATGAAATGTCTGACGACGGAAGGGAATTCGTTATGTGCGAATACTGCGAAGACGAGCGCGGCCTGTGTGACAAGCCTTACCTAGTTGGTGGTAGTCGCTTCAGCATCATGCTGGATGAGACCTTCGAAGTGGATACAGTAAGTCACAATGACAAGTCTTTTTACGTAATTAAGCATGTCTTCTGCTTCTTTTGCTTCAACTTATAATTTTAAGTTTTTACTATTCTACTAGCGTATCCCCTGCCATGCAAGAATTTCTCTCTTGGATAAGATTGGTTTCAGTACTAAGGAAAGTATGGAGGTAAAGAGAGTTCACTTGAGGACCGAGCATGGTTATACTTTTGCCGTAAAATTGTACAATGCAGACAACTACTCCTATTTGAATGCAAAAATTGGAGAGAATTATGCAAGGCTTATGCATTTGAACCTAATATGCTTATCACCTTTGATATTCGTCCGGAAGATGAAATTGAAGGTAATATCAACATCTGGGTCGATGTGCAGACGCCTCCAGTTCTACCATTATGTGAGTTTGTCAACCATATTTATTAAGTAATTTTTATTGTTTATTCAAAAATAGTTGACAACTAATGTCTATTGATAGCATATTTCCATTCAAGCAAACATGTCCAACACTTGGTAGACATCATGTACTACTCTCCCGGAGTTGAACTAAACTGTGAGGAGATAGGTCATTATGTTTCATGGCTTGAGGATCTTGATACTGTCAAGACAGGTTATTTTCCTGGATTTTGAGAAATTAGTACTCAAAACGTGCGACCACTAGTGTGCGTATTGAACTACGGTCACGTCTATTTAGGAAAGATGGTAAGATTTTTACTATTTGTCCTTAGTGCATCTTTTGCATACATTAGTTTTTAAGCTAAACTTCATTGCTAAGTATGTTACTACGATGTTCTTCAACAGGGACTCTCGATGAGTGTTGTGCCTTGTTGGATCTAGCCTAAAGGTCGCATGACAATGGTTAGTTTACGGCCAAGATATCCTACATTGCACATGAGTGCATTCATCATTTCTCGAAGTGAGCAAGTCTTAATAGTCAAAGACTGGAGCAAAATTGTTAAGGATCGCAGAGAAGTACTAGGCGGCAGCAATCGGAAGCACAACCCACAATTAGGAAACACGTTCATCTGCATTCTCCAATATGATGAAGCAGGAGTGCTACACATGTTTTATGCTATTTTACCTGTGAGAGAGCAGCAGGAGTAGGTCCTAGGTATTAAGAACAATTAGTTAGTGTTGATTATATATGACTATGATGATGATGAGAAGGTTTTATTATGTGCTACAATGTATTAGAGTTGATGGTGATGCTGAGGAGGAGGAGCAGTGATTATGAGTACTATGATGATGAGGAGTTGTTATAACTAGTGACCAAGTAGTTATATGATGTCTCATGGACGAAAATCATGATGAAGAGGAGTTTTTATATGACAATGATGTATTATGATGATACTATATGAAAACTTGTATAGTGGCGTATGAATATATGACATAAAACAAAGAAATACATAATAATAGTAAATACCAGCATCGCTTTCTACTAAAATCGCTATTTCTAAGCAGGTATAGCAGTAGCGCGGGCTAACGCATGCTACTGCTACACTTTAGCTGTAGCGCTGTAGCAGTAGCGTGCTGCCCCGCGCTACTGCTATACCCGGAACCAACACTGTTGTTAGGCTTTTACCTAGTAGTGGCGGCCCGATCGAGGACCCCTTAATTCCGGACCTCCTCAGTGGGTTTACGGAATCTGTTCCACCAGAGCATTCGCGGTCCGTAACAAAGTTTTGCGGGATCCCTTATACAATTTTTGTCGGCCAGCGGTTGCGGGGTCTGCTAGAGATGCTCTAATACTATCAACACACTAAACACTCTTGATGTAGACAAATGATCAATACGAATTGCAGGATTGTCACATCAATTGTTGCATGCATATAGCTAAATTCAGAAGATGCATCTCATCCGTAAAAAAATTATCACTCACGCAATTAAGAACAAAATGATAATTTGACAATACTTTCTATGCCATAGAAGTAAATCCATAGTTCTCTGGTATAATAGAATATTAGTAGTTGTAGCGTGATTTTACATTCAAAGCTGGAGAATGAACAAAAGAACGACTTACTCTTCCACTACGATGACATGGAGCTCACTACCGACCTTGCCCTGTCCGAGGAGTCCGTCGTCCAGGAGGCCTGACGAGGGTGGCAAAATTTCATGTTTTGATCTTCTAAAAGTTGATCCATATTTGATCCTAGTTTGCAACAAAAATCGGGATGTGATCCTTTTCCTACCACCAGGGTCCTTGGCAGTAGGGTATAACAGCCTACCGCAGAGGTCCTTGTCGGTAGGAAATTTATTCATGTTAGCACGATGAACCCCTACCGTCAAATATGTTGGCGATAACATGTACAACCCTACTGCCAAGGTGCCTGACACTAGGTGCGAACAAGCACTATGTCCGATACTTAGGAAGAATTTAGGGTAGAGCGTGCAGCCCTATCGTCAGGGTCCTTGACAGTAGTTGTTATACGCTACCGCCAAGGACCCTAGAGGTAGGAAAATCATAAGATCCTGAAAAAATTACAAACTAGGATCAGATTTGGATCAATTTTAAGAAAAGGATCAAAACACAGAATTTGATCGCCACGGGGCTCTCGTCGAGAATGAGCCTTGGTGCCGCAAGATCCAGTGCGCCCCCCCACCAACAACATCACCATCAAGCACATCAAGTCCATGTGTCACTGATTTTGACGACAAAATTTGTTGTTCCATATCATTCTATGCAAAGGGTTTAGTAAAAATGGTTCTAATAAGAACATAACTCCAACTTGGACATGAAAACCATGACTAGGCAGATGGAGCTAAATGATTTCAAATAGCATTGCTTTTGTGTTGCTTGTGCACTATTGTTCTACAAAAATAAAAAGATCTAGACATTTGTGATTATTTGATGATCAAATGAGCAAGACATGATACTTTCTGTAATTAAAACATGTTAGCATTAAGACTTGTCATGTTTGAAAAAATAAATCTAACTTCACACCAGAATAGATTAAACAAGTGACAGGACCTCAATGGAGAGATGTGGTCAAAAAGGTAGCAGAACTGATGGAAAAATGTTGTTTTGGCTGGACCATGCTAAACCATCACAAGTCACCTATCTAATCTTGCTAATTCTAGGTCAATCAAGAGTTGAGTCGAGTTGCTCAACATCATAGACTCTCAGTATACAAGGAAACACTGGCAAGCTAACAGGAGAACCACTCCACAAGATTGGTGAGGCAAAATTCCACACGGAAGTGCATTCAAAACTCCAGTTCTTGGTGCACACAATAGGAAATCATCAGGAAGCTAGATCAGAATGCTCCAGTGACAAGGCCAATATAATCAACTGCAAATCTCAACATGACACAACTATTTCCAAAAAAATGTGCATTTGAGATAGGTTGCTAATCCAAAACCCCATCAACTAGGAATTTTATAGAATTGGGCATCCTGTTCATTTGCCAAAGCCTTCATACGTTTTACATCTTCAGAAACTCTCACCAGAGCCCACCTAGCATGGCTGGTGCAAGATCTGAGATGTAAATGCATGCATGATCCCATTTATTCCGAAGAGAAAATTGTTTTAAGTATTTACACGAGGGAGTACGATACACCATAACAAGCAAAGCCAAGAGAGCTTCAACAGAGTTGAGAAAGCATTCAGTTCTCCATTATTTGTGCAAAGATTAATCATCAGGCTAGCCAAGCACAAAATGTTCCTTATCAGATATAGATGAATACCATATAGATATCCTAAATAATAACACCCACATGTGTGGCACTTATCAACTTTGCCCAAACGCAGTCATCACCGTTCATTTTGATTTGCACGAATCTTGCAACACTTGTCATCTAGATACGGAGCCACGTAAGAACCCAATGTCCTGTGGGTGAACCTCTCCTCGCCCACACCGACACCATCTAGTTCATCAGCGCAATGCTGCCCGCGTCGCTGTGTGGGTGATGAGGAACCCTAGATGGAAATAATAATAATAATAATATGTCAGATTTTCTTGGCTACTTCTAGATGCTTACACACTAGTGTAGTATTTCTTTTCTTTTTTACCTTACGTATTGTTTTCTAGAGTCCTCTACTTGTGAGTAGCTATGTGTAGAATGGTGAATCTTAAGTAATACTTTCTAGAGTGTTCTAGCCATAAGTAGATGTATATGAAGGCTTCCTAAACCCTATAAATAGAGGTCCTCACCTCTAGTTTGTGACCTGACTATGTACCCCCACTATCTATAATAGAACTTGGTGTTCTTATCTAGGATCTCAGAGTAGATCGTGTGCCCTACGAGTTCCGGATTGAACTCTTACCACTACTGGAATCCAGTCATTTGCCACGTGCCAGGCCTTTGCCATTTGCTGGCACATGGCAAAGATGCTATTTGCCGTCAGCTGCCGCAAGCAGACGTCAAAGAATTGGCGCATGGCAAAGGCCTTGTATGCCATGTGCTAGTCCTTTGCCGTCCGCGCCCAGACGACAAAGAGACCAAGGGCAAACGACAAAGAGGCAAGGTGGGTCCCACTGGACCTTGGGCCTGGCCAGGTCCAACGGAAGGGCTCTTTGCCGTCCGCCAGACCTTTGCCGTCAGCCGTGTATGTCTTTGCCGTCTGTGGGCAGACGACAAAGGGGACGTGCCTATAATGATCGTCCCCCGCGCCCACTCCTCTCTCTCCCTCACTCTCTCACTCTCTCCGTCCACCCACTCCACCCTCTCCCTCCTCCTGCGACCGCCGCCGCCATCCCCCAACCATCGCCGACCCCTCCTCTCGCCGCCCCCTTCCTGCGCTGCCCCCACCACCGCGCCGCCGCCCTCCCCGCGTCGTCCCCACCACGGCACCGTCGTGCCCCTCCCTGTGCCTCCCCTTCCCTCGCCGGCTCCCTCCCTACGCTGCCCCCTCCCCTCGCCCGCACCGTCCCTGCGCTGCCCCCACCACCGCGTCGCCGCCCTTCCTGTGTCGCCGCCACCACCGCACTGTCTTGCCCCTCCTTGTGCCGCCCCCTCCCCTTAGTGGCTCCCCCGCGCTGCCCCCTCCCCGAGCAGCCCCCTCCCCTCGCCGGCTCCCGGCGCCGCCCCCTCCCCATAGCTCCCCCATCTCCGCGTCTCCCCTCATCCCGCCGCCCCGGCCGTCCCCACCTCACTCTGGCAAGTGCTCGCCCCCCCCCCCTTCACTTTTTTTGTTATTTCCTGTTTTTTAGTTAGTTAGTTAGTTTACTAGGTTAGAAAAAGCTTAGAATAAATTAGATATTTAGTTTAGTTTCTGTTAAATTAGATAGTTAGTTTATTTTTTAGTTAGTTTACTAGGTTAATAGATAGAAAAGTAAAAACTTAGAAGAAAAGAAAAAAAGAAAAAAAGAAAAAAACTAGGAGAAAACAAGAAGAAGAAGAAGAAGAAGAAGAAGACGAAGAAGAAGAAGAAGAAGAAGTCCCTCCTCGACACCCCGACACACCGACACCTTGGCACCCCTACCCGACACCTCGACACGACACCTCGAGGATGCCCCTTCGGTGAGCCCCCTACATGACACCCCCGACACGACACCCCAGCATGACACCCCAGGCGACGCCCCTCCGGCCTTCCAGATGCTGACGGGGTCTTAGTTTTGTAAATTATGAGTTAGGTCATATATTTTCGGATTTTGTTATGAAAAACATAATATTTGTGTTGATCGGGTGGATTTCAATGTGCGGTTTGTTTTGTCGCTGCTAGGGTGTGCTGTACGATGAGCGCCCCGTGTGTTTGACGAGCTCCCCTGCGTTCGTGGGTGAGCACAAATGACATCTCCTCCCCCTTAATTTTCTCTGTTCCGGTCTTCGTACTGATGAAACTTGCTAGCTATATGTGTCTTCAATCATCAGTATGCATAACTACTATGCATCTCCTGTTCGGAAGGGCGACATCTATAAATATGCATGTCTTTGCATATTTATAACTGCCATTCTTTCGAATTGTTCAACGTTATTCATGGACAACCTGAGTATGTGTAGATTGGGTTCGTTTTCTCGTATGCTCTGCTCTTGATCCGATTGTTGTTCTCCGGGTACACAACCTCTCTGCTTATTGCCGAGATGTGTATCAGGAGAATAGCGGGGAGGTGCTGCCAAATTCTGCGTCGGATCCGTACCAGAGCATGGGAAAACGAATCTAGTCTACACATACTCGGGTGGGATTAGGACCTATCTCTACCTATTAGCGTGTAGGTTGCATGGACGTAATAAAACTGACAAACTTGATTACCAGATAAATTTAGATGATGAATTATATATATATATATCTTGTGTGTTTAGTAGGTAGGCAAGATGGGTGATCGTGCTTGGATGTACACTGGTCACCCTATTCAGAAAGACATGACCAATGAATGGTTAACAAAAACCAGGGGGGTTTTGAGAGCCGCATTTTCAAATGGCCAGCAAAAAACATGGTGCCCCTGTCCCAAATGGGACAACATTAAAAGGCAGACAGGGTTTGAAATGGGTAAACACCTGCAGAAGTGGGGTTTTATGCCTAATTATATGGTGTGGACTTTTCATGGTGAGTCTGACCAACGTGCCAGAGCTGATGTGGTTCGTTGTCGCACCGACGAGCATGGTACCGGGATCGAAGACATGGTGCAAGACTTTGATGATGCTTGGGATTTGGACGATGAGATGGAGGAATCTGCAAAGGCCTTCTATGAAATGTTGGAGTCTTCACAACATCCTCTCCACGAGCACACTAAGCTTTGTCAGCTGGATGCCATCGCGGAAGTAATGGCTCTGAAGGCTCAATGCAACCTAGGCAGAGAATGGTACGATGCAATGATGACGATATTTGGAAGCTTTCTACCCAAAGGCTATGTACTACCTACAATCCTGTACCAGTCAGACAAAATCCTCCGTGTACTTAAGATGCTCTATGAGAAGATACATGCCTGTGAGAATGAATGTGCCTTATTTAGGCTTGGGTATGCGACCTTGAACTATTGCCCCATTTGCAATTCTTCCAGGTATATCATGGTAGACAACGGTATGGGTCAGAAGATTCAGATCAAAATCCCCATTAATGTTCTTCGGTATCTGCCAATCATACCAAGACTTCAACATCTTTTCATGGTCAAAGAGATGGTCAGACAGATGACATGGCACAAATTAGGCAAAAGAACCGAACTAGATGCGGATGGGAACAAGATGTTGGTACGCACTTCAGATGCTTTTGCGTGGAAGCACTTCGATGCATTACATAAGGATAAATCGGCAGATCCAAGGCATCCTCGAGTTGCCATCAGCACGGATGGGTACAACGTGTATGGTATAATGGCAGCATAGTACAGTTGTTGGCATGTATTTGTCATTCCACTCAATCTCCCCCCGAAGAGATTATTAAAAGAATGAACATTTCCCTAATGTTGATAATTCTAGGGCCCAAATATCTGGGGAAGAATATGAATGTGTACATGCAGCCGCTTAACGATGAATGTGTACATTAAGCCTGGGATAATGGGATCAAGACATACGACGCCGCTACCAAAAAGAACTTCAAAATGCATGTGTGGTACATGTACTCGATGCATGACTATCCGGCGTATGCGCTATTCGTTGGTTGGTGTGTGCATGGAAGGTTCCCGTGCCCAACATGCAAGGCAGCTCTTCAGTTTCGTTGGCTGCAGGCGGGTCACAAGTTTTCTTGCTTCGACATGCATAGATAGGTCCTGTATCCTGACCATAAGTTCAGAAAAGACAAGAAGAATTTCATCAAAGGTAGAGTTGTCAAAAACACTGCACCACCTGCATTGACAGGCCAACAGACCCATGATCAGTTATACGCTCTCGATCCTGATCCTTTGCTTCTAGGGTATTTCAAACGGTATAATACGGAACACGCCTGGACTCACAAGTCATGCTTATGGGATCTACCTTACTTCAAAGACCTCATTTGCCCACACAACATCGACATGATGCACACTGAAAATAATATGGTGGAGGCTGCTACTTCTCTACAACGTCCCCAGAAATTGGCTAGTTGATAGTAGAATTCTTGTCTTGTGTTGGTTTTTCCCTTAAAGAGGAAAGGGTGATGCAGCAAGGTAGCAGTAAGTATTTCCCTCAGTTTGACAACCAAGGTATCAGTACATTAGGAGTAACAAGATGAGGCCACAAGGAACCTGCACAAACACAAACAAACTTGCACCCAACGCGATAAAGAGGTTGTCAATCCCTTTACGATTGTTTGCAAAGTGAGATCTAATAGTGGTAATATAAATAAGTAAATGAAATTGAAGCAAAGTATTTTTAGTGTTTTCTGTTTAGATCTAAATATATTATGTGTGAACTAGACCCGGGGGCCATAGTGTTCACTAGAGGCTTCTCTCATGAAAGCAAGTATTACGGTGGGTGAACAAATTACGGTTGAGCAATTGATAGAATAGCGCAAAGTGATGAAGATATCTAGGCAATGATCATACATATAGGCATCACATCCGAGACAAGTAGACCGACACTTTTTGCATCTACTACTATTACTTTACACATCGACCGCTATCCAGCATGCATCTAGTGTATTAAGTTCATGATAAACGGAGTAATGCTTTAAGCAAGATGACATGATGTAGAGGGATAGATTCATGCAATATGATATAAACCCCATCTTTTTTCCCTTCATGGCAACAACACGATACGTGCCTCGCTACCCCTTTTGTCACTAGGTGAGGACACTGCACGGTATGAACCCAAAACCAAGCACTTCTCATATTGCAAGAACTATAGATCAAGTTGGCCAAACGAAACCCATAACTCGAAGAGAATTACAAGGATATGTAATCATGCATATAAGAAATCAGAGGAGACTCAAATAATATTCATAGATAATCTGATCATAAATACACAATTCATCGGATCTCAACAAACACACCGCAAAAGAAGATTACATCGGATAGATCACCATGAAGATCATGGAGAACTTTGTGTTGAAGATCAAAAAGAGAGAGAAGAATCCATCTAGATACTAGCTATGGACCCGTAGGTTTGAGGTGAACTAGTCACACATCATCGGAGAGGCAATGGTGTTGATGAAGATGCCCACCGGCGATGAATTCCCCTCCGACAGGATGCCGGAACAGTCTCCCGATTGGTTTTTGGTGGCTCTGGAGGTCTGCGGCGGCGGAACTTGCGATCTAGGTTTATTTCTGAGGGTTTTCGTATTTATAAGACCGTCTAGCATCGGGAACAAGTCGACAGGCGCCACGGGGAGGTCATGAGCCCCCTAGTCGCGACCAAGGGGGCGCCTCCCAGGCTCGTGGCTTCCTCGGGCCGCCTCTCCGGTATATTTTTCTTCAGATATTTGTGATATTTTCCATAAAAAATCACGGCGAAAGTTTTATTCCATTTGGACTCCGTTTGATATTCCTATCTGAAAAAGGTCAAAAACACGGAAAAACAGGAACTGGCACTGGGCACTGGATTAATAAGTTAGTCCCGAAAATAATATAAAATAGCATATTCATGCATAGAAAACATCCAAAGTTGATAATATAATAGCATGGAACGATAAAAAATTATAGATATGTTGGAGACGTATCAGAGGCCATTTTTGGTACATTGTCAAAGGATAATCCTAAGGCTAGAATCAACCAGGAGGCTCTATGTGATAAACCGTTACAAAACGTGCGGCATTGGAAAGGAAAGCAACGCGTAGCGAAGCCAAAGGCATGGTTCAATCTTGGAAGGCCAGCTATAAGCTAAATGCTATTGTGGGTGAAAATGTGGTCGATGTTCCCCGATGGGTATGCTTCGAATCAAAAGAGGGGAGCGAGTCTTAAAAAATTGAAAATATTTCATCTCAAGGGTCATGATTGGCACATATGGCTTGAGCGGGTAATGCCGGTGGTGTTGCATGACTTTATCCCTGAGGATGAATGGCTAGTACTGGCAGAGCTGAGCTATTTCTTCCGTTCTCTTTGTGTGGAAGAACTATCGCCTGGCGTGCTAGATGAAATGGAAGAGTTGGCACCGGAGTTGATCTGCAAATTAGAAAGGATCTTTCCACCGGGCTTGTTTAATCCAATGCAACATTGGATTTTGCATCTCCCGACCGAGGCAAGATTGGGGGGGAAGTTCAAAATCGATGGTGCTTCTCAACTGAGAGGATGCAGAAGACGCTTCGAGCTAAATGTCAGAATAAACGTAGAGTTGAAGCATCGATGGCCGAGGCATTGAGGAGGCGGCAAACTTCATGACATCACACTACGAAGCCAAAAATCATCATTTGCATAACCCGAAGCCTCGGTACAATGATGGCGAGCCTAAAAAAGGTTGATCCAACCTCAACCTATTCAAAGGGAAGCTCGCACCGGCCGGTGCTTCGAAAGGGAAATCATTGGATGTCAAAGAGTGGATGACCATTTCATTGTATATCTTCAACAACCTAACAGAAGTGCGGCCGTACATCGAGTAAGTTCTCGATAAATTATTGTTCTGCAACTTCTAATTCCTTTGAACTTCTCTAATTCCCGGATATTTGATATAGTCGATACGTCGCCGAATTCTCGAATGGAGCGGTCATCGAAAAGGATTCCGTCGAAGAGTATGAGCTTCTAGAAAAGCATGGAGGCGACTATCCCAGTTTCATCTGTTGTTTCAAACAAAGAGTAATTAATTACCATTACTATAACATTTGATTTCTTGGTCTAATTTGTGGCTAATGCATCCATTCTTCCGTATTAAACTTGTAGGCTGATGCAGGGTCTATGGACGTCGAGTTGAGACTCAACTATCTTTCCACATTACGTTGTGTGTGTGAACCAATATGATTACAATGCTAACAATGGGTTGTCTTGCAGGCTTATATTCTGAAAGAGAGAGAGGCAATGCAGACGCTTTTGGCGACGAAGGATAAGGGGGTGAAGGAGTTGGATAAAGACCTTAGCCTCTTTGCCGTTTGCCAACTGACGGCAAAATACCCAAATCCCAGTGTTCCCAGGTTGCACAGGTAGCTGCCACGTGGCATGTTTGCCGTCTGCTAGCTGTCAGTAAAGCTCTTTGCCGTCTGCTAGCAGACGGCAAAGAGCCTATATAACCCCTGTTTTTAATTGAATTCATTCAATTTGACAGAAATTCATAGATATACACAGATACACATATATATCCAACAAGCATATCCAACAATATATTTCCATATATATGCAACAAGCATATCCAACAATAGATACATATATATCCAACAATATATCCATATGACATAAGAAGTTTCCAACAACATATCCATAGTGATATACACATCCAAACAAGTTCCCAAACATGTTTTCATAAACAAAAAGGAAGCACATGCAAGGAGAATATAACAGTCCATCAATGCAAGCTTCCGCATCTCAAGCAAATCTGCAAATTGGGAAAGATGAAAGTTAGAAGAAGAAGAATATCTAGAAGAAGAAGAGGAAAATAAGAAGAAGATTTTATCTTCTCTTTCTTTCTATCCTCCCCCTCTTCTTTATCTTCTTCTTTTCCAACAAATGTAGTTAAACAAGCCAATTTAGAGCTAAGCTAGGTAAAAAGGTCATTTTGGAGATAAGCTAAGTTCAATGTATCATATTGGAGCTAACCTAGGTAAACTTGGTCATTTTGGAGCTAAGCTAAGTTAAATGGATCATATTGAAGCTAACCTAGGTAAACTTGGTCATTTTTGAGCTAACCTAGGTAAAAATGTCATTTTTTGCTAAGATAGGTAAAAATGCTAAGTGTGTAGGTCAATTTAGAGCTAACTTAGGTAAATAGGTCATTTTGGAGCTAACACGGGTAAAATGGATCATATTGTAGCTAACTTAGGTAAACTTGGTCGTTTTGGAGCTAACGTAGGTTAAATGGATCATATTGGAGCTAACGTAGGTAAACTTGGTCATTTTGGAGCTAACCTGGCTAATTAGGCCATTTTTGACATAACTAAGCTTATCGTGTCATTTTAGAGGACAACAAGCTAAGTATATGACATTTATGAGGTTAGCAAGGTTATTATGCCATTTATGAATAAAAACAAGTAAGAGGAGGAAAATAAGAAGAAGAAGAATAAGAAAAGAAGAAGAAATGTTCTTCTTCTTCTTCTTCTTCTTCTTCTTCTCTTCCTATTCCTCCTTTTCTTCCTATTACTTGATTTTCTTCATCTTATTATGTCATTTGTGGACTAAATAGGCTAAATTATGTCATAAATGGGCTAAATAGGATAAATTATGTCATAAATGGGCTAAATAGGCTAAGTAAGAGGAGGAAAAGAAGAAGAAGAAGAAGAAGAAGAAGAAGAAGAAAAGAAGAAGAATAAGAAAAGAAGAATAAATGTTCTTCTTCTTCTTCTTTTCTTCTTCTTCTTCTTCTTCTTCTCTTCCTATTCCTTCTTTTCTTCCTATTCCTTGATTTTCTTCATATTATTATGTCATTTGTGGTCTAAATAGGCTAAATGATGTCATAAATGGACTAAATAGGCTAAATTATGTCATAAATGGGCTAAATAGGCTAAGTAAGAGGAGGAAAAGAAGAAGAAGAAGAAGAAGAAGAAGAAGAAAAGAAGAAGAATAAGAAAAGAAGAATAAATGTTCTTCTTCTTCTTTTCTTCTTCTTCTTCTTCTTCTTCTTATTCTTCTCTTCCTATTCCTTCTTTTCTTCCTATTCCTTGATTTTCTTCATCTTATTATGTCATTTGTGGACTTAATAGGCTAAATTATGTCATAAATGGACTAAATAGGCTAAATAAGAGGAGAAAAAGAAGAAGAAGAAGAAGAAGAAGAATAAGAAAAGAAGAAGAAATGTTCTTCTTCTTCTTCTTTTCTTCTTCTTCTTCTTCTTCTTCTTCTTCTCTTCATATTCCTTCTTTTCTTCCTATTCCTTGATTTTTTTCATCTTATTATGTCATTTGTGGACTAAATAGGCTAAATTATGTCATAAATGGACTAAATAGGCTAAATAAGAAGAAAAATACCGTTATCACGGAGGTGAAGGACCGGTCGGGGCTGCGCTAGTGCCAGACTGAGGTGAAGGGCCGGTCGGGGTTCCACCAAGGGCAGACTGAGAAGCATCGGTTGATGCTTGTCGGGAAGCATTCTACACCAAAGATCATTTCCAATGTCTCGTTAGCATGATGCAACATAAATGTGAATAGTACTAACGACCATTCAAATCAAACTCACCGTGTTCGTCGGAGCAATCTGAGGCATCGGCGGAGGGGTCTGGCCGCTTTTCTGGCACATGCTCTACACATTTGGTTCTCACGAGTTAGTCATATTACTTAGTAATGGAACAAACATTATGTGCATGATTTGGCCAATATGCAGGAGAAACGTACCACCAAGATGTCGTATAGGGCCCGGTTTTGAGCATCGTTCCGGTTCCTCTCCTCCTCCAACAGCCTAGCTGTCCTCTCCTCCAGCTCCCTCTCCCTCTCCTCCGCCTGCCTTCTTTCCGCCTCCAAAAGCGTATGCGTGTTTGCTCTCTCTTTCTCAAGAGCAGCCTGCAACACACCACTCCTTGTTAGCATTGTAATCATCGACGGACGCACACACAATGTAATGGATAGGAAAGGTATCCGAGTCCGTATAACTAACCGCCATGGCGAGTTCCGATGGCCGTGCACGAGGCATTATCTCAGGATCAGAGCTACTCTGGCACTTCTTGATCTGTGTGAGAGTCTTAGGACAACGTATCAGTCCATCACCAATGGCTATCGAGCCATGGGACCTCCCGCCACTAGATATCATAACCAGCTCTGTATCAAAAGGATCCTGGCTCGGGTTAAAGTCCTCCCCTTTCCTTGACTTCCCCTCGTCTCTGTACCTCACGCGCTTGTTGCGGGAGGAGATGTTGGCGAAGGTCTCTGGATGATCTAGGTCAGACTCCGAGAATGCCTTGGCCTTCTTGTACAGGGCACTATGGGCCATGCCATAGAGGTCGAACAGACCTGGCACGGGCTTCTTGTTGTGGTGCGACTGAGAGAGCGGAACAAAATATTAGTCAAGGGCTTAAGCTAGCATGAAGAATGAAATTGCTATGTAAATAAGGTCATTTTGGAGCTATGTAAGGTTATTATGTCATTTTTGAGGAAAAAAAGCTAAGTTTAGGTCATTTTGGAGGTAACCAAGATTATTATGCCAATTTTGACCAAACTATGCTAATTATGTCAGTATTGAGCTATCCAAGGTAGTTATGCCTTTTTTAGCTAACTAAAGCATATTTAGGCATTTTATAGAGCTATCTTAGGTTATTATGTCATTTTAGAGCTAATTATGTCATAAATTAACAAGCTAAGATTATTTTAGGTCATTATTGAGCTATCAAAGGTAGTTATGCAATTTTTTAACTAAGTAAGCATTATTGAGCTATCCAAGGAAAAATGCTATCATGTAGAATGAAATTGCATGAATCATGAAGCAAACCACATACCTAGTGAACCCCGTACTCAAACAGGTTGGAGCTCCCTTGATGGTGTGGCACACCAACCATTTGGGCATGCTTATCCTTGGCCCTTTGGTGTTCGACTAGCCATTTGGGAGAGCACCACTCATCCACCAACGCCTCCCAATAGTCCATCCTATCCGCACACCATCTCGGGGGCACCTAAGTTAGTCAAGAGAAATTTCAGCGCTACGCCTACGAATCAAATCAAGAGAACTAAGTTCAAGGCCTTAAGAATAGGTAATTACCAGCATGTACTTCTCCTTAGTCAGAAACTTGCCGCGACACTTCTTCTTTGCCCTCCTAATACCCTTCGAGGCGTAGTAGTCTCGAACGGCCTGCACTCGAGTCTCGTGCCGTAAGTTCTTAAGTAGGCGCTTGCACTCGGCTTCGACAACCGAAACCGCAACCTCCTGCTCTCCATCTGAAATCCTGTAGAAGGTCTGCAGTCAAACAAGACAACATTGATTAGTAAAATCACTACGTAGTGTTGATCTTTAATTCTGTAAAGGAGAAATTACCGAGAACCGACGGAACACAATGTCGGCCACCGTCTCGCACTCGACACCGGCGACCATCTCCCCTGGCGGGGCCGGGGCAGCTTCGTACAGCTCCCAGCTAAGTGCTAGTTGTGGAACCTGACCCTCACCGGGCAACATGACCCACCCAGGGAAGTGCTGCCGGCAAAGCACACCAAGGACCTGGTTGGGCCTGCGGACACCACGGGGGTCTACCCAGCCCCTGCAGTATGTCAAGGCCAATACATTAGATATTAATTTGAAGAAACATGAAGGCAAAAGTTTAAAAAAGAGTAAATTCACTTACTTCAACCCATTAGGATGTATCAACCACCTCTGGTCGGGGGTCGTCGGCACGGGTGGGAGCTTTGTACCGCCACGCTAGTAGACCTTCTTGCCCTTGTCAACCAGCTCGCCCTCGTTGTAGCTATCATCAAAGAAGGTGTCCTTGCTATCATCAGTAGGGCCACTAGCATCCGGAGTCTCGTGCGAAGAAGACTCTGGGACCGGAGTCTTCTGGGATGAAGACTCTGGGACCGGACTCACGTGGGGCGAAGGAGAGGTGCCCCGAGTCTGGTGACGCAAAGGATCGGCGACCCCAGTCTGGTGGGGCGAAGGATCCGCGACCCGAGTCTGGTGGGCCGAAGAATCAACGACCGGAGGCTCATGGACCGGAGTCCGAGACGGGTCCACGTCAGACGGAGCGGTCCTGTGGTCGGGTGAATCAGCTGGGGGTGGCAGCGAGGAAGGCGTAGCAGCCTTCCTACCTCTCCCGCTGCCACGTCCACCTCTAGCAGCCATCTTTGTCCTCCCCCGACCTCTGCCGGCCGAAGAAGAAGCGCCCGCCGGTGCTGACTGCATACTGTCTAGCAGCGCTCTCCGGAGGTGCTGTGCTGGAATAATGGAAGCACCCCTCCCAGGAGCGCTCACACGAGGCTCGAAGCGCTCGCACGAGGCTCGGAGCGCTCAGGACCCTTCCCATCATCCTGTCAACACCTGCAATGACAAAAAGTAAACGAAATTAGTATAACATAAAAAATTTGAATAACTGACATGAATACTATGTATATAATTTGAGAGTATCATCATCATGAACATAATAAAAAATTGAATACCTGACATTACTAATATTACTCTGAATCATCTATATATGCTCCGGGATCAGTAAATGCATCATCATCATCACTATCGGTGATGAGCTCATCATCATCATTAATAAATGCATCAACATGTGGAAGGCCTCCTTTACGTAATTGTTCAAGCATTGAAAGGTCATCTGCAGCAGTAACTTCTTCTTGTTCCGGCTCTTCTTGTTCCGGCTTAGGGGTGAAGTCGGATTCACTATCGATGTCTACTTCAATGTTCAGGGGTACAGTTGAGCGATTCTTGAAACGGTTTTTGGAAAGACGTGTTTCTTGGAAGAATTCTCCTTCGTCATATGTGTCTTGGTCATAATCCTCTTCATTGGGGGGAGGTGGTCTAACACGTGGCGGCACTTCATAAACGACATCCCAACCACTGAGATTTGAATCACTTTGACAGGCCCACGGTAGATAGAAAACTTGGGTTGGCTGTTGAGCCGTAATATAGACATCGGGAACATCCAAATGGGTGCTTTGTTTGATTTCAACTAGACCTATATGTTCATGAGTCCTCTAGTATCCTTCGGCTGGAACCAATAACATCTGAAGACTACGACGTTTGGTGGGTTTTCACCATAGAATTGAAGTTCATAAATTGCTTCAACTCTTCCATAATACTCGATACCTCCTTCGCCGATAGCAGAGACACAACAATTTGTAGACTTTCGGTCGGCCATACATAGCTCTTTGCCATAGGTACGAAAGCGATACCCGTTGATGTCGTATTTGTCAAATGAACGGACCTTATAGTCAAAACCATTAGCTATTTGTCTCAATTCGGCATCCATAATCTCTGAATTAGCCTACAAGTTTAATACGAAAGGATTGTTGCATTAGTCGCAAATTAGCCAAAGAAATGAAATGGTCTAATGGAAATTACCGTTTGTTTGAACCAAGAGATGAAACCGGGACAGGCGCCTCCTTGCTTTGCCAGAAGCTCATACTCTTCGACGGAATCCTTTTGTATCACCGCTCCATACGAGAATATGGCGACACATCGACTGCATCAAATATCTCAGAATAAGAGCAGTTCAAAGGAATTAGAAATTGCGAAACAATGTACGGAGATCTTACTCGATGTATGGCCGCACTTCTGTTAGGTTGTTGAAGAGATACAGCAAAATGGTCCGCCATTCTTCGACACCCAACGGTACTGGTTTGGAACTACTGGTTGGTGCGAGATCCCCTTTGAATAGGCTGAGGTTGGATCGACCCTTTTTAGGGTCGTCAGCATTGTACCGAGGCTTCGGATTATGCAAATGACGATTTTTGGCTTCGTAGTGTGCTGTCACGAAGTTTGCCGCCTCCTCAGTGATGAATGCCTCGGCCATCGATGCTTCAATTCTACGTTTGTTTTTACATTTTGCTCGAAGCGTCTTCTGCATTCTCTCAGTTGAGAAGCACCAACGATTTTGCACGGGCCCTCCCAATCTTGCCTCGGTCGGGAGATGCAAAATCAAGTGCTGCATTGGATTAAACATGCTCGGCGGAATGATTTTCTCTAACTTGCAGATCAACTCCGGCGCGAACTGTTCCATTTCTTCGAGGAGGCCAGGCGATAGTTCTTTCGCACAAAGAACACGGAAGGAATAGCTGAGCTCTGCTAGTACTAGCCATTCATCCTCAGGGATGAAGCCACGCAACATCACCGGCATTATCCGCTCAATCCATATGTGCCAATCATGACTTTTTAGACCAAATATTTTCAATTTTTCAAGACTCGCTCCCCTCTTTAGATTTGCTACATACCCATCGGGGAACATCAACTGCATTTTCACCCACAGAATAATTTCCCTCATAGCTGGCCTTCCAAGATTGAACCATGCCTTTGGCTTCGTCCAGTTCCGCTTTCCTTTCGGATCTTGCATGTTTTGTAACGGTCTATCACATAGCTCCTCTTGATCGACTCTAGCCTTAGGATTATCCTTTGACTTCCCCTCTATGCCGAACAATGTGCCAAAAATGGCTTCGGCGATGTTCTTTTCGGTGTGCATCACGTCGATGTTGTGTGGGCAAAGGAGGTCTTTGAAGTAAGGCAGATCCCATAAGCATGTCTTGTGAGTCCAGACGTGTTCCTTATTATACCCCTTGAAATACCCTGGACGTGTTGGATCTGGCTCGAGAGCGTTTAACTGATCTAGGATTTGTTGGCCTGTCAACGCAGGTGGTGCAGAGTGTTTGACAACTGTACCTTTCATGAAGTTCTTCTTGTCTTTCCTGAACTTATGGTGAGGATCCAGAAACGGTCTATGCAAGTCGAAGCAACTATACTTGTGCCCTGCCGTCAGCCAACGAAACTCAAGAGCTCCCTTACATGTGGGCACGGGAACCTTCCATGCACACACCAGCCAACGAATAACGCATACGCCGGCAAGTCATGCGTCGAGTACATGTATCAGGCACGCATTATGAAGTTATGTTTGCTAAAGGCATCGTATGTCTTGAACCCATTATCCCAAGCTTCTTGCAATTCGTCCTTAAGCGGCTGCATGTACACATTCATATTCTTCCCCGGATAGTTGGGCCCTGGAATTATCAATGTCAGGAAAATGTTCTTTCTTTGCATAATCGGTCCGGGGGGAGATTGAGTGGAATGACAAACACGGGCCAACAGCTGTATTGGGTTGCCGTCTGACCATACACACTGAACCCATCCGTGCTGATGGCGACTCGAGGATGCCTTGGATCTGCCGTTTTTTCCTTATGTAATGCATCGAAGCGCTTCCACGCTTCACCATCCGATGTGTGCACCATCATCACATTCCCATCTGCATCACGTTTGGTTCTTTTGCCCGTTTTATGCCATGTCATCTGTCTGGCCGTCTCTTTGACCATGAAAAGACGTTGAAGTCTTGGTATGATTGGCAAATACCAAAGAACATTAACAGGTATTTTGGTCTGCGTCTTCTCACCCATACCATTGTCTACCACAACATACCTGGAAGACTCGTAAATGGGACAATAGTTCAAGTCCTCATATTGGTGCCTAAATAAGACACATCCTTTCTCACAGGCATGTATCTTCTCATAGGGCATCTTAAGAGCACGGAGGATTTTGTCTGACTGGTACAGGTTTGCAGGTAGCACATGGCCTTTGGGTAGAAATCGTCCGAATACTTTCATCATCGCGTCGTAGCATTCTCTACCCAAGTTGAACTGAGCCTTCAAAGCCATGATTTGTGAGATGGCATCCAGCTGACAAAGCTCAGTGTGCTTGTGGAGAGGACATTTTGAGGACTCCAACATTTCAGTGAAGGCCTTTGCAGATTCCTCCATCTCCTCGTCCGAGTCCCAAGCATCGTCGAAGTCTTGCACCATGTCTTCCATCCCGGTACCATGCCCGTCCGTGCGACAACGAACCACCTCAGGTCTGGCACATTGGGCAGACTCGCCATGAAATGTCCAGACCGTGTAACCAGGCGTAAAACCAAACTTCTGCAGGTGTTTACTCATTTCAAGCTCGTCCCTCTTTTTAAAGTTGTCGCACCGGACACAGGGGCACCAGCTTAATCTCTGGCCATTAGCAAATGCGGCTCTAACAAACTCTTTGGTTTTTGTTAACCATTCGTCGGTCCAAACTTTCTGATGAGTGTAACCGGTGTACATCCACGCACGATCACTCATATTGACTTCCTACTGGACAGACAATAAATATATACATAATTAAGCAAACCATATCCATCAGTTAATGGAGTTTGTCAGTTCTATTACGTCCATGCAACCTACATGCTAATAGGTAAAGATAGGTCCTAATCCCACTCGAGTATGCGTAGATTGAGTTCGTTTTCCCATGCTCTGCTCCGGATCAGACGCAAAATTTCGGCAGCACCTCCCCGTTGTTCTCCTGATACACGTCTCGGCAATAAGGAGAGAGGATGTGTACCCGGAGAACAACAGGGAGGGACTTATGAAATTCTGCATCGGATCTGGAGCAGAGCATATAGGAAAACGAACCCAATCTACACATACTCGGGCTGTCCATGGATAACGTTGGACAATTCGAAAGAATCACGATTATAAATATGCAAATGCATGCATATTTATAGATGTAACCCTTTCAAACGGGAGACGCATAGTGGTTACGCATACTGATGATTGACACCTATAGCTAGCCAGTTTCATTGGCACGAAGACCGGAACAGAGCAAATGTAGGGGGGAGGATGAGATGTCATTTGTGCTCACCAAGGAAAGCAGGAGCGGAGGTCGTCGAACGCACGGGGAGGTCGTCAAACACCACACCCTCGCAGCGACGAAACAACTGCACATTTTAAATCCACCCGATTAACACAAATATATATGATGTTTTGCATAACAAATCGAAAAATATACGACCTAACTCATAATCGAAAAATCAAAAAATCGAAAAAATATACGACCAAATATATGGTGTCGGGGGTGTCGTGTGGGGTCAGGGTGCTGTGTAGTGGTAAGGGGGTGCCATGCGGAGTGTCGTGTCGGGTGCCATGTCGGAGTGTCGGGG